>OU443149.1:5987953-6640945 GCA_911622165.2 Bombus sylvestris | reverse complement strand
ACGTGTAACGTTATATAGTTTTACTTTATAACGTGTAACGTCATATAGTATTACGATATAACGTGTAGCATTATATAATATTACGTTATAACGTGTAACGTCATATAGTATTACGATATAACGTGTAACGTCATACAGTATTACGTTATAACGTGTAACGTTATATAGTTTTACTTTATAACGTGTAACGTCATATAGTATTACGATATTACGTGTAACGTTATATAGTATTACGATATTACGTGTAACGTCATATAGTATTTCGTTATAACGTGTAACGTCATATAGTATTTCGTTATAACGTGTAACGTCATATAGTATTACGTTATAACGTGTAACGTCATATAGTATTACGTTATAACGCGTAACGTCATATAGTATTACGTTATAACGTGTAACGTTATATAGTATTACGTTATAACGTGTAACGTCATATAGTATTACGATATAACGTGTAACGTTAAATGGTAATACGATATAACGTGTAGCGTTGTATAGTATTACGTTATAATGTGTAGCGTTGTATAGTATTACGATATAACGTGTAACGTTATATAGTATTACGATATAACGTGTAACGTTATATAGTATTACGTTATAACGTGTAACGTTATATAGTATTACGTTATAACGTGTGGCGTTATATAGTATTACGTTATAAAGTGTAACGTCATATAGTATTACGATATAACGTGTAACGTTATATAGTATTACGATATAACGTGTAACGTTATATAGTATTACGATATAACGTGTAGCGTTATATAGTAGTACGTTATAACGTGTAACGTAATATAGTATTACGTTATAACGTGTAACGATATAGTATTACGTTATAACGTGTAACGTTATATAGTATTACGATATAACGTGTAGCGTTATATAATATTACGTTATAACGTGTAACGTCATATAGTATTACGTTATAACGTGTAACGTCGTATTGTATTACGTTATAACGAATAACGTTATACAGGATATCAGTATAACGTCTAACTTTATACAGTATCATGTTATAATGTAAAACGATATAGTATTACCATATAACGTGTAACGTTCTATAGTATTACGTTAAAACGCGTAACGTTATATGGTATTACGTTATGATGTATGTCGTTATATAGTATTACGTTATAACGTGTAACGTTGTATAGTATTACGATATAACGTGTAACGTCATACAGTATTACGTTATAACGTGTAACGTCATACAGTATTACGTTATAACGTGTGGCGTTATATAGTATTACGTTATAACGTGTAACGTCATATAGTATTACGATATAACGTGTAACGTTGTATAGTATAACGATATAACGTGTAACGTTATATAGTATTACGGTATAACGTGTAACGTTATATAGTATTACGTTATAACGTGTAACGTCATATAGTATTACGTTATAACGTGAAACGTCATATAGTATTACGTTATAACGTGTAACGTCATATAGTATTACGTTATAACGTGTAACGTCATATAGTATTACGTTATAACGTGTAACGTCATATAGTATTACGTTATAACGTGTAACGTTATATAGTATCACGATATAACGTGTAGCGTTATATAGTATTACGTTATAACGTTTAACGTCATATAGTATTACGCTATAACGTGTAACGTCATATAGTATTACGTTATAACGTGTAACGTTATATGGTATTACGTTATGATGTATGCCGTTATATAGTATTACGATATAATGTGTAACGTTATATAGTATTACGATATAACGTGTAACGTTATATAGTATTACGTTATAACGTGTAGCGTTATATAGTATTACGTTATAACGTGTAGCGTTATATAGTATTACGTTATAACGTGTAACGTTAAAGGTAATACGTTATAACGTGTAACGTTATATAGTATTACGATATAACGTGTAGCGTTGTATAGTATTACGTTATAACTTGTAACGTCGTATAGTATTACGTTATAACGTGTAAGGTTATATAGTATTACGATATAACGTGTAACGTTATATAGTATTACGTTATAACGTGTAACGTTATATAGTATTACGATATAACGTGTAACGTTATATAGTATTACGTTATAACGTGTAACGTTATATAGTATTACGTTATAACGTGTAACGTTATATAGTATTACGTTATAACGTGTAACGTTATATAGTATTACGTTATAACGTGTAACTTTATATAGTATTACGTTATAACGTGTAACGTTATTTACTATTACAATGTAACCTGTGACGTTATATCGTATATCAGTACAACATGTAACATTACATAGTATTACGTTATAACGTTTATCGATATATAGTATTACGATATAACGTGTAACGTTATATAGTATTACGTTACAAAGTGTAACGTTATTTACTATTACAATGTAACCTGTGACGTTATATCGTATATCATTACAACGTGTAACATTATATAGTATTACGATATAACGTGTAACGTTATTTACTATTACGATGTAACCTATGACGTTATATCGTATATCAGTACAACGTGTAACATTATATAGTATTAAGTTATAACGTGTAACGCTATATAGTATTACGATATAACATGTAACGTTAAATAGTATTACGATATAACGTGTAGCGTTATATAGTATTACGTTATAACGTGTAACGTCATATTGTATTACGTTATAACGAATAACGTTATACAGGATATCAGTATAACGTCTAACTTTATACAGTATTATGTTATAATGTAAAACGATATAGTATTACCATATAACGTGTAACGTTATATAGTATTACGTTAAAACGTGTAACGTTATATGGTACTACGTTATGACGTATTCCGTTATATAGTATTACGATATAACGTGTAACGTTATATAGTATAACGATATAACGTGTAACGTTATATAGTATAACGATATAACGTGTAACGTTATATAGTATAACGATATAACGTGTAACGTTATATAGTATAACGATATAACGTGTAACGTTATATAGTATTACGATATAACGTGTAACGTTATATAGTATTACGATATAACGTGTAACGTTATATAGTATTACGTTATAGCGTGTAGCGTTATATAGTATTACGTTATAACGTGTAACGTTAAAGGTAATACGTTATAACGTGTAACGTTATATAGTATTACGATATATCGTGTAACGTTATATAGTATTACGTTATAACGTGTAACGTCATATAGTATTACGATATAACTTGTAACGTTATATAGTACTACGATATAACGTGTAACGTTATATAGTATTACGATATAACGTGTAACGTTATATAGTATTACGATATAACGTGTAACGTTATATAGTATTACGATATAACGTGTAACGTTATATAGTATTACGATATAACGTGTAGCGTTATATAGTAGTACGTTATAACGTGTAACGTTATATAGTATTACGATATAACGTGTAACGTTATATAGTATTACGATATAACGTGTAACGTTATATAGTATTACGATATAACGTGTAGCGTTATATAGTAGTACGTTATAACGTGTAACGTAATATAGTATTACGTTATAACGTGTAACGTTATATAGTATTACGATATAACGTGTAGCGTTATATAATATTACGTTATAACGTGTAACGTCATATAGTATTACGTTATAACGTGTAACGTCGTATTGTATTACGTTATAACGAATAACGTTATACAGGATATCAGTATAACGTCTAACTTTATACAGTATTATGTTATAATATAAAACGATATGGTATTACCATATAACGTGTAACGTTATATAGTATTACGTTAAAACGTGTAACGTTATATGGTATTACGTTATGATGTA
The DNA here is from genome assembly GCA_911622165.2 of Bombus sylvestris. Taxonomy (NCBI): domain Eukaryota; kingdom Metazoa; phylum Arthropoda; class Insecta; order Hymenoptera; family Apidae; genus Bombus; species Bombus sylvestris. Next base: position 6,637,170 of record OU443149.1, on the reverse strand, counting down.
TGTCGTTATATAGTATTACGATATCACGTGTAACGTTATATAGTATTACGATATAACGCGTAACGTCATATAGCATTACGATATAACGTGTAGCGTTATATAGTAGTACGTTATAACGTGTAACGTTAAAGGTAATACGTTATAACGTGTAACGTTATATAGTATTACGATATAACGTGTAGCGTTGTATAGTATTACGTTATAACGTGTAACGTCATATAGTATTACGTTATAACGTGTAACGTCATATAGTATTACGATATAACGTGTAGCGTTATATAATATTACGTTATAACGTGTAACGTCATATAGTATTACGATATAACGTGTAACGTCATACAGTATTACGTTATAACGTGTAACGTTATATAGTTTTACTTTATAACGTGTAACGTCATATAGTATTACGATATAACGTGTAGCATTATATAATATTACGTTATAACGTGTAACGTCATATAGTATTACGATATAACGTGTAACGTCATACAGTATTACGTTATAACGTGTAACGTTATATAGTTTTACTTTATAACGTGTAACGTCATATAGTATTACGATATTACGTGTAACGTTATATAGTATTACGATATTACGTGTAACGTCATATAGTATTTCGTTATAACGTGTAACGTCATATAGTATTTCGTTATAACGTGTAACGTCATATAGTATTACGTTATAACGTGTAACGTCATATAGTATTACGTTATAACGCGTAACGTCATATAGTATTACGTTATAACGTGTAACGTTATATAGTATTACGTTATAACGTGTAACGTCATATAGTATTACGATATAACGTGTAACGTTAAATGGTAATACGATATAACGTGTAGCGTTGTATAGTATTACGTTATAATGTGTAGCGTTGTATAGTATTACGATATAACGTGTAACGTTATATAGTATTACGATATAACGTGTAACGTTATATAGTATTACGTTATAACGTGTAACGTTATATAGTATTACGTTATAACGTGTGGCGTTATATAGTATTACGTTATAAAGTGTAACGTCATATAGTATTACGATATAACGTGTAACGTTATATAGTATTACGATATAACGTGTAACGTTATATAGTATTACGATATAACGTGTAGCGTTATATAGTAGTACGTTATAACGTGTAACGTAATATAGTATTACGTTATAACGTGTAACGATATAGTATTACGTTATAACGTGTAACGTTATATAGTATTACGATATAACGTGTAGCGTTATATAATATTACGTTATAACGTGTAACGTCATATAGTATTACGTTATAACGTGTAACGTCGTATTGTATTACGTTATAACGAATAACGTTATACAGGATATCAGTATAACGTCTAACTTTATACAGTATCATGTTATAATGTAAAACGATATAGTATTACCATATAACGTGTAACGTTCTATAGTATTACGTTAAAACGCGTAACGTTATATGGTATTACGTTATGATGTATGTCGTTATATAGTATTACGTTATAACGTGTAACGTTGTATAGTATTACGATATAACGTGTAACGTCATACAGTATTACGTTATAACGTGTAACGTCATACAGTATTACGTTATAACGTGTGGCGTTATATAGTATTACGTTATAACGTGTAACGTCATATAGTATTACGATATAACGTGTAACGTTATATAGTATAACGATATAACGTGTAACGTTATATAGTATTACGGTATAACGTGTAACGTTATATAGTATTACGTTATAACGTGTATCGTCATATAGTATTACGTTATAACGTGAAACGTCATATAGTATTACGTTATAACGTGTAACGTCATATAGTATTACGTTATAACGTGTAACGTCATATAGTATTACGTTATAACGTGTAACGTCATATAGTATTACGTTATAACGTGTAACGTTATATAGTATCACGATATAACGTGTAGCGTTATATAGTATTACGTTATAACGTTTAACGTCATATAGTATTACGCTATAACGTGTAACGTCATATAGTATTACGTTATAACGTGTAACGTTATATGGTATTACGTTATGATGTATGCCGTTATATAGTATTACGATATAATGTGTAACGTTATATAGTATTACGATATAACGTGTAACGTTATATAGTATTACGTTATAACGTGTAGCGTTATATAGTATTACGTTATAACGTGTAGCGTTATATAGTATTACGTTATAACGTGTAACGTTAAAGGTAATACGTTATAACGTGTAACGTTATATAGTATTACGATATAACGTGTAGCGTTGTATAGTATTACGTTATAACTTGTAACGTCGTATAGTATTACGTTATAACGTGTAAGGTTATATAGTATTACGATATAACGTGTAACGTTATATAGTATTACGTTATAACGTGTAACGTTATATAGTATTACGATATAACGTGTTACGTTATATAGTATTACGTTATAACGTGTAACGTTATATAGTATTACGTTATAACGTGTAACGTTATATAGTATTACGTTATAACGTGTAACGTTATATAGTATTACGTTATAACGTGTAACTTTATATAGTATTACGTTATAACGTGTAACGTTATTTACTATTACAATGTAACCTGTGACGTTATATCGTATATCAGTACAACATGTAACATTACATAGTATTACGTTATAACGTTTATCGATATATAGTATTACGATATAACGTGTAACGTTATATAGTATTACGTTACAAAGTGTAACGTTATTTACTATTACAATGTAACCTGTGACGTTATATCGTATATCATTACAACGTGTAACATTATATAGTATTACGATATAACGTGTAACGTTATTTACTATTACGATGTAACCTATGACGTTATATCGTATATCAGTACAACGTGTAACATTATATAGTATTAAGTTATAACGTGTAACGCTATATAGTATTACGATATAACATGTAACGTTAAATAGTATTACGATATAACGTGTAGCGTTATATAGTATTACGTTATAACGTGTAACGTCATATTGTATTACGTTATAACGAATAACGTTATACAGGATATCAGTATAACGTCTAACTTTATACAGTATTATGTTATAATGTAAAACGATATAGTATTACCATATAACGTGTAACGTTATATAGTATTACGTTAAAACGTGTAACGTTATATGGTACTACGTTATGACGTATTCCGTTATATAGTATTACGATATAACGTGTAACGTTATATAGTATAACGATATAACGTGTAACGTTATATAGTATAACGATATAACGTGTAACGTTATATAGTATAACGATATAACGTGTAACGTTATATAGTATAACGATATAACGTGTAACGTTATATAGTATTACGATATAACGTGTAACGTTATATAGTATTACGTTATAGCGTGTAGCGTTATATAGTATTACGTTATAACGTGTAACGTTAAAGGTAATACGTTATAACGTGTAACGTTATATAGTATTACGATATATCGTGTAACGTTATATAGTATTACGTTATAACGTGTAACGTCATATAGTATTACGATATAACTTGTAACGTTATATAGTACTACGATATAACGTGTAACGTTATATAGTATTACGATATAACGTGTAACGTTATATAGTATTACGATATAACGTGTAACGTTATATAGTATTACGATATAACGTGTAACGTTATATAGTATTACGATATAACGTGTAGCGTTATATAGTAGTACGTTATAACGTGTAACGTAATATAGTATTACGTTATAACGTGTAACGTTATATAGTATTACGATATAACGTGTAGCGTTATATAATATTACGTTATAACGTGTAACGTCATATAGTATTACGTTATAACGTGTAACGTCGTATTGTATTACGTTATAACGAATAACGTTATACAGGATATCAGTATAACGTCTAACTTTATACAGTATTATGTTATAATATAAAACGATATGGTATTACCATATAACGTGTAACGTTATATAGTATTACGTTAAAACGTGTAACGTTATATGGTATTACGTTATGATGTATGTCGTTATATAGTATTACGATATCACGTGTAACGTTATATAGTATTACGATATAACGCGTAACGTCATATAGCATTACGATATAACGTGTAGCGTTATATAGTAGTACGTTAAAACGTGTAACGTTAAAGGTAATACGTTATAACGTGTAACGTTATATAGTATTACGATATAACGTGTAGCGTTGTATAGTATTACGTTATAACGTGTAACGTCATATAGTATTACGTTATAACGTATAACGTCATATAGTATTACGATATAACGTGTAGCGTTATATAATATTACGTTATAACGTGTAACGTCATATAGTATTACGATATAACGTGTAACGTCATACAGTATTACGTTATAACGTGTAACGTTATATAGTTTTACTTTATAACGTGTAACGTCATATAGTATTACGATATAACGTGTAGCATTATATAATATTACGTTATAACGTGTAACGTCATATAGTATTACGATATAACGTGTAACGTCATACAGTATTACGTTATAACGTGTAACGTTATATAGTTTTACTTTATAACGTGTAACGTCATATAGTATTACGATATTACGTGTAACGTTATATAGTATTACGATATTACGTGTAACGTCATATAGTATTTCGTTATAACGTGTAACGTCATATAGTATTTCGTTATAACGTGTAACGTCATATAGTATTACGTTATAACGTGTAACGTCATATAGTATTACGTTATAACGCGTAACGTCATATAGTATTACGTTATAACGTGTAACGTTATATAGTATTACGTTATAACGTGTAACGTCATATAGTATTACGATATAACGTGTAGCGTTAAATGGTAATACGATATAACGTGTAGCGTTGTATAGTATTACGTTATAATGTGTAGCGTTGTATAGTATTACGATATAACGTGTAACGTTATATAGTATTACGTTATAACGTGTAACGTTATATAGTATTACGTTATAACGTGTGGCGTTATATAGTATTACGTTATAAAGTGTAACGTCATATAGTATTACGATATAACGTGTAACGTTATATAGTATTACGATATAACGTGTAACGTTATGTAGTATTACGATATAACGTGTAGCGTTATATAGTATTACGATATAACGTGTAGCGTTATATAGTATTACGTTATAACGTGTAACGATATAGTATTACGTTATAACGTGTAACGTTATATAGTATTACGATATAACGTGTAGCGTTATATAATATTACGTTATAACGTGTAACGTCATATAGTATTACGTTATAACGTGTAACGTCGTATTGTATTACGTTATAACGAATAACGTTATACAGGATATCAGTATAACGTCTAACTTTATACAGTATTATGTTATAATGTAAAACGATATAGTATTACCATATAACGTGTAACGTTCTATAGTATTACGTTAAAACGCGTAACGTTATATGGTATTACGTTATGATGTATGTCGTTATATAGTATTACGTTATAACGTGTAACGTTATATAGTATTACGGTATAACGTGTAACGTTATATAGTATTACGTTATAACGTGTAACGTCATATAGTATTACGTTATAACGTGAAACGTCATATAGTATTACGTTATAACGTGTAACGTCATATAGTATTACGTTATAACGTGTAACGTCATATAGTATTACGTTATAACGTGTAACGTCATATAGTATTACGTTATAACGTGTAACGTTATATAGTATCACGATATAACGTGTAGCGTTATATAGTATTACGTTATAACGTTTAACGTCATATAGTATTACGCTATAACGTGTAACGTCATATAGTATTACGTTATAACGTGTAACGTTATATGGTATTACGTTATGATGTATGCCGTTATATAGTATTACGATATAATGTGTAACGTTATATAGTATTACGATATAACGTGTAACGTTATATAGTATTACGTTATAACGTGTAGCGTTATATAGTATTACGTTATAACGTGTAGCGTTATAGAGTATTACGTTATAACGTGTAACGTTAAAGGTAATACGTTATAACGTGTAACGTTATATAGTATTACGATATAACGTGTAGCGTTGTATAGTATTACGTTACAAAGTGTAACGTTATTTACTATTACAATGTAACCTGTGACGTTATATCGTATATCATTACAACGTGTAACATTATATAGTATTACGTTATAACGTGTAACGTTATATAGTATTACGTTATAACGTGTAACGTTATATAGTATTACGTTATAACGTGTAACGTTATATAGTATTACGATATAACGTGTAACGTTATATAGTATTACGTTATAACGTGTAACTTTATATAGTATTACGTTATAACGTGTAACGTTATTTACTATTACAATGTAACCTGTGACGTTATATCGTATATCAGTACAACATGTAACATTACATAGTATTACGTTATAACGTTTATCGATATATAGTATTACGATATAACGTGTAACGTTATATAGTATTACGTTACAAAGTGTAACGTTATTTACTATTACAATGTAACCTGTGACGTTATATCGTATATCATTACAACGTGTAACATTATATAGTATTACGATATAACGTGTAACGTTATTTACTATTACGCTGTAACCTAAGACGTTATATCGTATATCAGTACAACGTGTAACATTATATAGTATTAAGTTATAACGTGTAACGCTATATAGTATTACGATATAACATGTAACGTTAAATAGTATTACGATATAACGTGTAGCGTTATATAGTATTACGTTATAACGTGTAACGTCATATTGTATTACGTTATAACGAATCACGTTATACAGGATATCAGTATAACGTCTAACTTTATACAGTATTATGTTATAATGTAAAACGATATAGTATTACCATATAACGTGTAACGTTATATAGTATTACGTTAAAACGTGTAACGTTATATGGTACTACGTTATGACGTATTCCGTTATATAGTATTACGATATAACGTGTAACGTTATATAGTATAACGATATAACGTGTAACGTTATATAGTATTACGATATATCGTGTAACGTTATATAGTATTACGTTATAACGTGTAACGTCATATAGTATTACGATATAACTTGTAACGTTATATAGTACTACGATATAACGTGTAACGTTATATAGTATTACGTTATAACGTGTAACGTCATATAGTATTACGTTATAACGTGTAACGTCATATTGTATTACGATATAACGTGTAGCGTTGTATAGTATTACGATATAACGAGTAACGTTGTATAGTATTACGATATAACGTGTAACGTCATACAGTATTACGTTATAACGTGTAACGTTATATAGTTTTACTTTATAACGTGTAACGTCATATAGTATTACGATATAACGTGTAACGTTATATAGTATTACGATATTACGTGTAACGTCATATAGTATTTCGTTATAACGTGTAACGTTATATAGTATAACGATATAACGTGTAACGTTATATAGTATTACGATATAACGTGTAAAGTTATATAGTATTACGTTATAACGTGTAACGTTATATAGTATTACGTTATAACGTGTAACGTCATATAGTATTACGTTAAAACGTGAAACGTCATATAGTATTACGATATAACGTGTAACGTTATATAGTATTACGATATAACGTGTAACGTTATATAGTATTACGTTATAACGTGTAACGTTATATAGTATTACGTTATAACGTGTAACGTTATATAGTATTACGTTATAACGTGTAACGTCATATAGTATTACGTTAAAACGTGAAACGTCATATAGTATTACGTTATAACGTGTAACGTCATATAGTATTACGTTATAACGTGTAACGTCATATAGTATTACGTTATAACGTGTAACGTCATATAGTATTACGTTATAACGTGTAACGTTATATAGTATCACGATATAACGTGTAGCGTTATATAGTATTACGTTATAACGTTTAACGTCATATAGTATTACGCTATAACTTGTAACGTCATATAGTATTACGTTATAACGTGTAACGTTATATGGTATTACGTTATGATGTATGCCGTTATATAGTATTACGATATAACGTGTATCGTTATATAGTATTACGTTATAACGTGTAGCGTTATATAGTATTACGTTATAACGTGTAACGTTAAAGGTAATACGTTATAACGTGTAACGTTATATAGTATTACGATATAACGTGTAGCGTTGCATAGTATTGCGTTATAACGTGTAACGTCGTATAGTATTACGTTATAACGTGTAACGTTATATAGTATTACGTTATAACGTGTAACGTTATATAGTATTACGATATAACGTGTAACGTTATATAGTATTACGTTATAACGTGTAACGTTATATAGTATTACGTTATAACGTGTAACGTTATATAGTATTACGTTATAACGTGTAACGTTATATAGTATTACGTTATAACGTGTAACGTTATATAGTATTACGTTATAACGTGTAACGTTATATAGTATTACGTTATAACGTGTAACGTTATATAGTATTACGTTATAACGTGTAACGTTATATAGTATTACGTTATAACGTGTAACGTTATATAGTATTACGTTATAACGTGTAACGTTATATAGTATTACGATATAACGTGTAACGTCATATAGTATTTCGTTATAACGTGTAACGTCATATAGTATTACGATATAACGTGTAACGTTATATAGTATTACGATATAACGTGTAACGTTATATAGTATTACGTTATAACGTGTAGCGTTATATAGTATTACGTTATAACGTGTAACGTTAAAGGTAATACGTTATAACGTGTAACGTTATATAGTATTACGATATAACGTGTACCGTTGTATAGTATTACGTTATAACGTGTAACGTCATATAGTATTACGTTATAACGTGTAACGTCATACAGTATTACGTTATAACGTGTAACGTCATACAGTATTACGTTATAACGTGTAACGTTATATAGTATTACGATATAACGTGTAGCGTTATATAGTATTACGTTATAACGTGTAACGTCATATAGTATCACGATATAACGTGTAACGTCATATAGTATTACGTTATAACGTGTAACGTCATATAGTATTACGATAGAACGTGTAACGTTATATAGTATTACGATATAACGTGTAACGTCATATAGTATTTCGTTATAACGTGTAACGTCATATAGTATTACGATATAACGTGTAACGTCATATAGTATTACGATATAACGTGTAGCGTTGTATAGTATTACGTTATAACGTGTAACGTTGTATAGTATTACGATATAACGTGTAACGTTATACAGTATTACGATATAACGTGCAACGTTATGTAGTATTACGTAATAACGTTTAACGTCATATAGTATTACGTTATAACGTGTAACGTCATATTGTATTACGATATAACGTGTAACGCTAAATGGTAATACGATATAATGTGTAACGTTATATAGTATTACGATATAACGTGTAGCGTTGTATAGTATTACGTTATAACGTGTAACGTTGTATAGTATTACGATATAACGTGTAACGTTATATAGTATTACGATATAACGTGTAGCGTTGTATAGTATTACGTTATAACGTGTAACGTTGTATAGTATTACGATATAACGTGTAACGTTATATAGTATTACGATATAACGTGCAACGTTATGTAGTATTACGTTGTAACGTGTCACGTCATATAGTATTACGTTATAACGAATAAACTTAGACAGGATATCAGTATAACGTCTAATTTTATATAGCATTACGTTATAATGTAAAACGTTATATAGTATTACCATATTACGTGTAACGTTATATAGTATCACGTTATAACGTGTAACGTTATACAGTATTACGTTATAACGAGTAACGTCATATAGTATTACGATATAACGTGTAACGTTATTTACTATTACGTGGTAACCTATGACTGTATATAGAGTTGCGTGGTAACGTATAACGTTATATCGTATATCAGTACATCGTGTAACGTTATATAGTATTACGTCATAACGTGTAACGTTATATAGTATTATGTTATAACGTGTAACATTATATAGTGTTACGTTATAACGTGTAGCGTTATATAGAATTACGTTATAACGTGTAACGTCATATAGTATCACGTTATAACGTGTAACGTTATATAGTATCACGTTATAACGTGTAACGTTATATAGTATCACGTTATAACGTGTAACGTCATATAGTATTACGCTACAACGTGTGGCGTTATATAGTATTACGTTATAACGTGTCACGTCATATAGTATTACGTTATAACGAATAAACTTAGACAGGATATCAGTATAACGTCTAATTTTATATAGCATTACGTTATAATGTAAAACGTTATATAGTATTACCATATTACGTGTAACGTTATATAGTATCACGTTATAACGTGTAACGCTATATATAGTACTACGTTATAACGTGTAACGTTATTTACTATTACAATCTAACCTATGACGTTATATCGTATATCAGTACATCGTGTAACATTATATAGTATTAAGTTATAACGTGTAACGGTATATAGTATTACGATATAACGTGTAACGTTATTTACTATTACGATGTAACCTATGACTGTATATGGAGTTGCGTGGTAACGTATAACGTTATATCGTATATCAGTACATCGTGTAAAGTTATATAGTATTTCGTTATAAACGTGTAGCGTTATATAGTGTTACGTCATAACGTGTAGCGTTATATAGTATTATGTTATAACGTGTAACATTATATAGTGTTACGTTATAACGTGTAGCGTTATATAGTGTTACGTTATAACGTGTAGCGTTATACAGTATTACGTTATAACGTGTAGCGTTATACAGTATTACGTTATAACGTGTAGCGTTATACAGTATTACGTTATAACGAGTAACGTCATATAGTATTACGATATAACGTGTAACGTTATTTACTATTACGATGTAACCTATGACTGTATATAGAGTTGCGTGGTAACGTATAACGTTATATCGTATATCAGTACATCCTGTAACGTTATGTAGTATTACGTTATAACGTGTGGCGTTATATAGTGTTACGTCATAACGTGTAACGTTATATAGTATTATGTTATAACGTGTAACATTATATAGTGTTACGTTATAACGTGTAGCGTTATATAGTATTACGTTATAACGTGTAACGTCATATAGTATCACGTTATAACGTGTAACGTTATATAGTATCACGTTATAACGTGTAACGTTATATAGTATCACGTTATAACGTGTAACGTCATATAGTATTACGCTATAACGTGTGGCGTTATATAGTATTACGTTATAACGTGTCACGTCATATAGTATTACGTTATAACGAATAAACTTAGACAGGATATCAGTATAACGTCTAATTTTATATAGCATTACGTTATAATGTAAAACGTTATATAGTATTACCATATTACGTGTAACGTTATATAGTATCACGTTATAACGTGTAACGCTATATATAGTACTACGTTATAACGTGTAACGTTATTTACTATTACAATCTAACCTATGACGTTATATCGTATATCAGTACAACGTGTAACATTATATAGTATTAAGTTATAACGTGTAACGGTATATAGTATTACGATATAACGTGTAACGTTATTTACTATTACGATGTAACCTATGACTGTATATGGAGTTGCGTGGTAATGTATAACGTTATATCGTATATCAGTACATCGTGTAACGTTATATAGTATTACGTTATAAACGTGTAGCGTTATATAGTGTTACGTCATAACGTGTAGCGTTATATAGTATTATGTTATAACGTGTAACATTATATAGTGTTACGTTATAACGTGTAGCGTTATATAGTGTTACGTTATAACGTGTAGCGTTATACAGTATTACGTTATAACGTGTAGCGTTATACAGTATTACGTTATAACGAGTAACGTCATATAGTATTACGATATAACGTGTAACGTTATTTACTATTACGATCTAACCTATGACTGTATATAGAGTTGCGTGGTAACGTATAACGTTATATCGTATATCAGTACATCGTGTAACGTTATATAGTATTACGTTATAAACGTGTAACGTTATATGGTATTACGTTATGACGTATGTCGTTATATAGTATTACGTTACAACGTGTAACGTTATATAGTATTACGTTATAACGTGTAGCGTTATAAAGTATTACGTTATAACGTGTAACGACATATAGTTTTACGTTATAACGTGTAACGTTATATAGTATTACGTTACAACGTGTAACGGTATATAGTATTACGTTATAACGTAGAACGCTACTTCGTATTACGATGTGACCTATGACGGTGTATAGTGTTGCGTGGTAACGTATAACGTTATATCGTATATCAGTACATCGTGTAACGTTATGTAGTATTACGTTATAACGTGTGGCGTTATATAGTGTTACGTCATAACTTGTAACGTTATATAGTATTATGTTATAACGTGTAACATTATATAGTGTTACGCTATAACGTGTAGCGTTATATAGTATTACGTTATAACGTGTAACGTCATATAGTATCACGTTATAACGTGTAACGTTATATAGTATCACGTTATAACGTGTAACGTTATATAGTATCACGTTATAACGTGTAACGTTATATAGTATTACCATATTACGTGTAACGTTATATAGTATCACGTTATAACGTGTAACGCTATATATAGTACTACGTTATAACGTGTAACGTTATTTACTATTACAATCTAACCTATGACGTTATATCGTATATCAGTACAACGTGTAACATTATATAGTATTAAGTTATAACGTGTAACGGTATATAGTATTACGATATAACGTGTAACGTTATTTACTATTACGATGTAACCTATGACTGTATATGGAGTTGCGTGGTAATGTATAACGTTATATCGTATATCAGTACATCGTGTAACGTTATATAGTATTACGTTATAAACGTGTAGCGTTATATAGTGTTACGTCATAACGTGTAGCGTTATATAGTATTATGTTATAACGTGTAACATTATATAGTGTTACGTTATAACGTGTAGCGTTATATAGTGTTACGTTATAACGTGTAGCGTTATACAGTATTACGTTATAACGTGTAGCGTTATACAGTATTACGTTATAACGAGTAACGTCATATAGTATTACGATATAACGTGTAACGTTATTTACTATTACGATCTAACCTATGACTGTATATAGAGTTGCGTGGTAACGTATAACGTTATATCGTATATCAGTACATCGTGTAACGTTATATAGTATTACGTTATAAACGTGTAACGTTATATGGTATTACGTTATGACGTATGTCGTTATATAGTATTACGTTACAACGTGTAACGTTATAAAGTATTACGTTATAACGTGTAACGACATATAGTTTTACGTTATAACGTGTAACGTTATATAGTATTACGTTACAACGTGTAACGGTATATAGTATTACGTTATAACGTAGAACGCTACTTCGTATTACGATGTGACCTATGACGGTGTATAGTGTTGCGTGGTAACGTATAACGTTATATCGTATATCAGTACATCGTGTAACGTTATGTAGTATTACGTTATAACGTGTGGCGTTATATAGTGTTACGTCATAACGTGTAACGTTATATAGTATTATGTTATAACGTGTAACATTATATAGTGTTACGCTATAACGTGTAGCGTTATATAGTATTACGTTATAACGTGTAACGTCATATAGTATCACGTTATAACGTGTAACGTTATATAGTATCACGTTATAACGTGTAACGTTATATAGTATCACGTTATAACGTGTAACGTTATATAGTATTACCATATTACGTGTAACGTTATATAGTATCACGTTATAACGTGTAACGCTATATATAGTACTACGTTATAACGTGTAACGTTATTTACTATTACAATCTAACCTATGACGTTATATCGTATATCAGTACAACGTGTAACATTATATAGTATTAAGTTATAACGTGTAACGGTATATAGTATTACGATATAACGTGTAACGTTATTTACTATTACGATGTAACCTATGACTGTATATGGAGTTGCGTGGTAACGTATAACGTTATATCGTATATCAGTACATCGTGTAACGTTATATAGTATTACGTTATAAACGTGTAGCTTTATATAGTGTTACGTCATAACGTGTAGCGTTATATAGTATTATGTTATAACGTGTAACGTTATATAGTATTACGTTAAAACGTGTAACGTTATATGGTATTACGTTATGACGTATGTCGTTATATAGTATTACGATATAACGTGTAGCGTTATATAGTATTACGTTATAACGTGTAGCGTTATATAGTATTACGTTATAACGTGTAACGTCATATAGTATTACGTTATAACGTGTAACGTCATATAGCATTACGTTATAACGTGTGGCGTTATATAGTATTACGATATAACGTGTAACGTCATATAGTATTACGTTATAACGAATAAACTTAGACAGGATATCAGTATAACGTCTAATTTTATATAGCATTACGTTATAATGTAAAACGTTATATAGTATTACCATATTACGTGTAACGTTATATAGTATCACGTTATAACGTGTAACGCTATATATAGTACTACGTTATAACGTGTAACGTTATTTACTATTACAATCTAACCTATGACGTTATATCGTATATCAGTACAACGTGTAACATTATATAGTATTAAGTTATAACGTGTAACGGTATATAGTATTACGATATAACGTGTAACGTTATTTACTATTACGATGTAACCTATGACTGTATATGGAGTTGCGTGTTAACGTATAACGTTATATCGTATATCAGTACATCGTGTAACGTTATATAGCATTACGTTATAAACGTGTAGCGTTATATAGTGTTACGTCATAACGTGTAGCGTTATATAGTATTATGTTATAACGTGTAACATTATATAGTGTTACGTTATAACGTGTAGCGTTATATAGTGTTACGTTACAACGTGTAACGGTATATAGTATTACGTTATAACGTAGAACGCTACTTCGTATTACGATGTGACCTATGACGGTGTATAGTGTTGCGTGGTAACGTATAACGTTATATCGTATATCAGTACATCGTGTAACGTTATATAGTATTACCATATAACGTGTAGCGTTATACAGTATTACGTTATAACGTGTAACGTTATATAGTGTTACGTTATAACGTGTAGCGTTATACAGTATTACGTTATAACGAGTAACGTCATATAGTATTACGATATAACGTGTAACGTTATTTACTATTACGATGTAACCTATGACTGTATATAGAGTTGCGTGGTAACGTATAACGTTATATCGTATATCAGTACATCGTGTAACGTTATATAGTATTACGTTAAAAACGTCTAACGTTATGTGGTATTACGTAATGACGTATGTCGTTATATAGTATTACGTTACAACGTGTAACGTTATATAGTATTACGTTACAACGTGTAACGGTATATAGTATTACGTTATAACGTAGAACGCTACTTCGTATTACGATGTGACCTATGACGGTGTATAGTGTTGCGTGGTAACGTATAACGTTATATCGTATATCAGTACATCGTGTAACGTTATGTAGTATTACGTTATAACGTGTGGCGTTATATAGTGTTACGTCATAACGTGTAACGTTATATAGTATTATGTTATAACGTGTAACATTATATAGTGTTACGTTATAACGTGTAGCGTTATATAGTATTACGTTATAACGTGTAACGTCATATAGTATCACGTTATAACGTGTAACGTTATATAGTATCACGTTATAACGTGTAACGTTATATAGTATCACGTTATAACGTGTAACGTCATATAGTATTACGCTATAACGTGTGGCGTTATATAGTATTACGTTATAACGTGCCACGTCATATAGTATTACGTTATAACGAATAAACTTAGACAGGATATCAGTATAACGTCTAATTTTATATAGCATTACGTTATAATGTAAAACGTTATATAGTATTACCATATTACGTGTAACGTTATATAGTATCACGTTATAACGTGTAACGCTATATATAGTACTACGTTATAACGTGTAACGTTATTTACTATTACAATCTAACCTATGACGTTATATCGTATATCACTACAACGTGTAACATTATATAGTATTAAGTTATAACGTGTAACGGTATATAGTATTACGATATAACGTGTAACGTTATTTACTATTACGATGTAACCTATGACTGTATATGGAGTTGCGTGGTAACGTATAACGTTATATCGTATATCAGTACATCGTGTAACGTCATATAGTATTACGTTATAACGTGTAACGTCATATAGTATTACGTTATAACGTGCAACGTCATATAGTATTACGTTATAATGTGTAACGTCATATAGTGTTACGTTATAACGTGTAGCGTTATATAGTGTTACGTTATAACGTGTAGCGTTATACAGTATTACGTTATAACGTGTAGCGTTATATAGTGTTACGTTATAACGTGTAGCGTTATACAGTATTACGTTATAACGAGTAACGTCATATAGTATTACGATATAACGTGTAACGTTATTTACTATTACGATGTAACCTATGACTGTATATAGAGTTGCGTGGTAACGTATAACGTTATATCGTATATCAGTACATCGTGTAACGTTATATAGTATTACGTTATAAACGTGTAACGTTATATGGTATTACGTTATGACGTATGTCGTTATATAGTATTACGTTACAACGTGTAACGTTATATAGTATTACGTTATAACGTGTAGCGTTATAAAGTATTACGTTATAACGTGTAACGACATATAGTTTTACGTTATAACGTGTAACGTTATATAGTATTACGTTACAACGTGTAACGGTATATAGTATTACGTTATAACGTAGAACGCTACTTCGTATTACGATGTGACCTATGACGGTGTATAGTGTTGCGTGGTAACGTATAACGTTATATCGTATATCAGTACATCGTGTAACGTTATGTAGTATTACGTTGTAACGTGTGGCGTTATATAGTGTTACGTCATAACGTGTAACGTTATATAGTATTATGTTATAACGTGTAACGTCATATAGTATTACGTTATAATGTGTAACGTCATATAGTATTACGTTATAACGTGTAACGTTATTTAGTATTACGTTATAACGTGTAACGTTATATAGTATTACGTTAAAACGTGTAACGTTATATGGTATTACGTTATGACGTATGTCATTATATAGTATTACGATATAACGTGTAGCGTTATATAGTATTACGTTATAACGTGTAGCGTTATATAGTATCACGTTATAACGTGTAACGTTATATAGTATCACGTTATAACGTGTAACGTTATATAGTATCACGTTATAACGTGTAACATTATATAGTATCACGTTATAACGTGTAACGTTATATAGTATTACGGTATAACCTGTAACGTCATATAGAATTACGTTATAACGTGTAACGTTAGATAGTATTACGTCTGAACGTGTAACGTCATATAGTATTACGTTATAACGTGTAACGTCATATAGTATTACGTTATAACGTGCAACGTCATATAGTATTACGTTATAATGTGTAACGTCATATAGTATTACGTTATAACGTGTAACGTTATATAGTATTACGTTAAAACGTGTAACGTTATATGGTATTACGTTATGACGTATGTCATTATATAGTATTACGATATAACGTGTAACGGTATATAATATTACGATATAACGTGTAACAATATATAGTGTTACGATATAACGTGTAACGTCATATAGTATTACGTTATAACGTGTAACGTCATATAGTGTCACGTTATAACGTGTAACATTATATAGTATCACGTTATAACGTGTAACGTTATATAGTATTACGGTATAACCTGTAACGTCATATAGAATTACGTTATAACGTGTAACGTTAGATAGTATTACGTCTGAACGTGTAACGTCATATAGTATTACGTTATAACGTGTAACGTCATATAGTATTACGTTATAACGTGCAACGTCATATAGTATTACGTTATAATGTGTAACGTCATATAGTATTACGTTATAACGTGTAACGTTATATAGTATTACGTTAAAACGTGTAACGTTATATGGTATTACGTTATGACGTATGTCATTATATAGTATTACGATATAACGTGTAACGGTATATAATATTACGATATAACGTGTAACAATATATAGTGTTACGATATAACGTGTAACGTCATATAGTATTACGTTATAACGTGTAACGTCATATAGTGTCACGTTATAACGTGTAACATTATATAGTATCACGTTATAACGTGTAACGTTATATAGTATTACGGTATAACCTGTAACGTCATATAGAATTACGTTATAACGTGTAACGTTAGATAGTATTACGTGTGAACGTGTAACGTCATATAGTATTACGTTATAACGTGTAACGTCATATAGTATTACGTTATAACGTGCAACGTCATATAGTATTACGTTATAATGTGTAACGTCATATAGTATTACGTTATAACGTGTAACGTTATATAGTATTACGTTATAACGTGTAACGTCATATAGTATTACGCTATAACGTGTGGCGTCATATAGTATTACGTTATAACGTGTCACGTCATATAGTATTACGTTATAACGAATAAACTTAGACAGGATATCAGTATAACGTCTAATTTTATATAGCATTACGTTATAATGTAAAACGTTATATAGTATTACCATATTACGTGTAACGTTATATAGTATCACGTTATAACGTGTAACGCTATATATAGTACTACGTTATAACGTGTAACGTTATTTACTATTACAATCTAACCTATGACGTTATATCGTATATCACTACAACGTGTAACATTATATAGTATTAAGTTATAACGTGTAACGGTATATAGTATTACGATATAACGTGTAACGTTATTTACTATTACGATGTAACCTATGACTGTATATGGAGTTGCGTGGTAACGTATAACGTTATATCGTATATCAGTACATCGTGTAACGTCATATAGTATTACGTTATAACGTGTAACGTCATATAGTATTACGTTATAACGTGCAACGTCATATAGTATTACGTTATAATGTGTAACGTCATATAGTATTACGTTATAACGTGTAACGTTATTTAGTATTACGTTAAAACGTGTAACGTTATATGGTATTACGTTATGACGTATGTCATTATATAGTATTACGATATAACGTGTAGCGTTATATAGTATTACGATATAACGTGTAACATTATATAGTGTTACGATATAACGTGTAACGTCATATAGTATTACGTTATAACGTGTAACGTCATATAGTATCACGTTATAACGTGTAACATTATATAGTATCACGTTATAACGTGTAACGTTATATAGTATTACGGTATAACCTGTAACGTCATATAGAATTACGTTATAACGTGTAACGTTAGATAGTATTACGTTATAACGTGTAACGTCATATAGTATTACGTTATAACGTGTAACGTTATTTACTATTACAATCTAACCTATGACGTTATATCGTATATCAGTACAACGTGTAACATTATATAGTATTAAGTTATAACGTGTAACGGTATATAGTATTACGATATAACGTGTAACGTTATTTACTATTACGATGTAACCTATGACTGTATATGGAGTTGCGTGGTAACGTATAACGTTATATCGTATATCAGTACATCGTGTAACGTTATATAGTATTACGTTATAAACGTGTAGCGTTATATAGTGTTACGTCATAACGTGTAGCGTTATATAGTATTATGTTATAACGTGTAACATTATATAGTGTTACGTTATAACGTGTAGCGTTATATAGTGTTACGTTATAACGTGTAACGTTATTTAGTATCACGTTATAACGTGTAACGTTATATAGTATCACGTTATAACGTGTAACGTTATATAGTATCACGTTATAACGTGTAACGTTATATAGTATCACGTTATAACGTGTAACGTTATATAGTATCACGTTATAACGTGTAACGTTATATAGTATCACGTTATAACGTGTAACGGTATATAGTATCACGTTATAACGTGTAACGGTATATAGTATCACGATATAACGTGTAACGGTATATAGTATTACGATATAACGTGTAACGTCATATAGTATTACGATATAACGTGTAACGTCATATAGTATTTCGTTATAACGTGTAACGTCATATAGTATTACGTTATAACGTGTAACGTCATATAGTATTACGCTATAACGTGTGGCGTTATATAGTATTAGGTTATAACGTGTCACGTCATATAGTATTACGTTACAACGTTTAACGTTATTTACTATTACGATGTAACCTATGACGGTATATAGTATTACGTTATAACGTAGAACGTTACTTCGTATTACGATGTGAACTATGACGGTATATAGTGTTGCGTGGTAACGTATAACGTTATATCGTATATCAGTACATCGTGTAACTTTATAGAGTATTACGTTATAACGTGTGGCGTTATATAGTATTACGTTATAACGTGTAGCGTTATATAGTATTACGTTAGAACGTGTAGCCTTATATAGTATTACGTTATAACGTGTAACGTCATATAGTATCACGTTATAACGTGTAACATTATATAGTATCACGTTATAACGTGTAACGTTATATAGTATTACGGTATAACCTGTAACGTCATATAGTATTACGTTATAACGTGTAACGTCATATAGTATTACGTTATAACGTGCAACGTCATATAGTATTACGTTATAATGTGTCACGTCTTATAGTATTACGTTATAACGTGTAACGTTATATAGTATTACGTTAAAACGTGTAACGTTATATGGTATTACGTTATGACGTATGTCATTATATAGTATTACGATATAACGTGTAGCGTTATATAGTATTACGTTATAACGTGTAGCGTTATATAGTATTACGTTATAACGTGTAACGTCATATAGTATTACGCTATAACGTGTGGCGTTATATAGTATTACGTTATAACGTGTCACGTCATATAGTATTACGTTATAACGAATAAACTTAGACAGGATATCAGTATAACGTCTAATTTTATATAGCATTACGTTATAATGTAAAACGTTATATAGTATTACCATATTACGTGTAACGTTATATAGTATCACGTTATAACGTGTAACGCTATATATAGTACTACGTTATAACGTGTAACGTTATTTACTATTACAATCTAACCTATGACGTTATATCGTATATCAGTACAACGTGTAACATTATATAGTATTAAGTTATAACGTGTAACGGTATATAGCATTACGATATAACGTGTAACGTTATTTACTATTACGATGTAACCTATGACTGTATATGGAGTTGCGTGGTAACGTATAACGTTATATCGTATATCAGTACATCGTGTAACGTTATATAGTATTACGTTATAAACGTGTAGCCTTATATAGTGTTACGTCATAACGTGTAGCGTTATATAGTATTATGTTATAACGTGTAACATTATATAGTGTTACGTTATAACGTGTAGCGTTATATAGTGTTACGTTATAACGTGTAGCGTTATACAGTATTACGTTATAACGAGTAACGTCATATAGTATTACGTTATAACGTGTAAAGTTATATAGTATCACGTTATAACGTGTAACGTTATATATAGAATTACGTTATAACGTGTAACGTTATTTACTATTACAATGTAACCTATGACGTTATATCGTATATCAGTACAACGTGTAACATTATATAGTATTACGATATAACGTGTAACGTTATTTAGTATTACGATGTAACCTATGACTGTATATAGAGTTGCGTGGTAACGTATAACGTTATATCGTATATCAGTACATCGTGTAACGCTATATCGTATTACGTTATAAACGTGTAACGTTATATGGTATTACGTTGTGACGTATGTCGTTATAGAGTATTACGTTACAACGTGTAACGTTATATAGTATTACGTTATAACGTGTAGCGTTATAAAGTATTACGTTATAACGTGTAACGACATATAGTTTTACGTTATAACGTGTAACGTTATATAGTATTACGTTACAACGTGTAACGGTATATAGTATTACGTTATAACGTAGAACGCTACTTCGTATTACGATGTGACCTATGACGGTGTATAGTGTTGCGTGGTAACGTATAACGTTATATCGTATATCAGTACATCGTGTAACGTTATGTAGTATTACGTTATAACGTGTGGCGTTATATAGTATTATGTTATAACGTGTAACATTATATAGTGTTACGTTATAACGTGTAGCGTTATATAGTATTACGTTATAACGTGTAACGTCATATAGTATCACGTTATAACGTGTAACGTTATATAGTATCACGTTATAACGTGTAACGTTATATAGTATCACGTTATAACGTGCAACGTTATATAGTATCACCTTAGAACGTGTGACGTTATATAGTATCACGTTATAACGTGTAACATTATATAGCATTACGTATTAACGTGTAACGTTATATAGTATTACGTTATAACGTGTAGCGTTATATAGTATTGCGTTATAATGTGTAACGTTATATAGTATCACGTTATAACGTATAACGTTATATAGTATCACGTTATAACGTGTGGCGTCATATAGTATTTCGATATAACGTGTAACGTTTTATTGCATTGCCTTATAACGTGTAGCGTTATATAGCATTGCGTTATAATGTGTAACGTTATATAGTATCACGTTATAACGTGTAACGTTATATAGTATCACGTTATAACGTGTAACGTTATATAGTATCACGTTATAACGTGTAACGTTATATAGTATCACGTTATAACGTGTGGCGTCATATAGTATTTCGTTATAACGTGTAACGTTTTATTGCATTGCCTTATGACGTGTAGCGTTATATAGTATTACGTTATAACGTGTAGCGTTATATAGTATTACGTTATAACGTGTAACGTTATATAGTATCACGTTATAACGTGCAACGTTATATAGTATCACCTTAGAACGTGTGACGTTATATAGTATCACGTTATAACGTGTAACATTATATAGCATTACGTATTAACGTGTAACGTTATATAGTATTACGTTATAACGTGTAACGTTATATAGTATTACGTTATGACGTGTAACGTTATATAGTATTACGTTATGACGTGTAACGTTATATAGTATTACGTTATGACGTGTAACGTTATATAGTATTACGTTATAACGTGGAACGTTATATAGTATTACGTTATAACGTGTAACGTTATATAGTATTACGTTATAACGTGTAACGGTATATAGTATTACGTTATAACGTGTAACGGTATATAGTATTACGATGTAACGTGTAACGTCATATAGTATTACGTTATAACGTGTAACGTCATATAGTATTACGTTATAACGTGTGGCGATATATAGTATTACGTTATAAACGTGTAACGTTATATAGTATTACGTATTAACGTGTAACGTTATACACTATTACGTTATAACGTGTAACGTTATATAGTATTACGTTATGACGTGTACCGTCATATAGTATTACGTTATAACGTGTAACGTTATATAGTATTACGTTAAAACGTGTAACGTTATATGGTATTACGTTATGACGTATGTCGTTATATAGTATTACGATATAACGTGTAGCGTTATATAGTATTACGTTATAACGTGTAGCGTTATATAGTATTACGTTATAACGTGTAACGTCATATAGTATTACGTTATAACGTGTAACGTCATATAGCATTACGTTATAACGTGTGGCGTTATATAGTATTACGTTATAACGTGTCACGTCATATAGTATTACGTTATAACGAATAAACTTAGACAGGATATCAGTATAACGTCTAATTTTATATAGCATTACGTTATAATGTAAAACGTTATATAGTATTACCATATTACGTGTAACGTTATGTAGTATCACGTTATAAACGTGTAACGTTATATAGTATTACGTTATAACGTGTAGCGTTATATAGTATTGCGTTATAACGTGTAACGTTATATAGTATCACGTTATAATGTATAACGTTATATAGTATCACGTTATAACGTGTGGCGTCATATAGTATTTCGTTATAACGTGTAACGTTTTATTGCATTGCCTTATAACGTGTAGCGTTATATAGTATTACGTTATAACGTGTAGCGTTATATAGTACTGCGTTATAATGTGTAACGTTATATAGTATCACGTTATAACGTGTAACGTTATATAGTAACACGTTATAACGTGTGGCGTCATATAGTATTTCGTTATAACGTGTAACGTTGTATTGCATTGCCTTATAACGTGTAGCGTTATATAGTATTACGTTATAACGTGTAACATTATATAGTATTACGTTATAACGTGTAACGTCATATAGAATTACGTTATAACGTGTAACGTTATATAGTATTACGTCTGAACGTGTAACGTCATATAGTATTACGTTATAACGTGTAACGTCATATAGTATTACGTTATAACGTGCAACGTCATATAGTATTACGTTATAACCTGTAACGTCATATAGTATTACGTTATAACGTGCAACGTCATATAGTATTACGTTATAACCTGTAACGTCATATAGTATTACGTTATAACGTGTAACATTATATAGTATTACGTTAATCCGTGTAACGTTATATGGTATTACGTTATGACGTATGTCGTTATATAGTATTACGATATAACGTGTGGCGTCATATAGTATTTCGTTATAACGTGTGGCGTCATATAGTATTTCGTTATAACGTGTAACGTTTTATTGCATTGCCTTATAACGTGTAGCGTTATATAGCATTGCGTTATAATGTGTAACGTTATATAGTATCACGTTATAACGTGTAACGTTATATAGTATCACGTTATAACGTGTAACGTTATATAGTATCACGTTATAACGTGTAACGTTATATAGTATCACGTTATAACGTGTAACGTTATATAGTATCACGTTATAACGTGTGGCGTCATATAGTATTTCGTTATAACGTGTAACGTTTTATTGCATTGCCTTATAACGTGTAGCGTTATATAGTATTACGTTATAACGTGTAACGGTATATAGTATTACGATGTAACGTGTAACGTCATATAGTATTACGTTACAACGTGTAACGTCATATAGTATTACGTTATAACGTGTGGCGTTATATAGTATTACGTTAAAACGTGTAACGTTATATGGTATTACGTTATGACGTATGTCTTTATACAGTATTACGTTATAACGTGTAACGTTATATAGTATTACGTTATGACGTGTAACGTTATATAGTATTACGTTATAACGTGTAACGTTATATAGTATTACGTTATAACGTGTAACGTTATATAGTATTACGTTATAACGTGGAACGTTATATAGTATTACGTTATAACGTGTAACGTTATATAGTATTACGTTATAACGTGTAACGGTATATAGTATTACGTTATAACGTGTAACGGTATATAGTATTACGATGTAACGTGTAACGTCATATAGTATTACGTTATAACGTGTAACGTCATATAGTATTACGTTATAACGTGTGGCGTTATATAGTATTACGTTATAACGTGTCACGTCATATAGTATTACGTTATACGGAATAAACTTAGACAGGATATCAGTATAACGTCTAATTTTATATAGCATTACGTTATAATGTAAAACGTTATATAGTATTACCATATTACGTGTAACGTTATATAGTATCACGTTATAACGTGTAACGCCATTTACTATTACAATGTAACCTATGACGTTATATCGTATATCAGTACAACGTGTAACATTATATAGTATTACGTTATAAACGTGTAACGTCATATAGTATTACGTATTAACGTGTAACGTTATACAGTATTACGTTATAACGTGTAACGTTATATAGTATTACGTTATGACGTGTAACGTTATGTAGTATTACGTTATGACGTATGTGGTCATATAGTATTACGTTATAACGTGTAACGTCATATAGCATTACGTTATAACGTGTGGCGTTATATAGTATTACGTTATAACGTGTCACGTCATATAGTATTACGTTATAACGAATAAACTTAGACAGGATATCAGTATAACGTCTAATTTTATATAGCATTACGTTATAATGTAAAACGTTATATAGTATTACCATATTACGTGTAACGTTATGTAGTATCACGTTATAAACGTGTAACGTTATATAGTATTACGTTATAACGTGTAGCGTTATATAGTATCGCGTTATAGTGTGTAACGTTATATAGTATCACGTTATAACGTATAACGTTATATAGTATCACGTTATAACGTGTGGCGTCATATAGTATTTCGTTATAACGTGTAACGTTTTATTGCATTGCCTTATAACGTGTAGCGTTATATAGTATTACGTTATAACGTGTAGCGTTATATAGTACTGCGTTATAATGTGTAACGTTATATAGTATCACGTTATAACGTGTAACGTTATATAGTATCACGTTATAACGTGTAGCGTTATATAGTATTGCGTTATAATGTGTAACGTTATATAGTATCACGTTATAACGTATAACGTTATATAGTATCACGTTATAACGTGTGGCGTCATATAGTATTTCGTTATAACGTGTAACGTTTTATTGCATTGCCTTATAACGTGTAGCGTTATATAGCATTACGTTATAACGTGTAGCGTTATATAGTACTGCGTTATAATGTGTAACGTTATATAGTATCACGTTATAACGTGTAACGTTATATAGTATCACGTTATAACGTGTGGCGTCATATAGTATTTCGTTATAACGTGTAACGTTTTATTGCATTGCCTCATAACGTGTAGCGTTATATAGTATTACGTTATAACGTGTAACGTTTTATAGTATTACGTTATGACGTGTAACGATATATAGTATTACGTCATAACGTGTAACGTTATATAGTATTACGTTATAACGTGTAACGTTATATAGTATTACGTTATAACGTGGAACGTTATATAGTATTACGTTATAACGTGTAACGTTATATAGTATTACGTTATAACGTGTAACGGTATATAGTATTACGTTATAACGTGTAACGGTATATAGTATTACGATGTAACGTGTAACGTCATATAGTATTACGTTATAACGTGTAACGTCATATAGTATTACGTTATAACGTGTGGCGTTATATAGTATTACGTTGTAACGTGTCACGTCATATAGTATTACGTTATACGGAATAAACTTAGACAGGATATCAGTATAACGTCTAATTTTATATAGCATTACGTTATAATGTAAAACGTTATATAGTATTACCATATTACGTGTAACGTTATATAGTATCACGTTATAACGTGTAACGCCATTTACTATTACAATGTAACCTATGACGTTATATCGTATATCAGTACAACGTGTAACATTATATAGTATTAAGTTATAACGTGTAACGGTATATAGTACTACGATATAACGTGTAACGTTATTTACTATTACGATGCACCCTATGACTGTATATAGAGTTGCGTGGTAACGTATAACGTTATATCGTATATCGGTACATCGTGTAACGTTATATAGTATTACGTTATAAACGTGTAACGTTATATAGTATCACGTATTAACGTGTAACGTTATACAGTATTACGTTATAACGTGTAACGTTATATAGTATTACGTTATGACGTGTAACGTTATATAGTATTACGTTATAACGTGTAACGGTATATAGTATTACGATGTAACGTGTAGCGTCATATAGTATTACGTTATAACGTGTAACGTCATATAGTATTACGTTATAACGTGTGGCGTTATATAGTATTACGTTATAAACGTGTAACGTTATATAGTATTACGTATTAACGTGTAACGCTATACAGTATTACGTTATAACGTGTAACGTTATATAGTATTACGTTATGACGTGTAACGTTATATAGTATTACGTTATAACGTGTAACGTTATATAGTATTACGTTAAAACGTGTAACGTTATATGGTATTACGTTATGACGTATGTCGTTATATAGTATTACGATATAACGTGTAGCGTTATATAGTATTACGTTATAACGTGTAGCGTTATATAGTATTACGTTATAACGTGTAACGTCATATAGTATTACGTTATAACGTGTAACGTCATATAGCATTACGTTATAACGTGTGGCGTTATATAGTACTACGTTATAACGTGTCACGTCATATAGTATCACGTTATAACGTATAACGTTATATAGTATCAAGTTATAACGTGTGGCGTCATATAGTATTTCGTTATAACGTGTAACGTTTTATTGCATTGCCTTATAACGTGTAGCGTTATATAGTATTACGTTATAACGTGTAGCGTTATATAGTACTGCGTTATAATGTGTAACGTTATATAGTATCACGTTATAACGTGTAACGTTATATAGTATCACGTTATAACGTGTGGCGTCATATAGTATTTCGTTATAACGTGTAACGTTTTATTGCATTGCCTTATAACGTGTAGCGTTATATAGTATTACGTTATAACGTGTAGCGTTATATAGTATTACGTTATAACGTGTAACGTTATATAGTATCACGTTATAACGTGTAACGTTATATAGTATCATGTTAGAACGTGTGACGTTATATAGAATTACGTTATAACGTGTAACGTTATATAGTATTACGTCTGAATGTGTAACGTCATATAGTATTACGTTATAACGTGTAACGTCATATAGTATTACGTTATAACGTGCAACGTCATATAGTATTACGTTATAACCTGTAACGTCACATAGTATTACGTTATAACGTGTAACATTATATAGTATTACGTTAATCCGTGTAACGTTATATGGTATTACGTTATGACGTATGTCGTTATATAGTATTACGTTATAACGAATAAACTTAGACAGGATATCAGTATAACTTCTAATTTTATATAGCATTACGTTATAATGTAAAACGTTATATAGTATTACCATATTACGTGTAACGTTATGTAGTATCACGTTATAGACGTGTAACGTTATATAGTATTACGTTATAACGTGTAGCGTTATATAGTATTGCGTTATAATGTGTAACGTTATATAGTATCACGTTATAACGTATAACGTTATATAGTATCACGTTATAACATGTGCCGTCATATAGTATTTCGTTATAACGTGTAACGTTTTATTGCATTGCCGTATAACGTGTAGCGTTATATAGCATTGCGTTATAATGTGTAACGTTATATAGTATCACGTTATAACGTGTAACGTTATATAGTATCACGTTATAACGTGTGGCGTCATATAGTATTTCGTTATAACGTGTAACGTTTTATTGCATTGCCTTATAACGTGTAGCGTTATATAGTATTACGTTATAACGTGTAGCGTTATATAGTATTACGTTATAACGTGTAACGTTATATAGTATCACGCTATAACGTGTAACGTTATATAGTATCACGTTAGAACGTGTGACGTTATATAGTATCACGTTATAACGTGTAACATTATATAGCATTACGTATTAACGTGTAACGTTATATAGTATTACGTTATAACGTGTAACGTTATATAGTATTTCGTTATAACGTGTAACGTTTTATTGCATTGCCTTATAACGTGTAGCGTTATATAGTATTACGTTATAACGTGTAGCGTTATATAGTATTACGTTATAACGTGTAACGTTATATAGTATCACGCTATAACGTGTAACGTTATATAGTATCACGTTACAACGTGTAACGTTATATAGTATCACGTTATAACGTGTGGCGTTACATAGTATTACGTTATAACGTGTAGCGTTATATAGTATTACGTTATAACGTGTAACATTATATAGTATTACGTTATAACGTGTAACGTCATATAGAATTACGTTATAACGTGTAACGTTATATAGTATTACGTCTGAACGTGTAACGTCATATAGTATTACGTTATAACGTGTAACGTCATATAGTATTACGTTATAACGTGCAACGTCATATAGTATTACGTTATAACCTGTAACGTCATATAATATTACGTTATAACGTGTAACATTATATAGTATTACGTTAATCCGTGTAACGTTATATGGTATTACGTTATGACGTATGTCGTTATATAGTATTACGTTATAACGAATAAACTTAGACAGGATATCAGTATAACTTCTAATTTTATATAGCATTACGTTATAATGTAAAACGTTATATAGTATTACCATATTACGTGTAACGTTATATAGTATCACGTTATAACGTGTAACGCCATTTACTATTACAATGTAACCTATGACGTTATATCGTATATCAGTACAACGTGTAACATTATATAGTATTACGTTATAAACGTGTAACGTCATATAGTATTACGTATTAACGTGTAACGTTATACAGTATTACGTTATAACGTGTAACGTTATATAGTATTACGTTATGACGTGTAACGTTATATAGTATTACGTTATGACGTATGTCGTCATATAGTATTACGTTATAACGTGTAACGTCATATAGCATTACGTTATAACGTGTGGCGTTATATAGTATTACGTTATAACGTGTCACGTCATATAGTATTACGTTATAACGAATAAACTTAGACAGGATATCAGTATAACGTCTAATTTTATATAGCATTACGTTATAATGTAAAACGTTATATAGTATTACCATATTACGTGTAACGTTATGTAGTATCACGTTATAAACGTGTAACGTTATATAGTATTACGTTATAACGTGTAGCGTTATATAGTATTGCGTTATAATGTGTAACGTTATATAGTATCACGTTATAACGTATAACGTTATATAGTATCACGTTATAACGTGTGGCGTCATATAGTATTTCGTTATAACGTGTAACGTTTTATTGCATTGCCTTATAACGTGTAGCGTTATATAGTATTACGTTATAACGTGTAGCGTTATATAGTACTGCGTTATAATGTGTAACGTTATATAGTATCACGTTATAACGTGTAACGTTATATAGTATCACGTTATAACGTGTAGCGTTATATAGTATTGCGTTATAATGTGTAACGTTATATAGTATCACGTTATAACGTATAACGTTATATAGTATCACGTTATAACGTGTGGCGTCATATAGTATTTCGTTATAACGTGTAACGTTTTATTGCATTGGCTTATAACGTGTAGCGTTATATAGCATTACGTTATAACGTGTAGCGTTATATAGTACTGCGTTATAATGTGTAACGTTATATAGTATCACGTTATAACGTGTAACGTTATATAGTATCACGTTATAACGTGTGGCGTCATATAGTATTTCGTTATAACGTGTAACGTTTTATTGCATTGCCTCATAACGTGTAGCGTTATATAGTATTACGTTATAACGTGTAACGTTATATAGTATTACGTTATGACGTGTAACGATATATAGTATTACGTTATAACGTGTAACGTTATATAGTATTACGTTATAACGTGTAACGTTATATAGTATTACGTTATAACGTGGAACGTTATATAGTATTACGTTATAACGTGTAACGTTATATAGTATTACGTTATAACGTGTAACGGTATATAGTATTACGTTATAACGTGTAACGGTATATAGTATTACGATGTAACGTGTAACGTCATATAGTATTACGTTATAACGTGTAACGTCATATAGTATTACGTTATAACGTGTGGCGTTATATAGTATTACGTTATAACGTGTCACGTCATATAGTATTACGTTATACGGAATAAACTTAGACAGGATATCAGTATAACGTCTAATTTTATATAGCATTACGTTATAATGTAAAACGTTATATAGTATTACCATATTACGTGTAACGTTATATAGTATCACGTTATAACGTGTAACGCCATTTACTATTACAATGTAACCTATGACGTTATATCGTATATCAGTACAACGTGTAACATTATATAGTATTAAGTTTAACGTGTAACGGTATATAGTACTACGATATAACGTGTAACGTTATTTACTATTACGATGCACCCTATGACTGTATATAGAGTTGCGTGGTAACGTATAACGTTATATCGTATATCGGTACATCGTGTAACGTTATATAGTATTACGTTATAAACGTGTAACGTTATATAGTATCACGTATTAACGTGTAACGTTATACAGTATTACGTTATAACGTGTAACGTTATATAGTATTACGTTATGACGTGTAACGTTATATAGTATTACGTTATAACGTGTAACGGTATATAGTATTACGATGTAACGTGTAACGTCATATAGTATTACGTTATAACGTGTAACGTCATATAGTATTACGTTATAACGTGTGGCGTTATATAGTATTACGTTATAAACGTGTAACGTTATATAGTATTACGTATTAACGTGTAACGCTATACAGTATTACGTTATAACGTGTAACGTTATATAGTATTACGTTATGACGTGTAACGTTATATAGTATTACGTTATAACGTGTAACGTTATATAGTATTACGTTAAAACGTGTAACGTTATATGGTATTACGTTATGACGTATGTCGTTATATAGTATTACGATATAACGTGTAGCGTTATATAGTATTACGTTATAACGTGTAGCGTTATATAGTATTACGTTATAACGTGTAACGTCATATAGTATTACGTTATAACGTGTAACGTCATATAGCATTACGTTATAACGTGTGGCGTTATATAGTATTACGTTATAACGTGTCACGTCATATAGTATCACGTTATAACGTATAACGTTATATAGTATCAAGTTATAACGTGTGGCGTCATATAGTATTTCGTTATAACGTGTAACGTTTTATTGCATTGCCTTATAACGTGTTGCGTTATATAGTATTACGTTATAACGTGTAGCGTTATATAGTACTGCGTTATAATGTGTAACGTTATATAGTATCACGTTATAACGTGTAACGTTATATAGTATCACGTTATAACGTGTGGCGTCATATAGTATTTCGTTATAACGTGTAACGTTTTATTGCATTGCCTTATAACGTGTAGCGTTATATAGTATTACGTTATAACGTGTAGCGTTATATAGTATTACGTTATAACGTGTAACGTTATATAGTATCACGTTATAACGTGTAACGTTATATAGTATCATGTTAGAACGTGTGACGTTATATAGAATTACGTTATAACGTGTAACGTTATATAGTATTACGCCTGAATGTGTAACGTCATATAGTATTACGTTATAACGTGTAACGTCATATAGTATTACGTTATAACGTGCAACGTCATATAGTATTACGTTATAACCTGTAACGTCACATAGTATTACGTTATAACGTGTAACATTATATAGTATTACGTTAATCCGTGTAACGTTATATGGTATTACGTTATGACGTATGTCGTTATATAGTATTACGTTATAACGAATAAACTTAGACAGGATATCAGTATAACTTCTAATTTTATATAGCATTACGTTATAATGTAAAACGTTATATAGTATTACCATATTACGTGTAACGTTATGTAGTATCACGTTATAGACGTGTAACGTTATATAGTATTACGTTATAACGTGTAGCGTTATATAGTATTGCGTTATAATGTGTAACGTTATATAGTATCACGTTATAACGTATAACGTTATATAGTATCACGTTATAACATGTGCCGTCATATAGTATTTCGTTATAACGTGTAACGTTTTATTGCATTGCCGTATAACGTGTAGCGTTATATAGCATTGCGTTATAATGTGTAACGTTATATAGTATCACGTTATAACGTGTAACGTTATATAGTATCACGTTATAACGTGTGGCGTCATATAGTATTTCGTTATAACGTGTAACGTTTTATTGCATTGCCTTATAACGTGTAGCGTTATATAGTATTACGTTATAACGTGTAGCGTTATATAGTATTACGTTATAACGTGTAACGTTATATAGTATCACGCTATAACGTGTAACGTTATATAGTATCACGTTAGAACGTGTGACGTTATATAGTATCACGTTATAACGTGTAACATTATATAGCATTACGTATTAACGTGTAACGTTATATAGTATTACGTTATAACGTGTAACGTTATATAGTATTTCGTTATAACGTGTAACGTTTTATTGCATTGCCTTATAACGTGTAGCGTTATATAGTATTACGTTATAACGTGTAGCGTTATATAGTATTACGTTATAACGTGTAACGTTATATAGTATCACGCTATAACGTGTAACGTTATATAGTATCACGTTACAACGTGTAACGTTATATAGTATCACGTTATAACGTGTGGCGTTACATAGTATTACGTTATAACGTGTAGCGTTATATAGTATTACGTTATAACGTGTAACATTATATAGTATTACGTTATAACGTGTAACGTCATATAGAATTACGTTATAACGTGTAACGTTATATAGTATTACGTCTGAACGTGTAACGTCATATAGTATTACGTTATAACGTGTAACGTCATATAGTATTACGTTATAACGTGCAACGTCATATAGTATTACGTTATAACCTGTAACGTCATATAATATTACGTTATAACGTGTAACATTATATAGTATTACGTTAATCCGTGTAACGTTATATGGTATTACGTTATGACGTATGTCGTTATATAGTATTACGTTATAACGAATAAACTTAGACAGGATATCAGTATAACTTCTAATTTTATATAGCATTACGTTATAATGTAAAACGTTATATAGTATTACCATATTACGTGTAACGTTATGTAGTATCACGTTATAGACGTGTAACGTTATATAGTATTACGTTATAACGTGTAGCGTTATATAGTATTGCGTTATAATGTGTAACGTTATATAGTATCACGTTATAACGTATAACGTTATATAGTATCACGTTATAACGTGTGGCGTCATATAGTATTTCGTTATAACGTGTAACGTTTTATTGCATTGCCTTATAACGTGTAGCGTTATATAGCATTGCGTTATAATGTGTAACGTTATATAGTATCACGTTATAACGTGTAACGTTATATAGTATCACGTTATAACGTGTAACGTTATATAGTATCACGTTATAACGTGTAACGTTATATAGTATCACGTTATAACGTGTGGCGTCATATAGTATTTCGTTATAACGTGTAACGTTTTATTGCATTGCCTTATAACGTGTAGCGTTATATAGTATTACGTTATAACGTGTAGCGTTATATAGTATTACGTTATAACGTGTAACGTTATATAGTATCACGTTAGAACGTGTGACGTTATATAGTATCACGTTAGAACGTGTAACATTATATAGCATTACGTATTAACGTGTAACGTTATATAGTATTACGTTATGACGTGTAACGTTATATAGTATTACGTTATAACGTGTAACGTTATATAGTATTACGTTATAACGTGTAACGTTATATAGTATTACGTTATAACGTGGAACGTTATATAGTATTACGTTATAACGTGTAACGGTATATAGTATTACGTTATAACGTGTAACGGTATATAGTATTACGATGTAACGTGTGGCGTCATATAGTATTTCGTTATAACGTGTAACGTTTTATTGCATTGCCTCATAACGTGCAGCGTTATATAGTATTACGTTATAATGTGTAACGTTATATAGTATCACGCTATAACGTATAACGTTATATAGTATCACGTTATAACGTGTGGCGTCATATAGTATTTCGTTATAACGTGTAACGTTTTATTGCATTGCCTTATAACGTGTAGCGTTATATAGTATTACGTTATAACGTGTAGCGTTATATAGTACTGCGTTATAATGTGTAACGTTATATAGTATCACGTTATAACGTGTAACGTTATATAGTATCACGTTATAACGTGTAGCGTTATATAGTATTGCGTTATAATGTGTAACGTTATATAGTATCACGTTATAACGTATAACGTTATATAGTATCACGTTATAACGTGTGGCGTCATATAGTATTTCGTTATAACGTGTAACGTTTTATTGCATTGCCTTATAACGTGTAGCGTTATATAGCATTACGTTATAACGTGTAGCGTTATATAGTACTGCGTTATAATGTGTAACGTTATATAGTATCACGTTATAACGTGTAACGTTATATAGTATCACGTTATAACGTGTGGCGTCATATAGTATTTCGTTATAACGTGTAACGTTTTATTGCATTGCCTCATAACGTGTAGCGTTATATAGTATTACGTTATAACGTGTAACGTTATATAGTATTACGTTATGACGTGTAACGTTATATAGTATTACGTTATAACGTGTAACGTTATATAGTATTACGTTATAACGTGTAACGTTATATAGTATTACGTTATAACGTGGAACGTTATATAGTATTACGTTATAACGTGTAACGTTATATAGTATTACGTTATAACGTGTAACGGTATATAGTATTACGTTATAACGTGTAACGGTATATAGTATTACGATGTAACGTGTAACGTCATATAGTATTACGTTATAACGTGTAACGTCATATAGTATTACGTTATAACGTGTGGCGTTATATAGTATTACGTTATAAACGTGTAACGTTATATAGTATTACGTATTAACGTGTAGCGTTATATAGTATTACGTTATAACGTGTAACGTTATATGGTATTACGTTATGACGTATGTCGTTATATAGTATTACGATATAACGTGTAGCGTTATATAGTATTACGTTATAACGTGTAGCGTTATATAGTATTACGTTATAACGTGTAACGTCATATAGTATTACGTTATAACGTGTAACGTCATATAGCATTACGTTATAACGTGTGGCGTTATATAGTATTACGTTATAACGTGTCACGTCATATAGTATCACGTTATAACGTATAACGTTATATAGTATCAAGTTATAACGTGTGGCGTCATATAGTATTTCGTTATAACGTGTAACGTTTTATTGCATTGCCTTATAACGTGTAGCGTTATATAGTATTACGTTATAACGTGTAGCGTTATATAGTACTGCGTTATAATGTGTAACGTTATATAGTATCACGTTATAACGTGTAACGTTATATAGTATCACGTTATAACGTGTGGCGTCATATAGTATTTCGTTATAACGTGTAACGTTTTATTGCATTGCCTTATAACGTGTAGCGTTATATAGTATTACGTTATAACGTGTAGCGTTATATAGTATTACGTTATAACGTGTAACGTTATATAGTATCACGTTATAACGTGTAACGTTATATAGTATCATGTTAGAACGTGTGACGTTATATAGAATTACGTTATAACGTGTAACGTTATATAGTATTACGTCTGAACGTGTAACGTCATATAGTATTACGTTATAACGTGTAACGTCATATAGTATTACGTTATAACGTGCAACGTCATATAGCATTACGTTATAACCTGTAACGTCACATAGTATTACGTTATAACGTGTAACATTATATAGTATTACGTTAATCCGTGTAACGTTATATGGTATTACGTTATGACGTATGTCGTTATATAGTATTGCGTTATAACGAATAAACTTAGACAGGATATCAGTATAACTTCTAATTTTATATAGCATTACGTTATAATGTAAAACGTTATATAGTATTACCATATTACGTGTAACGTTATGTAGTATCACGTTATAGACGTGTAACGTTATATAGTATTACGTTATAACGTGTAGCGTTATATAGTATTGCGTTATAATGTGTAACGTTATATAGTATCACGTTATAACGTATAACGTTATATAGTATCACGTTATAACATGTGGCGTCATATAGTATTTCGTTATAACGTGTAACGTTTTATTGCATTGCCGTATAACGTGTAGCGTTATATAGCATTGCGTTATAATGTGTAACGTTATATAGTATCACGTTATAACGTGTAACGTTATATAGTATCACGTTATAACGTGTGGCGTCATATAGTATTTCGTTATAACGTGTAACGTTTTATTGCATTGCCTTATAACGTGTAGCGTTATATAGTATTACGTTATAACGTGTAGCGTTATATAGTATTACGTTATAACGTGTAACGTTATATAGTATCACGCTATAACGTGTAACGTTATATAGTATCACGTTAGAACGTGTGACGTTATATAGTATCACGTTATAACGTGTAACATTATATAGCATTACGTATTAACGTGTAACGTTATATAGTATTACGTTATAACGTGTAACGTTATATAGTATTTCGTTATAACGTGTAACGTTTTATTGCATTGCCTTATAACGTGTAGCGTTATATAGTATTACGTTATAACGTGTAGCGTTATATAGTATTACGTTATAACGTGTAACGTTATATAGTATCACGCTATAACGTGTAACGTTATATAGTATCACGTTACAACGTGTAACGTTATATAGTATCACGTTATAACGTGTGGCGTTACATAGTATTACGTTATAACGTGTAGCGTTATATAGTATTCCGTTATAACGTGTAACATTATATAGTATTACGTTATAACGTGTAACGTCATATAGAATTACGTTATAACGTGTAACGTTATATAGTATTACGTCTGAACGTGTAACGTCATATAGTATTACGTTATAACGTGTAACGTCATATAGTATTACGTTATAACGTGCAACGTCATATAGTATTACGTTATAACCTGTAACGTCATATAATATTACGTTATAACGTGTAACATTATATAGTATTACGTTAATCCGTGTAACGTTATATGGTATTACGTTATGACGTATGTCGTTATATAGTATTACGTTATAACGAATAAACTTAGACAGGATATCAGTATAACTTCTAATTTTATATAGCATTACGTTATAATGTAAAACGTTATATAGTATTACCATATTACGTGTAACGTTATGTAGTATCACGTTATAGACGTGTAACGTTATATAGTATTACGTTATAACGTGTAGCGTTATATAGTATTGCGTTATAATGTGTAACGTTATATAGTATCACGTTATAACGTATAACGTTATATAGTATCACGTTATAACGTGTGGCGTCATATAGTATTTCGTTATAACGTGTAACGTTTTATTGCATTGCCTTATAACGTGTAGCGTTATATAGCATTGCGTTATAATGTGTAACGTTATATAGTATCACGTTATAACGTGTAACGTTATATAGTATCACGTTATAACGTGTAACGTTATATAGTATCACGTTATAACGTGTAACGTTATATAGTATCACGTTATAACGTGTAACGTTATATAGTATCACGTTATAACGTGTGGCGTCATATAGTATTTCGTTATAACGTGTAACGTTTTATTGCATTGCCTTATAACGTGTAGCGTTATATAGTATTACGTTATAACGTGTAACGTTATATAGTATTACGTTATAACGTGTAACGTTATATAGTATTACGTTATAACGTGGAACGTTATATAGTATTACGTTATAACGTGTAACGTTATATAGTATTACGTTATAACGTGTAACGGTATATAGTATTACGTTATAACGTGTAACGGTATATAGTATTACGATGTAACGTGTAACGTTATATAGTATTACGATATAACGTGTAACGTTATATAGTATCACGTTACAACGTGTAACGTTATATAGTATCACGTTATAACGTGTGGCGTTACATAGTATTACGTTATAACGTGTAGCGTTATATAGTATTACGTTATAACGTGTAACATTATATAGTATTACGTTATAACGTGTAACGTCATATAGAATTACGTTATAACGTGTAACGTTATATAGTATTACGTCTGAACGTGTAACGTCATATAGTATTACGTTATAACGTGTAACGTCATATAGTATTACGTTATAACGTGCAACGTCATATAGTATTACGTTATAACCTGTAACGTCATATAATATTACGTTATAACGTGTAACATTATATAGTATTACGTTAATCCGTGTAACGTTATATGGTATTACGTTATGACGTATGTCGTTATATAGTATTACGTTATAACGAATAAACTTAGACAGGATATCAGTATAACTTCTAATTTTATATAGCATTACGTTATAATGTAAAACGTTATATAGTATTACCATATTACGTGTAACGTTATGTAGTATCACGTTATAGACGTGTAACGTTATATAGTATTACGTTATAACGTGTAGCGTTATATAGTATTGCGTTATAATGTGTAACGTTATATAGTATCACGTTATAACGTATAACGTTATATAGTATCACGTTATAACGTGTGGCGTCATATAGTATTTCGTTATAACGTGTAACGTTTTATTGCATTGCCTTATAACGTGTAGCGTTATATAGCATTGCGTTATAATGTGTAACGTTATATAGTATCACGTTATAACGTGTAACGTTATATAGTATCACGTTATAACGTGTAACGTTATATAGTATCACGTTATAACGTGTAACGTTATATAGTATCACGTTATAACGTGTGGCGTCATATAGTATTTCGTTATAACGTGTAACGTTTTATTGCATTGCCTTATAACGTGTAGCGTTATATAGTATTACGTTATAACGTGTAGCGTTATATAGTATTACGTTATAACGTGTAACGTTATATAGTATCACGTTAGAACGTGTGACGTTATATAGTATCACGTTAGAACGTGTAACATTATATAGCATTACGTATTAACGTGTAACGTTATATAGTATTACGATGTAACGTGTAACGTCATATAGTATTACGTTATAACGTGTAACGTCATATAGTATTACGTTATAACGTGTAACGTCATATAGTATTACGATATAACGTGTAACGTTATATGGTATTACATTTTGCCGTATGTCGTTATATAGTATTACGATATAACGTGTAACGTTATATAGTATTACGTTAGAACGTGTAACGTTACATAGTATTACGTTATAACGTGCAGCATTATATAGTATTACATTATAACGTGTAGCGTTATATAGCATTACGTTATAACATATAACGTTATATAGTATCACGCTATAACGTGTAACATTATATAGTATTACGTTATAACGTGTAACGTTATATAGTATTACGTTATAACGTGTAACGTCATATAGTATTACGCTATAACGTGTGGCGTTATATAGTATTACTTTATAGCGTGTAACGTCATGTAGTACTACGTTATAACGAATAACGTTAGACAGGATATCAGTATAACGTCTAATTTTATATAGCATTACGTTATAATGTAAAACATTATATAGTATTACCATATAACGCGTAACGTTATATAGTATTACGTTAAAACATGTAACGTTATATGGTATTACGTTATGACGTATGTCGTTATATAGTATTACGTTACAACGTGTAACGTTATTTACTATTACGATATAACCTATGACGGTATATAGTATTACGTTATAACGTAGAACGTTACTTCGTATTACGATGTGACCTATGACGGTATATAGTGTTGCGTGGTAACGTATAACGTTGTATCGTATATCAGTACATCGTGTAACGTTATATAGTATTACGTTATAACGTGCGGCGTTATATAGTATTACGTTATAACGTGTCACGTCATATAGTATTACGTTATAACGAATAGACTTAGACAGGATATCAGTATAACGTCTAATTTTATATAGCATTACGTTATAATGTAAAAATTTATATAGTATTACCATATTACGTGTAACGTTATATAGTATCACGTTATAACGTGTAACGCTATATAGTATTACGTTATAACGTGTAACGTTATTTACTATTACAATGTAACCTATGACGTTATATCGTATATCAGTACAACGTGTAACATTATATAGTATTAAGTTATAACGTGTAACGGAATATAGTATTACGATATAACGTGTAACGTTATTTACTATTACGATGTAACTTATGACCGTATATAGAGTTGCGTGGTAACGTATAACGTTATATCGTATATCAGTACAGCGTGTAACGTTATATAGTATTACGCTATAACGTGTAACGTTATATGGTATTACGTTATGACGTATGCCGTTATATAGTATTACGTTACAACGTGTAACGTTATATAGTATTACGTTATAGCGTGTAGCGTTATATAGTATTACGTTATAACGTGTAACGACGTATAGTTTTACGTTATAACGTGTAACGTTATATAGTATTACGCTACAACGTGTAACGTTATTTACTATTACGATATAACCTATGACCGTATATAGTATTACGTTATAACGTAGAACGCTACTACGTATTACGATGTGACCTATGACGGTATATAGTGTTGCGTGGTAACGTATATCGTTATATCGTATATCAGTACATCGTGTAACGTTATAGAGTATTACGTTATAACGCGTGGCGTTATATAGTATTACGTTATAACGTGTAGCGTTATATAGTCTTACGTTATAACGTGTGGCGTTATATAGTATTACGTTAGAACGTGTAGCGTTATATAGTATTACGTTATAACGTGTAACGTTATATAATATCACGTTATAACGTGTAACGTTGTATAGTATGACGTTATAACGTGTAACGGTATATAGTATTACATTATAACGTGTAACGGTATATAGTATTACGATATAACGTGTAACGGTATATAATATTACGATATAACGTGTAACGTCATATAGTATTTCGTTATAACGTGTAACGTCATATAGTATTACGTTATAACGTGTAACGTCATATAGTATTACGTTATAACGTGTAACGTCATATAGTTTTACGTTATAACGTGTAACGTTATATAGTATTACGTTACAACGTGTAACGTTATTTACTATTACGATGTAACCAATGACGGTATATAGTATTATGTTATAACGTAGAACGTTATATCGTATATGAGTACATCGTGTAATGTTGTATAGTAATACGTTATAACGTGTAACGTTATATAGTATTACGTTATAACCTGTAT
This sequence comes from Bombus sylvestris, assembly GCA_911622165.2. Classification (NCBI taxonomy): domain Eukaryota; kingdom Metazoa; phylum Arthropoda; class Insecta; order Hymenoptera; family Apidae; genus Bombus; species Bombus sylvestris. Next base: position 6,594,662 of record OU443149.1, on the reverse strand, counting down.
CGATATATAGTATTACGTTATAACATATAACGTTATATAGTATCACGTTATAACGTGTAACGTTATATAGTATCACGTTATAACGTGTGGCGTCATATATTATTTCCTTATAACGTGTAACGTTATATTGCATTGCATTATAACATGTAGCGTTATATAGTATTACGTTATAACGTGTAACGTTATATAGTATACACGTTATAACGTGTGACGTCATATAGTATTTCGTTATAACGTGTAACGTCATATTGCATTGCATTATAACGTGTAGCGTTATATAGTATTACGTTATAACGTGTAGCGTTATATAGTATCACGTTATAACGTGTAACATTATATAGTATTACGTTATAACGTGTAACGGTATATAGTATTATGTTATAACGTGTAACGACGTATAGTTTTACGTTATAACGTGTAACGTTATATAGTATTACGCTACAACGTGTAACGTTATTTACTATTACGATATAACCTATGACCGTATATAGTATTACGTTATAACGTAGAACGCTACTACGTATTACGATGTGACCTATGACGGTATATAGTGTTGCATGGTAACGTATATCGTTATATCGTATATCAGTACATCGTGTAACGTTATAGAGTATTACGTTATAACGTGTGGCGTTATATAGTATTACGTTATAACGTGTAGCGTTATATAGTCTTACGTTATAACGTGTGGCGTTATATAGTATTACGTTAGAACGTGTAGCGTTATATAGTATTACGTTATAACGTGTAACGTCATATAGTATGACGTTATAACGTGTAACGTTATATAATATCACGTTAGAACGTGTAGCCTTATATAGCATTACGTTATAATGTAAAACGTTATATAGTATTACCATATAACGTGTAACGTTATATAGTATTACGCTATAACGTGTAACGTTATATGGTATTACGTTATGACGTATGTCGTTATATAGTATTACGTTACAACGTGTAACGTTATATAGTATTACGTTATAACGTGTAGCGTTATATAGTATTACGTTATAACGTGTAACATTATATAGTGATACGTTATAACGTGTAGCGTTATATAGTATTACGTTATAACGTGTAACGTCATATAGTATTACGTTATAACGTGTAGCGTTATATAGTATTACGTTATAACGTGTAACGTCATATAGTATTACGTTATAACGTGTAACCTTATATAGTATCACGTTATAACGTGTGACGTTATATAGTATCACGTTATAACGTGTTACGTTATATAGTATGACGTTATAACGTGTAACAGTATACAGTATTACGTTATAACGATTAACGGTATATAGTATTACGATATAACGTGTAACGGTATATAATATTACGATATAACGTGTAACGTCATATAGTATTTCGTTATAACGTGTGGCGTCATATAGTATTTCGTTATAACGTGTAACGTTATATTGCATTGCATTATAACATGTAGCGTTATATAGTATTACGTTATAACGTGTAGCGTTATATAGTATCACGTTATAACGTGTAACATTATATAGTATTACGTTATAAGGTGTAACGTTCTATAGTATTACGTTATAACGTGTAACGGTATATAGTATTATGTTATAACGTGTAACGGTATATAGTATTTCGTTAAAACGTGTAACGTTATATAGTATTACGTTAAAACGTGTAACGTTATATGGTATTACGTTATGACGTATGTCGTTATTTACTATTACGATATAACCTATGACGGTATATAGTATTACGTTATAACGTAGAACGTTACTTCGTATTACGATGTGACCTATGACGGTGTATAGTGTTGCGTGATAACGTATAACGTTATATCGTATATCAATACATCGTGTAACGTTATATAGTATTACGTTATAACGTGTGGCGTTATATAGTATTACGTTATAACGTGTAACGTCATATAGTATTACGTTATAACGTGTAACGTCATATAGCATTACGTTATAACGTGTAACGTTATATAGTATCACGTTATAACGTGTAACGTTATATAGTATCACGTTATAACGTGTAACGTTATATAGTATCACGTTATAACGTGTAACGTTATATAGTATCACGTTATAACGTGTGGCGTTATATAGTATTACGTTATAACGTGTAACGTTATATAGTATTACGTTATAACGTGTAACGTTATTTACTATTACAATGTAACCTATGACGTTATATCGTATATCAGTACAACGTGTAACATTATATAGTATTAAGTTATAACGTGTAACGGTATATAGTATTACGATATAACGCGTAACGTTATTTACTATTACGATGTAACCTATGACTGTATATAGAGTTGCGTGGTAACGTATAACGTTATATCGTATATCAGTACATCGTGTAACGTTATGTAGTATTACGTTATAACGTGTGGCGTTATATAGTATTACGTTATAACGTGTAGCGTTATATAGTATCATGTTATAACGTGTAACATTATATAGTGTTACGTTATAACGTGTAGCGTTATATAGTATTACGTTATAACGTGTAACGTCTTATAGTATTACGTTATAACGTGTAACGTCATATAGTATTACGTTATAACGTGTAACGTTATATAGTATCACGTTATAACGTGTAACGTTATATAGTATCACGTTATAACGTGTAACGTTATATAGTATCACGTTATAACGTGTAACGTTATATAGTATCACGTTATAACGTGTAACGTTATATAGTATCACGTTATAACGTGTAACGTTATATAGTATGACGTTATAACGTGTAACGTTATATAGCATGACGTTATAACGTGTAACGGTATATAGTATTACATTATAACGTGTAACGGTATATAGTATTACGATATAACGTGTAACGGTATATAATATTACGATATAACGTATAACGTCATATAGTATTACGATATAACGTCTAACGTCATATAGTATTTCGTTATAACGTGTAACGTCATATAGTATTACGTTATAACGTGTAACGTCATATAGTTTTACGTTATAACGTGTAACGGTATATAGTATTATGTTATAACGTGTAACGGTATATAGTATTTCGTTAAAACGTGTAACGTTATATAGTATTACGTTAAAACGTGTAACGTTATATGGTATTACGTTATGACGTATGTCGTTATATAGTATTACGTTACATCGTGTAACGTTATATAGTATTACGTTATAACGTGTAGCGTTATATAGTATTACGTTATAACGTGTAACGTCATATAGTTTTACGTTATAACGTGTAACGTTATATAGTATTACGTTACAACGTGTAACGTTATTTACTATTACGATATAACCTATGACGGTATATAGTATTACGTTATAACGTAGAACGTTACTTCGTATTACGATGTGACCTATGACGGTGTATAGTGTTGCGTGATAACGTATAACGTTATATCGTATATCAATACATCGTGTAACGTTATATAGTATTACGTTATAACGTGTGGCGTTATATAGTATTACGTTATAACGTGTAACGTCATATAGTATTACGTTATAACGTGTAACGTCATATAGCATTACGTTATAACGTGTAACGTCATATAGTATCACGTTATAACGTGTAACGTTATATAGTATCACGTTATAACGTGTAACGTTATATAGTATCACGTTATAACGTGTAACGTTATATAGTATCACGTTATAACGTGTAACGTTATATAGTATCACGTTATAACGTGTAACGTTATATAGTATCACGTTATAACGTGTAACGTTATATAGTATTACGTTATAACGTGTAACGTTATATAGTATCACGTTATAACGTGTAACGTTATATAGTATCACGTTATAACGTGTAACGTTATATAGTATCACGTTATAACGTGTAACGTTATATAGTATCACGTTATAACGTGTAACGTTATATAGCATGACGTTATAACGTGTAACGGTATATAATATTACGATATAACGTGTAACGTCATATAGTATTACGTTAGAACGTGTAGCGTTATATAGTATTACGTTATAACGTGTAACGTCATATACTATTACGTTATAACGTGTAACATTATATAGTATCACGTTATAACGTGTGGCGTTATATAGTATCACGTTATAACGTGTAACGTTATATAGTATCACGTTATTACGTGTGGCGTTATATAGTATCACGTTATAACGTGTGGCGTTACATAGTATTACGTTATAACGTGTGGCGTTATATAGTATTACGTTATAACGTGTAACGTTATATAGTATTACGTTATAACGTGTAACGTTATTTACTATTACAATGTAACCTATGACGTTATATCGTATATCAGTACAACGTGTAACATTATATAGTATTAAGTTATAACGTGTAACGGTATATAGTATTACGATATAACGCGTAACGTTATTCACTATTACGATGTAACCTATGACTGTATATAGAGTTGCGTGGTAACGTATAACGTTATATCGTATATCAGTACATCGTGTAACGTTATGTAGTATTACGTTATAACGTGTGGCGTTATATAGTATTACGTTATAACGTGTAGCGTTATATAGTATCATGTTATAACGTGTAACATTATATAGTGTTACGTTATAACGTGTAGCGTTATATAGTATTACGTTATAACGTGTAACGTCATATAGTATTACGTTATAACGTGTAACGTCATATAGTATTACGTTATAACGTGTAACGTTATATAGTATCACGTTATAACGTGTAACGTTATATAGTATCACGTTATAACGTGTAACGTTATATAGTATCATGTTATAACGTGTAACGTTATATAGTATCACGTTATAACGTGTAACGTTATATAGTATCACGTTATAACGTGTAACGTTATATAGTATCACGTTATAACGTGTAACGTTATATAGCATGACGTTATAACGTGTAACGGTATATAGTATTACATTATAACGTGTAACGGTATATAATATTACGATATAACGTATAACGTCATATAGTATTACGATATAACGTCTAACGTCATATAGTATTTCGTTATAACGTGTAACGTCATATAGTATTACGTTATAACGTGTAACGTCATATAGTTTTACGTTATAACGTGTAACGGTATATAGTATTTCGTTAAAACGTGTAACGTTATATAGTATTACGTTAAAACGTGTAACGTTATATGGTATTACGTTATGACGTATGTCGTTATATAGTATTACGTTACATCGTGTAACGTTATATAGTATTACGTTATAACGTGTAGCGTTATATAGTATTACGTTATAACGTGTAACGTCATATAGTTTTACGTTATAACGTGTAACGTTATATAGTATTACGTTACAACGTGTAACGTTATTTACTATTACGATATAACCTATGACGGTATATAGTATTACGTTATAACGAATAAACTTAGACAGGATATCAGTATAACGTCTAATTTTATATAGCATTACGTTATAATGTAAAACGTTATATAGTATTACTATATTACGTGTAACGTTATATAGTATCACGTTATTACGTGTAACGCTATATAGTATTACGTTATAACGTGTAACGTTATTTACTATTACAATGTAACCTATGACGTTATATCGTATATCAGTACAACGTGTAACATTCTATAGTATTAAGTTATAACGTGTAACGGTATATAGTATTACGATATAACGTGTAACGTTATTTACTATTACGATGTAACCTATGACTGTATATAGAGTTGCGTGGTAACGTATAACGTTATATCGTATATCAGTACATCGTGTAACGTTATGTAGTATTACGTTATAACGTGTGGCGTTATATAGTATTACGTTATAACGTGTAGCGTTATATAGTATTATGTTATAACTTGTAACATTATATAGTGTTACGTTATAACGTGTAGCGTTATATAGTGTTACGTGATAACGTGTAACGTCATATAGTATTACGTTAGAACGTGTAGCGTTATATAGTATTACGTTATAACGTGTAACGTCATATACTATTACGTTATAACGTGTAACATTATATAGTATCACGTTATAACTTGTGGCGTTATATAGTATCACGTTATAACGTGTAACGTTATATAGTATCACGTTATTACGTGTGGCGTTATATAGTATCACGTTATAACGTGTGGCGTTATATACTATTACGCTATAACGTGTAACGTTATATAGTATTACGTTATAACGTGTAACGTTATATAGTATCACGTTATAACGTGTAACGTTATATAGTATTACGTTATAACGTGTAACGTTATTTACTATTACAATGTAACCTATGACGTTATATCGTATATCAGTACAACGTGTAACACTATATAGTATTAAGTTATAACGTGTAACGGTATATAGTATTACGATATAACGTGTAACGTTATTTACTATTACGATGTAACCTATGACTGTATATAGAGTTGCGTGGTAACGTATAACGTTATATCGTATATCAGTACATCGTGTAACGTTATGTAGTATTACGTTATAACGTGTGGCGTTATATAGTATTACGTTATAACGTGTAGCGTTATATAGTATCATGTTATAACGTGTAACATTATATAGTGTTACGTTATAACGTGTAACATTCTATAGTATTAAGTTATAACGTGTAACGGTATATAGTATTACGATATAACGTGTAACGTTATTTACTATTACGATGTAACCTATGACTGTATATAGAGTTGCGTGGTAACGTATAACGTTATATCGTATATCAGTACATCGTGTAACGTTATGTAGTATTACGTTATAACGTGTGGCGTTATATAGTATTACGTTATAACGTGTAGCGTTATATAGTATTATGTTATAACTTGTAACATTATATAGTGTTACGTTATAACGTGTAGCGTTATATAGTGTTACGTGATAACGTGTAACGTCATATAGTATTACGTTAGAACGTGTAGCGTTATATAGTATTACGTTATAACGTGTAACGTCATATACTATTACGTTATAACGTGTAACATTATATAGTATCACGTTATAACTTGTGGCGTTATATAGTATCACGTTATAACGTGTAACGTTATATAGTATCACGTTATTACGTGTGGCGTTATATAGTATCACGTTATAACGTGTGGCGTTATATAGTATTACGTTATAACGTGTAACGTTATATAGTATTACGTTATAACGTGTAACGTTATATAGTATCACGTTATAACGTGTAACGTTATATAGTATTACGTTATAACGTGTAACGTTATTTACTATTACAATGTAACCTATGACGTTATATCGTATATCAGTACAACGTGTAACACTATATAGTATTAAGTTATAACGTGTAACGGTATATAGTATTACGATATAACGTGTAACGTTATTTACTATTACGATGTAACCTATGACTGTATATAGAGTTGCGTGGTAACGTATAACGTTATATCGTATATCAGTACATCGTGTAACGTTATGTAGTATTACGTTATAACGTGTGGCGTTATATAGTATTACGTTATAACGTGTAGCGTTATATAGTATCATGTTATAACGTGTAACATTATATAGTGTTACGTTATAACGTGTAGCGTTATATAGTATTACGTTATAACGTGTAACGTCATATAGTATTACGTTATAACGTGTAACGTCATATAGCATTACGTTATAACGTGTAACGTTATATAGTATCACGTTATAACGTGTAACGTTATATAGTATCACGTTATAACGTGTAACGTTATATAGTATCACGTTATAACGTGTAACGTTATATAGTATCACGTTATAACGTGTAACGTTATATAGTATCACGTTATAACGTGTAACGTTATATAGTATCACGTTATAACGTGTAACGTTATATAGTATCACGTTATAACGTGTAACGTTATATAGTATCACGTTATAACGTGTAACGTTATATAGCATGACGTTATAACGTGTAACGGTATATAATATTACGATATAACGTGTAACGTCATATAGTATTACGTTAGAACGTGTAGCGTTATATAGTATTACGTTATAACGTGTAACGTCATATACTATTACGTTATAACGTGTAACATTATATAGTATCACGTTATAACGTGTGGCGTTATATAGTATCACGTTATAACGTGTAACGTTATATAGTATCACGTTATTACGTGTGGCGTTATATAGTATCACGTTATAACGTGTGGCGTTATATAGTATTACGTTATAACGTGTGGCGTTATATAGTATTACGTTATAACGTGTAACGTTATATAGTATTACGTTATAACGTGTAACGTTATTTACTATTACAATGTAACCTATGACGTTATATCGTATATCAGTACAACGTGTAACATTATATAGTATTAAGTTATAACGTGTAACGGTATATAGTATTACGATATAAGGCGTAACGTTATTTACTATTACGATGTAACCTATGACTGTATATAGAGTTGCGTGGTAACGTATAACGTTATATCGTATATCAGTACATCGTGTAACGTTATGTAGTATTACGTTATAACGTGTGGCGTTATATAGTATTACGTTATAACGTGTAACGTCATATAGTATTACGTTATAACGTGTAACGTTATATAGTATCACGTTATAACGTGTAACGTTATATAGTATCACGTTATAACGTGTAACGTTATATAGTATCACGTTATAACGTGTAACGTTATATAGTATCACGTTATAACGTGTAACGTTATATAGTATCACGTTATAACGTGTAACGTTATATAGTATCACGTTATAACGTGTAACGTTATATAGTATCACGTTATAACGTGTAACGTTATATAGTATGACGTTATAACGTGTAACGTTATATAGCATGACGTTATAACGTGTAACGGTATATAGTATTACATTATAACGTGTAACGGTATATAGTATTACGATATAACGTGTAACGGTATATAATATTACGATATAACGTATAACGTCATATAGTATTACGATATAACGTCTAACGTCATATAGTCTTTCGTTATAACGTGTAACGTCATATAGTATTACGTTATAACGTGTAACGTCATATAGTTTTACGTTATAACGTGTAACGGTATATAGTATTATGTTATAACGTGTAACGGTATATAGTATTTCGTTAAAAAGTGTAACGTTATATAGTATTACGTTAAAACGTGTAACGTTATATGGTATTACGTTATGACGTATGTCGTTATATAGTATTACGTTACATCGTGTAACGTTATACAGTATTACGTTATAACGTGTAGCGTTATATAGTATTACGTTATAACGTGTAACGTCATATAGTTTTACGTTATAACGTGTAACGTTATATAGTATTACGTTACAACGTGTAACGTTATTTACTATTACGATATAACCAATGACGGTATGTAGTATTACGTTATAACGTAGAACGTTACTTCGTATTACGATGTGACCTATGACGGTGTATAGTGTAGCGTGATAACGTATAACGTTATATCGTATATCAATACATCGTGTAACGTTATATAGTATTACGTTATAACGTGTGGCGTTATATAGTATTACGTTATAACGTGTCACGTCATATAGTATTACGTTATAACGAATAAACTTAGACAGGATATCAGTATAACGTCTAATTTTATATAGCATTACGTTATAATGTAAAACGTTATATAGTATTACTATATTACGTGTAACGTTATATAGTATCACGTTATAACGTGTAACGCTATATAGTATTACGTTATAACGTGTAACGTTATTTACTATTACAATGTAACCTATGACGTTATATCGTATATCAGTACAACGTGTAACATTATATAGTATTAAGTTATAACGTGTAACGTTATATAGTATCACGTTATTACGTGTGGCGTTATATAGTATCACGTTATAACGTGTGGCGTTATATAGTATTACGTTATAACATGTGGCGTTATATAGTATCACGTTATAACGTGTGGCGTTATATAGTATTACGTTATAACGTGTGGCGTTATATATTATTACGTTATAACCTGTGGCGTTATATAGTATTACGTTATAACGTGTAACGTTATATAGTATTACGTTATAACGTGTAACGTTATTTACTATTACAATGTAACCTATGACGTTATATCGTATATCTGTACAACGTGTAACATTATATAGTATTAAGTTATAACGTGTAACGGTATATAGTATTACGATATAACGCGTAACGTTATTTACTATTACGATGTAACCTATGACTGTATATAGAGTTGCGTGGTAACGTATAACGTTATATCGTATATCAGTACATCGTGTAACGTTATGTAGTATTACGTTATAACGTGTGGCGTTATATAGTATTACGTTATAACGTGTAGCGTTATATAGTATCATGTTATAACGTGTAACATTATATAGTGTTACGTTATAACGTGTAGCGTTGTATAGTATTACGTTATAACGTGTAACGTCATATAGTATTACGTTATAACGTGTAACGTCATATAGTATTACGTTATAACGTGTAACGTTATATAGTATCACGTTATAACGTGTAACGTTATATAGTATCACGTTATAACGTGTAACGTTATATAGTATCACGTTATAACGTGTAACGTTATATAGTATCACGTTATAACGTGTAACGTTATATAGTATTACGTTATAACGTGTGGCGTTATATAGTATTACGTTATAACGTGTCACGTCATATAGTATTACGTTATAACGAATAAACTTAGACAGGATATCAGTATAACGTCTAATTTTATATAGCATTACGTTATAATGTAAAACGTTATATAGTATTACTATATTACGTGTAACGTTATATAGTATCACGTTATAACGTGTAACGCTATATAGTATTACGTTATAACGTGTAACGTTATTTACTATTACAATGTAACCTATGACGTTATATCGTATATCAGTACAACGTGTAACATTATATAGTATTAAGTTATAACGTGTAACGTTATATAGTATCACGTTATTACGTGTGGCGTTATATAGTATCACGTTATAACGTGTGGCGTTATATAGTATTACGTTATAACATGTGGCGTTATATAGTATCACGTTATAACGTGTGGCGTTATATAGTATTACGTTATAACGTGTGGCGTTATATATTATTACGTTATAACATGTGGCGTTATATAGTATTACGTTATAACGTGTAACGTTATATAGTATTACGTTATAACGTGTAACGTTATTTACTATTACAATGTAACCTATGACGTTATATCGTATATCAGTACAACGTGTAACATTATATAGTATTAAGTTATAACGTGTAACGGTATATAGTATTACGATATAACGCGTAACGTTATTTACTATTACGATGTAACCTATGACTGTATATAGAGTTGCGTGGTAACGTATAACGTTATATCGTATATCAGTACATCGTGTAACGTTATGTAGTATTACGTTATAACGTGTGGCGTTATATAGTATTACGTTATAACGTGTAGCGTTATATAGTATCATGTTATAACGTGTAACATTATATAGTGTTACGTTATAACGTGTAGCGTTGTATAGTATTACGTTATAACGTGTAACGTCATATAGTATTACGTTATAACGTGTAACGTCATATAGTATTACGTTATAACGTGTAACGTTATATAGTATCACGTTATAACGTGTAACGTTATATAGTATCACGTTATAACGTGTAACGTTATATAGTATCACGTTATAACGTGTAACGTTATATAGTATCACGTTATAACGTGTAACGTTATATAGTATCACGTTATAACGTGTAACGTTATATAGTATGACGTTATAACGTGTAACGTTATATAGCATGACGTTATAACGTGTAACGGTATATAGTATTACATTATAACGTGTAACGGTATATAGTATTACGATATAACGTGTAACGGTATATAATATTACGATATAACGTATAACGTCATATAGTATTACGATATAACGTCTAACGTCATATAGTATTTCGTTATAACGTGTAACGTTATATAGTATCACGTTATAACGTGTAACGTTATATAGTATCACGTTATAACGTGTAACGTTATATAGTATTATGTTATAACTTGTAAAATTATATAGTGTTACGTTATAACGTGTAGCGTTATATAGTGTTACGTGATAACGTGTAACGTCATATAGTATTACGTTAGAACGTGTAGCGTTATATAGTATTACGTTATAACGTGTAACGTCATATACTATTACGTTATAACGTGTAACATTATATAGTATCACGTTATAACTTGTGGCGTTATATAGTATCACGTTATAACGTGTAACGTTATATAGTATCACGTTATTACGTGTGGCGTTATATAGTATCACGTTATAACGTGTGGCGTTATATAGTATTACGTTATAACGTGTAACGTTATATAGTATTACGTTATAACGTGTAACGTTATATAGTATCACGTTATAACGTGTAACGTTATATAGTATTACGTTATAACGTGTAACGTTATTTACTATTACAATGTAACCTATGACGTTATATCGTATATCAGTACAACGTGTAACACTATATAGTATTAAGTTATAACGTGTAACGGTATATAGTATTACGATATAACGTGTAACGTTATTTACTATTACGATGTAACCTATGACTGTATATAGAGTTGCGTGGTAACGTATAACGTTATATCGTATATCAGTACATCGTGTAACGTTATGTAGTATTACGTTATAACGTGTGGCGTTATATAGTATTACGTTATAACGTGTAGCGTTATATAGTATCATGTTATAACGTGTAACATTATATAGTGTTACGTTATAACGTGTAGCGTTATATAGTATTACGTTATAACGTGTAACGTCATATAGTATTACGTTATAACGTGTAACGTCATATAGCATTACGTTATAACGTGTAACGTTATATAGTATCACGTTATAACGTGTAACGTTATATAGTATCACGTTATAACGTGTAACGTTATATAATATCACGTTATAACGTGTAACGTTATATAGTATCACGTTATAACGTGTAACGTTATATAGTATCACGTTATAACGTGTAACGTTATATAGTATCACGTTATAACGTGTAACGTTATATAGTATCACGTTATAACGTGTAACGTTATATAGTATCACGTTATAACGTGTAACGTTATATAGTATCACGTTATAACGTGTAACGTTATATAGCATGACGTTATAACGTGTAACGGTATATAATATTACGATATAACGTGTAACGTCATATAGTATTACGTTAGAACGTGTAGCGTTATATAGTATTACGTTATAACGTGTAACGTCATATACTATTACGTTATAACGTGTAACATTATATAGTATCACGTTATAACGTGTGGCGTTATATAGTATCACGTTATAACGTGTAACGTTATATAGTATCACGTTATTACGTGTGGCGTTATATAGTATCACGTTATAACGTGTGGCGTTATATAGTATTACGTTATAACGTGTGGCGTTATATAGTATTACGTTATAACGTGTAACGTTATATAGTATTACGTTATAACGTGTAACGTTATTTACTATTACAATGTAACCTATGACGTTATATCGTATATCAGTACAACGTGTAACATTATATAGTATTAAGTTATAACGTGTAACGGTATATAGTATTACGATATAAGGCGTAACGTTATTTACTATTACGATGTAACCTATGACTGTATATAGAGTTGCGTGGTAACGTATAACGTTATATCGTATATCAGTACATCGTGTAACGTTATGTAGTATTACGTTATAACGTGTGGCGTTATATAGTATTACGTTATAACGTGTAACGTCATATAGTATTACGTTATAACGTGTAACGTTATATAGTATCACGTTATAACGTGTAACGTTATATAGTATCACGTTATAACGTGTAACGTTATATAGTATCACGTTATAACGTGTAACGTTATATAGTATCACGTTATAACGTGTAACGTTATATAGTATCACGTTATAACGTGTAACGTTATATAGTATCACGTTATAACGTGTAACGTTATATAGTATCACGTTATAACGTGTAACGTTATATAGTATGACGTTATAACGTGTAACGTTATATAGCATGACGTTATAACGTGTAACGGTATATAGTATTACATTATAACGTGTAACGGTATATAGTATTACGATATAACGTGTAACGGTATATAATATTACGATATAACGTATAACGTCATATAGTATTACGATATAACGTCTAACGTCATATAGTCTTTCGTTATAACGTGTAACGTCATATAGTATTACGTTATAACGTGTAACGTCATATAGTTTTACGTTATAACGTGTAACGGTATATAGTATTATGTTATAACGTGTAACGGTATATAGTATTTCGTTAAAAAGTGTAACGTTATATAGTATTACGTTAAAACGTGTAACGTTATATGGTATTACGTTATGACGTATGTCGTTATATAGTATTACGTTACATCGTGTAACGTTATACAGTATTACGTTATAACGTGTAGCGTTATATAGTATTACGTTATAACGTGTAACGTCATATAGTTTTACGTTATAACGTGTAACGTTATATAGTATTACGTTACAACGTGTAACGTTATTTACTATTACGATATAACCAATGACGGTATGTAGTATTACGTTATAACGTAGAACGTTACTTCGTATTACGATGTGACCTATGACGGTGTATAGTGTAGCGTGATAACGTATAACGTTATATCGTATATCAATACATCGTGTAACGTTATATAGTATTACGTTATAACGTGTGGCGTTATATAGTATTACGTTATAACGTGTCACGTCATATAGTATTACGTTATAACGAATAAACTTAGACAGGATATCAGTATAACGTCTAATTTTATATAGCATTACGTTATAATGTAAAACGTTATATAGTATTACTATATTACGTGTAACGTTATATAGTATCACGTTATAACGTGTAACGCTATATAGTATTACGTTATAACGTGTAACGTTATTTACTATTACAATGTAACCTATGACGTTATATCGTATATCAGTACAACGTGTAACATTATATAGTATTAAGTTATAACGTGTAACGTTATATAGTATCACGTTATTACGTGTGGCGTTATATAGTATCACGTTATAACGTGTGGCGTTATATAGTATTACGTTATAACATGTGGCGTTATATAGTATCACGTTATAACGTGTGGCGTTATATAGTATTACGTTATAACGTGTGGCGTTATATATTATTACGTTATAACATGTGGCGTTATATAGTATTACGTTATAACGTGTAACGTTATATAGTATTACGTTATAACGTGTAACGTTATTTACTATTACAATGTAACCTATGACGTTATATCGTATATCAGTACAACGTGTAACATTATATAGTATTAAGTTATAACGTGTAACGGTATATAGTATTACGATATAACGCGTAACGTTATTTACTATTACGATGTAACCTATGACTGTATATAGAGTTGCGTGGTAACGTATAACGTTATATCGTATATCAGTACATCGTGTAACGTTATGTAGTATTACGTTATAACGTGTGGCGTTATATAGTATTACGTTATAACGTGTAGCGTTATATAGTATCATGTTATAACGTGTAACATTATATAGTGTTACGTTATAACGTGTAGCGTTGTATAGTATTACGTTATAACGTGTAACGTCATATAGTATTACGTTATAACGTGTAACGTCATATAGTATTACGTTATAACGTGTAACGTTATATAGTATCACGTTATAACGTGTAACGTTATATAGTATCACGTTATAACGTGTAACGTTATATAGTATCACGTTATAACGTGTAACGTTATATAGTATCACGTTATAACGTGTAACGTTATATAGTATTACGTTATAACGTGTGGCGTTATATAGTATTACGTTATAACGTGTCACGTCATATAGTATTACGTTATAACGAATAAACTTAGACAGGATATCAGTATAACGTCTAATTTTATATAGCATTACGTTATAATGTAAAACGTTATATAGTATTACTATATTACGTGTAACGTTATATAGTATCACGTTATAACGTGTAACGCTATATAGTATTACGTTATAACGTGTAACGTTATTTACTATTACAATGTAACCTATGACGTTATATCGTATATCAGTACAACGTGTAACATTATATAGTATTAAGTTATAACGTGTAACGTTATATAGTATCACGTTATTACGTGTGGCGTTATATAGTATCACGTTATAACGTGTGGCGTTATATAGTATTACGTTATAACATGTGGCGTTATATAGTATCACGTTATAACGTGTGGCGTTATATAGTATTACGTTATAACGTGTGGCGTTATATATTATTACGTTATAACATGTGGCGTTATATAGTATTACGTTATAACGTGTAACGTTATATAGTATTACGTTATAACGTGTAACGTTATTTACTATTACAATGTAACCTATGACGTTATATCGTATATCAGTACAACGTGTAACATTATATAGTATTAAGTTATAACGTGTAACGGTATATAGTATTACGATATAACGCGTAACGTTATTTACTATTACGATGTAACCTATGACTGTATATAGAGTTGCGTGGTAACGTATAACGTTATATCGTATATCAGTACATCGTGTAACGTTATGTAGTATTACGTTATAACGTGTGGCGTTATATAGTATTACGTTATAACGTGTAGCGTTATATAGTATCATGTTATAACGTGTAACATTATATAGTGTTACGTTATAACGTGTAGCGTTGTATAGTATTACGTTATAACGTGTAACGTCATATAGTATTACGTTATAACGTGTAACGTCATATAGTATTACGTTATAACGTGTAACGTTATATAGTATCACGTTATAACGTGTAACGTTATATAGTATCACGTTATAACGTGTAACGTTATATAGTATCACGTTATAACGTGTAACGTTATATAGTATCACGTTATAACGTGTAACGTTATATAGTATCACGTTATAACGTGTAACGTTATATAGTATGACGTTATAACGTGTAACGTTATATAGCATGACGTTATAACGTGTAACGGTATATAGTATTACATTATAACGTGTAACGGTATATAGTATTACGATATAACGTGTAACGGTATATAATATTACGATATAACGTATAACGTCATATAGTATTACGATATAACGTCTAACGTCATATAGTATTTCGTTATAACGTGTAACGTTATATAGTATCACGTTATAACGTGTAACGTTATATAGTATCACGTTATAACGTGTAACGTTATATAGTATTATGTTATAACTTGTAAAATTATATAGTGTTACGTTATAACGTGTAGCGTTATATAGTGTTACGTGATAACGTGTAACGTCATATAGTATTACGTTAGAACGTGTAGCGTTATATAGTATTACGTTATAACGTGTAACGTCATATACTATTACGTTATAACGTGTAACATTATATAGTATCACGTTATAACTTGTGGCGTTATATAGTATCACGTTATAACGTGTAACGTTATATAGTATCACGTTATTACGTGTGGCGTTATATAGTATCACGTTATAACGTGTGGCGTTATATAGTATTACGTTATAACGTGTAACGTTATATAGTATTACGTTATAACGTGTAACGTTATATAGTATCACGTTATAACGTGTAACGTTATATAGTATTACGTTATAACGTGTAACGTTATTTACTATTACAATGTAACCTATGACGTTATATCGTATATCAGTACAACGTGTAACACTATATAGTATTAAGTTATAACGTGTAACGGTATATAGTATTACGATATAACGTGTAACGTTATTTACTATTACGATGTAACCTATGACTGTATATAGAGTTGCGTGGTAACGTATAACGTTATATCGTATATCAGTACATCGTGTAACGTTATGTAGTATTACGTTATAACGTGTGGCGTTATATAGTATTACGTTATAACGTGTAGCGTTATATAGTATCATGTTATAACGTGTAACATTATATAGTGTTACGTTATAACGTGTAGCGTTATATAGTATTACGTTATAACGTGTAACGTCATATAGTATTACGTTATAACGTGTAACGTCATATAGCATTACGTTATAACGTGTAACGTTATATAGTATCACGTTATAACGTGTAACGTTATATAGTATCACGTTATAACGTGTAACGTTATATAATATCACGTTATAACGTGTAACGTTATATAGTATCACGTTATAACGTGTAACGTTATATAGTATCACGTTATAACGTGTAACGTTATATAGTATCACGTTATAACGTGTAACGTTATATAGTATCACGTTATAACGTGTAACGTTATATAGTATCACGTTATAACGTGTAACGTTATATAGTATCACGTTATAACGTGTAACGTTATATAGCATGACGTTATAACGTGTAACGGTATATAATATTACGATATAACGTGTAACGTCATATAGTATTACGTTAGAACGTGTAGCGTTATATAGTATTACGTTATAACGTGTAACGTCATATACTATTACGTTATAACGTGTAACATTATATAGTATCACGTTATAACGTGTGGCGTTATATAGTATCACGTTATAACGTGTAACGTTATATAGTATCACGTTATTACGTGTGGCGTTATATAGTATCACGTTATAACGTGTGGCGTTATATAGTATTACGTTATAACGTGTGGCGTTATATAGTATTACGTTATAACGTGTAACGTTATATAGTATTACGTTATAACGTGTAACGTTATTTACTATTACAATGTAACCTATGACGTTATATCGTATATCAGTACAACGTGTAACATTATATAGTATTAAGTTATAACGTGTAACGGTATATAGTATTACGATATAAGGCGTAACGTTATTTACTATTACGATGTAACCTATGACTGTATATAGAGTTGCGTGGTAACGTATAACGTTATATCGTATATCAGTACATCGTGTAACGTTATGTAGTATTACGTTATAACGTGTGGCGTTATATAGTATTACGTTATAACGTGTAACGTCATATAGTATTACGTTATAACGTGTAACGTTATATAGTATCACGTTATAACGTGTAACGTTATATAGTATCACGTTATAACGTGTAACGTTATATAGTATCACGTTATAACGTGTAACGTTATATAGTATCACGTTATAACGTGTAACGTTATATAGTATCACGTTATAACGTGTAACGTTATATAGTATCACGTTATAACGTGTAACGTTATATAGTATCACGTTATAACGTGTAACGTTATATAGTATGACGTTATAACGTGTAACGTTATATAGCATGACGTTATAACGTGTAACGGTATATAGTATTACATTATAACGTGTAACGGTATATAGTATTACGATATAACGTGTAACGGTATATAATATTACGATATAACGTATAACGTCATATAGTATTACGATATAACGTCTAACGTCATATAGTCTTTCGTTATAACGTGTAACGTCATATAGTATTACGTTATAACGTGTAACGTCATATAGTTTTACGTTATAACGTGTAACGGTATATAGTATTATGTTATAACGTGTAACGGTATATAGTATTTCGTTAAAAAGTGTAACGTTATATAGTATTACGTTAAAACGTGTAACGTTATATGGTATTACGTTATGACGTATGTCGTTATATAGTATTACGTTACATCGTGTAACGTTATACAGTATTACGGTATAACGTGTAGCGTTATATAGTATTACGTTATAACGTGTAACGTCATATAGTTTTACGTTATAACGTGTAACGTTATATAGTATTACGTTACAACGTGTAACGTTATTTACTATTACGATATAACCAATGACGGTATGTAGTATTACGTTATAACGTAGAACGTTACTTCGTATTACGATGTGACCTATGACGGTGTATAGTGTAGCGTGATAACGTATAACGTTACATCGTATATCAATACATCGTGTAACGTTATATAGTATTACGTTATAACGTGTGGCGTTATATAGTATTACGTTATAACGTGTCACGTCATATAGTATTACGTTATAACGAATAAACTTAGACAGGATATCAGTATAACGTCTAATTTTATATAGCATTACGTTATAATGTAAAACGTTATATAGTATTACTATATTACGTGTAACGTTATATAGTATCACGTTATAACGTGTAACGCTATATAGTATTACGTTATAACGTGTAACGTTATTTACTATTACAATGTAACCTATGACGTTATATCGTATATCAGTACAACGTGTAACATTATATAGTATTAAGTTATAACGTGTAACGTTATATAGTATCACGTTATTACGTGTGGCGTTATATAGTATCACGTTATAACGTGTGGCGTTATATAGTATTACGTTATAACATGTGGCGTTATATAGTATCACGTTATAACGTGTGGCGTTATATAGTATTACGTTATAACGTGTGGCGTTATATATTATTACGTTATAACATGTGGCGTTATATAGTATTACGTTATAACGTGTAACGTTATATAGTATTACGTTATAACGTGTAACGTTATTTACTATTACAATGTAACCTATGACGTTATATCGTATATCAGTACAACGTGTAACATTATATAGTATTAAGTTATAACGTGTAACGGTATATAGTATTACGATATAACGCGTAACGTTATTTACTATTACGATGTAACCTATGACTGTATATAGAGTTGCGTGGTAACGTATAACGTTATATCGTATATCAGTACATCGTGTAACGTTATGTAGTATTACGTTATAACGTGTGGCGTTATATAGTATTACGTTATAACGTGTAGCGTTATATAGTATCATGTTATAACGTGTAACATTATATAGTGTTACGTTATAACGTGTAGCGTTGTATAGTATTACGTTATAACGTGTAACGTCATATAGTATTACGTTATAACGTGTAACGTCATATAGTATTACGTTATAACGTGTAACGTTATATAGTATCACGTTATAACGTGTAACGTTATATAGTATCACGTTATAACGTGTAACGTTATATAGTATCACGTTATAACGTGTAACGTTATATAGTATCACGTTATAACGTGTAACGTTATATAGTATTACGTTATAACGTGTGGCGTTATATAGTATTACGTTATAACGTGTCACGTCATATAGTATTACGTTATAACGAATAAACTTAGACAGGATATCAGTATAACGTCTAATTTTATATAGCATTACGTTATAATGTAAAACGTTATATAGTATTACTATATTACGTGTAACGTTATATAGTATCACGTTATAACGTGTAACGCTATATAGTATTACGTTATAACGTGTAACGTTATTTACTATTACAATGTAACCTATGACGTTATATCGTATATCAGTACAACGTGTAACATTATATAGTATTAAGTTATAACGTGTAACGTTATATAGTATCACGTTATTACGTGTGGCGTTATATAGTATCACGTTATAACGTGTGGCGTTATATAGTATTACGTTATAACATGTGGCGTTATATAGTATCACGTTATAACGTGTGGCGTTATATAGTATTACGTTATAACGTGTGGCGTTATATATTATTACGTTATAACATGTGGCGTTATATAGTATTACGTTATAACGTGTAACGTTATATAGTATTACGTTATAACGTGTAACGTTATTTACTATTACAATGTAACCTATGACGTTATATCGTATATCTGTACAACGTGTAACATTATATAGTATTAAGTTATAACGTGTAACGGTATATAGTATTACGATATAACGCGTAACGTTATTTACTATTACGATGTAACCTATGACTGTATATAGAGTTGCGTGGTAACGTATAACGTTATATCGTATATCAGTACATCGTGTAACGTTATGTAGTATTACGTTATAACGTGTGGCGTTATATAGTATTACGTTATAACGTGTAGCGTTATATAGTATCATGTTATAACGTGTAACATTATATAGTGTTACGTTATAACGTGTAGCGTTGTATAGTATTACGTTATAACGTGTAACGTCATATAGTATTACGTTATAACGTGTAACGTCATATAGTATTACGTTATAACGTGTAACGTTATATAGTATCACGTTATAACGTGTAACGTTATATAGTATCACGTTATAACGTGTAACGTTATATAGTATCACGTTATAACGTGTAACGTTATATAGTATCACGTTATAACGTGTAACGTTATATAGTATCACGTTATAACGTGTAACGTTATATAGTATGACGTTATAACGTGTAACGTTATATAGCATGACGTTATAACGTGTAACGGTATATAGTATTACATTATAACGTGTAACGGTATATAGTATTACGATATAACGTGTAACGGTATATAATATTACGATATAACGTATAACGTCATATAGTATTACGATATAACGTCTAACGTCATATAGTATTTCGTTATAACGTGTAACGTCATATAGTATTACGTTATAACGTGTAACGTCATATAGTTTTACGTTATAACGTGTAACGTTATATAGTATTACGTTACAACGTGTAACGTTATTCACTATTACGATGTAACCTATGACGGTATATAGTATTATGTTATAACGTAGAACGTTATATCGTGTATCAGTACATCGTGTAATGTTGTATAGTATTACGTTATAATGTAAAACGTTATAGAGTATCACGTTATAACGTGTAACGTTATATAGTATCACGTTATAACGTGTGGCGTTATATAGTATGACGTTATAACGTGTGGCGTTAGACAGGATATCAGTAAAACGTCTAATTTTATATAGCATTACGTTATAATGTAAAACGTTATATAGTATCACGTTATAACGTGTGGCGTTATATAGTATCACGTTATAACGTGTGGCGTTATATAGTATTACGTTATAACGTGTGGCGTTATATAGTATTACGTTATAACGTGTAACGTTATATACTATCACGTTATAACGTGTAACGTTATATAGTATTACGTTATAACGTGTAACATTATATAGTGTTACGTTATAACGTGTAGCGTTATATAGAGTTACGTTATAACGTGTAGCGTTATATAGTGTTACGTTATAACGTGTAACGTCATATAGTATTACGTTATAACGTGTAGCGTTATATAGTATCACGTTATAACGTGTAACGTTATATAGTGTTACGTTATAACGTGTAGCGTTATATAGAGTTACGTTATAACGTGTGGCGTTATATAGTATTACGTTATAACATGTGGCGTTATATAGTATCACGTTATAACGTGTGGCGTTATATAGTATTACGTTATAACGTGTGGCGTTATATATTATTACGTTATAACATGTGGCGTTATATAGTATTACGTTATAACGTGTAACGTTATATAGTATTACGTTATAACGTGTAACGTTATTTACTATTACAATGTAACCTATGACGTTATATCGTATATCAGTACAACGTGTAACATTATATAGTATTAAGTTATAACGTGTAACGGTATATAGTATTACGATATAACGCGTAACGTTATTTACTATTACGATGTAACCTATGACTGTATATAGAGTTGCGTGGTAACGTATAACGTTATATCGTATATCAGTACATCGTGTAACGTTATGTAGTATTACGTTATAACGTGTGGCGTTATATAGTATTACGTTATAACGTGTAGCGTTATATAGTATCATGTTATAACGTGTAACATTATATAGTGTTACGTTATAACGTGTAGCGTTGTATAGTATTACGTTATAACGTGTAACGTCATATAGTATTACGTTATAACGTGTAACGTCATATAGTATTACGTTATAACGTGTAACGTTATATAGTATCACGTTATAACGTGTAACGTTATATAGTATCACGTTATAACGTGTAACGTTATATAGTATCACGTTATAACGTGTAACGTTATATAGTATCACGTTATAACGTGTAACGTTATATAGTATTACGTTATAACGTGTGGCGTTATATAGTATTACGTTATAACGTGTCACGTCATATAGTATTACGTTATAACGAATAAACTTAGACAGGATATCAGTATAACGTCTAATTTTATATAGCATTACGTTATAATGTAAAACGTTATATAGTATTACTATATTACGTGTAACGTTATATAGTATCACGTTATAACGTGTAACGCTATATAGTATTACGTTATAACGTGTAACGTTATTTACTATTACAATGTAACCTATGACGTTATATCGTATATCAGTACAACGTGTAACATTATATAGTATTAAGTTATAACGTGTAACGTTATATAGTATCACGTTATTACGTGTGGCGTTATATAGTATCACGTTATAACGTGTGGCGTTATATAGTATTACGTTATAACATGTGGCGTTATATAGTATCACGTTATAACGTGTGGCGTTATATAGTATTACGTTATAACGTGTGGCGTTATATATTATTACGTTATAACATGTGGCGTTATATAGTATTACGTTATAACGTGTAACGTTATATAGTATTACGTTATAACGTGTAACGTTATTTACTATTACAATGTAACCTATGACGTTATATCGTATATCTGTACAACGTGTAACATTATATAGTATTAAGTTATAACGTGTAACGGTATATAGTATTACGATATAACGCGTAACGTTATTTACTATTACGATGTAACCTATGACTGTATATAGAGTTGCGTGGTAACGTATAACGTTATATCGTATATCAGTACATCGTGTAACGTTATGTAGTATTACGTTATAACGTGTGGCGTTATATAGTATTACGTTATAACGTGTAGCGTTATATAGTATCATGTTATAACGTGTAACATTATATAGTGTTACGTTATAACGTGTAGCGTTGTATAGTATTACGTTATAACGTGTAACGTCATATAGTATTACGTTATAACGTGTAACGTCATATAGTATTACGTTATAACGTGTAACGTTATATAGTATCACGTTATAACGTGTAACGTTATATAGTATCACGTTATAACGTGTAACGTTATATAGTATCACGTTATAACGTGTAACGTTATATAGTATCACGTTATAACGTGTAACGTTATATAGTATCACGTTATAACGTGTAACGTTATATAGTATGACGTTATAACGTGTAACGTTATATAGCATGACGTTATAACGTGTAACGGTATATAGTATTACATTATAACGTGTAACGGTATATAGTATTACGATATAACGTGTAACGGTATATAATATTACGATATAACGTATAACGTCATATAGTATTACGATATAACGTCTAACGTCATATAGTATTTCGTTATAACGTGTAACGTCATATAGTATTACGTTATAACGTGTAACGTCATATAGTTTTACGTTATAACGTGTAACGTTATATAGTATTACGTTACAACGTGTAACGTTATTCACTATTACGATGTAACCTATGACGGTATATAGTATTATGTTATAACGTAGAACGTTATATCGTGTATCAGTACATCGTGTAATGTTGTATAGTATTACGTTATAATGTAAAACGTTATAGAGTATCACGTTATAACGTGTAACGTTATATAGTATCACGTTATAACGTGTGGCGTTATATAGTATGACGTTATAACGTGTGGCGTTAGACAGGATATCAGTAAAACGTCTAATTTTATATAGCATTACGTTATAATGTAAAACGTTATATAGTATCACGTTATAACGTGTGGCGTTATATAGTATCACGTTATAACGTGTGGCGTTATATAGTATTACGTTATAACGTGTGGCGTTATATAGTATTACGTTATAACGTGTAACGTTATATACTATCACGTTATAACGTGTAACGTTATATAGTATTACGTTATAACGTGTAACATTATATAGTGTTACGTTATAACGTGTAGCGTTATATAGAGTTACGTTATAACGTGTAGCGTTATATAGTGTTACGTTATAACGTGTAACGTCATATAGTATTACGTTATAACGTGTAGCGTTATATAGTATCACGTTATAACGTGTAACGTTATATAGTATCACGTTATAACGTGTAACGTTATATAGTATCACGTTATAACGTGTAACGTTATATAGTATCACGTTATAACGTGTAACGTTATATAGTATCACGTTATAACGTGTAACGTTATATAGTATCACGTTATAACGTGTAACGTCATATAGTATTACGTTATAACGTGTAACGTCATATAGTTTTACGTTATAACGTGTAACGTTATATAGTATTACGTTACAACGTGTAACGTTATTTACTATTACGATGTAACCTATGACGGTATATAGTATTATGTTATAACGTAGAACGTTATATCGTATATCAGTACATCGTGTAATGTTGTATAGTATTACGTTATAATGTAAAACGTTATAGAGTATCACGTTATAACGTGTAACGTTATATAGTATCACGTTATAACGTGTAACGTTATATAGTATGACGTTATAACGTGTAACGGTATATAGTATTACGTTATAACGTGTAACGTTATATAATATTACGATATAACGTGTAGCGTCATATAGTATTACGTTATAACGTGTAACGTCATATAGTATTACGTTATAACGTGTGGCGTTAGACAGGATATCAGTAAAACGTCTAATTTCATATAGCATTACGTTATAATGTAAAACGTTATATAGTATCACGTTATAACGTGTGGCGTTATATAGTATCACGTTATAACGTGTGGCGTTATATAGTATTACGTTATAACGTGTAACGTTATATAGTATCACGTTATAACGTTACACGTTATATAGTATTACGTTATAACGTGTAACGTTACTTACTATTACAATGTAACCTATGACGTTATATCGTATATCAGTACAACGTGAAACATTATATAGTATTAAGTTATAACGTGTAACGGTATATAGTGTTACGATATAACGTGTAACGTTATTTACTATTACGATGTAACCTATGACTGTATATAGAGTTGCGTGGTAACGTATAACGTTATATCGTATATCAGTACATCGTGTAACGTTATATAGTATTACGATATAACATGTAACTTTATATAGTATTACGTTATAACGCGTAACGTTATATAGTATTACGATATAACATGTAACTTTAAATAGTATTACGTTATAACGTGTAACGTGATATAGTATTACGATATAACGTGTAGCGTTATATAGTATTACGTTATAACGTGTAACGTCATATGGTATTACGATATAATGTGTAGCGTTATATAGTATTACGTTATAACGTGTAACATTATATAGTACTAAGTTATAACGTGTAACGCTATATAGTATTACGATTTTAACATGTAACGTTAAATAGTATTACGTTATAACGTGTAACGTTAGACAGGATATCAGTATAACGTCTAATTTTATATAGCATTACGTTATAATGTAAAACGTTATATAGTATTACCATATAACGTGTAACGTTATATAGTATTACGTTAAAACGTGTAACGTTATATGGTATTACGTTATGACGAATGTCGTTATATACTATTACGTTACAACATGTAACGTTATATAGTATGACGTTATAACGTGTAGCGTTATATAGTATTACGTTATAACGTGTAACGTTATATAGTATTACGTTATAACGTGTAACGATATTTACTATTACAATGTAACCTATGACGTTATATCGTATACCAGTACAACGTGTAGCATTATATAGTATTAAGTTATAACTCGTAACGCTATATAGTATTACGATATAACATGTAACTTTAAATAGTATTACGTTATAACGTGAAACGTTATATAGTATTACGATATAACGTGTAGCGTTATATAGAATTACGTTATAACGTGTAACGTCATATAGTATTACGATATAACGTGTAGCGTTATACAGTATTACGTTATAACGTGTAGCATTATATAGTACTTAGTTGTAACGTGTAACGCTATATAGTATTACGATATAACGTGTAGCGTTATATAGTATTACGTTATAACGTGTAACGTTATATAGTATTACGATATAACGTGTAGCGTTATATAGTATTACGTTATAACGTGTAACGTCATATAGTATTACGATATAACGTGTAGCGTTATATAGTATTACGTTATAACGTGTAACATTATATAGTACTATGTTATAACGTGTAACGCTATATGGTATTACGATATAACATGTAACGTTAAATAGTATTACGTTATAACGTGTAACGTTAGACAGGATATCAGTATAACGTCTAATTTTATATAGCATTACGTTATAATGTAAAACGTTATATAGTATTACCATATAACGTGTAACGTTATATAGTATTACGTTAAAACGTGTAACGTTATATGGTACTACGTTATGACGTATGTCGTTATATAGTATTACGTTACAATATGTAACGTTATATAGTATTACGTTATAACGTGTAGCGTTATATAGTATTACGATATAACGTGTAGCGTCATATAGTATTACGTTATAACGTGTAACGTCATATAGTATTACGTTATAGCGTGTGGCGTTAGACAGGATATCAGTAAAACGTCTAATTTTATATAGCATTACGTTATAATGTAAAACGTTATATAGTATCACGTTATAACGTGTGGCGTTATATAGTATCACGTTATAACGTGTGGCGTTATATAGTATTACGTTATAACGTGTCACGTCATATAGTATTACGTTATAACGAATAAACTTAGACACGATATCAGTATAACGTCTAATTTTATATAGCATTACGTTATAATGTAAAACGTTATATAGTATTACCATATTACGTGTAACGTTATATAGTATCACGTTATAACGTGTAACGTTATATAGTATTACGTTATAACGTGTAACGTTATATAGTATTACGTTATAACGTGTAGCGATATATAGTATTACGTTATAACGTGTAACGCTATATAGTATTACGATATAACGTGTAACGTCATATAGTATTACGATATAACGTGTAACGTTATATAGTATTACGTTATAACGTGTAACGTTATATAGTATTACGATATAACATGCAACTTTAAATGGTATTACGTTATAACGTGTAACGTTATATAGTATTACGATATAACCTGTAACGTTATATAGTATTACGTTATAACGTGTGGCGTTATATAGTATTACGTTATAACGTGTAGCGTTATATAGTATCACGTTATAACGTGTAACGTTATATAGTATCACGTTATAACGTGTAACGTTAAATAGTATCACGTTATAACGTGTAACGTTAAATAGTATCACGTTATAACGTGTAACGTTATATAGTATCACGTTATAACGTGCAACGTTATATAGTATTACGTTATAACGTGTAACGTCATATAGTATTACGTTACAACATGTAACGTTATATAGTATTACGTTATAACGTGTAGCGTTATACAGTATTACGTTATAACGTGTAACGTCATATAGTTTGACGTTATAACGTGTAACGTCATATAGTATCACGTTATAACGTGTAACGTCATATAGTATCACGTTATAACTTGTAACGTTATATAGTATCACGTTAT
The DNA here is from genome assembly GCA_911622165.2 of Bombus sylvestris. Lineage (NCBI taxonomy): Eukaryota > Metazoa > Arthropoda > Insecta > Hymenoptera > Apidae > Bombus > Bombus sylvestris. Next base: position 6,565,509 of record OU443149.1, on the reverse strand, counting down.
AACGTGTAACGTTATATAGTATTACGTTATAACGTGTAGCGTTAGATAGTATTACGTTATAACGTGTAACGTTATATAGTATCACGTTATAACGTGCAACGGTATATAGTATCACGTTATAACGTGCAACGGTATATAGTATCACGTTATAACGTGTAACGGTATATAGTATTACGATATAGCGTGTAACGTCATATAGTATTACGATATAACCTGTAACGTTATATAGTATTACGTTATAACGTGTAACGTCATATAGTTTTACGTTATAACGTGTAACGTTATATAGTATTACGTTAAAACGTGTAACGTTATATAGTATTACGTTAAAACGTGTAACGTTATATGGTACTACGTTATGACGTATGTCGTTATATAGTATTACGTTACAACATGTAACGTTATATAGTATTACGTTATAACGTGTAGCGTTATACAGTATTACGTTATAACGTGTAACGTCATATAGTTTTACGTTATAACGTGCAACGTTATATAGTATCACGTTATAACGTGCAACGTTATATAGTATCACGTTATAACGTGCAACGTTATATAGTATCACGTTATAACGTGCAACGTTATATAGTATCACGTTATAACGTGCAACGTTATATAGTATCACGTTATAACGTGCAACGTTATATAGTATCACGTTATAACGTGCAACGGTATATAGTATCACGTTATAACGTGCAACGGTATATAGTATTACGATATAACGTGTAACGGTATATAGTATTACGATATAACCTGTAACGTTATATAGTATTACGATATAACGTGTAACGTTATATAGTATCACGTTATAACGTGTAACGTTATTTTCTATTACAATGTAACCTATTACGTTATATCGTATATGAGTACAACGTGTAACATTATATAGTATTAAGTTATAACGTGTAACGCTATATAGTATTACGATATAACGTGTAACGTTATTTACTATGACTATGTAACCTATGACGGTATATAGAGTTGCCTGGTAACGTATAACGTTATATCGTATATCAGTACATCGTGTAACGTTATATAGTATTACGTTATAACGTGTAACGTTACATAGTATTACGTTATAACGTGCAACATTATATAGTATTACATTATAACGTGTAGCGTTATATAGTATTACGTTATGACGTATGTCGTTATATAGTAATACGTTATAAGGTGTAACGTTATTTTAAATTACAATGTAACCTATGACGTTATATCGTATATCAGTACAACGTGTAACACTATATAGTATTAAGTTATAACGTGTAACGCTATATGGTATTACGATATAACATGTAACGTTAAATAGTATTACGTTATAACGTGTAACGGTATATAGTATTACCATATAACGTGTAACGTTATATAGTATTACGTTATAACGTGTAACGTCATATAGTATTACGTTGTAACGTGTAACGTTATTTACTATTACAATGTAACCTATGACGTTATATCGTATATCAGTACAACGTGTAACACTATATAGTATTAAGTTATAACGTGTAACGCTATATAGTATTACGATTTAACATGTAACGTTAAATAGTATTACGTTATAACGTGTAACGTTAGACAGGATATCAGTATAACGTCTAATTTTATATAGCATTACGTTATAATGTAAAACGTTATATAGTATTACCATATAACGTGTAACGTTATATAGTATTACGTTAAAACGTGTAACGTTATATGGTATTACGATATAACGTGTAACGTTATATAGTATTACGTTATAACGTGTAACGTTATATAGTATTACGATATAACATGCAACTTTAAATGGTATTACGTTATAACGTGTAACGTTATATAGTATTACGATATAACCTGTAACGTTATATAGTATTACGTTATAACGTGTGGCGTTATATAGTATTACGTTATAACGTGTAGCGTTATATAGTATCACGTTATAACGTGTAACGTTATATAGTATCACGTTATAACGTGTAACGTTAAATAGTATCACGTTATAACGTGTAACGTTAAATAGTATCACGTTATAACGTGTAACGTTATATAGTATCACGTTATAACTTGTAACGTTATATAGTATCACGTTATAACGTGTAACGTTATATAGTATTACGTTATAACGTGTAGCGTTAGATAGTATTACGTTATAACGTGTAACGTTATATAGTATCACGTTATAACGTGCAACGGTATATAGTATCACGTTATAACGTGCAACGGTATATAGTATCACGTTATAACGTGTAACGGTATATAGTATTACGATATAGCGTGTAACGTCATATAGTATTACGATATAACCTGTAACGTTATATAGTATTACGTTATAACGTGTAACGTCATATAGTTTTACGTTATAACGTGTAACGTTATATAGTATTACGTTAAAACGTGTAACGTTATATAGTATTACGTTAAAACGTGTAACGTTATATGGTACTACGTTATGACGTATGTCGTTATATAGTATTACGTTACAACATGTAACGTTATATAGTATTACGTTATAACGTGTAGCGTTATACAGTATTACGTTATAACGTGTAACGTCATATAGTTTTACGTTATAACGTGCAACGTTATATAGTATCACGTTATAACGTGCAACGTTATATAGTATCACGTTATAACGTGCAACGTTATATAGTATCACGTTATAACGTGCAACGTTATATAGTATCACGTTATAACGTGCAACGTTATATAGTATCACGTTATAACGTGCAACGGTATATAGTATCACGTTATAACGTGCAACGGTATATAGTATTACGATATAACGTGTAACGGTATATAGTATTACGATATAACCTGTAACGTTATATAGTATTACGATATAACGTGTAACGTTATATAGTATCACGTTATAACGTGTAACGTTATTTTCGATTACAATGTAACCTATTACGTTATATCGTATATGAGTACAACGTGTAACATTATATAGTATTAAGTTATAACGTGTAACGCTATATAGTATTACGATATAACGTGTAACGTTATTTACTATGACTATGTAACCTATGACGGTATATAGAGTTGCCTGGTAACGTATAACGTTATATCGTATATCAGTACATCGTGTAACGTTATATAGTATTACGTTATAACGTGTAACGTTACATAGTATTACGTTATAACGTGCAACATTATATAGTATTACATTATAACGTGTAGCGTTATATAGTATTACGTTATGACGTATGTCGTTATATAGTAATACGTTATAAGGTGTAACGTTATTTTAAATTACAATGTAACCTATGACGTTATATCGTATATCAGTACAACGTGTAACACTATATAGTATTAAGTTATAACGTGTAACGCTATATGGTATTACGATATAACATGTAACGTTAAATAGTATTACGTTATAACGTGTAACGGTATATAGTATTACCATATAACGTGTAACGTTATATAGTATTACGTTATAAGGTGTAACGTCATATAGTATTACGTTGTAACGTGTAACGTTATTTACTATTACAATGTAACCTATGACGTTATATCGTATATCAGTACAACGTGTAACACTATATAGTATTAAGTTATAACGTGTAACGCTATATAGTATTACGATTTAACATGTAACGTTAAATAGTATTACGTTATAACGTGTAACGTTAGACAGGATATCAGTATAACGTCTAATTTTATATAGCATTACGTTATAATGTAAAACGTTATATAGTATTACCATATAACGTGTAACGTTATATAGTATTACGTTAAAACGTGTAACGTTATATGGTATTACGTTATGACGTATGTCATTATATAGTATTACGTTACAACATGTAACGTTATATAGTATTACGTTATAACGTGTAACGTCATATAGTTTTACGTTATAACGTGTAACGTTATATAGTATTACGTTATAACGTGTAACGTCATATAGTATTACGTTATAACGAATAACGTTAGACAGGATATCAGTATAACGTCTAGTTTTATATAGCATTACGTTATAATGTAAAACGTTATATAGCATCACGTTATAACGTGTAACGTTATATAGCATTACGTTATAATGTAAAACGTTATATAGCATCACGTTATAACGTGTAACGTTATATAGTATGACGTTATAACGTGTAACATTATATAGTATTAAGTTATAACGTGTAACGCTATATGGTATTACGATATAACATGTAACGTTAAATAGTATTACGTTATAACGTGTAACGGTATATAGTATTACCATATAACGTGTAACGTTATATAGTATTACGTTATAACCTGTAACGTCATATAGTATTACGTTGTAACGTGTAACGTTATTTACTATTACAATGTAACCTATGACGTTATATCGTATATCAGTACAACGTGTAACACTATATAGTATTAAGTTATAACGTGTAACGCTATATAGTATTACGATTTAACATGTAACGTTAAATAGTATTACGTTATAACGTGTAACGTTAGACAGGATATCAGTATAACGTCTAGTTTTATATAGCATTACGTTATAATGTAAAACGTTATATAGCATCACGTTATAACGTGTAACGTTATATAGCATTACGTTATAATGTAAAACGTTATATAGCATCACGTTATAACGTGTAACGTTATATAGTATGACGTTATAACGTGTAACATTATATAGTATTAAGTTATAACGTGTAACGCTATATAGTATTACGATATAACATGTAACTTTAAATAGTATTACGTTATAACGTGTAACGTTATATAGTACTACGATATAACATGTAACTTTAAATAGTATTACGTTATAACGTGTAACGTTATATAGTATTACGATATAACATGTAACTTTAAATAGTATTACGTTATAACGTGTAACGTTATATAGTATTACGATATAACATGTAGCGTTATATAGAATTACGTTATAACGTGTAACGTCATATAGTATTGCGATATAACGTGTAACGTTCTATAGTACCACGTTATAAGGTGTAACGTTATATAGTATTACGTTAAAACGTGTAACGATATTTACTATTGCAATGTAACCTATGACGTTATATCGTATATCAGTACAACGTGTAACATTATATAGTATTAAGTTATAACGTGTAACGCTATATAGTATTACGATATAACATGTAACTTTAAATAGTATTACGTTATACCGTGTAACGTCATATAGTATTACGTTATAACGAATAACGTTAGACAGGATATCAGTATAACGTCTAATTTTATATAGCATTACTTTAAAACGTGTAACGTTATATGGTACTACGTTATGACGTATGTCGTTATATATTATTACGTTATAACGTGTAACGTTATATAGTATTACGTTATAACGTGTAGCGTTATATAGTATTACGTTATAACGTGTAGCGTTATATAGCATTACGTCATAATGTAAAACGTTATATAGTATTACCATATAACGTGTAACGTTATATAGTATTACGTTAAAACGTGTAACGTTATATGGTATTACGTTATGACGTATGTCGTCATATAGTATTACGTTATAACGTGTAACGTTATATAGTATGACGTTATAACGTGTAACGGTATATAGTATTACGTTATAACGTGTAACGTTAAATAGTATCACGTTATAACGTGTAACGTTATATAGTGTCACGTTATAACGTGTAACGCTATATAGTGTCACGTTATAACGTGTAACGCTATATAGTGTCACGTTATAACGTGTAACGTTATATAGTGTCACGTTATAACGTGTAACGTTATATAGTGTCACGTTATAACGTGTAACGTTATATAGTGTCACGTTATAACGTGTAACGTTATATAGTGTCACGTTATAACGTGTAACGTTATATAGTGTCACGTTATAACGTGTAACGTTATATAGTGTCACGTTATAACGTGTAACGTTATATAGTGTCACGTTATAACGTGTAACGTTATATAGTGTCACGTTATAACGTGTAACGTTATATAGTGTCACGTTATAACGTGTAACGTTATATAGTGTCACGTTATAACGTGTAACGTTATATAGTGTCACGTTATAACGTGTAACGTTATATAGTGTCACGTTATAACGTGTAACGTTATATAGTATCACGTTATAACGTGTAACGTTATATAGTATCACGTTATAACGTGTAACGTTATATAGTATCACGTTATAACGTGTAACGTTATATAGTATTACGTTACAACGTGTAACGTTATTTACTATTACGATATAACCTATGACGGTATATAGTGTTGCGTGGTAACGTGTAACGTTATATAGTATTACGTTATAACGTGTGGCGTTATATAGTGTTACGTTATAACGTGTAGCATTATATAGTCTTACGTTATAACGTGTAGCGTTATATAGTATTACGTTAGAACGTGTAGCGTTATATAGTATTACGTTATAACGCGTAACGTCATATAGTATTACGTTATAACGTGTAACGTTATATAGTACCACGTTATAAGGTGTAACGTTATATAGTATTACGTTATAACGTGTAACGATATTTACTATTACAATGTAACGTATGACGTTATATCGTATATCAGTACAACGTGTAACATTCTATAGTATTAAGTTATAACGTGTAACGCTATATAGTATTACGATATAACATGTAACTTTAAATAGTATTACGTTATAACGTGTAACGTTATATAGTATTACGATATAACATGTAACTTTAAATAGTATAACGTTATAACGTGTAACGTTATATAGTATTACGATATAACGTGTAGCGTTATATAGTATTACGTTATAACGTGTAACATTATATAGTACTATGTTATAACGTGTAACGCTATAGAGTATTACGATATAACATGTAACGTTAAATAGTATTACGTTATAACGTGTAACGTTAGACAGGATATCAGTATAACGTCTAATTTTATATAGCATTACGTTATAATATAAAACGTTATATAGTATTACCATATAACGTGTAACGTTATATAGTCTTACGTTAAAACGTGTAACGTTATATGGTATTACGTTATGACGTATGTCGTTATATAGTATTACGTTACAACATGTAACGTTATATAGTATTACGTTATAACGTGTGGCGTTATATATTATTACGTTGTAACGTGTAACGTTATATAGTGTCACGTTATAACGTGTAACGTTATATAGTGTCACGTTATAACGTGTAACGTTATATAGTGTCACGTTATAACGTGTAACGTTATATAGTGTCACGTTATAACGTGTAACGTTATATAGTGTCACGTTATAACGTGTAACGTTATATAGTGTCACGTTATAACGTGTAACGTTATATAGTATTACGTTAAAGCGTGTAACGTTATATGGTATTACGTTATGACGTGTAGCGTTATATAGCATTACGTCATAATGTAAAACGTTATATAGTATTACCATATAACGTGTAACGTTATATAGTACTACGTTATAACGTGTAGCGTTATATAGTATTACGTTGTAACGTGTTACGTTATATAGTGTCACGTTATAACGTGTAACGTTATATAGTGTCACGTTATAACGTGTAACGTTATATAGTGTCACGTTATAACGTGTAACGCTATATGGTATTACGTTATGACGTATGTCATTATATAGTAATACGTTACAACATGTAACGTTATATAGTATTACGTTATAACGTGTAGCGTTATATAGTATTACGTTGTAACGTGTAACGTCATATAGTTTTACGTTATAACGCGTAACGTTATATAGTATCACGTTATAACGCGTAACGTTATATAGTATCACGTTATAACGTGTAACGTTATATAGTATCACGTTATAACGTGTAACGTTATATAGTATCACGTTATAACGTGTAACGCTATATAGTATCACGTTATAACCTGTAACGTTATATAGTATTACGATATAACCTGTAACGTAATATAGTATTACGATATAACGTGTAACGTTATATAGTATCACGTTATAACGTGTAACGTTATATAGTATCACGTTATAACGTGTAACGTTATTTACTATTACAATGTAACCTATTACGTTATATCGTATATCAGTACAACGTGTAACATTATATAGTACTAAGTTATAACGTGTAACGCTATATAGTATTACGATATAACGGGTAACGTTATTTACTATTACGATGTAACCTATGACGGTATATAGAGTTGCGTGGTAACGTATAACGTTATATCGTATATCAGTACATCGTGTAACGTTACATAGTATTACGTTATAACGTGTAACGTTACATAGTATTACGTTATAACGTGCAACATTATATAGTACTACATTATAACGTGTAGCGTTATATAGTATTACGTTATGACGTATGTCGTTATATAGTAATACGTTATAAGGTGTAACGTTATTTTAAATTACAATGTAACCTATGACGTTATATCGTATATCAGTACAACGTGTAACACTATATAGTATTAAGTTATAACGTGTAACGCTATATAGTATTACGATATAACATGTAACGTTAAATAGTATTACGTTATAACGTGTAACGGTGTATAGTATTACCATATAACGTGTAACGTTATATAGTATTACGTTATAACGTGTAACGTTATATAGTATTACGTTATAACGTGTAACGTTATATAGTATTACGTTAAAACGTGTAACGTTATATGGTATTACGTTATGACGTATGTCATTATATAGTAATACGTTACAACATGTAACGTTATATAGTATTACGTTATAACGTGTAGCGTTATATAGTATTACGTTATAAGGTGTAACGTCATATAGTTTTACGTTATAACGTGTAACGTCATATAGTATTACGTTATAACGAATAACCTTTGACAGAATATCAGTATAACGTCTAATTTTATATAGCATTACGTTATAATGTAAAACGTTATATAGTATCACGTTATAACGTGTAACGTTATATAGTATGACGTTATAACGTGTAACGGTATATAGTATTACGATATAACGTGTAACGTCATATAGTATTACGATATAACGTGTAACGTCATATAGTATTACGATATAACGTGTAACGTCATATAGTATTACGATATAACGTGTAACGTTATATAGTATTACGATATAACCTGTAACGTTATATAGTATTGCGATATAACGTGTAACGTTATATAGTACCACGATATAAGGTGTAACGTTATATAGTATTACGTTATAACGTGTAACGTTATATGGTATTACGTTATGACGTATGTCATTATATAGTAATACGTTACAACATGTAACGTTATATAGTATTACGTTATAACGTGTAGCGTTATATAGTATTACGTTATAACGTGTAACGTCATATAGTTTTACGTTATAACGTGTAACGTTATATAGTATTACGTTATAACGTGTGGCGTTATGTAGTATTACGTTATAACGTGTAACGCTATATAGTATAACGATATAACGTGTAACGTTATATAGTATCACGTTATAACGTGTAACGTTATTTACTATTACAATGTAACCTATTACGTTATATCGTATATCAGTACAACGTGTAACATTATATAGTATTAAGTTATAACGTGTAACGCTATATAGTATTACGATATAACGGGTAACGTGATTTACTATGACGATGTAACCTATGACGGTATATAGAGTTGCGTGGTAACGTATAACGTTATATCGTATATCAGTACATCGTGTAACGTTATATAGTATTACGTTATAACGTGTAACGTTATATAGTGTCACGTTATAACGTGTAACGTTATATAGTGTCACGTTATAACGTGTAACGTTATATAGTGTCACGTTATAACGTGTAACGTTATATAGTGTCACGTTATAACGTGTAACGTTATATAGTATCACGTTATAACGTGTAACGTTATATAGTATCACGTTATAACGTGTAACGTTATATAGTATCACGTTATAACGTGTAACGTTATATAGTATCACGTTATAACGTGTAACGTTATATAGTATTACGTTACAACGTGTAACGTTATTTACTATTACGATATAACCTATGACGGTATATAGTGTTGCGTGGTAACGTGTAACGTTATATAGTATTACGTTATAACGTGTGGCGTTATATAGTATTACGTTATAACGTGTAGCATTATATAGTCTTACGTTATAACGTGTAGCGTTATATAGTATTACGTTAGAACGTGTAGCGTTATATAGTATTACGTTATAACGCGTAACGTCATATAGTATTACGTTATAACGTGTAACGTTATATAGTACCACGTTATAAGGTGTAACGTTATATAGTATTACGTTATAACGTGTAACGATATTTACTATTACAATGTAACGTATGACGTTATATCGTATATCAGTACAACGTGTAACATTCTATAGTATTAAGTTATAACGTGTAACGCTATATAGTATTACGATATAACATGTAACTTTAAATAGTATTACGTTATAACGTGTAACGTTATATAGTATTACGATATAACATGTAACTTTAAATAGTATAACGTTATAACGTGTAACGTTATATAGTATTACGATATAACGTGTAGCGTTATATAGTATTACGTTATAACGTGTAACGTCATATAGTATTACGATATAACGTGTAGCGTTATATAGTATTACGTTATAACGTGTAACATTATATAGTACTATGTTATAACGTGTAACGCTATAGAGTATTACGATATAACATGTAACGTTAAATAGTATTACGTTATAACGTGTAACGTTAGACAGGATATCAGTATAACGTCTAATTTTATATAGCATTACGTTATAATATAAAACGTTATATAGTATTACCATATAACGTGTAACGTTATATAGTCTTACGTTAAAACGTGTAACGTTATATGGTATTACGTTATGACGTATGTCGTTATATAGTATTACGTTACAACATGTAACGTTATATAGTATTACGTTATAACGTGTAGCGTTATATAGTATTACGTTGTAACGTGTAACGTTATATAGTGTCACGTTATAACGTGTAACGTTATATAGTGTCACGTTATAACGTGTAACGTTATATAGTGTCACGTTATAACGTGTAACGTTATATAGTGTCACGTTATAACGTGTAACGTTATATAGTGTCACGTTATAACGTGTAACGTTATATAGTGTCACGTTATAACGTGTAACGTTATATAGTGTTACGTTAAAGCGTGTAACGTTATATGGTATTACGTTATGACGTGTAGCGTTATATAGCATTACGTCATAATGTAAAACGTTATATAGTATTACCATATAACGTGTAACGTTATATAGTACTACGTTATAACGTGTAGCGTTATATAGTATTACGTTGTAACGTGTAACGTTATATAGTGTCACGTTATAACGTGTAACGTTATATAGTGTCACGTTATAACGTGTAACGTTATATAGTATCACGTTATAACGTGTAACGTTATATAGTATCACGTTATAACGTGTAACGTTATATAGTATCACGTTATAACGTGTAACGTTATATAGTATCACGTTATAACGTGTAACGTTATATAGTATTACGTTACAACGTGTAACGTTATTTACTATTACGATATAACCTATGACGGTATATAGTGTTGCGTGGTAACGTGTAACGTTATATAGTATTACGTTATAACGTGTGGCGTTATATAGTATTACGTTATAACGTGTAGCATTATATAGTCTTACGTTATAACGTGTAGCGTTATATAGTATTACGTTAGAACGTGTAGCGTTATATAGTATTACGTTATAACGCGTAACGTCATATAGTATTACGTTATAACGTGTAACGTTATATAGTACCACGTTATAAGGTGTAACGTTATATAGTATTACGTTATAACGTGTAACGATATTTACTATTACAATGTAACGTATGACGTTATATCGTATATCAGTACAACGTGTAACATTCTATAGTATTAAGTTATAACGTGTAACGCTATATAGTATTACGATATAACATGTAACTTTAAATAGTATTACGTTATAACGTGTAACGTTATATAGTATTACGATATAACATGTAACTTTAAATAGTATAACGTTATAACGTGTAACGTTATATAGTATTACGATATAACGTGTAGCGTTATATAGTATTACGTTATAACGTGTAACGTCATATAGTATTACGATATAACGTGTAGCGTTATATAGTATTACGTTATAACGTGTAACATTATATAGTACTATGTTATAACGTGTAACGCTATAGAGTATTACGATATAACATGTAACGTTAAATAGTATTACGTTATAACGTGTAACGTTAGACAGGATATCAGTATAACGTCTAATTTTATATAGCATTACGTTATAATATAAAACGTTATATAGTATTACCATATAACGTGTAACGTTATATAGTCTTACGTTAAAACGTGTAACGTTATATGGTATTACGTTATGACGTATGTCGTTATATAGTATTACGTTACAACATGTAACGTTATATAGTATTACGTTATAACGTGTAGCGTTATATAGTATTACGTTGTAACGTGTAACGTTATATAGTGTCACGTTATAACGTGTAACGTTATATAGTGTCACGTTATAACGTGTAACGTTATATAGTGTCACGTTATAACGTGTAACGTTATATAGTGTCACGTTATAACGTGTAACGTTATATAGTGTCACGTTATAACGTGTAACGTTATATAGTGTCACGTTATAACGTGTAACGTTATATAGTATTACGTTAAAGCGTGTAACGTTATATGGTATTACGTTATGACGTGTAGCGTTATATAGCATTACGTCATAATGTAAAACGTTATATAGTATTACCATATAACGTGTAACGTTATATAGTACTACGTTATAACGTGTAGCGTTATATAGTATTACGTTGTAACGTGTAACGTTATATAGTGTCACGTTATAACGTGTAACGTTATATAGTGTCACGTTATAACGTGTAACGTTATATAGTGTCACGTTATAACGTGTAACGTTATATAGTGTCACGTTATAACGTGTAACGTTATATGGTATTACGTTATGACGTATGTCATTATATAGTAATACGTTACAACATGTAACGTTATATAGTATTACGTTATAACGTGTAGCGTTATATAGTATTACGTTGTAACGTGTAACGTCATATAGTTTTACGTTATAACGTGTAACGTTATATAGTATTACGTTATAACGTGTAGCGTTATATAGTATTACGTTATAACGTGTAGCGTTATATAGCATTACGTCATAATGTAAAACGTTATATAGTATTACCATATAACGTGTAACGTTATATGGTATTACGTTATGACGTATGTCGTCATATAGTATTACGTTATAACGTGTAACGTTATATAGTATGACGTTATAACGTGTAACGGTATATAGTATTACGTTATAACGTGTAACGTTATATAGTATCACGTTATAACGTGTAACGTTATATAGTATCACGTTATAACGTGTAACGTTATATAGTGTCACGTTATAACGTGTAACGTTATATAGTGTCACGTTATAACGCGTAACGTTATATAGTGTCACGTTATAACGCGTAACGTTATATAGTATCACGTTATAACGCGTAACGTTATATAGTATCACGTTATAACGTGTAACGTTATATAGTATCACGTTATAACGTGTAACGTTATATAGTATCACGTTATAACGTGTTACGCTATATAGTATCACGTTATAACCTGTAACGTTATATAGTATTACGATATAACCTGTAACGTAATATAGTATTACGATATAACGTGTAACGTTATATAGTATCACGTTATAACGTGTAACGTTATATAGTATCACGTTATAACGTGTAACGTTATTTACTATTACAATGTAACCTATTACGTTATATCGTATATCAGTACAACGTGTAACATTATATAGTATTAAGTTATAACGTGTAACGCTATATAGTATTACGGTATAACGGGTAACGTTATTTACTATTACGATGTAACCTATGACGGTATATAGAGTTGCGTGGTAACGTATAACGTTATATCGTATATCAGTACATCGTGTAACGTTACATAGTATTACGTTATAACGTGTAACGTTACATAGTATTACGTTATAACGTGCAACATTATATAGTATTACATTATAACGTGTAGCGTTATATAGTATTACGTTATGACGTATGTCGTTATATAGTAATACGGTATAAGGTGTAACGTTATTTTAAATTACAATGTAACCTATGACGTTATATCGTATATCAGTACAACGTGTAACACTATATAGTATTAAGTTATAACGTGTAACGCTATATAGTATTACGATATAACATGTAACGTTAAATAGTATTACGTTATAACGTGTAACGGTGTATAGTATTACCATATAACGTGTAACGTTATATAGTATTACGTTATAACGTGTAACGTTATATAGTATTACGTTATAACGTGTAACGTTATATAGTATTACGTTATAACGTGTAACGTTATATAGTATTACGTTAAAACGTGTAACGTTATATGGTATTACGTTATGACGTATGTCATTATATAGTAATACGTTACAACATGTAACGTTATATAGTATTACGTTATAACGTGTAGCGTTATATAGTATTACGTTATAAGGTGTAACGTCATATAGTTTTACGTTATAACGTGTAACGTCATATAGTATTACGTTATAACGAATAACCTTTGACAGAATATCAGTATAACGTCTAATTTTATATAGCATTACGTTATAATGTAAAACGTTATATAGTATCACGTTATAACGTGTAACGTTATATAGTATGACGTTATAACGTGTAACGCTATATAGTATTACGATATAACGGGTAACGTTATTTACTATGACGATGTAACCTATGACGGTATATAGAGTTGCGTGGTAACGTATAACGTTATATCGTATATCAGTACATCGTGTAACGTTATATAGTATTACGTTATAACGTGTAACGTTACATAGTAATACGTTATAACGTGCAACATTATATAGTATTACGTTAAAGCGTGTAACGTTATATGGTATTACGTTATGACGTATGTCATTATATAGTAATACGTTACAACATGTAACGTTATATAGTATTACGTTATAACGTGTAGCGTTATATAGTATTACGTTATAAGGTGTAACGTCATATAGTTTTACGTTATAACGTGTAACGTTATATAGTGTTACGTTATAACGTGTAACGCTATATAGTAATACGATATAACGTGTAACGTTAAATGGTATTACGTTATAACGTGTGACGTCATATAGTATCACGTTATACCGTGTAACGTCATATAGTATTACGTTATAACGAATAACGTTAGACAGGATATCAGTATAACGTCTAATTTAATATAGCATTACGTTAAAACGTGTAACGTTATATGGTACTACGTTATGACGTATGTCGTTATATATTATTACGTTACAACATGTAACGTTATATAGTATTACGTTATAACGTGTAGCGTTATATAGTATTACGTTATAACGTGTAACGTCATATAGTTTTACGTTATAACGTGTAACGTTATATAGTATTACGTTACAACGTGTAACGTTATTTACTATTACGATATAACCTATGACGGTATATAGTGTTGCGTGGTAACGTGTAACGTTATATAGTATTACGTTATAACGTGTGGCGTTATATAGTATTACGTTATAACGTGTAGCATTATATAGTCTTACGTTATAACGTGTAGCGTTATATAGTATTACGTTAGAACGTGTAGCGTTATATAGTATTACGTTATAACGCGTAACGTCATATAGTATTACGTTATAACGTGTAACGTTATATAGTACCACGTTATAAGGTGTAACGTTATATAGTATTACGTTATAACGTGTAACGATATTTACTATTACAATGTAACGTATGACGTTATATCGTATATCAGTACAACGTGTAACATTCTATAGTATTAAGTTATAACGTGTAACGCTATATAGTATTACGATATAACATGTAACTTTAAATAGTATTACGTTATAACGTGTAACGTTATATAGTATTACGATATAACATGTAACTTTAAATAGTATAACGTTATAACGTGTAACGTTATATAGTATTACGATATAACGTGTAGCGTTATATAGTATTACGTTATAACGTGTAACGTCATATAGTATTACCATATAACGTGTAACGTTATATAGTATTACGTTAAAACGTGTAACGTTATATGGTATTACGTTATGACGTATGTCGTTATATAGTATTACGTTACAACATGTAACGTTATATAGTATTACGTTATAACGTGTAGCGTTATATAGTATTACGTTGTAACGTGTATCGTCATATAGTTTTACGTTATAACGTGTAACGTTATATAGTATTACGTTATAACGTGTAGCGTTATATAGTATTACGTTATAACGTGTAGCGTTATATAGCATTACGTCATAATGTAAAACGTTATATAGTATCACGTTATAACGTGTAACGTTATATAGTATCACGTTATAACGTGTAACGTTATATAGTATCACGTTATAACGTGTAACGCTATATAGTATCACGTTATAACGTGCAACGGTATATAGTATTACGATATAACCTGTAACGTTATATAGTATTACGATATAACCTGTAACGTTATATAGTATTACGATATAACGTGTAACGTTATATAGTATCACGTTATAACGTGTAACGTTATTTACTATTACAATGTAACCTATTACGTTATATCGTATATCAGTACAACGTGTAACATTATATAGTATTAAGTTATAACGTGTAACGCTATATAGTATTACGATATAACGGGTAACGTTATTTACTATTACGATGTAACCTATGACGGTATATAGAGTTGCGTGGTAACGTATAACGTTATATCGTATATCAGTACATCGTGTAACGTTATATAGTATTACGTTATAACGAATAACCTTTGACAGAATATCAGCATAACGTCTAATTTTATATAGCATTACGTTATAATGTAAAACGTTATATAGTATCACGTTATAACGTGTAACGTTATATAGTATTACGTTATAACGTGTAACGTTATATGGTATTACGTTATGACGTATGTCATTATATAGTAATACGTTACAACATGTAACGTTATATAGTATTACGTTATAACGTGTAGCGTTATATAGTATTACGTTATAAGGTGTAACGTCATATAGTTTTACGTTATAACGTGTAACGTCATATAGTATTACGTTATAACGAATAGCCTTTGACAGAATATCAGTATAACGTCTAATTTTATATAGCATTACGTTATAATGTAAAACGTTATATAGTATCACGTTATAACGTGTAACGTTATATAGTATGACGTTATAACGTGTCACGGTATATAGTATTACGCTATAACGTGTAACGGTATATAATATTACGATATAACGTGTAACGTCATATAGTATTACGATATAACGTGTAACGTTATATAGTATTACGATATAACCTGTAACGTTATATAGTATTGCGATATAACGTGTAACGTTATATAGTACCACGATATAAGGTGTAACGTTATATAGTATTACGTTATAACGTGTAACGTTATATGGTATTACGTTATGACGTATGTCATTATATAGTAATACGTTACAACATGTAACGTTATATAGTATTACGTTATAACGTGTAGCGTTATATAGTATTACGTTATAACGTGTAACGTCATATAGTTTTACGTTATAACGTGTAACGTTATATAGTATTACGTTATAACGTGTGGCGTTATGTAGTATTACGTTATAACGAGTAACGCTATATAGTATTACGATATAACGTGTAACGTTATATAGTATCACGTTATAACGTGTAACGTTATTTACTATTACAATGTAACCTATTACGTTATATCGTATATCAGTACAACGTGTAACATTATATAGTATTACGTTATAACGTGTAACGTTACATAGTAATACGTTATAACGTGCAACATTATATAGTATTACGTTAAAGCGTGTAACGTTATATGGTATTACGTTATGACGTATGTCATTATATAGTAATACGTTACAACATGTAACGTTATATAGTATTACGTTATAACGTGTAGCGTTATATAGTATTACGTTATAAGGTGTAACGTCATATAGTTTTACGTTATAACGTGTAACGTTATATAGTGTTACGTTATAACGTGTAACGCTATATAGTATTACGATATAACGTGTAACGTTAAATGGTATTACGTTATAACGTGTGACGTCATATAGTATTACGTTATGACGTGTAACGGCATATAGTATTACGTTATAACGAATAACATTTGACAGAATATCAGTATAACGTCTAATTTTATATAGCATTACGTTATAATGCAAAACGTTATATAGTATCACGTTATAACGTGTAACGTTATATAGTATGACGTTATAACGTGTAACGGTATATAGTATTACGTTATAACGTGTAACGGTATATAATATTACGATATAACGTGTAACGTCATATAGTATTACGATATAACGTGTAACGTTATATAGTAATACGATATAACCTGTAACGTTAAATAGTATTGCGATATAACGTGTAACGTTAAATAGTATTACGTTATAACGTGTAACGTTAGACAGGATATCAGTATGACGTCTAATTTTTTATAGCATTACGTTATAATGTAAAACGTTATATAGTATTACGTTAAAACGTGTAACGTTATATGGTACTACGTTATGACGTATGTCGTTATATAGTATTACGTTACAACATGTAACGTTATATAGTATTACGTTATAACGTGTAGCGTTATACAGTATTACGTTATAACGTGTAACGTCATATAGTTTTACGTTATAACGTGTAACGTCATATAGTATTACGTTATAACGTGTAACGTTATATAGTATCACGTTATATCGTGTAACGTTATATAGTATCACGTTATAACGTGTGGCGTTATATAGTATTACGTTATAACGTGTAACGTCATATAGTATTACGTTATAACGTGTAACGTTATATAGTATCACGTTATAACGTGTAACGTTATATAGTATCACGTTATAACGTGTAACGTTATATAGTATCACGTTATAACGTGTGGCGTTATATAGTATTACGTTATAACGTGTAGCGTTATGTAGTATTACGTTATAACGTGTAACGTCATATAGTTTTACGTTATAACGTGTCACGATATATAGTATCACGTTATACCGTGTAACGTCATATAGTATTACGTTATAACGAATAACGTTAGACAGGATATCAGTATAACGTCTAATTTTATATAGCATTACGTTAAAACGTGTAACGTTATATGGTACTACGTTATGACGTATGTCGTTATATATTATTACGTTACAACATGTAACGTTATATAGTATTACGTTATAACGTGTAGCGTTATATAGTATTACGTTATAACGTGTAACGTCATATAGTTTTACGTTATAACGTGTAACGTTATATAGTATTACGTTACAACGTGTAACGTTATTTACTATTACGATATAACCTATGACGGTATATAGTGTTGCGTGGTAACGTGTAACGTTATATAGTATTACGTTATAACGTGTGGCGTTATATAGTATTACGTTATAACGTGTAGCATTATATAGTCTTACGTTATAACGTGTAGCGTTATATAGTATTACGTTAGAACGTGTAGCGTTATATAGTATTACGTTATAACGCGTAACGTCATATAGTATTACGTTATAACGTGTAACGTTATATAGTACCACGTTATAAGGTGTAACGTTATATAGTATTACGTTATAACGTGTAACGATATTTACTATTACAATGTAACGTATGACGTTATATCGTATATCAGTACAACGTGTAACATTCTATAGTATTAAGTTATAACGTGTAACGCTATATAGTATTACGATATAACATGTAACTTTAAATAGTATTACGTTATAACGTGTAACGTTATATAGTATTACGATATAACATGTAACTTTAAATAGTATAACGTTATAACGTGTAACGTTATATAGTATTACGATATAACGTGTAGCGTTATATAGTATTACCATATAACGTGTAACGTTATATTGTATTACGTTAAAACGTGTAACGTTATATGGTATTACGTTATGACGTATGTCGTTATATAGTATTACGTTACAACATGTAACGTTATATAGTATTACGTTATAACGTGTAGCGTTATATAGTATTACGTTGTAACGTGTATCGTCATATAGTTTTACGTTATAACGTGTAACGTTATATAGTATTACGTTATAACGTGTAGCGTTATATAGTATTACGTTATAACGTGTAGCGTTATATAGCATTACGTCATAATGTAAAACGTTATATAGTATTACCATATAACGTGTAACGTTATATGGTATTACGTTATGACGTATGTCGTCATATAGTATTACGTTATAACGTGTAACGTTATATAGTATGACGTTATAACGTGTAACGTTACATAGTATCACGTTATAACGTGTAACGTTATATAGTATCACGTTATAACGTGTAACGTTATATAGTATCACGTTATAACGTGTAACGTTATATAGTGTCACGTTATAACGTGTAACGTTATATAGTGTCACGTTATAACGTGTAACGTTATATAGTATCACGTTATAACGTGTAACGTTATATAGTATCACGTTATAACGTGTAACGTTATATAGTATCACGTTATAACGTGTAACGTTATATAGTATCACGTTATAACGTGTAACGTTATACAGTATCACGTTATAACGTGTAACGCTATATAGTATCACGTTATAACGTGCAACGGTATATAGTATTACGATATAACCTGTAACGTTATATAGTATTACGATATAACCTGTAACGTTATATAGTATTACGATATAACGTGTAACGTTATATAGTATCACGTTATAACGTGTAACGTTATTTACTATTACAATGTAACCTATTACGTTATATCGTATATCAGTACAACGTGTAACATTATATAGTATTAAGTTATAACGTGTAACGCTATATAGTATTACGATATAACGGGTAACGTTATTTACTATTACGATGTAACCTATGACGGTATATAGAGTTGCGTGGTAACGTATAACGTTATATCGTATATCAGTACATCGTGTAACGTTATATAGTATTACGTTATAACGAATAACCTTTGACAGAATATCAGTATAACGTCTAATTTTATATAGCATTACGTTATAATGTAAAACGTTATATAGTATCACGTTATAACGTGTAACGTTATATAGTATCACGTTATAACGTGTAACGTTATATAGTGTCACGTTATAACGTGTAACGTTACATAGTATTACGTTATAACCTGCAACATTATATAGTATTACATTATAACGTGTAGCGTTATATAGTATTACGTTATGACGTATGTCGTTATATAGTAATACGTTATAAGGTGTAACGTTATTTTAAATTACAATGTAACCTATGACGTTATATCGTATATCAGTACAACGTGTAACACTATATAGTATTAAGTTATAACGTGTAACGCTATATAGTATTACGATATAACATGTAACGTTAAATAGTATTACGTTATAACGTGTAACGGTGTATAGTATTACCATATAACGTGTAACGTTATATAGTATTACGTTATAACGTGTAACGTTATATAGTATTACGTTATAACGTGTAACGTTATATAGTATCACGTTATAACGTGTAACGTTATTTACTATTACAATGTAACCTATTATGTTATATCGTATATCAGTACAACGTGTAACATTATATAGTATTAAGTTATAACGTGTAACGCTATATAGTATTACGATATAACGGGTAACGTTATTTACTATTACGATGTAACCTATGACGGTATATAGAGTTGCGTGGTAACGTATAACGTTATATCGTATATCAGTACACCGTGTAACGTTACATAGTATTACGTTATAACGTGCAACATTATATAGTATTACATTATAACGTATAGCGTTATATAGTATCACGTTATGACGTATGTCGTTATATAGTAATACGTTATAAGGTGTAACGTTATTTTAAATTACAATGTAACCTATGACGTTATATCGTATATCAGTACAACGTGTAACACTATATAGTATTAAGTTATAACGTGTAACGCTATATAGTATTACGATATAACATGTAACGTTAAATAGTATTACGTTATAACGTGTAACGGTGTATAGTATTACCATATAACGTGTAACGTTATATAGTATTACGTTATAACGTGTAACGTTATATATTATTACGTTATAACGTGTAACGTTATATAGTATTACGTTATAACGTGTAACGTTATATAGTATTACGTTAAAACGTGTAACGTTCTATGGTATTACGTTATGACGTATGTCATTATATAGTAATACGTTACAACATGTAACGTTATATAGTATTACGTTATAACGTGTAGCGTTATATAGTATTACGTTATAAGGTGTAACGTCATATAGTTTTACGTTATAACGTGTAACGTTATATTGTGTTACGGTATAACGTGTAACGCTATATAGTATTACGATATAACGTGTAACGTTAAATGGTATTACGTTATAACGTGTGACGTCATATAGTATTACGTTATAACGTGTAGCGTTATATAGTATTACGTTATAACGTGTAACGTCATATAGTTTTACGTTATAACGTGTAACGTTATATAGTATTACGTTACAACGTGTAACGTTATTTACTATTACGATATAACCTATGACGGTATATAGTGTTGCGTGGTAACGTGTAACGTTATATAGTATTACGTTATAACGTGTGGCGTTATATAGTATTACGTTATAACGTGTAGCATTATATAGTCTTACGTTATAACGTGTAGCGTTATATAGTATTACGTTAGAACGTGTAGCGTTATATAGTATTACGTTATAACGCGTAACGTCATATAGTATTACGTTATAACGTGTAACGTTATATAGTACCACGTTATAAGGTGTAACGTTATATAGTATTACGTTATAACGTGTAACGATATTTACTATTACAATGTAACGTATGACGTTATATCGTATATCAGTACAACGTGTAACATTCTATAGTATTAAGTTATAACGTGTAACGCTATATAGTATTACGATATAACATGTAACTTTAAATAGTATTACGTTATAACGTGTAACGTTATATAGTATTACGATATAACATGTAACTTTAAATAGTATAACGTTATAACGTGTAACGTTATATAGTATTACGATATAACGTGTAGCGTTATATAGTATTACGTTATAACGTGTAACGTCATATAGTATTACCATATAACGTGTAACGTTATATAGTATTACGTTAAAACGTGTAACGTTATATGGTATTACGTTATGACGTATGTCGTTATATAGTATTACGTTACAACATGTAACGTTATATAGTATTACGTTATAACGTGTAGCGTTATATAGTATTACGTTGTAACGTGTATCGTCATATAGTTTTACGTTATAACGTGTAACGTTATATAGTATTACGTTATAACGTGTAGCGTTATATAGTATTACGTTATAACGTGTAGCGTTATATAGCATTACGTCATAATGTAAAACGTTATATAGTATTACCATATAACGTGTAACGTTATATGGTATTACGTTATGACGTATGTCGTCATATAGTATTACGTTATAACGTGTAACGTTATATAGTATGACGTTATAACGTGTAACGTTACATAGTATCACGTTATAACGTGTAACGTTACATAGTATCACGTTATAACGTGTAACGTTATATAGTATCACGTTATAACGTGTAACGTTATATAGTATCACGTTATAACGTGTAACGTTATATAGTGTCACGTTATAACGTGTAACGTTATATAGTGTCACGTTATAACGTGTAACGTTATATAGTATCACGTTATAACGTGTAACGTTATATAGTATCACGTTATAACGTGTAACGCTATATAGTATCACGTTATAACGTGCAACGTTATATAGTATTACGTTACAACGTGTAACGTTATATAGTATTACGTTAAAACGTGTAACGTTCTATGGTATTACGTTATGACGTATGTCATTATATAGTAATACGTTACAACATGTAACGTTATATAGTATTACGTTATAACGTGTAGCGTTATATAGTATTACGTTATAAGGTGTAACGTCATATAGTTTTACGTTATAACGTGTAACGTTATATAGTGTTACGGTATAACGTGTAACGCTATATAGTATTACGATATAACGTGTAACGTTAAATGGTATTACGTTATAACGTGTGACGTCATATAGTATTACGTTATAACGTGTAGCGTTATATAGTATTACGTTATAACGTGTAACGTCATATAGTTTTACGTTATAACGTGTAACGTTATATAGTATTACGTTACAACGTGTAACGTTATTTACTATTACGATATAACCTATGACGGTATATAGTGTTGCGTGGTAACGTGTAACGTTATATAGTATTACGTTATAACGTGTGGCGTTATATAGTATTACGTTATAACGTGTAGCATTATATAGTCTTACGTTATAACGTGTAGCGTTATATAGTATTACGTTAGAACGTGTAGCGTTATATAGTATTACGTTATAACGCGTAACGTCATATAGTATTACGTTATAACGTGTAACGTTATATAGTACCACGTTATAAGGTGTAACGTTATATAGTATTACGTTATAACGTGTAACGATATTTACTATTACAATGTAACGTATGACGTTATATCGTATATCAGTACAACGTGTAACATTCTATAGTATTAAGTTATAACGTGTAACGCTATATAGTATTACGATATAACATGTAACTTTAAATAGTATTACGTTATAACGTGTAACGTTATATAGTATTACGATATAACATGTAACTTTAAATAGTATAACGTTATAACGTGTAACGTTATATAGTATTACGATATAACGTGTAGCGTTATATAGTATTACGTTATAACGTGTAACGTCATATAGTATTACCATATAACGTGTAACGTTATATAGTATTACGTTAAAACGTGTAACGTTATATGGTATTACGTTATGACGTATGTCGTTATATAGTCTTACGTTACAACATGTAACGTTAAATAGTATTACGTTATAACGTGTAGCGTTATATAGTATTACGTTGTAACGTGTATCGTCATATAGTTTTACGTTATAACGTGTAACGTTATATAGTATTACGTTATAACGTGTAGCGTTATATAGTATTACGTTATAACGTGTAGCGTTATATAGCATTACGTCATAATGTAAAACGTTATATAGTATTACCATATAACGTGTAACGTTATATGGTATTACGTTATGACGTATGTCGTCATATAGTATTACGTTATAACGTGTAACGTTATATAGTATGACGTTATAACGTGTAACGTTACATAGTATCACGTTATAACGTGTAACGTTATATAGTATCACGTTATAACGTGTAACGTTATATAGTATCACGTTATAACGTGTAACGTTATATAGTATCACGTTATAACGTGTAACGTTATATAGTGTCACGTTATAACGTGTAACGTTATATAGTATCACGTTATAACGTGTAACGTTATATAGTATCACGTTATAACGTGTAACGTTATATAGTATCACGTTATAACGTGTAACGTTATATAGTATCACGTTATAACGTGTAACGCTATATAGTATCACGTTATAACGTGCAACGGTATATAGTATTACGATATAACCTGTAACGTTATATAGTATCACGTTATAACGTGTAACGTTATTTACTATTACAATGTAACCTATTACGTTATATCGTATATCAGTACAACGTGTAACATTATATAGTATTAAGTTATAACGTGTAACGCTATATAGTATTACGATATAACGGGTACCGTTATTTACTATTACGATGTAACCTATGACGGTATATAGAGTTGCGTGGTAACGTATAACGTTATATCGTATATCAGTACATCGTGTAACGTTACATAGTATTACGTTATAACGAATAACCTTTGACAGAATATCAGTATAACGTCTAATTTTATATAGCATTACGTTATAATGTAAAACGTTATATAGTATCACGTTATAACGTGTAACGTTATATA
This sequence comes from Bombus sylvestris, assembly GCA_911622165.2. Lineage (NCBI taxonomy): Eukaryota > Metazoa > Arthropoda > Insecta > Hymenoptera > Apidae > Bombus > Bombus sylvestris. The sequence continues at coordinate 6,539,751 of OU443149.1, read as the reverse complement.
GTATCACGTTATAACGTGTAACGTTATATAGTGTCACGTTATAACGTGTAACGTTATATAGTGTCACGTTATAACGTGTAACGTTACATAGTATTACGTTATAACGTGCAACATTATATAGTATTACATTATAACGTGTAGCGTTATATAGTATTACGTTAGGACGTATGTCGTTATATAGTAATACGTTATAAGGTGTAACGTTATTTTAAATTACAATGTAACCTATGACGTTATATCGTATATCAGTACAACGTGTAACACTATATAGTATTAAGTTATAACGTGTAACGCTATATAGTATTACGATATAACATGTAACGTTAAATAGTATTACGTTATAACGTGTAACGGTGTATAGTATTACCATATAACGTGTAACGTTATATAGTATTACGTTATAACGTGTAACGTTATATAGTATTACGTTATAACGTGTAACGTTATATAGTATTACGTTAAAACGTGTAACGTTATATGGTATTACGTTATGACGTATGTCATTATATAGTAATACGTTACAACGTGTAACGTCATATAGTATTACGTTATAACGAATAACCTTTGACAGAATATCAGTATAACGTCTAATTTTATATAGCATTACGTTATAATGTAAAACGTTATATAGTATCACGTTATAACGTGTAACGTTATATAGTATGACGTTATAACGTGTAACGGTATATAGTATTACGTTATAACGTGTAACGGTATATAATATTACGATATAACGTGCAACGTCATATAGTATTACGATATAACGTGTAACGTTATATAGTATTACGATATAACCTGTAACGTTATATAGTATTGCGATATAACGTGTAACGTTATATAGTACCACGATATAAGGTGTAACGTTATATAGTATTACGTTATAACGTGTAACGTTATATGGTATTACGTTATGACGTATGTCATTATATAGTAATACGTTACAACATGTAACGTTATATAGTATTACGTTATAACGTGTAGCGTTATATAGTATTACGTTATAACGTGTAACGTCATATAGTTTTACGTTATAACGTGTAACGTTATATAGTATTACGTTATAACGTGTGGCGTTATGTAGTATTACGTTATAACGTGTAACGCTATATAGTATTACGATATAACGTGTAACGTTATATAGTATCACGTTATAACGTGTAACGTTATTTACTATTACAATGTAACCTATTACGTTATATCGTATATCAGTACAACGTGTAACATTATATAGTATTAAGTTATAACGTGTAACGCTATATAGTATTACGATATAACGGGTAACGTTATTTACTATGACGATGTAACCTATGACGGTATATAGAGTTGCGTGGTAACGTATAACGTTATATCGTATATCAGTACATCGTGTAACGTTATATAGTATTACGTTATAACGTGTAACGTTACATAGTAATACGTTATAACGTGCAACATTATATAGTATTACATTATAACGTGTAGCGTTATATAGTATTACGATATGACGTATGTCGTTATATAGTAATACGTTATAAGGTGTAACGTTATTTTAAATTACAATGTAACCTATGACGATATATCGTATATTAGTACAACGTGTAACACTATATAGTATTAAGTTATAACGTGTAACGCTATATAGTATTACGATATAACATGTAACGTTAAATGGTATTACGTTATATCGTGTAACGGTATATAGTATTACCATATAACGTGTAACGTTATATAGTATTACGTTATAACGTGTAACGTCATATAGTATTACGTTGTAACGTGTAACGTTATTTACTATTACAATGTAACCTATGACGTTATATCGTATAACAGTACAACGTGTAACACTATATAGTATTAAGTTATAACGTGTAACGCTATATAGTATTACGATGTAACATGTAACGTTAAATAGTATTACATTATAACGTGTAACGTTAGACAGGATATCAGTATAACGTCTAATTTTATATAGCATTACGTTATAATGTAAAACGTCATACAGTATTACCATATAACGTGTAACGTTATATAGTATTACGTTAAAACGTGTAACGTTATATAGTATTACGTTAAAACGTGTAACGTTATATAGTATTACGTTATAACGTGCAACGGTATATAGTATTACGATATAACGTGTAACGGTATATAATATTACGATATAACGTGTAACTTCATATAGTATTACGATATAACGTGTAACGTTATATAGTATTACGATATAACCTGTAACGTTATATAGTATTGCGATATAACGTGTAACGTTATATAGTACCACGTTATAAGGTGTAACGTTATATAGTATTACGTTATAACGTGTAACGTCATATAGTTTTACGTTATAACGTGTAACGTTATATAGTATCACGTTACAACGTGTAACGTTATTTACTATTACGATATAACCTATGACGGTATATAGTGTTGCGTGGTAACGTGTAACGTTATATAGTATTACGTTATAACGTGTGGCGTTATATAGTATTACGTTATAACGTGTAGCATTATATAGTCTTACGTTATAACATGTAGCGTTATATAGTATTACGTTAGAACGTGTAGCGTTATATAGTATTACGTTATAACGCGTAACGTCATATAGTATTACGTTATAACGTGTAACGTTATATAGTACCACGTTATAAGGTGTAACGTTATATAGTATTACGTTATAACGTGTAACGATATTTACGATTACAATGTAACGCATGACGTTATATCGTATATCAGTACAACGTGTAACATTATATAGTATTAAGTTATAACGTGTAACGCTATATAGTATTACGTTAAAACGTGTAACGTTATATGGTACTACGTTATGACGTATGTCGTTATATAGTATTACTATATAACATGTAACTTTAAATAGTATTACGTTATAACGTGTAACGTTATATAGTATTACGATATAACATGTAGCGTTATATAGAATTACGTTATAACGTGTAACGTCATATAGTATTACGATATAACGTGTAACATTATATAGTACTAAGTTATAACGTGTAACGCTATATAGTATTACGATATAACATGTAACGTTAAATAGTATTACGTTATAACGTGTAACGTTAGACAGGATATCAGTATAACGTCTAATTTTATATAGCATTACGTTATAATGTAAAACGTTATATAGTATTACCATATAACGTGTAACGTTATATAGTATTACGTTAAAACGTGTAACGTTATATGGTACTACGTTATGACGTATGTCGTTATATAGTATTACGTTACAACATGTAACGTTATATAGTATTACGTTATAACGTGTAGCGTTATACAGTATTACGTTATAACGTGTAACGTCATATAGTTTTACGTTATAACGTGTAACGTTATATAGTATCACGTTATAACGGTTAACGTTATATAGTATAACGTTATAACGTGTAACGTTATATAGTATCACGTTATAACGTGTGGCGTTATATAGTATCACGTTATAACGTCTAACGTCATATAGTATTACGATATAACCTGTAACGTTATACAGTATTACGATATAACGTGTAACGTTATATAGTATCACGTTATATAGTATCACGTTATAACGTGTAACGTTATACAGTATTACGATATAACGTGTAACGTTATATAGTATCACGTTATAACGTGTAAAGTTATTTACTATTACAATGTAACCTATTACGTTATATCGTAAATCAGTACAACGTGTAACGTTATATAGTATTACGTTATAACGTGTAACGTTACATAGTATTACGTTATAACGTGTAACGTCATGTAGTTTTACGTTATAACGTGTAACGTTATATAGTATTACGTTATAACGTGTAGCATTATATAGTCTTACGTTATAACGTGTAGCGTTATATAGTATTACGTTATAACGTGTATCGTCATATAGTATTACGTTATAACGTGTAACGTTATATAGTATCACGTTATAACGTGTAACGTTATATAGTATCACGTTATAACGTGTGGCGTTATATAGTATCACGTTATAACGTCTAACGTCATATAGTATTACGATATAACGTGTAGCGTTATATAGTATTACGTTATAACGTGTAGCATTATATAGTCTTACGTTATAACGTGTGGCGTTATATAGTATTACGTTATAACGTGTATCGTCATATAGTATTACGTTATAACGTGTAACGTTATATAGTATCACGTTATAACGTGTAACGTTATATAGTATCACGTTATAACGTGTAACGTTATATAGTATCACGTTAAAACGTGTAACGTTATATGGTACTACGTTATGACGTATGTCGTTATATATTATTACGTTACAACATGTAACGTTATATAGTATTACGTTATAACGTGTAGCGTTATATAGTATTACGTTATAACGTGTAACGTCATATAGATTTACGTTACAACATGTAACGTTATATAGTATTGCGATATAACGTGTACCGTTATATAGTACCACGTTATAAGGTGTAACGTTTTATAGTATTACGGTATAACGTTTAACGATATTTACTATTACAATGTAACCTATGACGTTATATCGTATATCAGTACAACGTGTAACATTATATAGTATTAAGTTATAACATGTAACGCTATATAGTATCACGATATAACATGTAACTTTAAATAGTATTACGTTATAACGTGTAACGTTATATAGTATTACGATATAACATGTAACTTCAAATAGAATTACGTTATAACGTGTAACGTTATATAATATTACGATATAACGTATAGCGTTATATAGAATTACGTTATAACGTGTAACGTCATATAGTATTACGATATAACGTGTAGCGTTATATAGTATTACGTTATAACGTGTAACATTATGTAGTACTAAGTCATAACATGTAACGCTATATAGTATTACGATATAACATGTAACGTTAAATAGTATTACGTTATAACGTGTATCGTTAGACAGGATATCAGTATAACGTCAAATTTTATATAGCATTACGTTATAATGTAAAACGTTATATAGTATTACCATATAACGTGTAACGTGATATGGCTTTACGTTATAACGTGTAACGTTATATAGTATCACGTTATAACGTGTAACGTCATATAGTTTTACGTTATAACGTGTAGCATTATATAGTCTTACGTTATAACGTGTAGCATTATATAGTCTTACGTTATAACGTGTAGCGTTATATAGTATTACGTTAGAACGTATAACGTTATATAGTATTACGATATAACGTGTAAGGTGTAACGGTATATAGTATTACGTTATAACGTGTAACGTCATATAGTATTACGTTATAACGTGTAACGTTATATAGTATCACGTTATAACGTGTAACGTTATATAGTATTACGTTATAACGTGTAACGGTATATAGTATTACGATATAACGTGTAAGGTGTAACGGTATATAGTATTACGTTATAACGTGTAACGTCATATAGTATTACGTTATAACGTGTAACGTTATATAGTATCACGTTATAACGTGTAACGTTATATAGTATAACGTTATAACGTGTAACGTTATATAGTATTACGTTATAACGTTTAACGATATTTACTATTACAATGTAACCTATGACGTTATATCGTATATCAGTACAACGTGTAACATTATATAGTATTAAGTTATAACATGTAACGCTATATAGTATTACGATATAACATGTAACTTTAAATAGTATTACGTTATAACGTGTAACGTTATATAGTATCACGTTATAACGTGTAACGTTATATAGTATCACGTTATAACGTGTAACGTTATATAGTATCACGTTATAACGTGTAACGTTATATAGTATTACGTTATAACGTGTAACGGTATATAGTATTACGATATAACGTGTAAGGTGTAACGGTATATAGTATTACGTTATAACGTGTAACGTCATATAGTATTACGTTATAACGTGTAACGTTATATAGTATCACGTTATAACGTGTAACGTTATATAGTATAACGTTATAACGTGTAACGTTATATAGTATTACGTTATAACGTTTAACGATATTTACTATTACAATGTAACCTATGACGTTATATCGTATATCAGTACAACGTGTAACATTATATAGTATTAAGTTATAACATGTAACGCTATATAGTATTACGATATAACATGTAACTTTAAATAGTATTACGTTATAACGTGTAACGTTATATAGTATTACGATATAACATGTAACTTTAAATAGAATTACGTTATAACGTGTAACGTTATATAATATTACGATATAACGTATAGTGTTATATAGAATTACGTTATAACGTGTAACGTCATATAGTATTACGATATAACGTGTAGCGTTATATAGTATTACGTTATAACGTGTAACATTATATAGTACTAAGTCATAACGTGTAACGCTATATAGTATTACGATATAACATGTAACGTTAAATAGTATTACGTTATAACGTGTAGCGTTATATAGTATTACGTTATAACGTGTAGCGTTATATAGTATTACGTTATAACGTGTAACGTCATATAGTTTTACGTTATAACGTGTAACGTTATATAGTATTACGTTACAACGTGTAACGTTATTTACTATTACGATATAACCTATGACGGTATATAGTATTACGTTATAACGTAGAACGTTACTTCGTATTACGATGTGACCTATGACGGTATATAGTGTTGCGTGGTAACGTATAACGTTATATCGTATATCAGTACATCGTGTAACGTTATATAGAATTACGTTATAACGTGTGGCGTTATATAGTATTACGTTATAACGTGTAGCATTATATAGTCTTACGTTATAACGTGTAGCGTTATATAGTATTACGTTAGAACGTATAACGTTATATAGTATTACGTTATAACGCGTAACGTTATATAGTATTACGTTAGAACGTGTAGCGTTATATAGTATTACGTTATAACGCGTAACGTCATATAGTATTACGTTATAACGTGTAACGTTATATAGTATCACGTTATAACGTGTGGCGTTATATAGTATCACGTTATAACGTGTGGCGTTATATAGTATCACGTTATAACGTCTAACGTCATATAGTATTACGATATAACGTGTAGCGTTATATAGTATTACGTTATAACGTGTAGCATTATATAGTCTTACGTTATAACGTGTAGCGTTATATAGTATTACGTTATAACGTGTAACGTTATATAGTATCACGTTATAACGTGTAACGTTATACAGTATTACGATATAACGTGTAACGTTATATAGTATCACGTTATAACGTCTAATGTCATATAGTATTACGATATAACGTGTAGCGTTATATAGTATTACGTTATAACGTGTAGCATTATATAGTCATACGTTATAACGTGTGGCGTTATATAGTATTACGTTATAACGTGTAACGTTATATAGTATCACGTTATAACGTGTGGCGTTATATAGTATCACGTTATAACGTCTAACGTCATATAGTATTACGATATAACGTGTAGCGTTATATAGTATTACGTTATAACGTGTAGCATTATATAGTCTTACGTTATAACGTGTGGCGTTATATAGTATTACGTTATAACGTGTAACGTCATATAGTATTACGTTATAACGTGTAACGTTATATAGTATCACGTTATAACGTGTAACGTTATATAGTATCACGTTATAACGTGTCACGTTATATAGTATCACGTTACAACGTGTAACGTTATATAGTATCACGTTAAAACGTGTAACGTTATATGGTACTACGTTATGACGTATGTCGTTATATATTATTACGTTACAACATGTAACGTTATATAGTATTACGTTATAACGTGTATCGTTATATAGTATTACGTTATAACGTGTAACGTTATATAGTATTACGTTACAACGAGTAACGTTATTTACTATTACGATATAACCTATGACGGTATATAGTGTTGCGTGGTAACGTGTAACGTTATATAGTATTACGTTAAAACGTGTAACGTTATATGGTATTACGTTATGACGTATGTCGTCATATAGTATTACGTTATAACGTGTAACGTTATATAGTATGACGTTATAACGTGTAATGGTATATAGTATTACGTTATAACGTGTAACGGTATATAGTATTACGATATAACGTGTAACGGTATATAATATTACGTTATAACGTGTAACGTCATATAGTATTACGATATAACGTGTAACGTTATATAGTATTACGATATAACCTGTAACGTTATATAGTATTGCGATATAACGTGTACCGTTATATAGTATTGCGATATAACGTGTACCGTTATATAGTACCACGTTATAAGGTGTAACGTTTTATAGTATTACGTTATAACGTTTAACGATATTTACTATTACAATGTAACCTATGACGTTATATCGTATATTAGTACAACGTGTAACATTATATAGTATTAAGTTATAACGTGTAACGCTATATAGTATTACGATATAACATGTAACTTTAAATAGTATTACGTCATAACGTGTAACGTTATAGCAGTATTACGATATAACATGTAACTTTAAATAGAATTACGTTATAACGTGTAACGTTATATAATATTACGATATAACGTATAGCGTTATATAGTATTACGATATAACGTGTAGCGTTATATAGTATTACGTTATAACGTGTAACGTTATATAGTATCACGTTATAACGTGTAACGTTATTTACTATTACAATGTAACCTATTACGGTATATCGTATATCAGTACAACGTGTAACATTATATAGTATTAAGTTATAACGTGTAACATTATATAATATTACGATATAACGTATAGCGTTATATAGAATTACGTTACAACGTGTAACGTCATATAGTATTACGATATAACGTGTAGCGTTATATAGTATTACGTTATAACGTGTAACGTTATATAGTATCACGTTATAACGTGTAACGTTATTTACTATTACAATGTAACCTATTACGTTATATCGTATATCAGTACAACGTGTAACATTATATAGTATTAAGTTATAACGTGTAACGCTATATAGTATTACGATATAACGGGTAACGTTATTTACTATGACGATGTAACCTATGACGGTATATAGCGTTGCGTGGTAACGTATAACGTTATATCGTATATCAGTACATCGTGTAACGTTATATAGTATTACGTTATAACGTGTAACGTTACATAGTAATACGTTATAACGTGCAACATTATATAGTATTACATTATAACGTGTAGCGTTATATAGTATTACGTTATGACGTATGTCGTTATATAGTAATACGTTATAAGGTGTAAGGTTATTTTAAATTACAATGTAACCTATGACGTTATATCGTATATTAGTACAACGTGTAACACTATATAGTATTAAGTTATAACGTGTAACGCTATATAGTATTACGATATAACATGTAACGTTAAATAGTATTACGTTATAACGTGTAACGGTATATAGTATTACCATATAACGTGTAACGTTATATAGTATTACGTTATAACGTGTAACGTCATATAGTATTACGTTGTAACGTGTAACGTTATTTACTATTACAATGTAACCTATGACGTTATATCGTATAACAGTACAACGTGTAACACTATATAGTATTAAGTTATAACGTGTAACGCTATATAGTATTACGATGTAACATGTAACGTTAAATAGTATTACATTATAACGTGTAACGTTAGACAGGATATCAGTATAACGTCTAATTTTATATAGCATTACGTTATAATGTAAAACGTCATATAGTATTACCATATAACGTGTAACGTTATATAGTATTACGTTAAAACGTGTAACGTTATATGGTATTACGTTATGACGTATGTCATTATATAGTATTACGTTACAACATGTAACGTTATATAGTATTACGTTATAACGTGTAACGTCATATAGTTTTACGTTATAACGTGTAACGTTATATAGTATTACGTTATAACGTGTGGCTTTATATAGTATTACGTTATAACGTGTAGCGTTATACAGTATTACGTTATAACGTGTAACGCTATATAGTATTACGATATAACGTGTAACGTTAAATGGTATTACGTTATAACGTGTGACGTCATATAGTATTACGTTATAACGTGTAACGGTATATAGTATTACGTTATAACGTGCAACGGTATATAGTATTACGATATAACGTGTAACGGTATATAATATTACGATATAACGTGTAACTTCATATAGTATTACGATATAACGTGTAACGTTATATAGTATTACGATATAACCTGTAACGTTATATAGTATTGCGATATAACGTGTAACGTTATATAGTACCACTTTATAAGGTGTAACGTTATATAGTATTACGTTATAACGTGTAACGTCATATAGTTTTACGTTATAACGTGTAACGTTATATAGTATTGCGATATAACGTGTAACGTTATATAGTACCACGTTATAAGGTGTAACGTTATATAGTATTACGTTATAACGTGTAACGTCATATAGTTTTACGTTATAACGTGTAACATTATATAGTACTATGTTATAACGTGTAACGCTATATAGTATTACGATATAACATGTAACGTTATATAGTATTACGTTAAAACGTGTAACGTTATATGGTATTACGTTATGACGTATGTCGTCATATAGTATTACGTTATAACGTGTAACGTTATATAGTATGACGTTATAACGTGTAATGGTATATAGTATTACGTTATAACGTGTAACGGTATATAGTATTACGATATAACGTGTAACGGTATATAATATTACGTTATAACGTGTAACGTCATATAGTATTACGATATAACGTGTAACGTTATATAGTATTACGATATAACCTGTAACGTTATATAGTATTGCGATATAACGTGTACCGTTATATAGTATTGCGATATAACGTGTACCGTTATATAGTACCACGTTATAAGGTGTAACGTTTTATAGTATTACGTTATAACGTTTAACGATATTTACTATTACAATGTAACCTATGACGTTATATCGTATATTAGTACAACGTGTAACATTATATAGTATTAAGTTATAACGTGTAACGCTATATAGTATTACGATATAACATGTAACTTTAAATAGTATTACGTCATAACGTGTAACGTTATATAGTATTACGATATAACATGTAACTTTAAATAGAATTACGTTATAACGTGTAACGTTATATAATATTACGATATAACGTATAGCGTTATATAGAATTACGTTACAACGTGTAACGTCATATAGTATTACGATATAACGTGTAGCGTTATATAGTATCACGTTATAACGTGTAACGTTATTTACTATTACAGTGTAACCTATTACGTTATATCGTATATCAGTACAACGTGTAACATTATATAGTATTAAGTTATAACGTGTAACGCTATATAGTATTACGATATAACGGGTAACGTTATTTACTATGACGATGTAACCTATGACGGTATATAGCGTTGCGTGGTAACGTATAACGTTATATCGTATATCAGTACATCGTGTAACGTTATATAGTATTACGTTATAACGTGTAACGTTACATAGTAATACGTTATAACGTGCAACATTATATAGTATTACATTATAACGTGTAGCGTTATATAGTATTACGTTATGACGTATGTCGTTATATAGTAATACGTTATAAGGTGTAACGTTATTTTAAATTACAATGTAACCTATGACGTTATATCGTATATTAGTACAACGTGTAACACTATATAGTATTAAGTTATAACGTGTAACGCTATATAGTATTACGATATAACATATAACGTTAAATAGTATTACGTTATAACGTGTAACGGTATATAGTATTACCATATAACGTGTAACGTTATATAGTATTACGTTATAACGTGTAACGTCATATAGTATTACGTTGTAACGTGTAACGTTATTTACTATTACAATGTAACCTATGACGTTATATCGTATAACAGTACAACGTGTAACACTATATAGTATTAAGTTATAACGTGTAACGCTATATAGTATTACGATGTAACATGTAACGTTAAATAGTATTACATTATAACGTGTAACGTTAGACAGGATATCAGTATAACGTCTAATTTTATATAGCATTACGTTATAATGTAAAACGTCATATAGTATTACCATATAACGTGTAACGTTATATAGTATTACGTTAAAACGTGTAACGTTATATGGTATTACGTTATGACGTATGTCATTATATAGTATTACGTTACAACATGTAACGTTATATAGTATTACGTTATAACGTGTAACGTCATATAGTTTTACGTTATAACGTGTAACGTTATATAGTATTACGTTATAACGTGTGGCTTTATATAGTATTACGTTATAACGTGTAGCGTTATACAGTATTACGTTATAACGTGTAACGCTATATAGTATTACGATATAACGTGTAACGTTAAATGGTATTACGTTATAACGTGTGACGTCATATAGTATTACGTTATAACGTGTAACGGTATATAGTATTACGTTATAACGTGCAACGGTATATAGTATTACGATATAACGTGTAACGGTATATAATATTACGATATAACGTGTAACTTCATATAGTATTACGATATAACCTGTAACGTTATATAGTATTGCGATATAACGTGTAACGTTATATAGTACCACTTTATAAGGTGTAACGTTATATAGTATTACGTTATAACGTGTAACGTCATATAGTTTTACGTTATAACGTGTAACGTTATATAGTATTGCGATATAACGTGTAACGTTATATAGTACCACGTTATAAGGTGTAACGTTATATAGTATTACGTTATAACGTGTAACGTCATATAGTTTTACGTTATAACGTGTAACATTATATAGTACTATGTTATAACGTGTAACGCTATATAGTATTACGATATAACATGTAACGTTATATAGTATTACGTTAAAACGTGTAACGTTATATGGTATTACGTTATGACGTATGTCGTCATATAGTATTACGTTATAACGTGTAACGTTATATAGTATGACGTTATAACGTGTAATGGTATATAGTATTACGTTATAACGTGTAACGGTATATAGTATTACGATATAACGTGTAACGGTATATAATATTACGTTATAACGTGTAACGTCATATAGTATTACGATATAACGTGTAACGTTATATAGTATTACGATATAACCTGTAACGTTATATAGTATTGCGATATAACGTGTACCGTTATATAGTATTGCGATATAACGTGTACCGTTATATAGTACCACGTTATAAGGTGTAACGTTTTATAGTATTACGTTATAACGTTTAACGATATTTACTATTACAATGTAACCTATGACGTTATATCGTATATTAGTACAACGTGTAACATTATATAGTATTAAGTTATAACGTGTAACGCTATATAGTATTACGATATAACATGTAACTTTAAATAGTATTACGTCATAACGTGTAACGTTATATAGTATTACGATATAACATGTAACTTTAAATAGAATTACGTTATAACGTGTAACGTTATATAATATTACGATATAACGTATAGCGTTATATAGTATTACGATATAACGTGTAGCGTTATATAGTATTACGTTATAACGTGTAACGTTATATAGTATCACGTTATAACGTGTAACGTTATTTACTATTACAATGTAACCTATTACGTTATATCGTATATCAGTACAACGTGTAACATTATATAGTATTAAGTTATAACGTGTAACGTTATATAATATTACGATATAACGTATAGCGTTATATAGAATTACGTTACAACGTGTAACGTCATATAGTATTACGATATAACGTGTAGCGTTATATAGTATTACGTTATAACGTGTAACGTTATTTACTATTACAGTGTAACCTATTACGTTATATCGTATATCAGTACAACGTGTAACATTATATAGTATTAAGTTATAACGTGTAACGCTATATAGTATTACGATATAACGGGTAACGTTATTTACTATGACGATGTAACCTATGACGGTATATAGCGTTGCGTGGTAACGTATAACGTTATATCGTATATCAGTACATCGTGTAACGTTATATAGTATTACGTTATAACGTGTAACGTTACATAGTAATACGTTATAACGTGCAACATTATATAGTATTACATTATAACGTGTAGCGTTATATAGTATTACGTTATGACGTATGTCGTTATATAGTAATACGTTATAAGGTGTAACGTTATTTTAAATTACAATGTAACCTATGACGTTATATCGTATATTAGTACAACGTGTAACACTATATAGTATTAAGTTATAACGTGTAACGCTATATAGTATTACGATATAACATGTAACGTTAAATAGTATTACGTTATAACGTGTAACGGTATATAGTATTACCATATAACGTGTAACGTTATATAGTATTACGTTATAACGTGTAACGTCATATAGTATTACGTTGTAACGTGTAACGTTATTTACTATTACAATGTAACCTATGACGTTATATCGTATAACAGTACAACGTGTAACACTATATAGTATTAAGTTATAACGTGTAACGCTATATAGTATTACGATGTAACATGTAACGTTAAATAGTATTACATTATAACGTGTAACGTTAGACAGGATATCAGTATAACGTCTAATTTTATATAGCATTACGTTATAATGTAAAACGTTATATAGCATCACGTTATAACGTGTAACGTTATATAGTATGACGTTATAACGTGTAACGGTATATAGTATTACGTTATAACGTGCAACGGTATATAGTATTACGATATAACGTGTAACGGTATATAATATTACGATATAACGTGTAACTTCATATAGTATTACGATATAACGTGTAACGTTATATAGTATTACGATATAACCTGTAACGTTATATAGTATTGCGATATAACGTGTAACGTTATATAGTACCACGTTATAAGGTGTAACGTTATATAGTATTACGTTATAACGTGTAACGTCATATAGTTTTACGTTATAACGTGTAACGTTATATAGTATTACGTTACAACGTGTAACGTTATTTGCTATTACGTTATAACCTATGACGGTATATAGTGTTGCGTGGTAACGTGTAACGTTATATAGTATTACGTTATAACGTGTGGCGTTATATAGTATTACGTTATAACGTGTAGCATTATATAGTCTTACGTTATAACGTGTAGCGTTATATGGTACTACGTTATGACGTATGTCGTTATATAGTATTACGTTACAACATGTAACGTTATATAGTATTACGTTATAACGTGTAGCGTTATACAGTATTACGTTATAACGTGTAACGTCATATAGTTTTACGTTATAACGTGTAACGTTATATAGTATCACGTTATAACGTGTAACGTTATATAGTATTGCGATATAACGTGTACCGTTATATAGTATCACGTTATATAGTATCACGTTATAACGTGTAACGTTATATAGTATCACGTTATAACGTGTAACGTTATATAGTATCACGTTATAACGTGTAACGTTATATAGTATCACGTTATAACGTGTAACGTTATATAGTATTACGTTATAACGTGTAACGGTATATAGTATTACGTTATAACGTGTAACGGTATATAGTATTACGATATAACGTGTAACGGTATATAGTATTACGATATAACGTGTAAGGTGTAACGGTATATAGTATTACGTTATAACGTGTAACGTCATATAGTATTACGTTATAACGTGTAACGTTATATAGTATCACGTTATAACGTGTAACGTTATATAGTATAACGTTATAACGTGTAACGTTATATAGTATCACGTTATAACGTGTGGCGTTATATAGTATCACGTTATAACGTCTAACGTCATATAGTATTACGATATAACATGTAACGTTATACAGTATTACGATATAACGTGTAACGTTATATAGTATCACGTTATATAGTATCACGTTATAACGTGTAACGTTATATAGTATCACGTTATAACGTGTAACGTTATACAGTATTACGATATAACGTGTAACGTTATATAGTATCACGTTATAACGTGTAAAGTTATTTACTATTACAATGTAACCTATTACGTTATATCGTATATCAGTACAACGTGTAACATTATATAGTATTAAGTTATAACGTGTAACGCTATATAGTATTACGATATAACGGGTAACGTTATTTACTATTACGATGTAACCTATGACGGTATATAGAGTTGCGTGGTAACGTATAACGTTATATCGTATATCAGTACATCGTGTAACGTTATATAGTATTACGTTATAACGTGTAACGTTACATAGTATTACGTTATAACGTGTAACGTCATGTAGTTTTACGTTATAACGTGTAACGTTATATAGTATTACGTTATAACGTGTAACGTTATATAGTCTTACGTTATAACGTGTAGCGTTATATAGTATTACGTTAGAACGTGTAACGTCATATAGTATTACGTTATAACGTGTAGCGTTATGCAGTATTACGTTATAACGTGTAACGTCATATAGTTTTACGTTATAACGTGTAACGATATATAGTATCACGTTATAACGTGTAACGCTATATAGTATTACGTTATAACGTGTAACGTCATATAGTATTACGTTATAACGAATAACGTTAGACAGGATATCAGTATGACGTCTAATTTTATATAGCATTACGTTAAAACGTGTAACGTTATATGGTACTACGTTATGACGTATGTCGTTATATATTATTACGTTACAACATGTAACGTTATATAGTATTACGATATAACGTGTAACTTTAAATAGTATTACGTTATAACGTGTAACGTTATATAATATTACGATATAACGTATAGCGTTATATAGAATTACGTTATAACGTGTAACGTCATATAGTATTACGATATAACGTGTAGCGTTATATAGTATTACGTTATAACGTGTAACATTATATAGTACTAAGTGATAACGTGTAACGCTATATAGTATTACGATATAACATGTAACGTTAAATAGTATTACGTTATAACGTGTAACGTTAGACAGGATATCAGTATAACGTCAGATATTATATAGCATTACGTTATAATGTAAAACGTTATATAGTATCACGTTATAACGTGTAACGTTATATAGTATTACGTTATAACGTGTAACGGTATATAGTATCACGTTATAACGTGTAACGTTATATAGTATTACGTTATAACGTGTAACGTCATATAGTATTACGTTATAACGTGTAACGTTATATAGTATCACGTTATAACGTGTAAAGTTATTTACTATTACAATGTAACCTATTACGTTATATCGTATATCAGTACAACGTGTAACATTATATAGTATTAAGTTATAACGTGTAACGCTATATAGTATTACGATATAACGGGTAACGTTATTTACTATTACGATGTAACCTATGACGGTATATAGAGTTGCGTGGTAACGTATAACGTTATATCGTATATCAGTACATCGTGTAACGTTATATAGTATTACGTTATAACGTGTAACGTTACATAGTATTACGTTATAACGTGTAACGTCATGTAGTTTTACGTTATAACGTGTAACGTTATATAGTATTACGTTATAACGTGTAACGTTATATAGTCTTACGTTATAACGTGTAGCGTTATATAGTATTACGTTAGAACGAGTAACGTCATATAGTATTACGTTATAACGTGTAGCGTTATGCAGTATTACGTTATAACGTGTAACGTCATATAGTTTTACGTTATAACGTGTAACGATATATAGTATCACGTTATAACGTGTAACGTTATATAGTATTACGTTATAACGTGTAACGTCATATAGTATTACGTTATAACGAATAACGTTAGACAGGATATCAGTATGACGTCTAATTTTATATAGCATTACGTTAAAACGTGTAACGTTATATGGTACTACGTTATGACGTATGTCGTTATATATTATTACGTTACAACATGTAACGTTATATAGTATTACGATATAACATGTAACTTTAAATAGTATTACGTTATAACGTGTAACGTTATATAATATTACGATATAACGTATAGCGTTATATAGAATTACGTTATAACGTGTAACGTCATATAGTATTACGATATAACGTGTAGCGTTATATAGTATTACGTTATAACGTGTAACATTATATAGTACTAAGTGATAACGTGTAACGCTATATAGTATTACGATATAACATGTAACGTTAAATAGTATTACGTTATAACGTGTAACGTTAGACAGGATATCAGTATAACGTCAAATATTATATAGCATTACGTTATAATGTAAAACGTTATATAGTATCACGTTATAACGTGTAACGTTATATAGTATTACGTTATAACGTGTAACGGTATATAGTATCACGTTATAACGTGTAACGTTATATAGTATTACGTTATAACGTGTAACGTCATATAGTATTACGTTATAACGTGTAACGTTATATAGTATCACGTTATAACGTGTAACGTCATATAGTATTACGTTATAACGTGTAAGGTGTAACGGTATATAGTATTACGTTATAACGTGTAACGTCATATAGTATTACGTTATAACGTGTAACGTTATATAGTATCACGTTATAACGTGTAACATTATATAGTATAACGTTATAACGTGTAACGTTATATAGTATCACGTTATATAGTATCACGTTATAACGTGTAACGTTATATAGTATCACGTTATAACGTGTAACGTTATATAGTATCACGTTATAACGTGTAACGTTATATAGTATTACGTTATAACGTGTAACGGTATATAGTATTACGTTATAACGTGTAACGGTATATAGTATTACGATATAACGTGTAACGGTATATAGTATTACGATATAACGTGTAACGTCATATAGTATTACGATATAACGTATAACGTTATATAGTATTACGATATAACCTGTAACGTTATACAGTATTACGATATAACGTGTAACGTTATATAGTATCACGTTATAACGTGTAACGTTATTTACTATTACAATGTAACCTATTACGTTATATCGTATATCAGTACAACGTGTAACATTATATAGTATTAAGTTATAACGTGTAACGCTATATAGTATTACGATATAACGGGTAACGTTATTTACTATTACGATGTAACCTATGACGGTATATAGAGTTGCGTGGTAACGTATAACGTTATATCGTATATCAGTACATCGTGTAACGTTATATAGTATTACGTTATAACGTGTAACGTTACATAGTATTACGTTATAACGTGTAACGTCATGAAGTTTTACGTTATAACGTGTAACGTTATATAGTATTACGTTATAACGTGTAACGTTATATAGTATTACGTTATAACGTGTAGCATTATATAGTCTTACGTTATAACGTGTAGCGTTATATAGTATTACGTTAGAACGTGTAGCGTTACATAGTATTACGTTAGAACGTGTAGCGTTATATAGTATTACGTTATAACGCGTAACGTCATATAGTATTACGTTATAACGTGTAACGTTATATAGTATCACGTTATAACGTGTGGCGTTATATAGTATCACGTTATAACGTCTAACGTCATATAGTATTACGATATAACGTGTAGCGTTATATAGTATTACGTTATAACGTGTAACATTATATAGTATTACGTTATAACGTGTAGCGTTATATAGTATTACGTTATAACGTGTAACGTCATATAGTATTAATTTATAACGTGTAACGTTATATAGTATTACGTTACAACGTGTAACGTTACTTACTGTTACGATATAACCTATGACGGTATATAGTATCACGTTATAACGTGTAACATTATATAGTATCACGTTATAACGTGTAACGTTATATAGTATCACGTTATAACGTGTAACGTTATTTACAATTACAATGTAACCTATGACGTTATATCGTATATCAGTACAACGTGTAACACTATATAGTATTAAGTTATAACGTGTACCGCTATATAGTATTACGATGTAACATGTAACGTTAAATAGTATTACGTTATAACGTGTAACGTTATATAGTATTACGTTATAACGTGTAACGTCATATAGTATTACGTTGCAGCGTGTAACGTTATTTACTATTGCAATGTAACCTATGACGTTATATCGTATATCAGTACAACGTGTAACACTATATAGTATTAAGTTATAACGTGTACCGCTATATAGTATTACGATGTAACATGTAACGTTATATAGTATTACGTTATAACGTGTAACGTTATATAGTATTACGTTATAACGTGTAGCATTATATAGTCTTACGTTATAACGTGTAGCGTTATATAGTATTACGTTAGAACGTGTAGCGTTACATAGTATTACGTTAGAACGTGTAGCGTTATATAGTATTACGTTATAACGCGTAACGTCATATAGTATTACGTTATAACGTGTAACGTTATATAGTATCACGTTATAACGTGTGGCGTTATATAGTATCACGTTATAACGTGTAACGTCATATAGTATTACGTTATAACGTGTGGCGTTATATAGTATTACGTTATAACGTGTAACGTCATATAGTATTACGTTATAACCTATGACGGTATATAGTATTACGTTATAACGTAGAACGTTACTTCGTATTACGATGTGACCTATGACGGTATATAGTGTTGCGTGGTAACGTATAACGTTATATCGTATATCAGTACAACGTGTAACACTATATAGTATTAAGTTATAACGTGTCACGCTATGTAGTATCACGTTATAACGTGTGGCGTTATATAGTATCACGTTATAACGTCTAACGTCATATAGTATTACGATATAACCTGTAACGTTATACAGTATTACGATATAACGTGTAACGTTATATAGTATCACGTTATATAGTATCACGTTATAACGTGTAACGTTATATAGTATCACGTTATAACGTGTAACGTTATATAGTATCACGTTATAACGTGTAACGTTATATAGTATCACGTTATAACGTGTAACGTTATATAGTATCACGTTATAACGTGTAACGTTATATAGTATTACGTTATAACGTGTAACGGTATATAGTATTACGTTATAACGTGTAACGGTATATAGTATTACGATATAACGTGTAACGGTATATAGTATTACGATATAACGTGTAAGGTGTAACGGTATATAGTATTACGTTATAACGTGTAACGTTATATAGTATCACGTTATAACGTGTGGCGTTATATAGTATCACGTTATAACGTCTAACGTCATATAGTATTACGATATAACCTGTAACGTTATACAGTATTACGATATAACGTGTAACGTTATATAGTATCACGTTATATAGTATCACGTTATAACGTGTAACGTTATATAGTATCACGTTATAACGTGTAACGTTATACAGTATTACGATATAACGTGTAACGTTATATAGTATCACGTTATAACGTGTAAAGTTATTTACTATTACAATGTAACCTATTACGTTATATCGTATATCAGTACAACGTGTAACATTATATAGTATTAAGTTATAACGTGTAACGCTATATAGTATTACGATATAACGGGTAACGTTATTTACTATTACGATGTAACCTATGACGGTATATAGAGTTGCGTGGTAACGTATAACGTTATATCGTATATCAGTACATCGTGTAACGTTATATAGTATTACGTTATAACGTGTAACGTTACATAGTATTACGTTATAACGTGTAACGTCATGTAGTTTTACGTTATAACGTGTAACGTTATATAGTATTACGTTATAACGTGTAACGTTATATAGTCTTACGTTATAACGTGTAGCGTTATATAGTATTACGTTAGAACGTGTAACGTCATATAGTATTACGTTATAACGTGTAGCGTTATGCAGTATTACGTTATAACGTGTAACGTCATATAGTTTTACGTTATAACGTGTAACGATATATAGTATCACGTTATAACGTGTAACGTTATATAGTATTACGTTATAACGTGTAACGTCATATAGTATTACGTTATATCGAATAACGTTAGACAGGATATCAGTATGACGTCTAATTTTATATAGCATTACGTTAAAACGTGTAACGTTATATGGTACTACGTTATGACGTATGTCGTTATATATTATTACGTTACAACATGTAACGTTATATAGTATTACGATATAACATGTAACTTTAAATAGTATTACGTTATAACGTGTAACGTTATATAATATTACGATATAACGTATAGCGTTATATAGAATTACGTTATAACGTGTAACGTCATATAGTATTACGATATAACGTGTAGCGTTATATAGTATTACGTTATAACGTGTAACATTATATAGTACTAAGTGATAACGTGTAACGCTATATAGTATTACGATATAACATGTAACGTTAAATAGTATTACGTTATAACGTGTAACGTTAGACAGGATATCAGTATAACGTCAAATATTATATAGCATTACGTTATAATGTAAAACGTTATATAGTATCACGTTATAACGTGTAACGTTATATAGTATTACGTTATAACGTGTAACGGTATATAGTATCACGTTATAACGTGTAACGTTATATAGTATTACGTTATAACGTGTAACGTCATATAGTATTACGTTATAACGTGTAAGGTGTAACGGTATATAGTATTACGTTATAACGTGTAACGTCATATAGTATTACGTTATAACGTGTAACGTTATATAGTATCACGTTATAACGTGTAACATTATATAGTATAACGTTATAACGTGTAACGTTATATAGTATCACGTTATATAGTATCACGTTATAACGTGTAACGTTATATAGTATCACGTTATAACGTGTAACGTTATATAGTATCACGTTATAACGTGTAACGTTATATAGTATCACGTTATAACGTGTAACGTCATATAGTATTACGTTATAACGTGTGGCGTTATATAGTATTACGTTATAACGTGTAACGTCATATAGTATTACGTTATAACCTATGACGGTATATAGTATTACGTTATAACGTAGAACGTTACTTCGTGTTACGATGTGACCTATGACGGTATATAGTGTTGCGTGGTAACATATAACGTTATATAGTATCACGTTATAACGTGTAACGTTATATAGTATCACGTTATAACGTGTAAAGTTACATAGTATTACGTTATAACGTGTAACGTTATTTACTATTACGATGTAACCTATTACGTTATATCGTATATCAGTACAACGTGTAACATTATATAGTATTAAGTTATAACGTGTAACGCTATATAGTATTACGTTATAACGTGTAACGTTAATTACTATTACGATGTAACCTATGACGGTATATAGAGTTGCGTGGTAACGTACAACGTTATATCGTATTGCAGTACACCGTGTAACGTTATATAGTATTACGTTATAACGTGTAACGTTATATAGCATTACGTTATAACGTGTAACGATAGACAGGATATCAGTATAACGTCTAATTTTATATAGCATTACGTTATAATGTAAAACGTTATATAGTATTACCATATAACGTGTAACGGTATATAGTATTACGATATAACGTGTAACGTTATATAGTATTACGTTATAACGTGTAGCATTATATAGTATTACGTTATAACGTGTAGCGTTATATAGTATTACGTTAGAACGTGTAGCGTTACATAGTATTACGTTAGAGCGTGTAGCGTTATATAGTATTACGTTATAACGCGTAACGTCATATAGTATTACGTTATAACGTGTAACGTTATATAGTATCACGTTATAAGGTGTGGCGTTATATAGTATCACGTTATAACGTCTAACGTCATATAGTATTACGATATAACGTGTAGCGTTATATAGTATTACGTTATAACGTGTAACATTATATAGTATTACGTTATAACGTGTAGCGTTATATAGTATTACGTTATAACGCGTAACGTCATATAGTATTACGTTATAACGTGTAACGTTATATATTATTACGTTAGAACGTTTAACGGTATATAGTATTACGATATAACGTGTAACGGTATATAGTATTACGATATAACGTGTAACGTCATACAGTATTACGATATAACGTATAACGTTATATAGTATCACGATATAACCTGTAACGTTATATAGTATTACGTTATAACGTGTAACGGTATATAGTATTACGTTATAACGTGTAACGGTATATAGTATTACGATATAACGTGTAACGGTTATAGTATTACGATATAACGTGTAACGTCATACAGTATTACGATATAACGTATAACGTTATATCGTATATCAGTACATCGTGTAATGTTATATAGTATTACGTTATAACGTGTAACGTTACATAGTATTACGTTATAACGTGCAACGTTATATAGCATTACGTTATAACGTGTAACGTTATAGGGTATTACGTTATGACGTATGTCGTTATATAGTATTACGATATAACGTGTAACGTTATATAGTATTGCGTTATAACGTGTAACGTTAGACAGGATATCAGTATAACGTCTAATTTTATATAGCATTACGTTATAATGTAAAACGTTATATAGTATTACCATATAACGTGTAACGTTATATAGTATTACCATATAACGTGTAACGTTATATGGTATTACGTTAAAACGTGTAACGTTATAGGGTATTACGTTATGACGTATGTCGTTATATAGTATTACGATATAACGTGTAACGTTATATAGTATTACGTTATAACGTGTAGCGTTATATAGTATTACGTTATAACGTGTAACGTCATATAGTTTGACGTTATAACGTGTAACGTTATTTACTCTTACGATGTAATCTATGACGGTATATAGAGTTGCGTGGTAACGTATAACGTTATGTCGTATATCAGTACATCGTGTAACGTTATATAGTATTACGATATAACATGTAACGTTAAATAGTACTACGTTATAACGTGTAACGTTATATAGTATTACGTTATAACGTGTAACGTTATATAGTATCACGTTATAACGTGTAACGTTATATGGTATAACGTTATAACGTATAACGTTACATAGTATCACGTTATATAGTATCACGATATAACGTGTAACGTTATGTAGTATCACGTTATAGCGTGTAACGTTATATAGTATCACGTTATAACGTGTAACGTTATATAGTATATCGTTATATAGTATTACGTTAGAACGTGTAGCGTTACATAGTATTACGTTAGAACGTGTAGCGTTATATAGTATTACGTTATAACGCGTAACGTCATATAGTATTACGTTATAACGTGTAACGTTATATAGTATCACGTTATAAGGTGTGGCGTTATATAGTATCACGTTATAACGTCTAACGTCATATAGAATTACGATATAACGTGTAGCGTTATATAGTATTACGTTATAACGTGTAACATTATATAGTATTACGTTATAACGTGTAGCGTTATATAGTATTACGTTATAACGTGTAACGTCATATAGTATTACGTTATAACGTGTAACGTTATATAGTCTTACGTTATAACGTGTAGCGTTATATAGTATTACGTTAGAACGTGCAGCGTTATATAGTATTACGTTATAACGTGTAGCGTTATATAGTATTACGTTATAACGTGTAACGTCATATAGTATTACGTTATAACGTATAACGTGTAACGGTGTATAGTATTACGTTATAACGTGTAACGTCATATAGTATTACGTTATAACGTGTAACGTTATATAGTATCACGTTATAACGTGTAACGTTATATAGTATAACGTTATAACGTGTAACGTTATATAGTATCACGTTATATAGTATCACGTTATAACGTGTAACGTTATATAGTATCACGTTATAACGTGTAACGTTATATAGTATCACGTTATAACGTGTAACGTTATATAGTATCACGTTATAACGTGTAACGTTATATAGTATTACGTTATAACGTGTAGCGGTATATAGTATTACGTTACAACGTGTAACGGTATATAGTATTACGATATAACGTGTAACGGTATATAGTATTACGATATAACGTGTAACGTCATACAGTATTACGATATAACGTATAACGTTATATAGTATTACGATATAACCTGTAACGTTATATAGTATTACGTTATAACGTGTAACGGTATATAGTATTACGTTATAACGTGTAACGGTATATAGTATTACGATATAACGTGTAACGTCATACAGTATTACGATATAACGTATAACGTTATATAGTATTACGATATAACCTGTAACGTTATATAGTATTACGTTATAACGTGTAACGGTATATAGTATTACGTTATAACGTGTAACGGTATATAGTATTACGATATAACGTGTAACGGTATATAGTATTACGATATAACGTGTAACGTCATACAGTATTACGATATAACGTATAACGTTATATAGTATTACGATATAACCTGTAACGTTATATAGTATTACGATATAACGTGTAACGTCATATAGTATTACGTTATAACGTGTAACGTGTAACGGTATATAGTATTACGATATAACGTGTAACGTCATACAGTATTACGATATAACGTATAACGTTATATAGTATTACGATATAACCTGTAACGTTATATAGTATTACGATATAACGTGTAACGTTATATAGTATCACGTTATAACGGGTAACGTTATTTACTATTACGATGTAACCTATGACGGTATATAGAGTTGCGTGGTAACGTATAACGTTATATCGTATATCAGTACATCGTGTAACGTTATATAGTATTACGTTATAACGTGTAACGTTACATAGTATTACGTTATAACGTGTAACGTCATGTAGTTTTACGTTATAACGTGTAACGTTATATAGTATTACGTTATAACGTGTAGCATTATATAGTCTTACGTTATAACGTGTAGCCTTATATAGTATTACGTTAGAACGTGTAGCGTTACATAGTATTACGTTAGAACGTGTAGCGTTATATAGTATTACGTTATAACGCGTAACGTCATATAGTACTACGTTATAACGTGTAACGTTATATAGTATCACGTTATAAGGGGTGGCGTTATATAGTATAACGTTATAACGTCTAACGTCATATAGTATTACGATATAACGTGTAGCGTTATATAGTATAACGTTATAACGTTATATAGTATCACGTTATATAGTATCACGATATAACGTGTAACGTTACATAGTATCACGGTATAACGTGTAACGTTACATAATATTACGTTATAACGTGCAACGTTATATAGCATTACGTTATAACGTGTAACGTTATATAGTATTGCGTTATAACGTGTAACGTTATATAGCATTACGTTATAACGTGTAACGTTATATAGCATTACGTTATAACGTGTAACGCTATATAGTATTACGATATAACATGTAACTTTAAATAGTATTACGTTATAACGTGTAACGTTAGACAGGATATCAGTATAACGTCAAATATTATATAGCATTACGTTATAATGTAAAACGTTATATAGTATTACCATATAACGTGTAACGTGATATGGTTTTACGTTATAACGTGTAACGTTATATAGTATCACGTTATAACGTGTAACGTCATATAGTTTTACGTTATAACGTGTAACGTTATATAGTATCACGTTATAACGTGTGGCGTTATATAGTATTAGGTTATAACGTGTAGCGTTATATAGTATTACGTTAAAACGTGTAGCGTTATATAGTATTACATTATAACGTGTAACGTCATATAGTTTTACGTTATAACGTGTAACGTTATATAGTATTACGTTACAACGTGTAACGTTATTTACTATTACGATATAACCTATAACGGTATATAGTATTACGTTATAACGTAGAACGTTACTTCGTATTACGATGTGACCTATGACGGTATATAGTGTTGCGTGGTAACGTATAACGTTATATCGTATATCAGTACATCGTGTAATGTTATATAGTATTACCTTATAACGTGTAACGTTACATAGTATTACGTTATAACGTGCAACGTTATATAGCATGACGTTATAACGTGTAACGTTATATAGTATTGCGTTATAACGTGTAACGTTATATAGTATTGCATTATAACGTGTAACGTTATATAGCATTACGTTATAACGTGTAACGTTATATAGCATTACGTTATAACGTGTAAAGTTATATAGCATTACGTTATAACGTGCAACGTTATATAGCATTACGTTACAACGTGTAACGTTATATAGTATTGCGTTATAACGTGTAACGTTATATAGCATTACGTTATAACGTGTAACGTTATATAGCATTACGTTATAACGTGTAATGTTATATAGTATTGCGTTATAACGTGTAACGTTATATAGTATTGCGTTATAACGTGTAACGTTAGACAGGATATCGGTATAACGTCTAATTTTATATAGCATTACGTCATAATGTAAAACGTTATATAGTATTACCATATAACGTGTAACGTTATATAGTATTACGTTAAAACGTGTAACGCTATAGGGTATTACGTTATGACGTATGTCGTTATATAGTATTACGATATAACGTGTAACGTTATATAGTATTACGTTATAACGTGTAGCGTTATATAGTATTACGTTATAACGTGTAACGTCATATAGTTTTACGTTATAACGTGTAACGTTATTTACTCTTACGATGTAATCTATGACGGTATATAGAGTTGCGTGGTAACGTATAACGTTATGTCGTATATCAGTACATCGTGTAACGTTATATAGTATTACGATATAACATGTAACGTTAAATAGTACTACGTTATAACGTGTAACGTTATATAGTATCACGTTATAACGTGTAGCGTTATATAGTATTACGTTATAACGTGTAACGTTATTTACTGTTACGATATAACCTATGACGGTATATAGTATTGCGTTATAACGTGCAACGTTATATTGTATTACGTTATAACGTGTAGCGGTATATAGTATCACGTTATAACGTGTAACGTTATATAGTATTACGATATAACGTGTAACGTTATATAGTATTACGTTATAACGTGTAGCGTTATATAGTATTACGTTATAACGTGTAACGTCATATAGTTTTACGTTATAACGTGTAACGTTATTTACTCTTACGATGTAATCTATGACGGTATATAGAGTTGCGTGGTAACGTATAACGTTATGTCGTATATCAGTACATCGTGTAACGTTATATAGTATTACGATATAACATGTAACGTTAAATAGTACTACGTTATAACGTGTAACGTTATATAGTATTACGTTATAACGTGTAACGTTATATAGTATCACGTTATATAGTATCACGTTATAACGTGTAACGTTATATAGTATTACGTTATAACGTGTGGCGTTATGTAGTATTACGTTATAACGTGTAGCATTATATAGTCTTACGTTATAACGTGTAGCGTTATATAGTATTACGTTAGAACGTGCAGCGTTATATAGTATTACGTTATAACGTGTAGCGTTATATAGTATTACGTTATAACGTGTAACGTCATATAGTATTACGTTATAACGTGTAACGTGTAACGGTGTATAGTATTACGTTATAACGTGTAACGTCATATAGTATTACGTTATAACGTGTAACGTTATATAGTATCACGTCATAACGTGTAACGTTATATAGTATCACGTTATAACGTGTAACGTTATATAGTATCACGTTATAACGTGTAACGTTATAACGTGTAACGTTATATAGTATCACGTTACATAGTATAACGTTATAACGTATAACGTCATATAGTATTACGATATAACGTGTAGCGCTATATAGTATTACGTTATAACGTGTAACATTATATAGTATTACGTTATAACGTGTAGCGTTATATAGTATTACGTTATAACGTGTACCGTTATTTACTGTTACGATATAACCTATGACGGTATATAGTATTGCGTTATAACGTGCAACGTTATATTGTATTACGTTATAACGTGTAGCGGTATATAGTATCACGTTATAACGTGTAACGTTATATAGTATTACGATATAACGTGTAACGTTATATAGAATTACGTTATAACGTGTAACGTTATATAGTATTACGTTATAACGTGTCACGCTATATTGTATTACGTTATAACGTGTAACGTTATTTACTATTACGATGTAACCTATGACGGTATATAGAGTTGCGTGGTAACGTATAACGTTATATCGTATACAGTACATCGTGTAATGTTATATAGTATTACGTTATAACGTGTAACGTTACATAGTATTACGTTATAACGTGCAACGTTATATAGCATTACGTTATAACGTGTAACGTTATATAGTATTGCGTTATAACGAGTAACGTTATATAGCATTACGTTATAACGTGTAACGTTATATAGCATTACGTTATAACGTGTAACGTTATATAGTATTACGTTATAACGTGTAACGTTATATAGTATTACGTTATAACGTGTAACGTTATATAGTATTACGTTATACCGTGTAACGTTATATAGTATTACGTTATAACGTGTAACGTTATATAGTATTACGTTATAACGGGTCACGCTATATTGTATTACGTTATAACGTGTAACGTTATTTCCTATTACGATGTAACCTATGACGGTATATAGAGTTGCGTGGTAACGTACAACGTTATATCGTATTTCAGTACACCGTGTAACGTTATATAGTATTACGTTATAACGTGTAACGTTACATAGTATTACGTTACAACGTGCAACATTATATAGCATTACGTTATAACGTGTAGCGTTATATGGTATTACGTTATAACGTGTAACGTCATATAGTATTACGTTATAACGTGTAACGTTATTTACTATTACGATGTAACCTATGACGGTATATAGAGTTGCGTGGTAACGTATAACGTTATATCGTATATCAGTACATCGTGTAATGTTATATAGTATTACGTTATAACGTGTAACGTTACATAGTATTACGTTATAACGTGCAACGTTATATAGCATTACGTTACAACGTGTAACGTTATATAGTATTGCGTTATAACGTGTAACGTTATATAGTATTGCGTCATAACGTGAAACGTTATATAGCATTACGTTATAACGTGTAACGTTATATGGTATTACGTTGTGACGTATGTCGTTATATAGTATTACGATATAACGTGTAACGTTATATAGTATTACGTTATAACGTGTAGCGTTATATAGTATTACGTTATAACGTGTAACGTTACATAGTATTACGTTATAACGTGTAACGTCATGTAGTTTTACGTTATAACGTGTAGCGTTATATAGTATTACGTTATAACGTGTAACATTATATAGTATTACGTTATAACGTGTAGCGTTATATAGTATTACGTTATAACGTGTAACGTCATATAGTATTACGTTATAACGTGTAACGTTATATAGTCTTACGTTATAACGTGTAGCGTTATATAGTATTACGTTAGAACGTGCAGCGTTATATAGTATTACGTTATAACGTGTAGCGTTATATAGTATTACGTTATAACGTGTAACGTCATATAGTATTACGTTATAACGTATAACGTGTAACGGTGTATAGTATTACGTTATAACGTGTAACGTCATATAGTATTACGTTATAACGTGTAACGTTATATAGTATCACGTTATAACGTGTAACGTTATATAGTATAACGTTATAACGTGTAACGTTATATAGTATCACGTTATATAGTATCACGTTATAACGTGTAACGTTATATAGTATCACGTTATAACGTGTAACGTTATATAGTATCACGTTATAACGTGTAACGTTATATAGTATCACGTTATAACGTGTAACGTTATATAGTATCACGTTATAACGTGTAACGTTATATAGTATCACGTTACATAGTATAACGTTATAACGTATAACGTCATATAGTATTACGATATAACGTGTAGCGTTATATAGTATTACGTTATAACGTGTAACATTATATAGTATTACGTTATAACGTGTACCGTTATTTACTGTTACGATATAACCTATGACGGTATATAGTATTGCGTTATAACGTGCAACGTTATATTGTATTACGTTATAACGTGTAACGTTAGACAGGATATCGGTATAACGTCTAATTTTATATAGCATTACGTCATAATGTAAAACGTTATATAGTATTACCATATAACGTGTAACGTTATATAGTATTACGTTAAAACGTGTAACGCTATAGGGTATTACGTTATGACGTATGTCGTTATATAGTATTACGATATAACGTGTAACGTTATATAGTATTACGTTATAACGTGTAGCGTTATATAGTATTACGTTATAACGTGTAACGTCATATAGTTTTACGTTATAACGTGTAACGTTATTTACTCTTACGATGTAATCTATGACGGTATATAGAGTTGCGTGGTAACGTATAACGTTATGTCGTATATCAGTACATCGTGTAACGTTATATAGTATTACGATATAACATGTAACGTTAAATAGTACTACGTTATAACGTGTAACGTTATATAGTATCACGTTATAACGTGTAGCGTTATATAGTATTACGTTATAACGTGTAACGTTATTTACTGTTACGATATAACCTATGACGGTATATAGTATTGCGTTATAACGTGCAACGTTATATTGTATTACGTTATAACGTGTAGCGGTATATAGTATCACGTTATAACGTGTAACGTTATATAGTATTACGATATAACGTGTAACGTTATATAGTATTACGTTATAACGTGTAGCGTTATATAGTATTACGTTATAACGTGTAACGTCATATAGTTTTACGTTATAACGTGTAACGTTATTTACTCTTACGATGTAATCTATGACGGTATATAGAGTTGCGTGGTAACGTATAACGTTATGTCGTATATCAGTACATCGTGTAACGTTATATAGTATTACGATATAACATGTAACGTTAAATAGTACTACGTTATAACGTGTAACGTTATATAGTATTACGTTATAACGTGTAACGTTATATAGTATCACGTTATATAGTATCACGTTATAACGTGTAACGTTATATAGTATTACGTTATAACGTGTGGCGTTATGTAGTATTACGTTATAACGTGTAGCATTATATAGTCTTACGTTATAACGTGTAACGTTATATAGTATTACGTTATAACGTGCAGCGTTATATAGTATTACGTTATAACGTGTAGCGTTATATAGTATTACGTTATAACGTGTAACGTCATATAGTATTACGTTATAACGTGTAACGTGTAACGGTGTATAGTATTACGTTATAACGTGTAACGTCATATAGTATTACGTTATAACGTGTAACGTTATATAGTATCACGTCATAACGTGTAACGTTATATAGTATCACGTTATAACGTGTAACGTTATATAGTATCACGTTATAACGTGTAACGTTATAACGTGTAACGTTATATAGTATCACGTTACATAGTATAACGTTATAACGTATAACGTCATATAGTATTACGATATAACGTGTAGCGCTATATAGTATTACGTTATAACGTGTAACATTATATAGTATTACGTTATAACGTGTAGCGTTATATAGTATTACGTTATAACGTGTACCGTTATTTACTGTTACGATATAACCTATGACGGTATATAGTATTGCGTTATAACGTGCAACGTTATATTGTATTACGTTATAACGTGTAGCGGTATATAGTATCACGTTATAACGTGTAACGTTATATAGTATTACGATATAACGTGTAACGTTATATAGAATTACGTTATAACGTGTAACGTTATATAGTATTACGTTATAACGTGTCACGCTATATTGTATTACGTTATAACGTGTAACGTTATTTACTATTACGATGTAACCTATGACGGTATATAGAGTTGCGTGGTAACGTATAACGTTATATCGTATACAGTACATCGTGTAATGTTATATAGTATTACGTTATAACGTGTAACGTTACATAGTATTACGTTATAACGTGCAACGTTATATAGCATTACGTTATAACGTGTAACGTTATATAGTATTGCGTTATAACGAGTAACGTTATATAGCATTACGTTATAACGTGTAACGTTATATAGCATTACGTTATAACGTGTAACGTTATATAGTATTACGTTATAACGTGTAACGTTATATAGTATTACGTTATAACGTGTAACGTTATATAGTATTACGTTATACCGTGTAACGTTATATAGTATTACGTTATAACGTGTAACGTTATATAGTATTACGTTATAACGGGTCACGCTATATTGTATTACGTTATAACGTGTAACGTTATTTCCTATTACGATGTAACCTATGACGGTATATAGAGTTGCGTGGTAACGTACAACGTTATATCGTATTTCAGTACACCGTGTAACGTTATATAGTATTACGTTATAACGTGTAACGTTACATAGTATTACGTTACAACGTGCAACATTATATAGCATTACGTTATAACGTGTAGCGTTATATGGTATTACGTTATAACGTGTAACGTTATATAGTATTACGTTATAACGTGTAACGTTATTTACTATTACGATGTAACCTATGACGGTATATAGAGTTGCGTGGTAACGTATAACGTTATATCGTATATCAGTACATCGTGTAATGTTATATAGTATTACGTTATAACGTGTAACGTTACATAGTATTACGTTATAACGTGCAACGTTATATAGCATTACGTTACAACGTGTAACGTTATATAGTATTGCGTTATAACGTGTAACGTTATATAGTATTGCGTCATAACGTGAAACGTTATATAGCATTACGTTATAACGTGTAACGTTATATGGTATTACGTTGTGACGTATGTCGTTATATAGTATTACGATATAACGTGTAACGTTATATAGTATTACGTTATAACGTGTAGCGTTATATAGTATTACGTTATAACGTGTAACGTTACATAGTATTACGTTATAACGTGTAACGTCATGTAGTTTTACGTTATAACGTGTAGCGTTATATAGTATTACGTTATAACGTGTAACATTATATAGTATTACGTTATAACGTGTAGCGTTATATAGTATTACGTTATAACGTGTAACGTCATATAGTATTACGTTATAACGTGTAACGTTATATAGTCTTACGTTATAACGTGTAGCGTTATATAGTATTACGTTAGAACGTGCAGCGTTATATAGTATTACGTTATAACGTGTAGCGTTATATAGTATTACGTTATAACGTGTAACGTCATATAGTATTACGTTATAACGTATAACGTGTAACGGTGTATAGTATTACGTTATAACGTGTAACGTCATATAGTATTACGTTATAACGTGTAACGTTATATAGTATCACGTTATAACGTGTAACGTTATATAGTATAACGTTATAACGTGTAACGTTATATAGTATCACGTTATATAGTATCACGTTATAACGTGTAACGTTATATAGTATCACGTTATAACGTGTAACGTTATATAGTATCACGTTATAACGTGTAACGTTATATAGTATCACGTTATAACGTGTAACGTTATATAGTATCACGTTACATAGTATAACGTTATAACGTATAACGTCATATAGTATTACGATATAACGTGTAGCGTTATATAGTATTACGTTATAACGTGTAACATTATATAGTATTACGTTATAACGTGTAGCGTTATATAGTATTACGTTATAACGTGTAACGTTATATAGTATTACGTTATAACGTGTAACGGTATATAGTATTACGTTATAACGTGTAACGGTATATAGTATTACGATATAACGTGTAACGTCATACAGTATTACGATATAACGTATAACGTTATATAGTATTACGATATAACCTGTAACGTTATATAGTATTACGTTATAACGTGTAACGGTATATAGTATTACGTTATAACGTGTAACGGTATATAGTATTACGATATAACGTGTAACGTCATACAGTATTACGATATAACGTATAACGTTATATAGTATTACGATATAACCTGTAACGTTACATAGTATTACGTTATAACGTGTAACGGTATATAGTATTACGTTATAACGTGTAACGGTATATAGTATTACGATATAACGTGTAACGGTATATAGTATTACGATATAACGTGTAACGTCATACAGTATTACGATATAACGTATAACGTTATATAGTATTACGATATAACCTGTAACGTTATATAGTATTACGATATAACGTGTAACGTCATATAGTATTACGTTATAACGTGTAACGTGTAACGGTATATAGTATTACGATATAACGTGTAACGTCATACAGTATTACGATATAACGTATAACGTTATATAGTATTACGATATAACCTGTAACGTTATATAGTATTACGATATAACGTGTAACGTTATATAGTATCACGTTATAACGGGTAACGTTATTTACTATTACGATGTAACCTATGACGGTATATAGAGTTGCGTGGTAACGTATAACGTTATATCGTATATCAGTACATCGTGTAACGTTATATAGTATTACGTTATAACGTGTAACGTTACATAGTATTACGTTATAACGTGTAACGTCATGTAGTTTTACGTTATAACGTGTAACGTTATATAGTATTACGTTATAACGTGTAGCATTATATAGTCTTACGTTATAACGTGTAGCCTTATATAGTATTACGTTAGAACGTGTAGCGTTACATAGTATTACGTTAGAACGTGTAGCGTTATATAGTATTACGTTATAACGCGTAACGTCATATAGTACTACGTTATAACGTGTAACGTTTTATAGTATCACGTTATAAGGGGTGGCGTTATATAGTATAACGTTATAACGTCTAACGTCATATAGTATTACGATATAACGTGTAGCGTTATATAGTATAACGTTATAACGTATAACGTTATATAGTATCACGTTATATAGTATCACGATATAACGTGTAACGTTACATAGTATCACGGTATAACGTGTAACGTTACATAATATTACGTTATAACGTGCAACGTTATATAGCATTACGTTATAACGTGTAACGTTATATAGTATTGCGTTATAACGTGTAACGTTATATAGCATTACGTTATAACGTGTAACGTTATATAGCATTACGTTATAACGTGTAACGCTATATAGTATTACGATATAACATGTAACTTTAAATAGTATTACGTTATAACGTGTAACGTTAGACAGGATATCAGTATAACGTCAAATATTATATAGCATTACGTTATAATGTAAAACGTTATATAGTATTACCATATAACGTGTAACGTGATATGGTTTTACGTTATAACGTGTAACGTTATATAGTATCACGTTATAACGTGTAACGTCATATAGTTTTACGTTATAACGTGTAACGTTATATAGTATCACGTTATAACGTGTGGCGTTATATAGTATTAGGTTATAACGTGTAGCGTTATATAGTATTACGTTAAAACGTGTAGCGTTATATAGTATTACATTATAACGTGTAACGTCATATAGTTTTACGTTATAACGTGTAACGTTATATAGTATTACGTTACAACGTGTAACGTTATTTACTATTACGATATAACCTATAACGGTATATAGTATTACGTTATAACGTAGAACGTTACTTCGTATTACGATGTGACCTATGGCGGTATATAGTGTTGCGTGGTAACGTATAACGTTATATCGTATATCAGTACATCGTGTAATGTTATATAGTATTACGTTATAACGTGTAACGTTACATAGTATTACGTTATAACGTGCAACGTTATATAGCATGACGTTATAACGTGTAACGTTATATAGTATTGCGTTATAACGTGTAACGTTATATAGTATTGCATTATAACGTGTAACGTTATATAGCATTACGTTATAACGTGTAACGTTATATAGCATTACGTTATAACGTGTAAAGTTATATAGCATTACGTTATAACGTGCAACGTTATATAGCATTACGTTACAACGTGTAACGTTATATAGTATTGCGTTATAACGTGTAACGTTATATAGCATTACGTTATAACGTGTAACGTTATATAGCATTACGTTATAACGTGTAATGTTATATAGTATTGCGTTATAACGTGTAACGTTATATAGTATTGCGTTATAACGTGTAACGTTAGACAGGATATCGGTATAACGTCTAATTTTATATAGCATTACGTCATAATGTAAAACGTTATATAGTATTACCATATAACGTGTAACGTTATATAGTATTACGTTAAAACGTGTAACGCTATAGGGTATTACGTTATGACGTATGTCGTTATATAGTATTACGATATAACGTGTAACGTTATATAGTATTACGTTATAACGTGTAGCGTTATATAGTATTACGTTATAACGTGTAACGTCATATAGTTTTACGTTATAACGTGTAACGTTATTTACTCTTACGATGTAATCTATGACGGTATATAGAGTTGCGTGGTAACGTATAACGTTATGTCGTATATCAGTACATCGTGTAACGTTATATAGTATTACGATATAACATGTAACGTTAAATAGTACTACGTTATAACGTGTAACGTTATATAGTATTACGTTATAACGTGTAACGTTATATAGTATCACGTTATAACGTGTAGCGTTATATAGTATTACGTTATAACGTGTAACGTTATTTACTGTTACGATATAACCTATGACGGTATATAGTATTGCGTTATAACGTGCAACGTTATATTGTATTACGTTATAACGTGTAGCGGTATATAGTATCACGTTATAACGTGTAACGTCATACAGTATTACGATATAACGTATAACGTTATATAGTATTACGATATAACCTGTAACGTTATATAGTATTACGATATAACGTGTAACGTTATATAGTATCACGTTATAACGGGTAACGTTATTTACTATTACGATGTAACCTATGACGGTATATAGAGTTGCGTGGTAACGTATAACGTTATATCGTATATCAGTACATCGTGTAACGTTATATAGTATTACGTTATAACGTGTAACGTTACATAGTATTACGTTATAACGTGTAACGTCATGTAGTTTTACGTTATAACGTGTAACGTTATATAGTATTACGTTATAACGTGTAGCATTATATAGTCTTACGTTATAACGTGTAGCCTTATATAGTATTACGTTAGAACGTGTAGCGTTACATAGTATTACGTTAGAACGTGTAGCGTTATATAGTATTACGTTATAACGCGTAACGTCATATAGTACTACGTTATAACGTGTAACGTTATATAGTATCACGTTATAAGGGGTGGCGTTATATAGTATAACGTTATAACGTCTAACGTCATATAGTATTACGATATAACGTGTAGCGTTATATAGTATAACGTTATAACGTATAACGTTATATAGTATCACGTTATATAGTATCACGATATAACGTGTAACGTTACATAGTATCACGGTATAACGTGTAACGTTACATAATATTACGTTATAACGTGCAACGTTATATAGCATTACGTTATAACGTGTAACGTTATATAGTATTGCGTTATAACGTGTAACGTTATATAGCATTACGTTATAACGTGTAACGTTATATAGCATTACGTTATAACGTGTAACGCTATATAGTATTACGATATAACATGTAACTTTAAATAGTATTACGTTATAACGTG
Organism: Bombus sylvestris; assembly: GCA_911622165.2. Classification (NCBI taxonomy): domain Eukaryota; kingdom Metazoa; phylum Arthropoda; class Insecta; order Hymenoptera; family Apidae; genus Bombus; species Bombus sylvestris. Next base: position 6,500,689 of record OU443149.1, on the reverse strand, counting down.
TAACGTTAGACAGGATATCAGTATAACGTCAAATATTATATAGCATTACGTTATAATGTAAAACGTTATATAGTATTACCATATAACGTGTAACGTGATATGGTTTTACGTTATAACGTGTAACGTTATATAGTATCACGTTATAACGTGTAACGTCATATAGTTTTACGTTATAACGTGTAACGTTATATAGTATCACGTTATAACGTGTGGCGTTATATAGTATTAGGTTATAACGTGTAGCGTTATATAGTATTACGTTAAAACGTGTAGCGTTATATAGTATTACATTATAACGTGTAACGTCATATAGTTTTACGTTATAACGTGTAACGTTATATAGTATTACGTTACAACGTGTAACGTTATTTACTATTACGATATAACCTATAACGGTATATAGTATTACGTTATAACGTAGAACGTTACTTCGTATTACGATGTGACCTATGACGGTATATAGTGTTGCGTGGTAACGTATAACGTTATATCGTATATCAGTACATCGTGTAATGTTATATAGTATTACGTTATAACGTGTAACGTTACATAGTATTACGTTATAACGTGCAACGTTATATAGCATGACGTTATAACGTGTAACGTTATATAGTATTGCGTTATAACGTGTAACGTTATATAGTATTGCATTATAACGTGTAACGTTATATAGCATTACGTTATAACGTGTAACGTTATATAGCATTACGTTATAACGTGTAAAGTTATATAGCATTACGTTATAACGTGCAACGTTATATAGCATTACGTTACAACGTGTAACGTTATATAGTATTGCGTTATAACGTGTAACGTTACATAGTATTACGTTATAACGTGTAACGTTATATAGCATTACGTTATAACGTGTAATGTTATATAGTATTGCGTTATAACGTGTAACGTTATATAGTATTGCGTTATAACGTGTAACGTTAGACAGGATATCGGTATAACGTCTAATTTTATATAGCATTACGTCATAATGTAAAACGTTATATAGTATTACCATATAACGTGTAACGTTATATAGTATTACGTTAAAACGTGTAACGCTATAGGGTATTACGTTATGACGTATGTCGTTATATAGTATTACGATATAACGTGTAACGTTATATAGTATTACGTTATAACGTGTAGCGTTATATAGTATTACGTTATAACGTGTAACGTCATATAGTTTTACGTTATAACGTGTAACGTTATTTACTCTTACGATGTAATCTATGACGGTATATAGAGTTGCGTGGTAACGTATAACGTTATGTCGTATATCAGTACATCGTGTAACGTTATATAGTATTACGATATAACATGTAACGTTAAATAGTACTACGTTATAACGTGTAACGTTATATAGTATTACGTTATAACGTGTAACGTTATATAGTATCACGTTATAACGTGTAGCGTTATATAGTATTACGTTATAACGTGTAACGTTATTTACTGTTACGATATAACCTATGACGGTATATAGTATTGCGTTATAACGTGCAACGTTATATTGTATTACGTTATAACGTGTAGCGGTATATAGTATCACATTATAACGTGTAACGTTATATAGTATTACGATATAACGTGTAACGTTATATAGTATTACGTTATAACGTGTAGCGTTATATAGTATTACGTTATAACGTGTAACGTCATATAGTTTTACGTTATAACGTGTAACGTTATTTACTCTTACGATGTAATCTATGACGGTATATAGAGTTGCGTGGTAACGTGTAACGTTATGTCGTATATCAGTACATCGTGTAACGTTATATAGTATTACGATATAACATGTAACGTTAAATAGTACTACGTTATAACGTGTAACGTTATATAGTATTACGTTATAACGTGTAACGTTATATAGTATCACGTTATATAGTATCACGTTATAACGTGTAACGTTATATAGTATTACGTTATAACGTGTGGCGTTATGTAGTATTACGTTATAACGTGTAGCATTATATAGTCTTACGTTATAACGTGTAGCGTTATATAGTATTACGTTAGAACGTGCAGCGTTATATAGTATTACGTTATAACGTGTAGCGTTATATAGTATTACGTTATAACGTGTAACGTCATATAGTATTACGTTATAACGTGTAACGTGTAACGGTGTATAGTATTACGTTATAACGTGTAACGTCATATAGTATTACGTTATAACGTGTAACGTTATATAGTATCACGTCATAACGTGTAACGTTATATAGTATCACGTTATAACGTGTAACGTTATATAGTATCACGTTATAACGTGTAACGTTATAACGTGTAACGTTATATAGTATCACGTTACATAGTATAACGTTATAACGTATAACGTCATATAGTATTACGATATAACGTGTAGCGCTATATAGTATTACGTTATAACGTGTAACATTATATAGTATTACGTTATAACGTGTAGCGTTATATAGTATTACGTTATAACGTGTACCGTTATTTACTGTTACGATATAACCTATGACGGTATATAGTATTGCGTTATAACGTGCAACGTTATATTGTATTACGTTATAACGTGTAGCGGTATATAGTATCACGTTATAACGTGTAACGTTATATAGTATTACGATATAACGTGTAACGTTATATAGAATTACGTTATAACGTGTAACGTTATATAGTATTACGTTATAACGTGTCACGCTATATTGTATTACGTTATAACGTGTAACGTTATTTACTATTACGATGTAACCTATGACGGTATATAGAGTTGCGTGGTAACGTATAACGTTATATCGTATACAGTACATCGTGTAATGTTATATAGTATTACGTTATAACGTGTAACGTTACATAGTATTACGTTATAACGTGCAACGTTATATAGCATTACGTTATAACGTGTAACGTTATATAGTATTGCGTTATAACGAGTAACGTTATATAGCATTACGTTATAACGTGTAACGTTATATAGCATTACGTTATAACGTGTAACGTTATATAGTATTACGTTATAACGTGTAACGTTATATAGTATTACGTTATAACGTGTAACGTTATATAGTATTACGTTATACCGTGTAACGTTATATAGTATTACGTTATAACGTGTAACGTTATATAGTATTACGTTATAACGGGTCACGCTATATTGTATTACGTTATAACGTGTAACGTTATTTCCTATTACGATGTAACCTATGACGGTATATAGAGTTGCGTGGTAACGTACAACGTTATATCGTATTTCAGTACACCGTGTAACGTTATATAGTATTACGTTATAACGTGTAACGTTACATAGTATTACGTTACAACGTGCAACATTATATAGCATTACGTTATAACGTGTAGCGTTATATGGTATTACGTTATAACGTGTAACGTCATATAGTATTACGTTATAACGTGTAACGTTATTTACTATTACGATGTAACCTATGACGGTATATAGAGTTGCGTGGTAACGTATAACGTTATATCGTATATCAGTACATCGTGTAATGTTATATAGTATTACGTTATAACGTGTAACGTTACATAGTATTACGTTATAACGTGCAACGTTATATAGCATTACGTTACAACGTGTAACGTTATATAGTATTGCGTTATAACGTGTAACGTTATATAGTATTGCGTCATAACGTGAAACGTTATATAGCATTACGTTATAACGTGTAACGTTATATGGTATTACGTTGTGACGTATGTCGTTATATAGTATTACGATATAACGTGTAACGTTATATAGTATTACGTTATAACGTGTAGCGTTATATAGTATTACGTTATAACGTGTAACGTTACATAGTATTACGTTATAACGTGTAACGTCATGTAGTTTTACGTTATAACGTGTAGCGTTATATAGTATTACGTTATAACGTGTAACATTATATAGTATTACGTTATAACGTGTAGCGTTATATAGTATTACGTTATAACGTGTAACGTCATATAGTATTACGTTATAACGTGTAACGTTATATAGTCTTACGTTATAACGTGTAGCGTTATATAGTATTACGTTAGAACGTGCAGCGTTATATAGTATTACGTTATAACGTGTAGCGTTATATAGTATTACGTTATAACGTGTAACGTCATATAGTATTACGTTATAACGTATAACGTGTAACGGTGTATAGTATTACGTTATAACGTGTAACGTCATATAGTATTACGTTATAACGTGTAACGTTATATAGTATAACGTTATAACGTGTAACGTTATATAGTATCACGTTATATAGTATCACGTTATAACGTGTAACGTTATATAGTATCACGTTATAACGTGTAACGTTATATAGTATCACGTTATAACGTGTAACGTTATATAGTATCACGTTATAACGTGTAACGTTATATAGTATCACGTTATAACGTGTAACGTTATATAGTATCACGTTATAACGTGTAACGTTATAACGTGTAACGTTATATAGTATCACGTTACATAGTATAACGTTATAACGTATAACGTCATATAGTATTACGATATAACGTGTAGCGTTATATAGTATTACGTTATAACGTGTAACATTATATAGTATTACGTTATAACGTGTAGCGTTATATAGTATTACGTTATAACGTGTAACGTTATATAGTATTACGTTATAACGTGTAACGGTATATAGTATTACGTTATAACGTGTAACGGTATATAGTATTACGATATAACGTGTAACGTCATACAGTATTACGATATAACGTATAACGTTATATAGTATTACGATATAACCTGTAACGTTATATAGTATTACGTTATAACGTGTAACGGTATATAGTATTACGTTATAACGTGTAACGGTATATAGTATTACGATATAACGTGTAACGTCATACAGTATTACGATATAACGTATAACGTTATATAGTATTACGATATAACCTGTAACGTTATATAGTATTACGTTATAACGTGTAACGGTATATAGTATTACGTTATAACGTGTAACGGTATATAGTATTACGATATAACGTGTAACGGTATATAGTATTACGATATAACGTGTAACGTCATACAGTATTACGATATAACGTATAACGTTATATAGTATTACGATATAACCTGTAACGTTATATAGTATTACGATATAACGTGTAACGTCATATAGTATTACGTTATAACGTGTAACGTGTAACGGTATATAGTATTACGATATAACGTGTAACGTCATACAGTATTACGATATAACGTATAACGTTATATAGTATTACGATATAACCTGTAACGTTATATAGTATTACGATATAACGTGTAACGTTATATAGTATCACGTTATAACGGGTAACGTTATTTACTATTACGATGTAACCTATGACGGTATATAGAGTTGCGTGGTAACGTATAACGTTATATCGTATATCAGTACATCGTGTAACGTTATATAGTATTACGTTATAACGTGTAACGTTATATAGTATTACGTTATAACGTGTAACGTCATGTAGTATTACGTTATAACGTGTAACGTTATATAGTATTACGTTATAACGTGTAGCATTATATAGTCTTACGTTATAACGTGTAGCCTTATATAGTATTACGTTAGAACGTGTAGCGTTACATAGTATTACGTTAGAACGTGTAGCGTTATATAGTATTACGTTATAACGCGTAACGTCATATAGTACTACGTTATAACGTGTAACGTTATATAGTATCACGTTATAAGGGGTGGCGTTATATAGTATAACGTTATAACGTCTAACGTCATATAGTATTACGATATAACGTGTAGCGTTATATAGTATAACGTTATAACGTATAACGTTATATAGTATCACGTTATATAGTATCACGATATAACGTGTAACGTTACATAGTATCACGGTATAACGTGTAACGTTACATAATATTACGTTATAACGTGCAACGTTATATAGCATTACGTTATAACGTGTAACGTTATATAGTATTGCGTTATAACGTGTAACGTTATATAGCATTACGTTATAACGTGTAACGTTATATAGCATTACGTTATAACGTGTAACGCTATATAGTATTACGATATAACATGTAACTTTAAATAGTATTACGTTATAACGTGTAACGTTAGACAGGATATCAGTATAACGTCAAATATTATATAGCATTACGTTATAATGTAAAACGTTATATAGTATTACCATATAACGTGTAACGTGATATGGTTTTACGTTATAACGTGTAACGTTATATAGTATCACGTTATAACGTGTAACGTCATATAGTTTTACGTTATAACGTGTAACGTTATATAGTATCACGTTATAACGTGTGGCGTTATATAGTATTAGGTTATAACGTGTAGCGTTATATAGTATTACGTTAAAACGTGTAGCGTTATATAGTATTACATTATAACGTGTAACGTCATATAGTTTTACGTTATAACGTGTAACGTTATATAGTATTACGTTACAACGTGTAACGTTATTTACTATTACGATATAACCTATAACGGTATATAGTATTACGTTATAACGTAGAACGTTACTTCGTATTACGATGTGACCTATGACGGTATATAGTGTTGCGTGGTAACGTATAACGTTATATCGTATATCAGTACATCGTGTAATGTTATATAGTATTACGTTATAACGTGTAACGTTACATAGTATTACGTTATAACGTGCAACGTTATATAGCATGACGTTATAACGTGTAACGTTATATAGTATTGCGTTATAACGTGTAACGTTATATAGTATTGCATTATAACGTGTAACGTTATATAGTATTACGTTATAACGTGTAACGTTATATAGCATTACGTTATAACGTGTAAAGTTATATAGCATTACGTTATAACGTGCAACGTTATATAGCATTACGTTACAACGTGTAACGTTATATAGTATTGCGTTATAACGTGTAACGTTATATAGCATTACGTTATAACGTGTAACGTTATATAGCATTACGTTATAACGTGTAATGTTATATAGTATTGCGTTATAACGTGTAACGTTATATAGTATTGCGTTATAACGTGTAACGTTAGACAGGATATCGGTATAACGTCTAATTTTATATAGCATTACGTCATAATGTAAAACGTTATATAGTATTACCATATAACGTGTAACGTTATATAGTATTACGTTAAAACGTGTAACGCTATAGGGTATTACGTTATGACGTATGTCGTTATATGGTATTACGATATAACGTGTAACGTTATATAGTATTACGTTATAACGTGTAGCGTTATATAGTATTACGTTATAACGTGTAACGTCATATAGTTTTACGTTATAACGTGTAACGTTATTTACTCTTACGATGTAATCTATGACGGTATATAGAGTTGCGTGGTAACGTATAACGTTATGTCGTATATCAGTACATCGTGTAACGTTATATAGTATTACGATATAACATGTAACGTTAAATAGTACTACGTTATAACGTGTAACGTTATATAGTATTACGTTATAACGTGTAACGTTATATAGTATCACGTTATAACGTGTAGCGTTATATAGTATTACGTTATAACGTGTAACGTTATTTACTGTTACGATATAACCTATGACGGTATATAGTATTGCGTTATAACGTGCAACGTTATATTGTATTACGTTATAACGTGTAGCGGTATATAGTATCACATTATAACGTGTAACGTTATATAGTATTACGATATAACGTGTAACGTTATATAGTATTACGTTATAACGTGTAGCGTTATATAGTATTACGTTATAACGTGTAACGTCATATAGTTTTACGTTATAACGTGTAACGTTATTTACTCTTACGATGTAATCTATGACGGTATATAGAGTTGCGTGGTAACGTGTAACGTTATGTCGTATATCAGTACATCGTGTAACGTTATATAGTATTACGATATAACATGTAACGTTAAATAGTACTACGTTATAACGTGTAACGTTATATAGTATTACGTTATAACGTGTAACGTTATATAGTATCACGTTATATAGTATCACGTTTTAACGTGTAACGTTATATAGTATTACGTTATAACGTGTGGCGTTATGTAGTATTACGTTATAACGTGTAGCATTATATAGTCTTACGTTATAACGTGTAGCGTTATATAGTATTACGTTAGAACGTGCAGCGTTATATAGTATTACGTTATAACGTGTAGCGTTATATAGTATTACGTTATAACGTGTAACGTCATATAGTATTACGTTATAACGTGTAACGTGTAACGGTGTATAGTATTACGTTATAACGTGTAACGTCATATAGTATTACGTTATAACGTGTAACGTTATATAGTATCACGTCATAACGTGTAACGTTATATAGTATCACGTTATAACGTGTAACGTTATATAGTATCACGTTATAACGTGTAACGTTATAACGTGTAACGTTATATAGTATCACGTTACATAGTATAACGTTATAACGTATAACGTCATATAGTATTACGATATAACGTGTAGCGCTATATAGTATTACGTTATAACGTGTAACATTATATAGTATTACGTTATAACGTGTAGCGTTATATAGTATTACGTTATAACGTGTACCGTTATTTACTGTTACGATATAACCTATGACGGTATATAGTATTGCGTTATAACGTGCAACGTTATATTGTATTACGTTATAACGTGTAGCGGTATATAGTATCACGTTATAACGTGTAACGTTATATAGTATTACGATATAACGTGTAACGTTATATAGAATTACGTTATAACGTGTAACGTTATATAGTATTACGTTATAACGTGTCACGCTATATTGTATTACGTTATAACGTGTAACGTTATTTACTATTACGATGTAACCTATGACGGTATATAGAGTTGCGTGGTAACGTATAACGTTATATCGTATACAGTACATCGTGTAATGTTATATAGTATTACGTTATAACGTGTAACGTTACATAGTATTACGTTATAACGTGCAACGTTATATAGCATTACGTTATAACGTGTAACGTTATATAGTATTGCGTTATAACGTGTAACGTCATATAGTATTACGTTATAACGTGTAACGTTATTTACTATTACGATGTAACCTATGACGGTATATAGAGTTGCGTGGTAACGTATAACGTTATATCGTATATCAGTACATCGTGTAATGTTATATAGTATTACGTTATAACGTGTAACGTTACATAGTATTACGTTATAACGTGCAACGTTATATAGCATTACGTTATAACGTGTAACGTTATATAGTATTGCGTTATAACGTGTAACGTTATATAGTATTGCGTCATAACGTGAAACGTTATATAGCATTACGTTATAACGTGTAACGTTATATGGTATTACGTTGTGACGTATGTCGTTATATAGTATTACGATATAACGTGTAACGTTATATAGTATTACGTTATAACGTGTAGCGTTATATAGTATTACGTTATAACGTGTAACGTTATATAGTATTACGTTATAACGTGTAACGTCATGTAGTTTTACGTTATAACGTGTAACGTTATATAGTATTACGTTATAACGTGTAGCATTATATAGTCTTACGTTATAACGTGTAGCGTTATATAGTATTACGTTAGAACGTGTAGCGTTACATAGTATTACGTTAGAACGTGTAGCGTTATATAGTATTACGTTATAACGCGTAACGTCATATAGTATTACGTTATAACGTGTAACGTTATATAGTATCACGTTATAAGGTGTGGCGTTATATAGTATCACGTTATAACGTCTAACGTTATTTACTATTACGATGTAACCTATGACGGTATATAGAGTTGCGTGGTAACGTATAACGTTATATCGTATATCAGTACATCGTGTAATGTTATATAGTATTACGTTATAACGTGTAACGTTACATAGTATTACGTTATAACGTGCAACGTTATATAGCATGACGTTATAACGTGTAACGTTATATAGTATTGCGTTATAACGTGTAACGTTATATAGTATTGCATTATAACGTGTAACGTTATATAGCATTACGTTATAACGTGTAACGTTATATAGCATTACGTTATAACGTGTAAAGTTATATAGCATTACGTTATAACGTGCAACGTTATATAGCATTACGTTACAACGTGTAACGTTATATAGTATTGCGTTATAACGTGTAACGTTATATAGCATTACGTTATAACGTGTAACGTTATATAGCATTACGTTATAACGTGTAATGTTATATAGTATTGCGTTATAACGTGTAACGTTATATAGTATTGCGTTATAACGTGTAACGTTAGACAGGATATCGGTATAACGTCTAATTTTATATAGCATTACGTCATAATGTAAAACGTTATATAGTATTACCATATAACGTGTAACGTTATATAGTATTACGTTAAAACGTGTAACGCTATAGGGTATTACGTTATGACGTATGTCGTTATATAGTATTACGATATAACGTGTAACGTTATATAGTATTACGTTATAACGTGTAGCGTTATATAGTATTACGTTATAACGTGTAACGTCATATAGTTTTACGTTATAACGTGTAACGTTATTTACTCTTACGATGTAATCTATGACGGTATATAGAGTTGCGTGGTAACGTATAACGTTATGTCGTATATCAGTACATCGTGTAACGTTATATAGTATTACGATATAACATGTAACGTTAAATAGTACTACGTTATAACGTGTAACGTTATATAGTATTACGTTATAACGTGTAACGTTATATAGTATCACGTTATAACGTGTAGCGTTATATAGTATTACGTTATAACGTGTAACGTTATTTACTGTTACGATATAACCTATGACGGTATATAGTATTGCGTTATAACGTGCAACGTTATATTGTATTACGTTATAACGTGTAGCGGTATATAGTATCACGTTATAACGTGTAACGTCATACAGTATTACGATATAACGTATAACGTTATATAGTATTACGATATAACCTGTAACGTTATATAGTATTACGATATAACGTGTAACGTTATATAGTATCACGTTATAACGGGTAACGTTATTTACTATTACGATGTAACCTATGACGGTATATAGAGTTGCGTGGTAACGTATAACGTTATATCGTATATCAGTACATCGTGTAACGTTATATAGTATTACGTTATAACGTGTAACGTTACATAGTATTACGTTATAACGTGTAACGTCATGTAGTTTTACGTTATAACGTGTAACGTTATATAGTATTACGTTATAACGTGTAGCATTATATAGTCTTACGTTATAACGTGTAGCCTTATATAGTATTACGTTAGAACGTGTAGCGTTACATAGTATTACGTTAGAACGTGTAGCGTTATATAGTATTACGTTATAACGCGTAACGTCATATAGTACTACGTTATAACGTGTAACGTTATATAGTATCACGTTATAAGGGGTGGCGTTATATAGTATAACGTTATAACGTCTAACGTCATATAGTATTACGATATAACGTGTAGCGTTATATAGTATAACGTTATAACGTATGACGTTATATAGTATCACGTTATATAGTATCACGATATAACGTGTAACGTTACATAGTATCACGGTATAACGTGTAACGTTACATAATATTACGTTATAACGTGCAACGTTATATAGCATTACGTTATAACGTGTAACGTTATATAGTATTGCGTTATAACGTGTAACGTTATATAGCATTACGTTATAACGTGTAACGTTATATAGCATTACGTTATAACGTGTAACGCTATATAGTATTACGATATAACATGTAACTTTAAATAGTATTACGTTATAACGTGTAACGTTAGACAGGATATCAGTATAACGTCAAATATTATATAGCATTACGTTATAATGTAAAACGTTATATAGTATTACCATATAACGTGTAACGTGATATGGTTTTACGTTATAACGTGTAACGTTATATAGTATCACGTTATAACGTGTAACGTCATATAGTTTTACGTTATAACGTGTAACGTTATATAGTATCACGTTATAACGTGTGGCGTTATATAGTATTAGGTTATAACGTGTAGCGTTATATAGTATTACGTTAAAACGTGTAGCGTTATATAGTATTACATTATAACGTGTAACGTCATATAGTTTTACGTTATAACGTGTAACGTTATATAGTATTACGTTACAACGTGTAACGTTATTTACTATTACGATATAACCTATAACGGTATATAGTATTACGTTATAACGTAGAACGTTACTTCGTATTACGATGTGACCTATGACGGTATATAGTGTTGCGTGGTAACGTATAACGTTATATCGTATATCAGTACATCGTGTAATGTTATATAGTATTACGTTATAACGTGTAACGTTACATAGTATTACGTTATAACGTGCAACGTTATATAGCATGACGTTATAACGTGTAACGTTATATAGTATTGCGTTATAACGTGTAACGTTATATAGTATTGCATTATAACGTGTAACGTTATATAGCATTACGTTATAACGTGTAACGTTATATAGCATTACGTTATAACGTGTAACGTTATATAGCATTACGTTATAACGTGCAACGTTATATAGCATTACGTTACAACGTGTAACGTTATATAGTATTGCGTTATAACGTGTAACGTTATATAGTATTACGATATAACGTGTAACGTTATATAGCATTACGTTATAACGTGTAATGTTATATAGTATTGCGTTATAACGTGTAACGTTATATAGTATTGCGTTATAACGTGTAACGTTAGACAGGATATCGGTATAACGTCTAATTTTATATAGCATTACGTCATAATGTAAAACGTTATATAGTATTACCATATAACGTGTAACGTTATATAGTATTACGTTAAAACGTGTAACGCTATAGGGTATTACGTTATGACGTATGTCGTTATATAGTATTACGATATAACGTGTAACGTTATATAGTATTACGTTATAACGTGTAGCGTTATATAGTATTACGTTATAACGTGTAACGTCATATAGTTTTACGTTATAACGTGTAACGTTATTTACTCTTACGATGTAATCTATGACGGTATATAGAGTTGCGTGGTAACGTATAACGTTATGTCGTATATCAGTACATCGTGTAACGTTATATAGTATTACGATATAACATGTAACGTTAAATAGTACTACGTTATAACGTGTAACGTTATATAGTATTACGTTATAACGTGTAACGTTATATAGTATCACGTTATAACGTGTAGCGTTATATAGTATTACGTTATAACGTGTAACGTTATTTACTGTTACGATATAACCTATGACGGTATATAGTATTGCGTTATAACGTGCAACGTTATATTGTATTACGTTATAACGTGTAGCGGTATATAGTATCACATTATAACGTGTAACGTTATATAGTATTACGATATAACGTGTAACGTTATATAGTATTACGTTATAACGTGTAGCGTTATATAGTATTACGTTATAACGTGTAACGTCATATAGTTTTACGTTATAACGTGTAACGTTATTTACTCTTACGATGTAATCTATGACGGTATATAGAGTTGCGTGGTAACGTGTAACGTTATGTCGTATATCAGTACATCGTGTAACGTTATATAGTATTACGATATAACATGTAACGTTAAATAGTACTACGTTATAACGTGTAACGTTATATAGTATTACGTTATAACGTGTAACGTTATATAGTATCACGTTATATAGTATCACGTTTTAACGTGTAACGTTATATAGTATTACGTTATAACGTGTGGCGTTATGTAGTATTACGTTATAACGTGTAGCATTATATAGTCTTACGTTATAACGTGTAGCGTTATATAGTATTACGTTAGAACGTGCAGCGTTATATAGTATTACGTTATAACGTGTAGCGTTATATAGTATTACGTTATAACGTGTAACGTCATATAGTATTACGTTATAACGTGTAACGTGTAACGGTGTATAGTATTACGTTATAACGTGTAACGTCATATAGTATTACGTTATAACGTGTAACGTTATATAGTATCACGTTATAACGTGTAACGTTATATAGTATCACGTTATAACGTGTAACGTTATATAGTATCACGTTATAACGTGTAACGTTATAACGTGTAACGTTATATAGTATCACGTTACATAGTATAACGTTATAACGTATAACGTCATATAGTATTACGATATAACGTGTAGCGCTATATAGTATTACGTTATAACGTGTAACATTATATAGTATTACGTTATAACGTGTAGCGTTATATAGTATTACGTTATAACGTGTACCGTTATTTACTGTTACGATATAACCTATGACGGTATATAGTATTGCGTTATAACGTGCAACGTTATATTGTATTACGTTATAACGTGTAGCGGTATATAGTATCACGTTATAACGTGTAACGTTATATAGTATTACGATATAACGTGTAACGTTATATAGAATTACGTTATAACGTGTAACGTTATATAGTATTACGTTATAACGTGTCACGCTATATTGTATTACGTTATAACGTGTAACGTTATTTACTATTACGATGTAACCTATGACGGTATATAGAGTTGCGTGGTAACGTATAACGTTATATCGTATACAGTACATCGTGTAATGTTATATAGTATTACGTTATAACGTGTAACGTTACATAGTATTACGTTATAACGTGCAACGTTATATAGCATTACGTTATAACGTGTAACGTTATATAGTATTGCGTTATAACGTGTAACGTCATATAGTATTACGTTATAACGTGTAACGTTATTTACTATTACGATGTAACCTATGACGGTATATAGAGTTGCGTGGTAACGTATAACGTTATATCGTATATCAGTACATCGTGTAATGTTATATAGTATTACGTTATAACGTGTAACGTTACATAGTATTACGTTATAACGTGCAACGTTATATAGCATTACGTTACAACGTGTAACGTTATATAGTATTGCGTTATAACGTGTAACGTTATATAGTATTGCGTCATAACGTGAAACGTTATATAGCATTACGTTATAACGTGTAACGTTATATGGTATTACGTTGTGACGTATGTCGTTATATAGTATTACGATATAACGTGTAACGTTATATAGTATTACGTTATAACGTGTAGCGTTATATAGTATTACGTTATAACGTGTAACGTTACATAGTATTACGTTATAACGTGTAACGTCATGTAGTTTTACGTTATAACGTGTAACGTTATATAGTATTACGTTATAACGTGTAGCATTATATAGTCTTACGTTATAACGTGTAGCGTTATATAGTATTACGTTAGAACGTGTAGCGTTACATAGTATTACGTTAGAACGTGTAGCGTTATATAGTATTACGTTATAACGCGTAACGTCATATAGTATTACGTTATAACGTGTAACGTTATATAGTATCACGTTATAAGGTGTGGCGTTATATAGTATCACGTTATAACGTCTAACGTTATTTACTATTACGATGTAACCTATGACGGTATATAGAGTTGCGTGGTAACGTATAACGTTATATCGTATATCAGTACATCGTGTAATGTTATATAGTATTACGTTATAACGTGTAACGTTACATAGTATTACGTTATAACGTGCAACGTTATATAGCATGACGTTATAACGTGTAACGTTATATAGTATTGCGTTATAACGTGTAACGTTATATAGTATTGCATTATAACGTGTAACGTTATATAGCATTACGTTATAACGTGTAACGTTATATAGCATTACGTTATAACGTGTAAAGTTATATAGCATTACGTTATAACGTGCAACGTTATATAGCATTACGTTACAACGTGTAACGTTATATAGTATTGCGTTATAACGTGTAACGTTATATAGCATTACGTTATAACGTGTAACGTTATATAGCATTACGTTATAACGTGTAATGTTATATAGTATTGCGTTATAACGTGTAACGTTATATAGTATTGCGTTATAACGTGTAACGTTAGACAGGATATCGGTATAACGTCTAATTTTATATAGCATTACGTCATAATGTAAAACGTTATATAGTATTACCATATAACGTGTAACGTTATATAGTATTACGTTAAAACGTGTAACGCTATAGGGTATTACGTTATGACGTATGTCGTTATATAGTATTACGATATAACGTGTAACGTTATATAGTATTACGTTATAACGTGTAGCGTTATATAGTATTACGTTATAACGTGTAACGTCATATAGTTTTACGTTATAACGTGTAACGTTATTTACTCTTACGATGTAATCTATGACGGTATATAGAGTTGCGTGGTAACGTATAACGTTATGTCGTATATCAGTACATCGTGTAACGTTATATAGTATTACGATATAACATGTAACGTTAAATAGTACTACGTTATAACGTGTAACGTTATATAGTATTACGTTATAACGTGTAACGTTATATAGTATCACGTTATAACGTGTAGCGTTATATAGTATTACGTTATAACGTGTAACGTTATTTACTGTTACGATATAACCTATGACGGTATATAGTATTGCGTTATAACGTGCAACGTTATATTGTATTACGTTATAACGTGTAGCGGTATATAGTATCACGTTATAACGTGTAACGTCATACAGTATTACGATATAACGTATAACGTTATATAGTATTACGATATAACCTGTAACGTTATATAGTATTACGATATAACGTGTAACGTTATATAGTATCACGTTATAACGGGTAACGTTATTTACTATTACGATGTAACCTATGACGGTATATAGAGTTGCGTGGTAACGTATAACGTTATATCGTATATCAGTACATCGTGTAACGTTATATAGTATTACGTTATAACGTGTAACGTTACATAGTATTACGTTATAACGTGTAACGTCATGTAGTTTTACGTTATAACGTGTAACGTTATATAGTATTACGTTATAACGTGTAGCATTATATAGTCTTACGTTATAACGTGTAGCCTTATATAGTATTACGTTAGAACGTGTAGCGTTACATAGTATTACGTTAGAACGTGTAGCGTTATATAGTATTACGTTATAACGCGTAACGTCATATAGTACTACGTTATAACGTGTAACGTTATATAGTATCACGTTATAAGGGGTGGCGTTATATAGTATAACGTTATAACGTCTAACGTCATATAGTATTACGATATAACGTGTAGCGTTATATAGTATAACGTTATAACGTATGACGTTATATAGTATCACGTTATATAGTATCACGATATAACGTGTAACGTTACATAGTATCACGGTATAACGTGTAACGTTACATAATATTACGTTATAACGTGCAACGTTATATAGCATTACGTTATAACGTGTAACGTTATATAGTATTGCGTTATAACGTGTAACGTTATATAGCATTACGTTATAACGTGTAACGTTATATAGCATTACGTTATAACGTGTAACGCTATATAGTATTACGATATAACATGTAACTTTAAATAGTATTACGTTATAACGTGTAACGTTAGACAGGATATCAGTATAACGTCAAATATTATATAGCATTACGTTATAATGTAAAACGTTATATAGTATTACCATATAACGTGTAACGTGATATGGTTTTACGTTATAACGTGTAACGTTATATAGTATCACGTTATAACGTGTAACGTCATATAGTTTTACGTTATAACGTGTAACGTTATATAGTATCACGTTATAACGTGTGGCGTTATATAGTATTAGGTTATAACGTGTAGCGTTATATAGTATTACGTTAAAACGTGTAGCGTTATATAGTATTACATTATAACGTGTAACGTCATATAGTTTTACGTTATAACGTGTAACGTTATATAGTATTACGTTACAACGTGTAACGTTATTTACTATTACGATATAACCTATAACGGTATATAGTATTACGTTATAACGTAGAACGTTACTTCGTATTACGATGTGACCTATGACGGTATATAGTGTTGCGTGGTAACGTATAACGTTATATCGTATATCAGTACATCGTGTAATGTTATATAGTATTACGTTATAACGTGTAACGTTACATAGTATTACGTTATAACGTGCAACGTTATATAGCATGACGTTATAACGTGTAACGTTATATAGTATTGCGTTATAACGTGTAACGTTATATAGTATTGCATTATAACGTGTAACGTTATATAGCATTACGTTATAACGTGTAACGTTATATAGCATTACGTTATAACGTGTAAAGTTATATAGCATTACGTTATAACGTGCAACGTTATATAGCATTACGTTACAACGTGTAACGTTATATAGTATTGCGTTATAACGTGTAACGTTATATAGCATTACGTTATAACGTGTAACGTTATATAGCATTACGTTATAACGTGTAATGTTATATAGTATTGCGTTATAACGTGTAACGTTATATAGTATTGCGTTATAACGTGTAACGTTAGACAGGATATCGGTATAACGTCTAATTTTATATAGCATTACGTCATAATGTAAAACGTTATATAGTATTACCATATAACGTGTAACGTTATATAGTATTACGTTAAAACGTGTAACGCTATAGGGTATTACGTTATGACGTATGTCGTTATATAGTATTACGATATAACGTGTAACGTTATATAGTATTACGTTATAACGTGTAGCGTTATATAGTATTACGTTATAACGTGTAACGTCATATAGTTTTACGTTATAACGTGTAACGTTATTTACTCTTACGATGTAATCTATGACGGTATATAGAGTTGCGTGGTAACGTATAACGTTATGTCGTATATCAGTACATCGTGTAACGTTATATAGTATTACGATATAACATGTAACGTTAAATAGTACTACGTTATAACGTGTAACGTTATATAGTATTACGTTATAACGTGTAACGTTATATAGTATCACGTTATAACGTGTAGCGTTATATAGTATTACGTTATAACGTGTAACGTTATTTACTGTTACGATATAACCTATGACGGTATATAGTATTGCGTTATAACGTGCAACGTTATATTGTATTACGTTATAACGTGTAGCGGTATATAGTATCACATTATAACGTGTAACGTTATATAGTATTACGATATAACGTGTAACGTTATATAGTATTACGTTATAACGTGTAGCGTTATATAGTATTACGTTATAACGTGTAACGTCATATAGTTTTACGTTATAACGTGTAACGTTATTTACTCTTACGATGTAATCTATGACGGTATATAGAGTTGCGTGGTAACGTGTAACGTTATGTCGTATATCAGTACATCGTGTAACGTTATATAGTATTACGATATAACATGTAACGTTAAATAGTACTACGTTATAACGTGTAACGTTATATAGTATTACGTTATAACGTGTAACGTTATATAGTATCACGTTATATAGTATCACGTTATAACGTGTAACGTTATATAGTATTACGTTATAACGTGTGGCGTTATGTAGTATTACGTTATAACGTGTAGCATTATATAGTCTTACGTTATAACGTGTAGCGTTATATAGTATTACGTTAGAACGTGCAGCGTTATATAGTATTACGTTATAACGTGTAGCGTTATATAGTATTACGTTATAACGTGTAACGTCATATAGTATTACGTTATAACGTGTAACGTGTAACGGTGTATAGTATTACGTTATAACGTGTAACGTCATATAGTATTACGTTATAACGTGTAACGTTATATAGTATCACGTCATAACGTGTAACGTTATATAGTATCACGTTATAACGTGTAACGTTATATAGTATCACGTTATAACGTGTAACGTTATAACGTGTAACGTTATATAGTATCACGTTACATAGTATAACGTTATAACGTATAACGTCATATAGTATTACGATATAACGTGTAGCGCTATATAGTATTACGTTATAACGTGTAACATTATATAGTATTACGTTATAACGTGTAGCGTTATATAGTATTACGTTATAACGTGTACCGTTATTTACTGTTACGATATAACCTATGACGGTATATAGTATTGCGTTATAACGTGCAACGTTATATTGTATTACGTTATAACGTGTAGCGGTATATAGTATCACGTTATAACGTGTAACGTTATATAGTATTACGATATAACGTGTAACGTTATATAGAATTACGTTATAACGTGTAACGTTATATAGTATTACGTTATAACGTGTCACGCTATATTGTATTACGTTATAACGTGTAACGTTATTTACTATTACGATGTAACCTATGACGGTATATAGAGTTGCGTGGTAACGTATAACGTTATATCGTATACAGTACATCGTGTAATGTTATATAGTATTACGTTATAACGTGTAACGTTACATAGTATTGCGTTATAACGTGCAACGTTATATAGCATTACGTTATAACGTGTAACGTTATATAGTATTGCGTTATAACGTGTAACGTCATATAGTATTACGTTATAACGTGTAACGTTATTTACTATTACGATGTAACCTATGACGGTATATAGAGTTGCGTGGTAACGTATAACGTTATATCGTATATCAGTACATCGTGTAATGTTATATAGTATTACGTTATAACGTGTAACGTTACATAGTATTACGTTATAACGTGCAACGTTATATAGCATTACGTTACAACGTGTAACGTTATATAGTATTGCGTTATAACGTGTAACGTTATATAGTATTGCGTCATAACGTGAAACGTTATATAGCATTACGTTATAACGTGTAACGTTATATGGTATTACGTTGTGACGTATGTCGTTATATAGTATTACGATATAACGTGTAACGTTATATAGTATTACGTTATAACGTGTAGCGTTATATAGTATTACGTTATAACGTGTAACGTTACATAGTATTACGTTATAACGTGTAACGTCATGTAGTTTTACGTTATAACGTGTAACGTTATATAGTATTACGTTATAACGTGTAGCATTATATAGTCTTACGTTATAACGTGTAGCGTTATATAGTATTACGTTAGAACGTGTAGCGTTACATAGTATTACGTTAGAACGTGTAGCGTTATATAGTATTACGTTATAACGCGTAACGTCATATAGTATTACGTTATAACGTGTAACGTTATATAGTATCACGTTATAAGGTGTGGCGTTATATAGTATCACGTTATAACGTCTAACGTTATTTACTATTACGATGTAACCTATGACGGTATATAGAGTTGCGTGGTAACGTATAACGTTATATCGTATATCAGTACATCGTGTAATGTTATATAGTATTACGTTATAACGTGTAACGTTACATAGTATTACGTTATAACGTGCAACGTTATATAGCATGATGTTATAACGTGTAACGTTATATAGTATTGCGTTATAACGTGTAACGTTATATAGCATTACGTTATAACGTGTAACGTTATATAGCATTACGTTATAACGTGTAACGTTATATAGCATTACGTTATAACGTGTAACGTTATATAGTATTGCGTTATAACGTGTAACGTTATATAGTATTGCGTTATAACGTGTAACGTTAGACAGGATATCAGTACAACGTCTAATTTTATATAGCATTACGTTATAATGTAAAACGTTATATAGTATTACCATATAACGTGTAACGTGATATGGTTTTACGTTATAACGTGTAACGTTATATAGTATCACGTTATAACGTGTAACGTCATATAGTTTTACGTTATAACGTGTAACGTTATATAGTATCACGTTATAACGTGTGGCGTTATATAGTATTAGGTTATAACGTGTAGCGTTATATAGTATTACGTTAAAACGTGTAGCGTTATATAGTATTACATTATAACGTGTAACGTCATATAGTTTTACGTTATAACGTGTAACGTTATATAGTATTACGTTACAACGTGTAACGTTATTTACTATTACGATATAACCTATAACGGTGTATAGTATTACGTTGTAACGTAGAACGTTACTTCGTATTACGATGTGACCTATGACGGTATATAGTGTTGCGTGGTAACGTATAACGTTATATCGTATATCAGTACATCGTGTAATGTTATATAGTATTACGTTATAACGTGTAACGTTACATAGTATTACGTTATAACGTGCAACGTTATATAGCATGACGTTATAACGTGTAACGTTATATAGTATTGCGTTATAACGTGTAACGTTATATAGTATTGCATTATAACGTGTAACGTTATAACGTGTAACGTTATACAGTATCACGTTATAACGTGTAACGTTATATAGTATCACGTTATAACGTGTAACGTTATATAGTATCACGTTATAACGTGTAACGTTATAACGTGTAACGTTATATAGTATCACGTTACATAGTATAACGTTATAACGTATAACGTCATATCGTATTACGATATAACGTGTAGCGCTATATAGTATTACGTTATAACGTGTAACATTATATAGTATTACGTTATAACGTGTAGCGTTATATAGTATTACGTTATAACGTGTAACGTTATTTACTGTTACGATATAACCTATGACGGTATATAGTATTGCGTTATAACGTGCAACGTTATATTGTATTACGTTATAACGTGTAGCGGTATATAGTATCACGTTATAACGTGTAACGTTATATAGTATTACGATATAACGTGTAACGTTATATAGTATTACGTTATAACGTGTAGCGTTATATAGTATTACGTTATAACGTGTAACGTCATATAGTTTTACGTTATAACGTGTAACGTTATTTACTCTTACGATGTAATCTATGACGGTATATAGAGTTGCGTGGTAACGTATAACGTTATGTCGTATATCAGTACATCGTGTAACGTTATATAGTATTACGATATAACATGTAACGTTAAATAGTACTACGTTATAACGTGTAACGTTATATAGTATTACGTTATACGTGTAACGTTATATAGTATCACGTTATATAGTATCACGTTATAACGTGTAACGTTATATAGTATTACGTTATAACGTGTGGCGTTATGTAGTATTACGTTATAACGTGTAGCATTATATAGTCTTACGTTATAACGTGTAGCGTTATATAGTATTACGTTAGAACGTGCAGCGTTATATAGTATTACGTTATAACGTGTAGCGTTATATAGTATTACGTTATAACGTGTAACGTCATATAGTATTACGTTATAACGTGTAACGTGTAACGGTGTATAGTATTACGTTATAACGTGCAACGTCATATAGTATTACGTTATAACGTGTAACGTTATATAGTATCACGTTATAACGTGTAACGTTATATAGTATCACGTTATAACGTGTAACGTTATATAGTATCACGTTATAACGTGTAACGTTATAACGTGTGACGTTATATAGTATCACGTTACATAGTATAACGTTATAACGTATAACGCCATATAGTATTACGATATAACGTGTAGCGCTATATAGTATTACGTTATAACGTGTAACATTATATAGTATTACGTTATAACGTGTAGCGTTATATAGTATTACGTTATAACGTGTACCGTTATTTACTGTTACGATATAACCTATGACGGTATATAGTATTGCGTTATAACGTGCAACGTTATATTGTATTACGTTATAACGTGTAGCGGTATATAGTATCACGTTATAACGTGTAACGTTATATAGTATTACGATATAACGTGTAACGTTATATAGAATTACGTTATAACGTGTAACGTTATATAGTATTACGTTATAACGTGTCACGCTATATTGTATTACGTTATAACGTGTAACGTTATTTACTATTACGATGTAACCTATGACGGTATATAGAGTTGCGTGGTAACGTATAACGTTATATCGTATACAGTACATCGTGTAATGTTATATAGTATTACGTTATAACGTGTAACGTTACATAGTATTACGTTATAACGTGCAACGTTATATAGCATTACGTTATAACGTGTAACGTTATATAGTATTGCGTTATAACGAGTAACGTTATATAGCATTACGTTATAACGTGTAACGTTATATAGCATTACGTTATAACGTGTAACGTTATATAGTATTACGTTATAACGTGTAACGTTATATAGTATTACGTTATAACGTGTAACGTTATATAGTATTACGTTATACCGTGTAACGTTATATAGTATTACGTTATAACGTGTAACGTTATATAGTATTACGTTATAACGGGTCACGCTATATTGTATTACGTTATAATGTGTAACGTTATTTCCTATTACGATGTAACCTATGACGGTATATAGAGTTGCGTGGTAACGTACAACGTTATATCGTATTTCAGTACACCGTGTAACGTTATATAGTATTACGTTATAACGTGCAACGTTACATAGTATTACGTTACAACGTGCAACGTTATATAGCATTACGTTACAACGTGTAACGTTATATAGTATTGCGTTATAACGTGTAACGTTATATAGTATTGCGTCATAACGTGAAACGTTATATAGCATTACGTTATAACGTGTAACGTTATATAGTATTACGTTATAACGGGTCACGCTATATTGTATTACGTTATAATGTGTAACGTTATTTCCTATTACGATGTAACCTATGACGGTATATAGAGTTGCGTGGTAACGTACAACGTTATATCGTATTTCAGTACACCGTGTAACGTTATATAGTATTACGTTATAACGTGCAACGTTACATAGTATTACGTTACAACGTGCAACGTTATATAGCATTACGTTACAACGTGTAACGTTATATAGTATTGCGTTATAACGTGTAACGTTATATAGTATTGCGTCATAACGTGAAACGTTATATAGCATTACGTTATAACGTGTAACGTTATATAGTATTACGTTGTGACGTATGTCGTTATATAGTATTACGATATAACGTGTAACGTTATATAGTATTACGTTATAACGTGTAGCGTTATATAGTATTACGTTATAACGTGTAACGTTATATAGTATTGCGTTATAACGTGTAACGTTATATAGTATTGCGTTATAACGTGTAACGTTAGACAGGATATCAGTATAACGTCTAATTTTATATAGCATTACGTTATAATGTAAAACGTTATATAGTATTACCATATAACGTGTAACGTTATATAGCATTACGTTATAACGTGTAACGTTATATAGCATTACGTTATAACGTGTAACGTTACATAGTATTACGTTACAACGTGCAACATTATATAGCATTACGTTATAACGTGTAGCGTTATATGGTATTACGTTATAACGTGTAACGTCATATAGTATTACGTTATAACGTGTAACGTTATTTACTATTACGATGTAACCTATGACGGTATATAGAGTTGCGTGGTAACGTATAACGTTATATCGTATATCAGTACATCGTGTAATGTTATATAGTATTACGTTATAACGTGTAACGTTACATAGTATTACGTTATAACGTGCAACGTTATATAGCATTACGTTACAACGTGTAACGTTATATAGTATTGCGTTATAACGTGTAACGTTATATAGTATTGCGTCATAACGTGAAACGTTATATAGCATTACGTTATAACGTGTAACGTTATATGGTATTACGTTGTGACGTATGTCGTTATATAGTATTACGATATAACGTGTAACGTTATATAGTATTACGTTATAACGTGTAGCGTTATACAGTATTACGTTATAACGTGTAACGTTACATAGTATTACGTTATAACGTGTAACGTCATGTAGTTTTACGTTATAACGTGTAACGTTATATAGTATTACGTTATAACGTGTAGCATTATATAGTCTTACGTTATAACGTGTAGCGTTATATAGTATTACGTTAGAACGTGTAGCGTTACATAGTATTACGTTAGAACG
Organism: Bombus sylvestris; assembly: GCA_911622165.2. NCBI lineage: Eukaryota > Metazoa > Arthropoda > Insecta > Hymenoptera > Apidae > Bombus > Bombus sylvestris. Next base: position 6,475,118 of record OU443149.1, on the reverse strand, counting down.
TGTAGCGTTATATAGTATTACGTTATAACGCGTAACGTCATATAGTATTACGTTATAACGTGTAACGTTATATAGTATCACGTTATAAGGTGTGGCGTTATATAGTATCACGTTATAACGTCTAACGTTATTTACTATTACGATGTAACCTATGACGGTATATAGAGTTGCGTGGTAACGTATAACGTTATATCGTATATCAGTACATCGTGTAATGTTATATAGTATTACGTTATAACGTGTAACGTTACATAGTATTACGTTATAACGTGCAACGTTATATAGCATGATGTTATAACGTGTAACGTTATATAGTATTGCGTTATAACGTGTAACGTTATATAGCATTACGTTATAACGTGTAACGTTATATAGCATTACGTTATAACGTGTAACGTTATATAGCATTACGTTATAACGTGTAACGTTATATAGTATTGCGTTATAACGTGTAACGTTATATAGTATTGCGTTATAACGTGTAACGTTAGACAGGATATCAGTATAACGTCTAATTTTATATAGCATTACGTTATAATGTAAAACGTTATATAGTATTACCATATAACGTGTAACGTTATATAGCATTACGTTATAACGTGTAACGTTATATAGCATTACGTTATAACGTGTAACGTTATATAGTATTACGTTATAACGTGTAACGTTATATAGTATTACGTTATAACGTGTAACGTTATATAGTATTACGTTATACCGTGTAACGTTATATAGTATTACGTTATAACGTGTAACGTTATATAGTATTACGTTATAACGGGTCACGCTATATTGTATTACGTTATAACGTGTAACGTTATTTCCTATTACGATGTAACCTATGACGGTATATAGAGTTGCGTGGTAACGTACAACGTTATATCGTATTTCAGTACACCGTGTAACGTTATATAGTATTACGTTATAACGTGTAACGTTACATAGTATTACGTTACAACGTGCAACATTATATAGCATTACGTTATAACGTGTAGCGTTATATGGTATTACGTTATAACGTGTAACGTCATATAGTATTACGTTATAACGTGTAACGTTATTTACTATTACGATGTAACCTATGACGGTATATAGAGTTGCGTGGTAACGTACAACGTTATATCGTATTTCAGTACACCGTGTAACGTTATATAGTATTACGTTATAACGTGTAACGTTACATAGTATTACGTTATAACGTGCAACGTTATATAGCATTACGTTACAACGTGTAACGTTATATAGTATTGCGTTATAACGTGTAACGTTATATAGTATTGCGTCATAACGTGAAACGTTATATAGCATTACGTTATAACGTGTAACGTTATATGGTATTACGTTGTGACGTATGTCGTTATATAGTATTACGATATAACGTGTAACGTTATATAGTATTACGTTATAACGTGTAGCGTTATATAGTATTACGTTATAACGTGTAACGTTACATAGTATTACGTTATAACGTGTAACGTCATGTAGTTTTACGTTATAACGTGTAACGTTATATAGTATTACGTTATAACGTGTAGCATTATATAGTCTTACGTTATAACGTGTAGCGTTATATAGTATTACGTTAGAACGTGTAGCGTTACATAGTATTACGTTAGAACGTGTAGCGTTATATAGTATTACGTTATAACGCGTAACGTCATATAGTATTACGTTATAACGTGTAACGTTATATAGTATCACGTTATAAGGTGTGGCGTTATATAGTATCACGTTATAACGTCTAACGTTATTTACTATTACGATGTAACCTATGACGGTATATAGAGTTGCGTGGTAACGTATAACGTTATATCGTATATCAGTACATCGTGTAATGTTATATAGTATTACGTTATAACGTGTAACGTTACATAGTATTACGTTATAACGTGCAACGTTATATAGCATGATGTTATAACGTGTAACGTTATATAGTATTGCGTTATAACGTGTAACGTTATATAGCATTACGTTATAACGTGTAACGTTATATAGCATTACGTTATAACGTGTAACGTTATATAGCATTACGTTATAACGTGTAACGTTATATAGTATTGCGTTATAACGTGTAACGTTATATAGTATTGCGTTATAACGTGTAACGTTAGACAGGATATCAGTATAACGTCTAATTTTATATAGCATTACGTTATAACGTGTAACGTTATATAGCATTACGTTATAACGTGTAACGTTATATAGCATTACGTTATAACGTGTAACGTTATATAGTATTGCGTTATAACGTGTAACGTCATATAGTATTACGTTATAACGTGTAACGTTATTTACTATTACGATGTAACCTATGACGGTATATAGAGTTGCGTGGTAACGTACAACGTTATATCGTATTTCAGTACACCGTGTAACGTTATATAGTATTACGTTATAACGTGTAACGTTACATAGTATTACGTTATAACGTGCAACGTTATATAGCATTACGTTACAACGTGTAACGTTATATAGTATTGCGTTATAACGTGTAACGTTATATAGTATTGCGTCATAACGTGAAACGTTATATAGCATTACGTTATAACGTGTAACGTTATATAGTATCACGTTATAACGTGTAACGTTATATGGTATAACGTTATAACGTATAACGTTATATAGTATCACGTTATATAGTATCACGATATAACGTGTAACGTTATATAGTATCACGTTATAGCGTGTTACGTTATATAGTGTCACGTTATAACGTGTAACGTTATATAGTATATCGTTATATAGTATCACGTTATAACGTGTAACGTTATATAGTATTACGTTATAACGTGTAGCGTTATATAGTATTACGTTATAACGTGTAACGTCATATAGTATTACGTTATAACGTATAACGTGTAACGGTGTATAGTATTACGTTATAACGTGTAACGTCATATAGTATTACGTTATAACGTATAACGTGTAACGGTGTATAGTATTACGTTATAACGTGTAACGTCATATAGTATTACGTTATAACGTGTAACGTTATATAGTATCACGTTATAACGTGTAACGTTATATAGTATAACGTTATAACGTGTAACGTTATATAGTATCACGTTATATAGTATCACGTTATAACGTGTAACGTTATATAGTATCACGTTATAACGTGTAACGTTATATAGTATCACGTTATAACGTGTAACGTTATATAGTATCACGTTATAACGTGTAACGTTATATAGTATTACGTTATAACGTGTAGCGGTATATAGTATTACGTTATAACGTGTAACGGTATATAGTATTACGATATAACGTGTAACGGTATATAGTATTACGATATAACGTGTAACGTCATACAGTATTACGATATAACGTATAACGTTATATAGTATTACGATATAACCTGTAACGTTATATAGTATTACGTTATAACGTGTAACGGTATATAGTATTACGTTATAACGTGTAACGGTATATAGTATTACGATATAACGTGTAACGTCATACAGTATTACGATATAACGTATAACGTTATATAGTATTACGATATAACCTGTAACGTTATATAGTATTACGTTATAACGTGTAACGGTATATAGTATTACGTTATAACGTGTAACGGTATATAGTATTACGATATAACGTGTAACGGTATATAGTATTACGATATAACGTGTAACGTCATACAAGATTACGATATAACGTATAACGTTATATAGTATTACGATATAACCTGTAACGTTATATAGTATTACGATATAACGTGTAACGTCATATAGTATTACGTTATAACGTGTAACGTGTAACGGTATATAGTATTACGATATAACGTGTAACGTCATACAGTATTACGATATAACGTATAACGTTATATAGTATTACGATATAACCTGTAACGTTATATAGTATTACGATATAACGTGTAACGTTATATAGTATCACGTTATAACGGGTAACGTTATTTACTATTACGATGTAACCTATGACGGTATATAGAGTTGCGTGGTAACGTATAACGTTATATCGTATATCAGTACATCGTGTAACGTTATATAGTATTACGTTATAACGTGTAACGTTACATAGTATTACGTTATAACGTGTAACGTCATGTAGTTTTACGTTATAACGTGTAACGTTATATAGTATTACGTTATAACGTGTAGCATTATATAGTCTTACGTTATAACGTGTAGCCTTATATAGTATTACGTTAGAACGTGTAGCGTTACATAGTATTACGTTAGAACGTGTAGCGTTATATAGTATTACGTTATAACGCGTAACGTCATATAGTACTACGTTATAACGTGTAACGTTATATAGTATCACGTTATAAGGGGTGGCGTTATATAGTATAACGTTATAACGTCTAACGTCATATAGTATTACGATATAACGTGTAGCGTTATATAGTATAACGTTATAACGTATAACGTTATATAGTATCACGTTATATAGTATCACGATATAACGTGTAACGTTACATAGTATCACGTTATAACGTGTAACGTTACATAATATTACGTTATAACGTGCAACGTTATATAGCATTACGTTATAACGTGTAACGTTATATAGTATTGCGTTATAACGTGTAACGTTATATAGCATTGCGTTATAACGTGTAACGTTATATAGCATTACGTTATAACGTGTAACGCTATATAGTATTACGATATAACATGTAACTTTAAATAGTATTACGTTATAACGTGTAACGTTATATAGTATTACGATATAACATGTAACTTTAAATAGTATTACGTTATAACGTGTAACGTTATATAATATTACGATATAACGTATAGAGTTATATAGAATTACGTTATAACGTGTAACGTCATATAGTATTACGATATAACGTGTAGCGTTATATAGTATTACGTTATAACGTGTAACATTATATAGTACTAAGTCATAACGTGTAACGCTATATAGTATATCGATATAACATGTAACGTTAAATAGTATTACGTTATAACGTGTAACGTTAGACAGGATATCAGTATAACGTCAAATATTATATAGCATTACGTTATAATATAAAACGTTATATAGTATTACCATATAACGTGTAACGTGATATGGTTTTACGTTATAACGTGTAACGTTATATAGTATCACGTTATAACGTGTAACGTCATATAGTTTTACGTTATAACGTGTAACGTTATATAGTATCACGTTATAACGTGTGGCGTTATATAGTATTAGGTTATAACGTGTAGCGTTATATAGTATTACGTTAAAACGTGTAGCGTTATATAGTATTACATTATAACGTGTAACGTCATATAGTTTTACGTTATAACGTGTAACGTTATATAGTATTACGTTACAACGTGTAACGTTATTTACTATTACGATATAACCTATAACGGTATATAGTATTACGTTATAACGTAGAACGTTACTTCGTATTACGATGTGCCCTATGACGGTATATAGTGTTGCGTGGTAACGTATAACGTTATATCGTATATCAGTACATCGTGTAATGTTATATAGTATTACGTTATAACGTGTAACGTTACATAGTATTGCGTTATAACGTGCAACGTTATATAGCATGACGTTATAACGTGTAACGTTATACAGTATTGCGTTATAACGTGTAACGTTATATAGTATTGCATTATAACGTGTAACGTTATATAGCATTACGTTATAACGTGTAACGTTATATAGCATTACGTTATAACGTGTAACGTTATATAGCATTACGTTATAACGTGCAACGTTATATAGCATTACGTTACAACGTGTAACGTTATATAGTATTGCGTTATAACGTGTAACGTTATATAGCATTACGTTATAACGTGTAACGTTATATAGCATTACGTTATAAAGTGTAATGTTATATAGTATTGCGTTATAACGTGTAACGTTATATAGTATTGCGTTATAACGTGTAACGTTAGACAGGATATCGGTATAACGTCTAATTTTATATAGCATTACGTCATAATGTAAAACGTTATATAGTATTACCATATAACGTGTAACGTTATATAGTATTACGTTAAAACGTGTAACGCTATAGGGTATTACGTTATGACGTATGTCGTTATATAGTATTACGATATAACGTGTAACGTTATATAGTATTACGTTATAACGTGTAGCGTTATATAGTATTACGTTATAACGTGTAACGTCATATAGTTTTACGTTATAACGTGTAACGTTATCTACTCTTACGATGTAATCTATGACGGTATATAGAGTTGCGTGGTAACGTATAACGTTATGTCGTATATCAGTACATCGTGTAACGTTATATAGTATTACGATATAACATGTAACGTTAAATAGTACTACGTTATAACGTGTAACGTTATATAGTATTACGTTATAACGTGTAACGTTATATAGTATCACGTTATATAGTATCACGTTATAACATGTAACGTTATATAGTATTACGTTATAACGTGTGGCGTTATGTAGTATTACGTTATAACGTGTAGCATTATATAGTCTTACGTCATAACGTGTAGCGTTATATAGTATTACGTTAGAACGTGCAGCGTTATATAGTATTACGTTATAACGTGTAGCGTTATATAGTATTACGTTATAACGTGTAACGTGTAACGGTGTATAGTATTACGTTATAACGTGTAACGTCATATAGTATTACGTTATAACGTGTAACGTTATATAGTATCACGTTATAACGTGTAACGTTATATAGTATCACGTTATAACGTGTAACGTTATATAGTATCACGTTATAACGTGTAACGTTATATAGTATCACGTTATAACGTGTAACGTTATATAGTATCACGTTATAACGTGTAACGTTATATAGTATCACGTTATAACGTGTAACGTTATATAGTATCACGTTACATAGTATAACGTTATAACGTATAACGTCATATAGTATTACGATATAACGTGTAGCGTTATATAGTATTACGTTATAACGTGTAACATTATATAGTATTACGTTATAACGTGTAGCGTTATATAGTATTACGTTATAACGTGTAACGTTATTTACTGTTACGATATAACCTATGACGGTATATAGTATTGCGTTATAACGTGTAACGTTATATAGTATCACGTTATAACGTGTAACGTTATATAGTATCACGTTATAACGTGTAACGTTATATAGTATCACGTTATAACGTGTAACGTTATATAGTATCACGTTACATAGTATAACGTTATAACGTATAACGTCATATAGTATTACGATATAACGTGTAGCGTTATATAGTATTACGTTATAACGTGTAACATTATATAGTATTACGTTATAACGTGTAGCGTTATATAGTATTACGTTATAACGTGTAACGTTATTTACTGTTACGATATAACCTATGACGGTATATAGTATTGCGTTATAACGTGCAACGTTATATTGTATTACGTTATAACGTGTAGCGGTATATAGTATCACGTTATAACGTGTAACGTTATATAGTATTACGATATAACGTGTAACGTTATATAGAATTACGTTATAACGTGTAACGTTATATAGTATTACGTTATAACGTGTCACGCTATATTGTATTACGTTATAACGTGTAACGTTATTTACTATTACGATGTAACCTATGACGGTATATAGAGTTGCGTGGTAACGTATAACGTTATATCGTATATCAGTACATCGTGTAATGTTATATAGTATTACGTTATAACGTGTAACGTTACATAGTATTACGTTATAACGTGCAACGTTATATAGCATTACGTTATAACGTGTAACGTTATATAGTATTGCGTTATAACGTGTAACGTTATATAGCATTACGTTATAACGTGTAACGTTATATAGCATTACGTTATAACGTGTAACGTTATATAGTATTACGTTATAACGTGTAACGTTATATAGTATTACGTTATAACGTGTAACGTTATATAGTATTACGTTATACCGTGTAACGTTATATAGTATTACGTTATAACGTGTAACGTTATATAGTATTACGTTATAACGGGTCACGCTATATTGTATTACGTTATAACGTGTAACGTTATTTCCTATTACGATGTAACCTATGACGGTATATAGAGTTGCGTGGTAACGTACAACGTTATATCGTATTTCAGTACACCGTGTAACGTTATATAGTATTACGTTATAACGTGTAACGTTACATAGTATTACGTTACAACGTGCAACATTATATAGCATTACGTTATAACGTGTAGCGTTATATGGTATTACGTTATAACGTGTAACGTCATATAGTATTACGTTATAACGTGTAACGTTATTTACTATTACGATGTAACCTATGACGGTATATAGAGTTGCGTGGTAACGTATAACGTTATATCGTATATCAGTACATCGTGTAATGTTATATAGTATTACGTTATAACGTGTAACGTTACATAGTATTACGTTATAACGTGCAACGTTATATAGCATTACGTTACAACGTGTAACGTTATATAGTATTGCGTTATAACGTGTAACGTTATATAGTATTGCGTTATAACGTGAAACGTTATATAGCATTACGTTATAACGTGTAACGTTATATGGTATTACGTTGTGACGTATGTCGTTATATAGTATTACGATATAACGTGTAACGTTATATAGTATTACGTTATAACGTGTAGCGTTATATAGTATTACGTTATAACGTGTAACGTTACATAGTATTACGTTATAACGTGTAACGTCATGTAGTTTTACGTTATAACGTGTAACGTTATATAGTATTACGTTATAACGTGTAGCATTATATAGTCTTACGTTATAACGTGTAGCGTTATATAGTATTACGTTATAACGCGTAACGTCATATAGTATTACGTTATAACGTGTAACGTTATATAGTATCACGTTATAAGGTGTGGCGTTATATAGTATCACGTTATAACGTCTAACGTTATTTACTATTACGATGTAACCTATGACGGTATATAGAGTTGCGTGGTAACGTATAACGTTATATCGTATATCAGTACATCGTGTAATGTTATATAGTATTACGTTATAACGTGTAACGTTATATAGTATTGCGTTATAACGTGTAACGTTATATAGCATTACGTTATAACGTGTAACGTTATATAGCATTACGTTATAACGTGTAACGTTATATAGCATTACGTTATAACGTGTAACGTTATATAGTATTGCGTTATAACGTGTAACGTTATATAGTATTGCGTTATAACGTGTAACGTTAGACAGGATATCAGTATAACGTCTAATTTTATATAGCATTACGTTATAATGTAAAACGTTATATAGTATTACCATATAACGTGTAACGTTATATAGTATTACCATATAACGTGTAACGTTATATAGTATTACGTTAAAACGTGTAACGCTATAGGGTATTACGTTATGACGTATGTCGTTATATAGTATTACGATATAACGTGTAACGTTATATAGTATTACGTTATGACGTGTAGCGTTATATAGTATTACGTTATAACGTGTAACGTCATATAGTTTTACGTTATAACGTGTAACGTTATTTACTCTTACGATGTAATCTATGACGGTATATAGAGTTGCGTGGTAACGTATAACGTTATGTCGTATATCAGTACATCGTGTAACGTTATATAGTATTACGATATAACATGTAACGTTAAATAGTACTACGTTATAACGTGTAACGTTATATAGTATTACGTTATAACGTGTAACGTTATATAGTATCACGTTATAACGTGTAACGTTATATAGTATCACGTTATAACGTGTAACGTTATAACTTGTAACGTTATATAGTATCACGTTATATAGTATCACGTTATAACGTGTAACGTTATATAGTATTACGTTATAACGTGTGGCGTTATGTAGTATTACGTTATAACGTGTAGCATTATATAGTCTTACGTTATAGCGTGTAGCGTTATATAGTATTACGTTAGAACGTGCAGCGTTATATAGTATTACGTTATAACGTGTAGCGTTATATAGTATTACGTTATAACGTGTAACGTCATATAGTATTACGTTATAACGTGTAACGTGTAACGGTGTATAGTATTACCTTATAACGTGTAACGTCATATAGTATTACGTTATAACGTGTAACGTTATATAGTATCACGTTATAACGTGTAACGTGTAACGGTGTATAGTATTACGTTATAACGTGTAACGTCATATAGGATTACGTTATAACGTGTAACGTTATATAGTATCACGTTATAACGTGTAACGTTATATAGTATAACGTTATGACGTGTAACGTTATATAGTATCACGTTATATAGTATCACGTTATAACGTGTAACGTTATATAGTATCACGTTATAACGTGTAACGTTATATAGTATTACGTTATAACGTGTAACGGTATATAGTATTACGTTATAACGTGTAACGGTATATAGTATTACGATATAACGTGTAACGGTATATAGTATTGCGATATAACGTGTAACGTCATACAGTATTACGATATAACGTATAACGTTATATAGTATTACGATATAACCTGTAACGTTATATAGTATTACGATATAACGTGTAACGTTATATAGTATCACGTTATAACGTGTAACGTTATTTACTATTACAATGTAACCTATTACGTTATATCGTATATCAGTACAACGTGTAACATTATATAGTATTAAGTTATAACGTGTAACGCTATATAGTATTACGTTATAACGGGTAATGTTATTTACTATTACGATGTAACCTATGACGGTATATAGAGTTGCGTGGTAACGTATAACGTTATATCGTATATCAGTACATCGTGTAACGTTATATAGTATTACGTTATAACGTGTAACGTCATGTAGTTTTACGTTATAACGTGTAACGTTATATAGTATTACGTTATAACGTGTAGCATTATATAGTCTTACGTTATAACGTGTAGCCTTATATAGTATTACGTTAGAACGTGTAGCGTTACATAGTATTACGTTAGAACGTGTAGCGTTATATAGTATTACGTTATAACGCGTAACGTCATATAGTACTACGTTATAACGTGTAACGTTATATAGTATCACGTTATAAGGGGTGGCGTTATATAGTATCACGTTATAACGTCTAACGTCATATAGTATTACGATATAACGTGTAGCGTTATATAGTATTACGTTATAACGTGTAACATTATATAGTATTACGTTATAACGTGTAGGGTTATATAGTATTACGTAATAACGTGTAACGTTATTTACTGTTGCGATATAACCTATGACGGTATATAGCGTTGCGTGGTAACGTATTACGTTATATCGTATATCAGTACATCGTGTAATGTTATATAGTATTACGTTATAACGTGTAACGTTACATAGTATTACGTTATAACGTGCAACGTTATATAGTATTGCGTTATAACGTGTAACGTTATATAGTATTGCGTTATAACGTGTAACGTTATATAGCATTACGTTATAACGTGTAACGTTATATAGCATTACGTTATAACGTGTAACGTTATATAGCATTACGTTATAACGTGTAACGTTATATAGTATTGCGTTATAACCTGTAACGTTATATAGTATTGCGTTATAACGTGTAACGTTATATAGTATTGCGTTATAACGTGTAACGTTAGACAGGATATCAGTATAACGTCTAATTTTATATAGCATTACGTTATAATGTAAAACGTTATATAGTATTACCATATAACGCGTAACGTTATATAGTATTACGTTATAACGTGTAACGTTACATAGTATTACGTTATAACGTGCACCGTTATATAGCATTACGTTATAACGTGTAACGTTATATAGTATTGCGTTATAACGTGTAACGTTATATAGCATTACGTTATAACGTGTAACGTTATATAGCATTACGTTATAACGTGTAACGTTATATAGCATTACGTTATAACGTGTAACGTTATTTACTATTACGATGTAACCTATGACGGTATATAGAGTTGCGTGGTAACGTATTACGTTATATCGTATATCAGTACATCGTGTAATGTTATATAGTATTACGTTATAACGTGTAACGTTACATAGTATTACGTTATAACGTGCAACGTTATATAGCATTACGTTATAACGTGTAGCGTTATATAGTATTACGTTATAACGTGTAACGTCATATAGTTTTACGTTATAACGTGTAACGTTATTTACTCTTACGATGTAATCTATGACGGTATATAGAGTTGCGTGGTAACGTATAACGTTATGTCGTATATCAGTACATCGTGTAACGTTATATAGTATTACGATATAACATGTAACGTTAAATAGTACTACGTTATAACGTGTAACGTTATATAGTATTACGTTATAACGTGTAACGTTATATAGTATAACGTTATAACGTGTAACGTTATATAGTATCACGTTATATAGTATCACGTTATAACGTGTAACGTTATATAGTATCACGTTATAACGTGTAACGTTATATAGTATCACGTTATAACGTGTAACGTTATATAGTATCACGTTAAAACGTGTAACGTTATATGGTATTACGTTGTGACGTTGGTCGTTATATAGTATTACGTTATAACGTGTAACGTTATATAGTATCACGTTATAACGTGTAACGTTATATAGTATAACGTTATAACGTGTAACGTTATATAGTATCACGTTATATAGTATCACGTTATATAGTATCACGTTATATAGTATCACGTTATAACGTGTAACGTTATATAGTATCACGTTATATAGTATCACGTTATAACGTGTAACGTTATATAGTATCACGTTATAACGTGTAACGTTATATAGTATCACGTTATAACGTGTAACGTTATATAGTATTGCGTTATAACGTGTAACGTTATATAGTATTGCGTTATAACGTGTAACGTTAGACAGGATATCAGTATAACGTCTAATTTTATATAGCATTACGTTATAATGTAAAACGTTATATAGTATTACCATATAACGTGTAACGTTATATAGTATTACCATATAACGTGTAACGTTATATAGTATTACCATATAACGTGTAACGTTATATAGTATTACGTTAAAACGTGTAACGTTATATGGTATTACGTTGTGACGTATGTCGTTATATAGTATTACGATATAACGTGTAACGTTATATAGTATTACGTTATAACGTGTAGCGTTATATAGTATTACGTTATAACGTGTAACGTCATATAGTTTTACGTTATAACGTGTAACGTTATTTACTCTTACGATGTAATCTATGACGGTATATAGAGTTGCGTGGTAACGTATAACGTTATGTCGTATATCAGTACATCGTGTAACGTTATATAGTATTACGATATAACATGTAACGTTAAATAGTACTACGTTATAACGTGTAACGTTATATAGTATTACGTTATAACGTGTAACGTTATATAGTATAACGTTATAACGTGTAACGTTATATAGTATCACGTTATATAGTATCACGTTATAACGTGTAACGTTATATAGTATCACGTTATAACGTGTACCGTTATATAGTATCACGTTATAACGTGTAACGTTATATAGTATCACGTTATAACGTGTAACGTTATATAGTATCACGTTATATAGTATCACGTTATAACGTGTAACGTTATATAGTATTACGTTATAACGTGTGGCGTTATGTAGTATTACGTTATAACGTGTAACGGTATATAGTATTACGCTTTAACGTGTAACGTCATATAGTATTACGTTATAACGTGTAACGTTATATAGTATCACGTTATAACGTGTAACGTTATATAGTATAACGTTATAACGTGTAACGTTATATAGTATCACGTTATATAGTATCACGTTATAACGTGTAACGTTATATAGTATTACGATATAACGTGTAACGTTATATAGTATCACGTTATAACGTGTAACGTTATTTACTATTACAATGTAACCTATTACGTTATATCGTATATCAGTACATCCTGTAACGTTATATAGTATTACGTTATAACGTGTAACGTTACATAGTATTACGTTATAACGTGTAACGTCATGTAGTTTTACGTTATAACGTGTAACGTTATATAGTATTACGTTATAACGTGTAGCATTATATAGTCTTACGTTATAACGTGTAGCGTTATATAGTATTACGTTAGAGCGTGTAGCGTTACATAGTATTACGTTAGAACGTGTAGCGTTATATAGTATTACGTTATAACGCGTAACGTCATATTGTATTACGTTATAACGTGTAACGTTATATAGTATCACGTTATAAGGTGTAAAGGTATATAGTATTACGTTATAACGTGTAACGGTATATAGTATTACGATATAACGTGTAACGGTATATAGTATTACGATATAACGTGTAACGTCATACAGTATTACGATATAACGTATAACGTTATATAGCATTACGTTATAACGTGTAATGTTATATAGTATTGCGTTATAACGTGTAACGTTATATAGTATCACGTTATAACGTGTAACGTTATATAGTATCACGTTATAACGTGTAACGTTATATAGTATCACGTTATAACGTGTAACGTTATATAGTATCACGTTATAACGTGTAACGTTATATAGTATCACGTTATAACGTGTAACGGTATATAGTATTACGATATAACGTGTAACGGTATATAGTATTACGATATAACGTGTAACGTCATACAGTATTACGGTATAACGTATAACGTTATATAGCATTACGTTATAACGTGTAATGTTATATAGTATTGCGTTATAACGTGTAACGTTATATAGTATTGCGTTATAACGTGTAACGTTATGTAGTATTGCGTTATAACGTGTAACGTTAGACAGGATATCAGTATAACGTCTAATTTTATATAGCATTACGTTATAATGTAAAACGTTATATAGTATTACCATATAACGTGTAACGTTATATAGTATTACCATATAACGTGTAACGTTATATAGTATTACCATATAACGTGTAACGTTATATAGTATTACGTTAAAACGTGTAACGTTATATGGTATTACGTTATGGCGTATGTCGTTATATAGTATTACGATATAACGTGTAACGTTATATAGTATCAGGTTATAACGTGTAACGTTATATAGTATCACGTTATAACGTGTAACGTTATATAGTATCACGTTATAACGTGTAACGTTATATAGTATCACGTTATAACGTGTAACGTTATATAGTATCACGTTATATAGTATCACGTTATAACGTGTAACGTTATATAGTATTACGATATAACGTGTAACGTTATATAGTATCACGTTATAACGTGTAACGTTATTTACTATTACAATGTAACCTATTACGTTATATCGTATATCAGTACATCCTGTAACGTTATATAGTATTACGTTATAACGTGTAACGTTACATAGTATTACGTTATAACGTGTAACGTCATGTAGTTTTACGTTATAACGTGTAACGTTATATAGTATTACGTTATAACGTGTAGCATTATATAGTCTTAGGTTATAACGTGTAGCGTTATATAGTATTACGTTATAACGTGTAAAGGTATATAGTATTACGTTATAACGTGTAACGGTATATAGTATTACGATATAACGTGTAACGGTATATAGTATTACGATATAACGTGTAACGTCATACAGTATTACGATATAACGTATAACGTTATATAGCATTACGTTATAAAGTGTAATGTTATATAGTATTGCGTTATAACGTGTAACGTTATATAGTATTGCGTTATAACGTGTAACGTTATATAGTATTGCGTTATAACGTGTAACGTTAGACAGGATATCAGTATAACGTCTAATTTTATATAGCATTACGTTATAATGTAAAACGTTATATAGTATTACCATATAACGTGTAACGTTATATAGTATTACCATATAACGTGTAACGTTATATAGTATAACGTTAAAACGTGTAACGTTATATGGTATTACGTTATGGCGTATGTCGTTATATAGTATTACGATATAACGTGTAACGTTATATAGTATTACGTTATAACGTGTAGCGTTATATAGTATTACGTTATAACGTGTAACGTCATATAGTTTTACGTTATAACGTGTAACGTTATTTACTCTTACGATGTAATCTATGACGGTATATAGAGTTGCGTGGTAACGTATAACGTTATGTCGTATATCAGTACATCGTGTAACGTTATATAGTATTACGATATAACATGTAACGTTAAATAGTACTACGTTATAACGTGTAACGTTATATAGTATTACGTTATAACGTGTAACGTTATATAGTATAACGTTATATAGTATCACGTTATATAGTATAACGTTATATAGTATCACGTTATATAGTATCACGTTATAACGTGTAACGTTATATAGTAGCACGTTATAACGTGTAACGTTATATAGTATCACGTTATATAGTATCACGTTATATAGTATCACGTTATAACGTGTAACGTTATATAGTATTACGTTATAACGTGTAACGTCATATAGTATTACGTTATAACGTGTAACGTGTAACGGTGTATAGTATTACGTTATAACGTGTAACGTCATATAGGATTACGTTATAACGTGTAACGTTATATAGTATCACGTTATAACGTGTAACGTTATATAGTATAACGTTATAACGCGTAACGTTATATAGTATCACGTTATATAGTATCACGTTATAACGTGTAACGTTATATAGTATTACGTTATAACGTGTAACGGTATATAGTATTACGTTATAACGTGTAACGGTATATAGTATTACGATATAACGTGTAACGGTATATAGTATTGCGATATAACGTGTAACGTCATACAGTATTACGATATAACGTATAACGTTATATAGTATTACGATATAACCTGTAACGTTATATAGTATTACGATATAACGTGTAACGTTATATAGTATCACGTTATAACGTGTAACGGTATTTACTATTACAATGTAACCTATTACGTTATATCGTATATCAGTACAACGTGTAACATTATATAGTATTAAGTTATAACGTGTAACGCTATACAGTATTACGTTATAACGGGTAACGTTATTTACTATTACGATGTAACCTATGACGGTATATAGAGTTGCGTGGTAACGTATAACGTTATATCGTATATCACTACATCGTGTAACGTTATATAGTATTACGTTATAACGTGTAACGTTACATAGTATTACGTTATAACGTGTAACGTCATGTAGTTTTACGTTATAACGTGTAACGTTATATAGTATTACGTTATAACGTGTAGCATTATATAGTCTTACGTTATAACGTGTAGCCTTATATAGTATTACGTTAGAACGTGTAGCGTTACATAGTATTACGTTAGAACGTGTAGCGTTATATAGTATTACGTTATAACGTGTAACGTTATATAGTATCACGTTATAACGTGTAACGTTTTACAGTATCACGTTATAACGTGTAACGTTATATAGTATCACGTTATAACGTGTAACGTTATATAGTATTACGTTACAACGTGTAACGTTATTTACTGTTACGATATAACCTATCACGGTATATAGTATTACGTTATAACGTGTAACGTTATATAGTATTACGTTATAACGTGTAGCGGTATATAGTATTACGTTATAACGTGTAACGTAATATAGTATCACGTTATAACGTGTAGCGTTATATAGCATCACGTTATAACGTGTAACGTTATATAGTATCACGTTATAACGTGTAACGGTATATAGTATTACGTTATAACGTGTAACGTTATTTACTATTACAATGTAACCTATTACGTTATATCGTATATCAGTACAACGTGTAACATTATATAGTATTAAGTTATAACGTTGAACGCTATATAGTATTACGTTATAACGTGTAACGTTACATAGTATTACGTTATAACGTGTAACGTCATGTAGTTTTACGTTATAACGTGTAACGTTGTATAGTATTACGTTATAACGTGTAACGTTACATAGTATTACGTTATAACGTGCAACATTATATAGTATTACATTATAACGTGTAGCGTTATATAGTATTACGTTATGACGTATGTCGTTATATAGTAATACGTTATAACGTGTAACGTTATTTACAATTACAATGTAACCTATGACGTTATATCGTATATCAGTACAACGTGTAACACTATATAGTATTAAGTTATAACGTGTACCGCTATATAGTATTACGATGTAACATGTAACGTTAAATAGTATTACGTTGCAACGTGTAACGTTATTTACTATTGCAATGTAACCTATGACGTTATATCGTATATCAGTACAACGTGTAACACTATATAGTATTAAGTTATAACGTGTAACGCTATGTAGTATCACGATATAACATGTAACGTTAAATAGTATTACGTTATAACGTGTAACGTTATATGGTATTACGTTATAACGTGTAACGTCATATAGTACTACGTTATAACGTGTGGCGTTATATAGTATTACGTTATAACGTGTAACGTCATATAGTATTACGTTATAACCTATGACGGTATATAGTATTACGTTATAACGTAGAACGTTACTTCGTATTACGATGTGACCTTTGACGGTATATAGTGTTGCGTGGTAACGTATAACGTTATATCGTATATCAGTTCAACGTGTAACACTATATAGTATTAAGTTATAACGTGTAACGCTATGTAGTATCACGATATAACATGTAACGTTAAATAGTATTACGTTATAACGCGTAACGTCATATAGTATTACGTTATAACGTGTAATGTTATATAGTATTACGTTACAACGTGTAACGTTATTTACTGTTACGATATAACATATGACGGTATATAGTATTACGTTATAACGTGTAACGTTATATAGTATTACGTTATAACGTGTAGCGGTATATAGTATTACGTTATAACGTGTAACGTCATATAGTATTACGTTATAACGTGTAACGTCATATAGTATTACGTTATAACGTGTAACGTTATATAGTATTACGTTACAACGTGTAACGTTATTTACTGTTACGATATAACCTATGATGGTATATAGTATTACGTTATAACGTGTAACGTTATATAGTATTACGTTATAACGTGTAGCGGTATATAGTATTACGTTATATCGTGTAACGTCATATAGTATTACGTTATAACGTGTAACGTTATATAGTATCACGTTATAACGTGTAACGTTATATAGTATCACGTTATAACGTGTAACGTTATATAGTATCACGTTATAACGTGTAACGTTATATAGTATCACGTTATAACGTGTAACGTTATAGAGTATCACGTTATAACGTGTAACGTTATATAGTATCACGTTATAACGTGTAACGTCATATAGTATGACGTTATAACGTGTAACGTTATATAGTATCACGTTATAACGTGTAACGGTATATAGTATTACGATATAACGTGTAACGGTATATAGTATTACGATATAACGTGTAACGTCATATAGTATTACGTTATAACGTGTAACGTTATATGGTATTACGTTATGACGTATGTCGTTATATAGTATTACGATATAACGTGTTACGTCATATAGTTTTACGTTATAACGTGTAACGTTATTTACTCTTACGATGTAATCTATGACGGTATATAGAGTTGCGTGGTAACGTATAACGTTATGTCGTATATCAGTACATCGTGTAACGTTATATAGTATTTCGATATAACATGTAACGTTAAATAGTACTACGTTATAACGTGTAACGTTATATAGTATTACGTTATAACGTGTAACGTCATATAGTATTACGTTATAACGTGTGGCGTTATATAGTATTATGTTATAACGTGTAACGTCATATAGTATTACGTTATAACGAATAACGTTAGACAGGATATCAGTATAACGTCTAATTTTATATAGCATTACGTTATAATGTAAAACGTTATATAGTGTTACCATATAACGTGTAACGTTATATAGCATTACGTTAAAACGTGTAACGTTATACAGTATCACGTTATAACGTGTAACGTTATATAGTATCACGTTATAACGTGTAACGTTATATAGTATCACGTTATATAGTATCACGTTATAACGTGTAACGTTATATAGTATCACGTTATAACGTGTAACGTTACATAGTATTACGTTATAACGTGTAACGTCATGTAGTTTTACGTTATAACGTGTAACGTTATATAGTATTACGTTATAACGTGTAGCATTATATAGTCTTACGTTATAACGTGTAGCCTTATATAGTATTACGTTAGAACGTGTAGCGTTACATAGTATTACGTTAGAACGTGTAGCGTTATATAGTATTACGTTATAACGCGTAACGTCATATAGTACTACGTTATAACGTGTAACGTTATATAGTATCACGTTATAAGGGGTGGCGTTATATAGTATCACGTTATAACGTCTAACGTCATATAGTATTACGATATAACGTGTAGCGTTATATAGTATTACGTTATAACGTGTAACATTATATAGTATTACGTTATAACGTGTAGCGTTATATAGTATTACGTTATAACGTGTAACGTTATATAGTATTACGTTACAACGTGTAACGTTATTTACTGTTACGATATAAGCTATCACGGTATATAGTATTGCGTTATAACGTGTAACGTTATATAGTATCACGTTATAACGTGTAACGTCATGTAGTTTTACGTTATAACGTGTAACGTTGTATAGTATTACGTTATAACGTGTAACGTTATACAGTATCACGTTATAACGTGCAACATTATATAGTATTACGTTATAACGTGCAACATTATATAGTATTACATTATAACGTGTAGCGTTATATAGTATTACGTTATGACGTATGTCGTTATATAGTAATACGTTATAACGTGTAACGTTATTTACAATTACAATGTAACCTATGACGTTATATAGTATGACGTTATAACGTAGAACGTTACTTCGTATTACGATGTGACCTATGACGGTATATAGTGTTGCGTGGTAACGTGTAACGTTATATAGTATTCCGATATAACGTGTAGCGTTGTATAGTATTGCGTTATAACGTGTAACGTTATATAGTATTGCGTTGTAACGTGTAACGTTAGACAGGATATCAGTATAACGTGTAATGTTATATAGTATTGCGTTATAACGTGTAACGGTATATAGTATTGCGTTATAACGTGTAACATTATATACTATTGCGTTATAACGTGTAACGTTAGACAGGATATCAGTATAACGTCTAATTTTGTATAGCATTACGTTATAATGTAAAACGTTATATAGTATTACCATATAACGTGTAACGTTATATAGTATTACCATATAACGTGTAACGTTATATAGTATTACCATATAACGTGTAACGTTATATAGTATTACCATATAACGTGTAACGTTATATAGTATTACGTTAAAACGTGTAACGTTATATGGTATTACGTTATGACGTATGTCGTTATATACTATTACCATATAACGTGTAACGTTATATAGCATTACGTTAAAACGTGTGGCGTTATATAGTATTACGTTATAACGTGTAACGTCATGTAGTATTACGTTATAACGAATAACGTTAGACAGGATATCAGCATAACGTCTAATTTTATATAGCATTACGTTATAATGTAAAACGTTATATAGTGTTACCATATAACGTGTAACGTTATATATCATTACGTTGAAACGTATAACGTTATATGATATTACGTTATGACGTATGTCGTTATATAGAATTACGTTACAACGTGTAACGTTATTTACTATTACGATGTAACCTATGACGGTATATAGTATTACGTTATAACGTAGAACGTTACTTCGTATTACGATGTGACCTATGACGGTATATAGTGTTGCGTGGTAACGTATAACGTTATGTCGTATATCAGTACATCGTGTAACGTTATATAGTATTACGATATAACATGTAACGTTAAATAGTACTACGTTATAACGTGTAACGTTATATAGTATTACGTTATAACGTGTAACGTCATATAGTATTACGTTATAACGTGTGGCGTTATATAGTATTACGTTATAACGTGTAACGTCATATAGTATTACGTTATAACGAATAACGTTAGACAGGATATCAGTATAACGTCTAATTTTATACAGCATTACGTTATAATGTAAAACGTTATATAGTGTTACCATATAACGTGTAACGTTATATAGCATTACGTTAAAACGTGTAACGTTATATGATATTACGTTATGACGTATGTCGTTATATAGTATTACGTTACAACGTGTAACGTTATTTACTATTACGATGTAACCTATGACGGTATATAGTATTACGTTATAACGTAGAACGTTACTTCGTATTACGATGTGACCTATGACGGTATATAGTGTTGCGTGGTAACGTATAACGTTATATCGTATATCAGTACATCGTGTAACGTTATATAGTATTACGTTATAACGTGTGGCGTTATATAGTATTACGTTATAACGTGTAACGTCATATAGTATTACGTTATAACGAATAACGTTAGACAGGATATCAATATAACGTCTAATTTTATATAGCATTACGGTATAATTTAAAACGTTATATAGTATTACCATATAACGTGTAACGTTATATAGTATTACGTTATAACGTGTAACATTATATAGTATTAAGTTATAACGTGTAACACTATATAGTATTACGATATAACATGTAACGTTAAATAGTATTACGTTACAACGTGTAACGTTATTTACTATTACGATGTAGCCTGTGACGGTATATAGTATTACGTTATAACGTAGAACGTTACTTCGTATTACGATGTGACCTATGACGGTATATAGTGTTGCGTGGTAACGTTTAACGGTATATCGTATATCAGTACATCGTGTAACGTTATATAGTATTACGTTACCACGTGCAACGCTATATAGTATTACGCTATAACGTGTAACGTCATATGGTATTACGATATAACGTGTAGCGTTATATAGTATTACGTTATAACGTGTAACATTATATAGTATTAAGTTATAACGTGTAACGCTATATAGTATTACGATATAACATGTAACGTTAAATAGTATGACGTTATAACGTGTGGCGTTATATAGTATTCCGTTATAACGTGTAACGTCATATAGTATTACGTTCTAACGAATAACGTTAGACAGGATATCAGTATAACGTCTAATTTTATATAGCATTACGTTATAATGTAAAACGTTATATAGTAGTACCATATATCGTGTAACGTTATATAGTATTACGTTAAAACGTGTAACGTTATATGGTATTACGTTATGACGTATGTCGTTATATAGTATTACGTTACAACGTGTAACGTTATTTACTATTACGATGTAACCTATGACGGTATATAGTATTACGTTATAACGTAGAACGTTACTTCGTATTACGATGTGACCTATGACGGTACATAGTGTTGCGTGGTAACGTATAACGTTATATCGTATATCAGTACATCGTGTAACGTTATATTGTATTACGTTATAACGTGGGGCGTTATATAGTATTACGTTATAACGTGTAACGTCATATAGTATTACGTAATAACGAATAACGTTAGACAGGATATCAATATAACGTCTAATTTTATATAGCATTACGTTATAATTTAAAACGTTATATAGTATTACCATATAACGTGTAACGTTATATAGTATTACCATATAACGTGTAACGTTATATAGTATTACGTTAAAACGTGTAACGTTATATAGTATTACGTTAAAACGTGTAACGTTATGTGGTATTACGTTATGACGTGTGTCGTTATATAGTATTACGTTACAACGTGCAACGCTATATAGTATTACGCTATAACATGTAACTTTAAATAGTATTACGTTATAACGTGTAACGTTATATAGTATTACGATAGAACGTGTAGCGTTATATAGTATTACGTTATAACGTGTAACGTCATATGGTATTACGATATAACGTGTAGCGTTATATAGTATTACGTTATAACGTGTAACATTATATAGTATTAAGTTATAACGTGTAACGCTATATAGTATTACGATATAACATGTAACGTTAAATAGTATGACGTTATAACGTGTGGCGTTATATAGTATTCCGTTATAACGTGTAACGTCATATAGTATTACGTTCTAACGAATAACGTTAGACAGGATATCAGTATAACGTCTAATTTTATATAGCATTACGTTATAATGTAAAACGTTATATAGTAGTACCATATATCGTGTAACGTTATATAGTATTACGTTAAAACGTGTAACGTTATATGGTATTACGTTATGACGTATGTCGTTATATAGTATTACGTTACAACGTGTAACGTTATTTACTATTACGATGTAACCTATGACGGTATATAGTATTACGTTATAACGTAGAACGTTACTTCGTATTACGATGTGACCTATGACGGTATATAGTGTTGCGTGGTAACGTATAACGTTATATCGTATATCAGTACATCGTGTAACGTTATAGAGTATTACGTTATAACGTGTAACGTCATATAGTATTACGTTATGACGAATAACGTTAGACAGGATATCAATATAACGTCTAATTTTATATAGCATTACGTTATAATTTAAAACATTATATAGTATTACCATATAACGTGTAACGTTATATAGTATTACGTTAAAACGTGTAACGTTATATGGTATTACGTTATGACGTGTGTCGTTATATAGTATTACGTTACAACGTGCAACGCTATATAGTATTACGCTATAACATGTAACTTTAAATAGTATTACGTTATAACGTGTAACGTTATATAGTATTACGATATAACGTGTAGCGTTATATAGTATTACGTTATAACGTGTAACGTCATATGGTATTACGATATAACGTGTAGCGTTATATAGTATTACGTTATAACGTGTAACATTATATAGTATTAAGATATAACGTTTAACGCTATATAGTATTACGATATAACATGTAACGTTAAATAGTATGACGTTATAACGTGTGGCGTTATATAGTATTCCGTTATAATGTGTAACGTCATATAGTATTACGTTCTAACGAATAACGTTAGACAGGATATCAGTATAATGTCTAATTTTATATAGCATTACGTTATAATGTAAAACGTTATATAGTAGTACCATATATCGTGTAACGTTATATAGTATTACGTTAAAACGTGTAACGTTATATGGTATTACGTTATGACGTATGTCGTTATATAGTATTACGTTACAACGTGTAACGTTATTTACTATTACGATGTAACCTATGACGGTATATAGTATTACGTTATGACGTATGTCGTTATATAGTAATACGTTATAACGTGTAACGTTATTTACAATTACAATGTAACCTATGACGTTATATCGTATATCAGTACAACGTGTAACACTATATAGTATTAAGTTATAACGTGTACCGCTATATAGTATTACGATGTAACATGTAACGTTAAATAGTATTACGTTGCAACGTGTAACGTTATTTACTATTGCAATGTAACGTATAACGTTATATCGTATATCAGTTCAACGTGTAACACTATATAGTATTAAGTTATAACGTGTAACGCTATGTAGTATCACGATATAACATGTAACGTTAAATAGTATTACGTTATAACGCGTAACGTCATATAGTATTACGTTATAACGTGTAATGTTATATAGTATTACGTTACAACGTGTAACGTTATTTACTGTTACGATATAACATATGACGGTATATAGTATTACGTTATAACGTGTAACGTTATATAGTATTACGTTATAACGTGTAGCGGTATATAGTATTACGTTATAACGTGTAACGTCATATAGTATTACGTTATAACGTGTAACGTCATATAGTATTACGTTATAACGTGTAACGTTATATAGTATTACGTTACAACGTGTAACGTTATTTACTGTTACGATATAACCTATGATGGTATATAGTATTACGTTATAACGTGTAACGTTATATAGTATTACGTTATAACGTGTAGCGGTATATAGTATTACGTTATAACGTGTAACGTCATATAGTATTACGTTATAACGTGTAACGTTATATAGTATCACGTTATAACGTGTAACGTTATATAGTATCACGTTATAACGTGTAACGTTATATAGTATCACGTTATAACGTGTAACGTTATATAGTATCACGTTATAACGTGTAACGTTATATAGTATCACGTTATAACGTGTAACGTTATATAGTATCACGTTATAACGTGTAACGTTATATAGTATCACGTTATAACGTGTAACGTTATATAGTATCACGTTATAACGTGTAACGTCATATAGTATGACGTTATAACGTGTAACGTTATATAGTATCACGTTATAACGTGTAACGGTATATAGTATTACGATATAACGTGTAACGTCATATAGTATTACGTTATAACGTGTAACGTTATATGGTATTACGTTATGACGTATGTCGTTATATAGTATTACGATATAACGTGTAACGTCATATAGTTTTACGTTATAACGTGTAACGTTATTTACTCTTACGATGTAATCTATGACGGTATATAGAGTTGCGTGGTAACGTATAACGTTATGTCGTATATCAGTACATCGTGTAACGTTATATAGTATTTCGATATAACATGTAACGTTAAATAGTACTACGTTATAACGTGTAACGTTATATAGTATTACGTTATAACGTGTAACGTCATATAGTATTACGTTATAACGTGTGGCGTTATATAGTATTACGTTATAACGTGTAGCATTATATAGTCTGACGTTATAACGTGTAGCCTTATATAGTATTACGTTAGAACGTGTAGCGTTACATAGTATTACGTTAGAACGTGTAGCGTTATATAGTATTACGTTATAACGCGTAACGTCATATAGTACTACGTTATAACGTGTAACGTTATATAGTATCACGTTATAAGGGGTGGCGTTATATAGTATCACGTTATAACGTCTAACGTCATATAGTATTACGATATAACGTGTAGCGTTATATAGTATTACGTTATAACGTGTAACATTATATAGTATTACGTTATAACGTGTAGCGTTATATAGTATCACGTTATAACGTGTAAGGTTATATAGTATCACGTTATAACGTGTAACGTTATATAGTATCACGTTATATAGTATCACGTTATAACGTGTAACGTTATATAGTATCACGTTATAACGTGTAACGTTACATAGTATTACGTTATAACGTGTAACGTCATGTAGTTTTACGTTATAACGTGTAACGTTATATAGTATTACGTTATAACGTGTAGCATTATATAGTCTTACGTTATAACGTGTAGCCTTATATAGTATTACGTTAGAACGTGTAGCGTTACATAGTATTACGTTAGAACGTGTAGCGTTATATAGTATTACGTTATAACGCGTAACGTCATATAGTACTACGTTATAACGTGTAACGTTATATAGTATCACGTTATAAGGGGTGGCGTTATATAGTATCACGTTATAACGTCTAACGTCATATAGTATTACGATATA
Source organism: Bombus sylvestris (assembly GCA_911622165.2). Classification (NCBI taxonomy): domain Eukaryota; kingdom Metazoa; phylum Arthropoda; class Insecta; order Hymenoptera; family Apidae; genus Bombus; species Bombus sylvestris. The sequence continues at coordinate 6,447,922 of OU443149.1, read as the reverse complement.
ACGTGTAGCGTTATATAGTATTACGTTATAACGTGTAACATTATATAGTATTACGTTATAACGTGTAGCGTTATATAGTATTACGTTATAACGTGTAACGTTATATAGTATTACGTTACAACGTGTAACGTTATTTACTGTTACGATATAAGCTATCACGGTATATAGTATTGCGTTATAACGTGTAACGTTATATAGTATCACGTTATAACGTGTAACGTCATGTAGTTTTACGTTATAACGTGTAACGTTGTATAGTATTACGTTATAACGTGTAACGTTATTTACAATTACAATGTAACCTATGACGTTATATAGTATGACGTTATAACGTAGAACGTTACTTCGTATTACGATGTGACCTATGACGGTATATAGTGTTGCGTGGTAACGTATAACGTTATATCGTATATCAGTACATCGTGTAACGTTATATAGTATTCCGATATAACGTGTAGCGTTGTATAGTATTGCGTTATAACGTGTAACGTTAGACAGGATATCAGTATAACGTCTAATTTTATATAGCATTACGTTATAATGTAAAACGTTATATAGTAGTACCATATATCGTGTAACGTTATATAGTATTACGTTAAAACGTGTAACGTTATATGGTATTACGTTATGACGTATGTCGTTATATAGTATTACGTTACAACGTGTAACGTTATTTACTATTACGATGTAACCTATGACGGTATATAGTATTACGTTATAACGTAGAACGTTACTTCGTATTACGATGTGACCTATGACGGTATATAGTGTTGCGTGGTAACGTATAACGTTATATCGTATATCAGTACATCGTGTAACGTTATAGAGTATTACGTTATAACGTGTGGCGTTATATAGTATTACGTTATAACGTGTAACGTCATATAGTATTACGTTATGACGAATAACGTTAGACAGGATATCAATATAACGTCTAATTTTATATAGCATTACGTTATAATTTAAAACATTATATAGTATTACCATATAACGTGTAACGTTATATAGTATTACGTTAAAACGTGTAACGTTATATGGTATTACGTTATGACGTGTGTCGTTATATAGTATTACGTTACAACGTGCAACGCTATATAGTATTACGCTATAACATGTAACTTTAAATAGTATTACGTTATAACGTGTAACGTTATATAGTATTACGATATAACGTGTAGCGTTATATAGTATTACGTTATAACGTGTAACGTCATATGGTATTACGATATAACGTGTAGCGTTATATAGTATTACGTTATAACGTGTAACATTATATAGTATTAAGTTATAACGTGTAACGCTATATAGTATTACGATATAACATGTAACGTTAAATAGTATTACGTTATAACGTGTGGCGTTATATAGTATTCCGTTATAACGTGTAACGTCATATAGTATTACGTTCTAACGATTAACGTTAGACAGGATATCAGTATAACGTCTAATTTTATATAGCATTACGTTATAATGTTAAACGTTATATAGTATTACCATATATCGTGTAACGTTATATAGCATTACGTTAAAACGTGTAACGTTATATGGTATTACGTTATGACGTGTGTCGTTATATAGTGTTACGTTACAACGTGCAACGCTATATAGTATTACGATATAACATGTAACTTTAAATAGTATTACGTTATAACGTGTAACGTTATATAGTATTACGATATAACGTGTAGCGTTGTATAGTATTGCGTTATAACGTGTAACGTTATATAGTATTGCGTTGTAACGTGTAACATTAGACAGGATATCAGTATAACGTGTAATGTTATATAGTATTGCGTTATAACGTGTAACGGTATATAGTATTGCGTAATAACGTGTAACGTTATATACTATTGCGTTATAACGTGTAACGTTAGGCAGGATATCAGTATAACGTCTAATTTTATATAGCATTACGTTATAATGTAAAACGTTATATAGTATTACCATATAACGTGTAACGTTATATAGTATTACGTTAAAACGTGTAACGTTATATGGTATTACGTTATAACGTGTAACGTTATATAGTATTACGTTATAACGTGTAACATTATATAGTATTAAGTTATAACGTGTAACGCTATATAGTATTACGATATAACATGTAACGTTAAATAGTATTACGTTACAACGTGTAACGTTATTTACTATTACGATGTAACCTATGACGGTATATAGTATTACGTTATAACGTAGAACGTTACTTCGTATTACGATGTGACCTATGACGGTATATAGTGTTGCGTGGTAACGTATAACGTTATATCGTATATCAGTACATCGTGTAACGTTATATAGTATTACGTTATAACGTGTGGCGTTATATGGTATTACGTTATGACGTATGTCGTTATATAGTATTACGTTACAACGTGTAACGTTATTTACTATTACGATGTGACCTATGACGGTATATAGTGTTGCGTGGTAACGTATAACGTTATATCGTATATCAGTACATCGTGTAACGTTATATAGTATTACGTTATAACGTGTAACGTCATATAGTATTACGTTATAACGTGTAGCGTTATATAGTATTACGTTATAACGTGTAACGTCATATAGTATTACGATATAACGTGTAGCGTTATATAGTATTACGTTATAACGTGTAACATTATATAGTATTAAGTTATAACGTGTAACGCTATATAGTGTTACGATATAACATGTAACGTTAAATAGTATTACGTTATAACGTGTGGCGTTATATAGTATTGCGTTATAACGTGTAACGTCATATAGTATTACGTTATAACGAATAACGTTAGACAGGATGTCAGTATAACGTCTAATTTTATATAGCATTACGTTATAATGTAAAACGTTATATAGTATCACCATATATCGTGTAACGTTATATAGCATTACGTTAAAACGTGTAACGTTATATGGTATTACGTTATGACGTATGTCGTTATATAGTATTACGTTACAACGTGTAACGTTATTTACTATTACGATGTAACCTATGACGGTATATAGTATTACGTTATAACGTAGAACGTTACTTCGTATTACGATGTGACCTATGACGGTATATAGTGTTGCGTGGTAACGTATAACGTTATATCGTATATCAGTACATCGTGTAACGTTATATAGTATTACGTTATAACGTGTGGCGTTATATAGTATTACGTTATAACGTGTAACGTCATATAGTATTACGTTATAACGAATAACGTTAGACAGGATACCAATATAACGTCTAATTTTATATAGCATTACGTTATAATTTAAAACATTATATAGTATTACCATATAACGTGTAACGTTATATAGTATTACGTTATAACGTGTAACGCTATATAGTATTACGATATAACATGTAACGTTATATAGTATTACGTTATAACGTGTAACGTTATATAGTATTACGTTATAACGTGTAACGTCATATAGTATTACGTTATAACGTGTAACGTTATATAGTATTACGATATAACGTGTAGCGTTATATAGTATTACGTTATAACGTGTAACATTATATAGTATTAAGTTATAACGTGTAACGCTATATAGTATTACGATATAACATGTAACGTTAAATAGTATTACGTTATAACGTGTGGCGTTATATAGTATTGCGTTATAACGTGTAACGTCATATAGTATTGCGTTATAACGAATAACGTTAGACAGGATATCAGTATAACGTCTAATTTTATATAGCATTACGTTTTAATGTAAAACGTTATATAGTATCACCATATATCGTGTAACGTTATATAGCATTACGTTAAAACGTGTAACGTTATATGGTATTACGTTATGACGTATGTCGTTATATAGTATTACGTTACAACGTGTAACGTTATTTACTATTACGATGTAACCTATGACGGTATATAGTATTACGTTATAACGTAGAACGTTACTTCGTATTACGATGTGACCTATGACTGTATATAGTGTTGCGTGGTAACGTATAACGTTATATCGTATATCAGTACATCGTGTAACGTTATATAGTATTACGTTATAACGTGTGGCGTTATATAGTATTACGTTATAACGTGTAACGTCATATAGTATTACGTTATAACGAATAACGTTAGACAGGATACCAATATAACGTCTAATTTTATATAGCATTACGTTATAATTTAAAACATTATATAGTATTACCATATAACGTGTAACGTTATATAGTATTACGTTAAAACGTGTAACGTTATATGGTATTACGTTATGACGTGTGTCGTTATATAGTATTACGTTACAACGTGCAACTCTATATAGTATTACGATATTACATGTAACTTTAAATAGTATTACGTTATAACGTGTAACGTTATATAGTATTACGATATAACGTGTAGCGTTATATAGTATTACGTTATAACGTGTAACGCTATATAGTATTACGATATAACATGTAACGTTATATAGTATTACGTTATAACGTGTAACGTTATATAGTATTACGTTATAACGTGTAACGTTATATAGTATTACGTTAAATCGTGTAACTTTATATGGTATTACGTTATAACGTGTGGCGTTATATAGTATTACGTTATAACGTGTAACGTCATATAGTATTACGTTATAACGAATAACGTTAGACAGGATATCAGTATAACGTCTAATTTTATATAGCATTACGTTATAATGTAAAACGTTGTATAGTGTTACCATATAACGTGTAACGTTATATAGCATTACGTTAAAACGTGTAACGTTATATGATATTACGTTATGACGTATGTCGTTATATAGTATTACGTTATAACGTGTAACGTTATTTACAATTACAATTTAACCTATGACGTTATATCGTATATCAGTACAACGTGTAACATTATATAGTATTAAGATATAACGTGTAACGCTATTAAATATTACGATATAACATGTAACGTTAAATAGTCCTACGTTATAACGTGTAACGTTATATGGTATTACGTTATGACGTATGTCGTTATATAGTATTACGTTATAACGTGTAACGTTATTTACAATTACAATGTAACCTATGACGTTATATCGTATATCAGTACAACGTGTAACATTATATAGTATTAAGATATAACGTGTAACGCTATTAAATATTACGATATAACATGTAACGTTAAATAGTACTACGTTATAACGTGTAACGTTATATAGTATTACGTTATAACATGTAACGTCATATAGTATTACGTTATAACGTGTGGCGTTACATAGTATTACGTTATAACGTGTAACGTCATATAGTATTACGTTATAACGAATAACGTTAGACAGGATATCAGTATAACGTCTAATTTTATATAGCATTACGTTATAATGTAAAACGTTATATAGTGTTACCATATAACGTGTAACGTTATATAGCATTACGTTAAAACGTGTAACGTTATATGATATTACGTTATGACGTATGCCGTTATATAGTATTACGTTACAACGTGTAACGTTATTTACTATTACGATGTAACCTATGGCGGTATATAGTATTACGTTATAACGTAGAACGTTACTTCGTATTACGATGTGACCTATGACGGTATATAGTGTTGCGTGGTAACGTATAACGTTATATCGTATATCAGTACATCGTGTAACGTTATATAGTATTACGTTATAACGTGTGGCGTTATATAGTATTACGTTATAACGTGTAACGTCATATAGTATTACGTTATAACGAATAACGTTAGACAGGATATCAATATAACGTCTAATTTTATATAGCATTACGTTATAATTTAGAACGTTATATAGTATTACCATATAACGTGTAACGTTATATAGTATTACGTTATAACGTGTAACATTATATAGTATTAAGTTATAAAGTGTAACGCTATATAGTATTACGATATAACATGTAACGTTAAATAGTATTACGTTACAACGTGTAACGTTATTTACTATTACGATGTAACCTATGACGGTATATAGTATTACGTTATAACGTAGAACGTTACTTCGTATTACGATGTGACCTATGACGGTATATAGTGTTGCGTGGTAACGTATAACGTTATATCGTATATCAGTACATCGTGTAACGTTATATAGTATTACGTTATAACGTGTGGCGTTATATAGTATTACGTTATAACGTGTAACGTCATATAGTATTACGTTATAACGAATAACGTTAGACAGGATATCAATATAACGTCTAATTTTATATAGCATTACGTTATAATTTAAAACGTTATATAGTATCACCATATAACGTGTAACGTTATATAGTATTACGTTAAAACGTGTAACGTTATATGGTATTACGTTATGACGTGTGTCGTTATATAGTATTACGTTACAACGTGCAGCGCTATATAGTATTACGCTATAACATGTAACTTTAAATAGTATTACGTTATAACGTGTAACGTTATATAGTATTACGATATAACGTGTAGCATTATATAGTATTACGTTATAACGTGTAACGTCATATAGTATTACGTTATAACGAATAACGTTAGACAGGATATCAGTATAACGTCTAATTTTATATAGCATTACGTTATAATGTAAAACGTTATATAGTATTACCATATATCGTGTAACGTTATATAGCATTACGTTAAAACGTGTAACGTTATATGGTATTACGTTATGACGTATGTCGTTATATAGTATTACGTTACAACGTGTAACGTTATTTACTATTACGATGTAACCTATGACGGTATATAGTATTACGTTATAACGTGTAACATTATATAGTATTAAGTTATAACGTGTAACGCTATATAGTATTACGATATAACATGTAACGTTAAATAGTATTACGTTATAACGTGTGGCGTTATATAGTATTGCGTTATAACGTGTAACGTCATATAGTATTACGTTATAACGAATAACGTTAGACAGGATATCAGTATAACGTCTAATTTTATATAGCATTACGTTATAATGTAAAACGTTATATAGTATCACCATATATCGTGTGACGTTATATAGCATTACGTTAAAACGTGTAACGTTATATGGTATTACGTTATGACGTGTGTCGTTATATAGTATTACGTTACAACGTGCAACGCTATATAGTATTACGATATTACATGTAACTTTAAATAGTATTACGTTATAACGTGTAACGTTATATAGTATTACGATATAACGTGTAGCGTTATATAGTATTACGTTATAACGTGTAACGCTATATAGTATTACGATATAACATGTAACGTTATATAGTATTACGTTATAACGTGTAACGTTATATAGTATTACGTTATAACGTGTAACGTTATATAGTATTACGTTAAAACGTGTAACGTTATATGGTATTACGTTATGACGTATGTCGTTATATAGTATTACGTTATAACGTGTAACGTTATTTACAATTACAATGTAACCTATGACGTTATATCGTATATCAGTACAACGTGTAACATTATATAGTATTAAGATATAACGTGTAACGCTATTAAATATTACGATATAACATATAACGTTAAATAGTCCTACGTTATAACGTGTAACGTTATATGGTATTACGTTATGACGTATGTCGTTATATAGTATTACGTTATAACGTGTAACGTTATTTACAATTACAATGTAACCTATGACGTTATATCGTATATCAGTACAACGTGTAACATTATATAGTATTAAGATATAACGTGTAACGCTATTAAATATTACGATATAACATGTAACGTTATATAGTATTACGTTAAAACGTGTAACGTTATATGGTATTACGTTATGACGTATGTCGTTATATAGTATTACGATATAACGTGTAACGTTATATAGTATTACGATATAAAGTGTAACGTTACATAGTATTACGTTATAACGTGTAACGTTATATAGTATAACGTTATATAGAATTATGATATAACGTGTAACGTTAGATAGCATTACGTTATATCGTGTAACGTTGTATAGTATTACGATATAACGTGTAACGTTATATAGTATTACGTTAAAACGTGTAACGTTATATGGTATTACGTTATAACGTGTAACGTTATATAGTATTACGTTATAACGTGTAACGTCATATAGTATTACGTTATAACGAATAACGTTAGACAGGATATCAGTATAACGTCTAATTTTATATAGCATTACGTTATAATGTAAAACGTTATATAGTATTACCATGTAACGTGTAACGTTATATAGTATTACGATATAACATGTAACGTTAAATAGTATTACGTTACAACGTGTAACGTTATTTACTATTACGATGTAACCTATGACGGTATATAGTATTACGTTATAACGTAGAACGTTACTTCGTATTACGATGTGACCTATGACGGTATATAGTGTTGCGTGGTAACGTATAACGTTATATCGTATATCAGTACATCGTGTAACGTTATATAGTATTACGTTATAACGTGTGGCGTTATATAATATTACGTTATAACGTGTAACGTCATATAGTATTACGTTATAACGAATAACGTTAGACAGGATATCAATATAACGTCTAATTTTATATAGCATTACGTTATAATTTAAAACGTTATATAGTATTACCATGTAACGTGTAACGTTATATAGTATTACGTTAAAACGTGTAACGTTATATGGTATTACGTTATGACGTGTAACGCTATATAGTATTACGATATAACATGTAACGTTATATAGTATTACGTTATAACGTGTAACGTTATATAGTATTACGTTATAACGTGTAGCGTTATATAGTATTACGTTATAACGTGTAACGCTATATAGTATTACGATATAACATGTAACGTTAAATAGTATTACGTTACAACGTGTAACGTTATTTACTATTACGATGTAACCTATGACGGTATATAGTATTACGTTATAACGTAGAACGTTACTTCGTATTACGATGTGACCTATGACGGTATATAGTGTTGCGTGGTAACGTATAACGTTATATCGTATATCAGTACATCGTGTAACGTTATATAGTATTACGTTATAACGTGTGGCGTTATATAGTATTACGTTATAACGTGTAACGTCATATAGTATTACGTTATAACGAATAACGTTAGACAGGATATCAATATAACGTCTAATTTTATATAGCATTACGTTATAATTTAAAACGTTATATAGTATTACCATATAACGTGTAACGTTATATAGTATTACGTTAAAACGTGTAACGTTATATGGTATTACGTTATGACGTGTGTCGTTATATAGTATTACGTTACAACGTGCAGCGCTATATAGTATTACGCTATAACATGTAACTTTAAATAGTATTACGTTATAACGTGTAACGTTAAATAGTATTACGTTATAACGTGTGGCGTTATATAGTATTGCGTTATAACGTGTAACGTCATATAGTATTACGTTATAACGAATAACGTTAGACAGGATATCAGTATAACGTCTAATTTTATATAGCATTACGTTATAATGTAAAACGTTATATAGTATCACCATATATCGTGTGACGTTATATAGCATTACGTTAAAACGTGTAATGTTATATGGTATTACGTTATGACGTGTGTCGTTATATAGTATTACGTTAAAACGTGTAACGTTATATGGTATTACGTTATGACGTATGTCGTTATATAGTATTACGATATAACGTGTAACGTTATATAGTATTACGATATAAAGTGTAACGTTACATAGTATTACGTTATAACGTGTAACGTTACATAGTATTACGTTATGACGTATATCGTTATATAGTATTACGTTGCAACGTGTAACGTTATTTACTATTACGATGTAACCTATGACGTTATATCGTATATCAGTACAACGTGTAACATTATATAGTATTACGTTATAACGTGTAACGCTATATAGTATTACGATATAACATGTAACGTTATATAGTATTACCATATAACGTGTAACGTTATATAGTATTACGTTAAAACGTGTAACGTTATATGGCATTACGTTATGACGTATGTCGTTATATAGTATTACGTTATAATGTAAAACGTTATATAGTATTACCATATAACGTGTAACGTTATATAGTATTACGTTATAACGTGTGGCGTTATATAGTACTATTTTATAACGTGTAACGTCATATAGTATTACGTTAAAACGAATAACGTTAGAGAGGATATCAGTGTAACGTCTAATTTTATATAGCATTACGTTATAATGTAAAACGTTATATAGTATTACCATATAACGTGTAACGTTATATAGTATTACGTTAAAACGTGTAACGTTATATGGCATTACGTTATGACGTATGTCGTTATATAGTATTACGTTACAACGTGTAACGTTATATAGTATTACGTTATAAGGTGTAACGTTATATAGTATTACGTTATAACGTGTAGCGTTATATAGTATTACGTTATAACGTGTAACGTCATATAGTTTTACGCTGTAACGTGTAACGTTATATAGTATTGCGTTACAACGTGTAACGTTATTTACTATTACGATGTAACCTATGACGGTATATATTGTTGCGTGGTAACGTATAACGTTATATCGTATATCAGTACATCGTGTAACGTTATATAGTATTACCTTATAACGTGTAGCGTTATATAGTATAACGTTATAACGTGTAAAGTCATATAGTTTTACGTTATAACGTGTAACGTTATATAGTATTACGTTATAACGTGTAACATCATATGGTTGTACGTTATAACGTGTAACGTTATATAGTATTACGTTACAACGTGTAACGTTATTTACTATTACGATGTAACCTATGACGGTATATAGTATTACGTTACAACGTAGAACGTTACTTTGTATTACGATGTGACCTATGACGGTATATAGTGTTGCGTGGTAACGTATAACGTTATATCGTATATCAGTACATCGTGTAACGTTATATAGTATTACGTTATATCGTGTAACGTTACATAGTATTATGTTATAACGTGTAACGTTATATAGTATTACATTGTAACGTGTAGCGTTATATAGTACTACGTTCAAACGTGTAACGTTATACGGTATTACGTTATGAAGTATGTCGTTATATAGTATTACGTTACAACGGGTAACGTTATTTACTATTACGATGTAACCTATGACGGTATATATTGTTGCGTGGTAACGTACAACGTTATATCGTATATCAGCACATCGTGTAACGTTATATAGTATTACGTTATAACGTGTAATGTTATATAGTATTACGTTATAACGTGTAACGTTATATGGCATTACGTTATGACGTATGTCGTTATATAGTATTACGTTATAACGTGTAACGTCATACGGTTTTACGTTATCACATGTAACGTTATATAGTATTACGTTACAACGTGTAACGCTATTTACTATTACGATGTAACCTATGACGGTATATAGAATTACGTTATAACGTAGAACGTTACTTCGTATTACGATGTGACCTATGACGGTATATAGTGTTGCGTGGTAACGTATAACGTTATATCGAATATAAGTACATCGTGTAACGTTATATAGTATTACGTTATATCGTGTAACGTTACATAGTATTGCGTTATAACGTGTAACATTATATCGTATTACATTATAACGTGTAGCGTTGTATAGTATTACGTTATAACATATAACGTTATATAGTGTTACGTTATAACGTAGAACGTTACTTCGTATTACGATGTGGCCTATGACGCTATATAGTTTTGCGTGGTAACGTATAACGTTATATCGTATATCTGTACGTCGTGTAACATTACATAGTATTACGTAATAACGTTTATCGATGTATAGTATTACGATATAACGTGTAACGTTATGTAGTATTACCTTATAACGTTTAACGTTATATAGTATTACGGCATAACGTGTAACGTTATATAGTATTACGTTATAACGTGTAACGTTATGTAGTATTACGTTGTAACGAGTAACGTTATATGGTATTACGTTATAACGTGTAACGTTATTTACTATTACGATGTAACCTATGAAGGTATATAGTATTACGTTACAACGTAGAACGTTACTTTGTATTACGATGTGACCTATGAAGGTATATAGTGTTGCGTGGTAATGTATAACGTTATATCGTATATCAGTACATCGTGTAACGTTATATAGTATTACGTTATATCGTGTAACGTTACATAGTATTATGTTATAACGTGTAACGTTATATAGTATTGCATTATAACGTGTAGCGTTATATAGTACTACGTTCAAACGTGTAACGTTATATGGTATTACGTTATGACGTATGTCGTTATATAGTATTACGTTACAACGTGTAACGTTATTTACTATTACGATGTAACCTATGACGGTATATATTGTTGCGTGGTAACGTACAACGTTAGAACGTGTAACGTTATATAGTATTACGTTATAACGTGTAACGTTATATGGCATTACGTTATGACGTATGTCGTTATATAGTATTACGTTATAACGTGTAACGTCATATGGTTTTACGTTATCACGTGTAACGTTACATAGTATTACGTTACAACGTGTAACGTTATTTAATATTACGATGTAACCTATGACGGTATATAGAATTACGTTATAACGTAGAACGTTACTTCGTATTACGATGTGACCTATGACGGTATATAGTGTTGCGTGGTAACGTATAACGTTATATCGAATATAAGTACATCGTGTAACGTTATGTAGTATTACGTTATATCGAATATAAGTACATCGTGTAACGTTATGTAGTATTACGTTATATCGTGTAACGTTACATAGTATTGCGTTATAACGTGTAACATTATATAGTATTACATTATAACGTGTAGCGTTGTATAGTATTACGTTATAACATATAACGTTATATAGTGTTACGTTATAACGTAGAACGTTACTTCGTATTACGATGTGGCCTATGACGCTATATAGTTTTGCGTGGTAACGTATAACGTTATATCGCATATCTGTACGTCGTGTAACATTACATAGTATTACGTAATAACGTTTATCGATATATAGTATTACGATATAACGTGTAACGTTATGTAGTATTACCTTATAACGTTTAACGTTATATAGTATTACGGCATAACGTGTAACGTTATATAGTATTACGTTATAACGTAGAACGTTACTTCGTATTACGATGTGACCTATGACGGTATATAGTGCTGCGTGGTAACGTATAACGTTATATCGAATATAAGTACATCGTGTAACGTTATATAGTATTACGTTATATCGTGTAACGTTACATAGTATTGCGTTATAACGTGTAACATTATATAGTATTACATTATAACGTGTAGCGTTGTATAGTATTACGTTATAACATATAACGTTATATAGTGTTACGTTATAACGTAGAACGCTACTTCGTATTACGATGTGACCTATGACGCTATACAGTTTTGCGTGGTAACGTATAACGTTATATCGTATATCTGTACATCGTGTAACATTACATAGTATTACGTTATAACGTTTATCGATATATAGTATTACGATATAACGTGTAACGTTATGTAGTATTACCTTATAACGTTTAACGTTATATAGTATTACGGCATGACGTGTAGCGTTATGTAGTATTACGTTATAACGAGTAACGTTATATAGTATTACGTTATAACGTGTAACGTTATATAGTATTACGTTATAACGTGTAACGTTATGTAGTATTACGTTATAACGTGTAACGTTATATAGTATTATGTTATATCGTGTAACGGTACATAGTATTACGTTATAACGTGTAGCGTTATATAGTATTACGTTATATCGTGTAACGTTACATAGTATTACGTTATAACGTAGAACGTTACTTCGTATTACGATGTGACCTATGGCGCTCTATAGTTTTGCGTGGTAACGAATAACGTTATATCGTATATATGTACAACGTGTAACATTACATAGTATTACGTTATAACGTTTATCGATATATAGTATTACGATATAACGCGTAACGTTATGTAGTATTACTTTATAACGTTTAACGTTATATAGTATTACGTTATAACGTGTAGCGTTATATAGTATTACGTTATAACGTGTAACGTTATACGGTATTGCGTTATGAAGTATGTCGTTATATAGTATTACGTTACAACGGGTAACGTTATTTACTATTACGATGTAACCTATGACGGTATATATTGTTGCGTGGTAACGTACAACGTTATATCGTATATCAGCACATCGTGTAACGTTATATAGTATTACGTTATATCGTGTAACGTTATATAGTATTACGTTATAACGTGTAACGTTATATGGCATTACGTTATGACGTATGTCGTTATATAGTATTACGTTGTAACGTGTAACGTCATACGGTTTTACGTTATCACGTGTAACGTTATATAGTATTACGTTACAACGTGTAACGCTATTTACTATTACGATGTAACCTATGACGGTATATATTGTTGCGTGGTAACGTACAACGTTATATCGTATATCAGCACATCGTGTAACGTTATATAGTATTACGTTATATCGTGTAACGTTACATAGTATTACGTTATAACGTGTAGCGTTATATAGAATTACATTATAACGTGTAGCGTTATATCGTATATCTGTACAACGTGTAACATTACATAGTATTACGTTATAACGTTTATCGATATATAGTATTACGATATAACGTTTAACGTTATATAGTATTACGTTATAACGTGTAGCGTTATATAGTATTACGTTATAACGCATAACGTTATGTAGTATTACGTTATAACGTGTATCGTTATAGAGTATTACGTTATAACGTGTAACGCTATATACTATTACGTTATAACGTGTAACGTTAAATAGTATTACGATATAACGTGTAGCGTTATGTAGTATTACGTTATAACCTGTAACGTTATATAGTATTACGTTATATCGTGTAACGTTATTTAATATTACGATGTAACCTATGACGGTATATAGAATTACGTTATAACGTAGAACGTTACTTCGTATTACGATGTGACCTATGACGGTATATAGTGCTGCGTGGTAACGTATAACGTTATATAGAATATAAATACATCGTGTAACGTTATATAGTATTACGTTATATCGTGTAACGTTACATAGTATTGCGTTATAACGTGTAACATTATATAGTATTACATTATAACGTGTAGCGTTGTATAGTATTACGTTATAACATATAACGTTATATAGTGTTACGTTATAACGTAGAACGTTACTTCGTATTACGATGTGACCTATGACGCTATACAGTTTTGCGTGGTAACGTATAACGTTATATCGTATATCTGTACATCGTGTAACATTACATAGTATTACGTTATAACGTTTATCGATATATAGTATTACGATATAACGTGTAACGTTATGTAGTATTACCTTATAACGTTTAACGTTATATAGTATTACGGCATAACGTGTAGCGTTATATAGTATTACGATGTGACCTATGACGGCATATAGTGTTGCGTGGTAACGTATAACGTTATATCGAATATAAGTACATCGTGTAACGTTATATAGTATTACGTTATATCGTGTAACGTTACATAGTATTGCGTTATAACGTGTAACGCTATATGGCATTACGTTATGACGTATGTCGTTATATAGTATTACGTTATAACGTGTAACGTCATACGGTTTTACGTTATCACGTGTAACGTTATATAGTATTACGTTACAACGTGTAACGCTATTTACTATTACGATGTAACCTATGACGGTATATAGAATTACGTTATAACGTAGAACGTTACTTCGTATTACGATATGACCTATGACGGTATATAGTGTTGCGTGGTAACGTATAACGTTATATCGAATATAAGTACATCGTGTAACGTTATATAGTATTACGTTATATCGTGTAACGTTACATAGTATTGCGTTATAACGTGTAACATTATATAGTATTACATTATAACGTGTAGCGTTGTATAGTATTACGTTATAACATATAACGTTATATAGTGTTACGTTATAACGTAGAACGTTACTTCGTATTACGATGTGGCCTATGACGCTATATAGTTTTGCGTGGTAACGTATAACGTTATATCGTATATCTGTACGTCGTGTAACATTACATAGTATTACGTAATAACGTTTATCGATATATAGTATTACGATATAACGTGTAACGTTATGTAGTATTACCTTATAACGTTTAACGTTATATAGTATTACGGCATAACGTGTAACGTTATATAGTATTACGTTATAACGTGTAACGTTATGTAGTATTACGTTATAACGAGTAACGTTATATGGTATTACGTTATAACGTGTAACGTTATTTACTATTACGATGTAACCTATGAAGGTATATAGTATTACGTTACAACGTAGAACGTTACTTTGTATTACGATGTGACCTATGAAGGTATATAGTGTTGCGTGGTAATGTATAACGTTATATCGTATATCAGTACATCGTGTAACGTTATATAGTATTACGTTATATCGTGTAACGTTACATAGTATTATGTTATAACGTGTAACGTTATATAGTATTGCATTATAACGTGTAGCGTTATATAGTACTACGTTCAAACGTGTAACGTTATATGGTATTACGTTATGACGTATGTCGTTATATAGTATTACGTTACAACGTGTAACGTTATTTACTATTACGATGTAACCTATGACGGTACATATTGTTGCGTGGTAACGTACAACGTTAGAACGTGTAACGTTATATAGTATTACGTTATAACGTGTAACGTTATATGGCATTACGTTATGACGTATGTCGTTATATAGTATTACGTTATAACGTGTAACGTCATATGGTTTTACGTTATCACGTGTAACGTTACATAGTATTACGTTACAACGTGTAACGTTATTTAATATTACGATGTAACCTATGACGGTATATAGAATTACGTTATAACGTAGAACGTTACTTCGTATTACGATGTGACCTATGACGGTATATAGTGTTGCGTGGTAACGTATAACGTTATATCGAATATAAGTACATCGTGTAACGTTATGTAGTATTACGTTATATCGAATATAAGTACATCGTGTAACGTTATGTAGTATTACGTTATATCGTGTAACGTTACATAGTATTGCGTTATAACGTGTAACATTATATAGTATTACATTATAACGTGTAGCGTTGTATAGTATTACGTTATAACATATAACGTTATATAGTGTTACGTTATAACGTAGAACGTTACTTCGTATTACGATGTGGCCTATGACGCTATATAGTTTTGCGTGGTAACGTATAACGTTATATCGTATATCTGTACGTCGTGTAACATTACATAGTATTACGTAATAACGTTTATCGATATATAGTATTACGATATAACGTGTAACGTTATGTAGTATTACCTTATAACGTTTAACGTTATATAGTATTACGGCATAACGTGTAACGTTATATAGTATTACGTTATAACGTAGAACGTTACTTCGTATTACGATGTGACCTATGACGGTATATAGTGCTGCGTGGTAACGTATAACGTTATATCGAATATAAGTACATCGTGTAAAGTTATATAGTATTACGTTATATCGTGTAACGTTACATAGTATTGCGTTATAACGTGTAACATTATATAGTATTACATTATAACGTGTAGCGTTGTATAGTATTACGTTATAACATATAACGTTATATAGTGTTACGTTATAACGTAGAACGTTACTTCGTATTACGATGTGACCTATGACGCTATACAGTTTTGCGTGGTAACGTATAACGTTATATCGTATATCTGTACATCGTGTAACATTACATAGTATTACGTTATAACGTTTATCGATATATAGTATTACGATATAACGTGTAACGTTATGTAGTATTACCTTATAACGTTTAACGTTATATAGTATTACGGCATGACGTGTAGCGTTATGTAGTATTACGTTATAACGAGTAACGTTATATAGTATTACGTTATAACGTGTAACGTTATATAGTATTACGTTATAACGTGTAACGTTATGTAGTATTACGTTATAACGCGTAACCTTATGTAGTATTACTTTATAACGTTTAACGTTATATAGTATTACGTTATAACGTGTAGCGTTATATAGTATTACGTTATAACGTGTAACGTTATACGGTATTGCGTTATGAAGTATGTCGTTATATAGTATTACGTTACAACGGGTAACGTTATTTACTATTACGATGTAACCTATGACGGTATATATTGTTGCGTGGTAACGTACAACGTTATATCGTATATCAGCACATCGTGTAACGTTATATAGTATTACGTTATATCGTGTAACGTTATATAGTATTACGTTATAACGTGTAACGTTATATGGCATTACGTTATGACGTATGTCGTTATATAGTATTACGTTGTAACGTGTAACGTCATACGGTTTTACGTTATCACGTGTAACGTTATATAGTATTACGTTACAACGTGTAACGCTATTTACTATTACGATGTAACCTATGACGGTATATATTGTTGCGTGGTAACGTACAACGTTATATCGTATATCAGCACATCGTGTAACGTTATATAGTATTACGTTATATCGTGTAACGTTACATAGTATTACGTTATAACGTGTAGCGTTATATAGAATTACATTATAACGTGTAGCGTTATATCGTATATCTGTACAACGTGTAACATTACATAGTATTACGTTATAACGTTTATCGATATATAGTATTACGATATAACGTTTAACGTTATATAGTATTACGTTATAACGTGTAGCGTTATATAGTATTACGTTATAACGCATAACGTTATGTAGTATTACGTTATAACGTGTAACGTTATAGAGTATTACGTTATAACGTGTAACGCTATATACTATTACGTTATAACGTGTAACGTTAAATAGTATTACGATATAACGTGTAGCGTTATGTAGTATTACGTTATAACCTGTAACGTTATATAGTATTACGTTATATCGTGTAACGTTATTTAATATTACGATGTAACCTATGACGGTATATAGAATTACGTTATAACGTAGAACGTTACTTCGTATTACGATGTGACCTATGACGGTATATAGTGCTGCGTGGTAACGTATAACGTTATATAGAATATAAATACATCGTGTAACGTTATATAGTATTACGTTATATCGTGTAACGTTACATAGTATTGCGTTATAACGTGTAACATTATATAGTATTACATTATAACGTGTAGCGTTGTATAGTATTACGTTATAACATATAACGTTATATAGTGTTACGTTATAACGTAGAACGTTACTTCGTATTACGATGTGACCTATGACGCTATACAGTTTTGCGTGGTAACGTATAACGTTATATCGTATATCTGTACATCGTGTAACATTACATAGTATTACGTTATAACGTTTATCGATATATAGTATTACGATATAACGTGTAACGTTATGTAGTATTACCTTATAACGTTTAACGTTATATAGTATTACGGCATAACGTGTAGCGTTATATAGTATTACGTTATAACGTGTAACGTTATGTAGTATTACGTTATAACGAGTAACGTTATATAGTATTACGTTATAACGTGTAACGTTATATAGTATTACGTTATATCGTGTAACGTTACATAGTATTACGTTATAACGTGTAGCGTTATATAGTATTACGTTATATCGTGTAACGTTACATAGTATTACGTTATAACGTAGAACGTTACTTCGTATTACGATGTGACCTATGGCGCTCTATAGTTTTGCGTGGTAACGAATAACGTTATATCGTATATCTGTACAACGTGTAACATTACATAGTATTACGTTATAACGTTTATCGAAATATAGTATTACGTTATAACGTGTAACGTTATAGAGTATTACGTTATAACGTGTAACACTATATAGTATTACGTTATAACGTGTAACGTTAAATAGTATCACGTTATAACGTGTAACGTTATATAGTATCACGTTATAACGTGTAACGTTATATAGTATTACGTTATAACGTGTAACGTTATATGGTATTCCGTTATAACGTGTAACGTTATATAGTATTACGTTGTAACGTGTAACGTTATATAGTATTACGTTATAACGTGTAACGTTATATAGTACTACGTTACAACGTGTAACGTTCTTTACTATCACGATGTAACCTATGACGGTATATAGTGTTGCGTGGTAACGTATAACGTTATATCGTATATCAGTACATCGTGTAACGTTATATAGTATTACGTTATATCGTGTGACGTTACATAGTATTGCGTTATAGCGTGTAACATTATATAGTATTACATTATAACGTGTAGCGTTATATAGTATTACGTTATAACATATAACGTTATATAGTATTACGTTACAACGTAGAACGTTACTTCGTATTACGATGTGACCTAAGACGCTATACAGTTTTGCGTGGTAACGAATAACGTTATATCGTATATCTGTACAACGTGTAACATTATATAGTATTACGTTACAACGTTTATCGATATATAGTATTACGATATAACGTGTAACGTTATGTAGTATTACCTTATAACGTTTAACGTTATATAGTATTACGGCATCACGTGTAGCGTTATAAAGTATTACGTTATAACGTGTAACGTTATATAGTATTACGTTATAACGTGTAACGTTATGTAGTATTACGTTATAACGTGTAACGTTATGTAGTATTACGTTATAACGTGTAACGTTATATAGTATTACGTTATAACGTGTAACGTTATATAGTACTACGTTACAACGTTTAACATTCTTTACTATTACGATGTAACCTATGACGGTATATAGTATTACGTTATAACGTAGAACGTTACTTCGTATTACGATGTGACCTATGACGGCATATAGTGTTGCGTGGTAACGTATAACGTTATATCGTATATCAGTACATCGTGTAACGTTATATAGTATTACGTTCTATCGTGTAACGTTACACAGTATTACGTTATAACGTGTAGCGTTATATAGTATTACGTTATAACATATAACGTTATATAGTATTACGTTATAACGTAGAACGTTACTTCGTATTACGATGTGACCTATGACGCTATATAGTTTTGCGTGTTAACGTATAACGTTATATCGTATATCTGTACAACGTGTAACATTACATAGTATTACGTTATAACGTTTATCGAAATATAGTATTACGTTTGAACGTGTAACGTTATGTAGTATTACCTTATAACGTGTAGCGTTATATAGTATTACGTTATAACGTGTAACGTTATATACTACTACGTTACAACGTGTAACGTTCTTTACTATTACGATGTAACCTATGACGGTATATAGTATTACGTTATAACGTAGAACGTTACTTCGTATTATGATGTGACCTATGACGGTATATAGTGTTGCGTGGTAACGTATAACGTTATATCGTATATCAGTACATCGTGTAACGCTATATAGTATTACGTTCTATCGTGTAACGTTACACAGTATTACGTTATAACGTGTAACGTTACATAGTATTACGTTATAACGTAGAACGTTACTTCGTATTACGATGTGACCTATGACGCTATATAGTTTTGCGTGGTAACGTATAACGTTATATCGTATATCTGTACAACGTGTAACATTACATAGTATTACGTTATAACGTTTATCGATATATAGTATTACGTTCTATCGTGTAACGTTACACAGTATTACGTTATAACGTGTAACGTTACATAGTATTACGTTATAACGTAGAACGTTACTTCGTATTACGATGTGACCTATGACGGCATATAGTGTTGCGTGGTAACGTATAACGTTATATCGTATATCAGTACATCGTGTAACGTTATATAGTATTACGTTCTATCGTGTAACGTTACACAGTATTACGTTATAACGTGTAGCGTTATATAGTATTACGTTATAACATATAACGTTATATAGTATTACGTTATAACGTAGAACGTTACTTCGTATTACGATGTGACCTATGACGCTATATAGTTTTGCGTGTTAACGTATAACGTTATATCGTATATCTGTACAACGTGTAACATTACATAGTATTACGTTATAACGTGTAACGTTAAATAGTATTACGATATAACGTGTAACGTTATATAGTATCACGTTATAACGTGTAACGTTATATAGTATCACGTTATAACGTGTAACGTTATATAGTATTACGTTATAACGTGTAACGTTATATAGTATTACGTTATAACGTGTAACGTTATATGGTATTCCGTTATAACGTGTAACGTTATATAGTATTACGTTAGAACGTGTAACGTTATATGGTATTACGTTATGACGTATGTCGTTATATAGTATTACGTTTTAACGTGTAACGCTATATAGTCTTACGTTATAACGTGGAACGCTATATAGTATTACGTTATAACGTGTAACGTTACATAGTACTACGTTACAACGTGTAACGTTCTTTACTATTACGATGTAACCTATGACGGTATATAGTATTACGTTATAACGTAGAACGTTACTTCGTATTACGATGTGACCTATGACGGTATATAGAGTTGCGTGGTAACGTATAACGTTATATCGTATATCAGTACATCGTGTAACGTTATATAGTATTACGTTATATCGTGTAACGTTACACAGTATTACGTTATAACGTGTAGCGTTATATAGTATTACGTTATAACATATAACGTTATATAGTATTACGTTATAACGTAGAACGTTACTTCGTATTACGATGTGACCTATGACGCTATATAGTTTTGCGTGTTAACGTATAACGTTATATCGTATATCTGTACAACGTGTAACATTACATAGTATTACGTTATAACGTTTATCGAAATATAGTATTACGATATAACGTGTAACGTTATGTAGTATTACGTTATAACGTGTAACGTTATAGAGTATAACGTTATAACGTGTAACGTTATGTAGTATTACGTTAGAACGTGTAACGTTATATAGTATTACGTTAGAACATGTGACGTTATATAGTATCACGTTAGAACGTGTAACGTTATATGGTATTACGTTATGACGTATGTCGTTATATAGTATTACGTTTTAACGTGTAACGCTATATAGTCTTACGTTATAACGTGGAACGCTATATAGTATTACGTTATAACGTGTAACGTTACATAGTACTACGTTACAACGTGTAACGTTCTTTACTATTACGATGTAACCTATGACGGTATATAGTATTACGTTATAACGTAGAACGTTACTTCGTATTACGATGTGACCTATGACGGTATATAGAGTTGCGTGGTAACGTATAACGTTATATCGTATATCAGTACATCGTGTAACGTTATATAGTATTACGTTATATCGTGTAACGTTATATGGTATTACGTTATGACGTACGTCGTTATATAGTATTACGTTATAACGTGTAACGTCATATAGTATGACGTTATAACGAATAACGATAGACAGGATATCAGTATAACGTCTAGTTTTATATAGCATAAAGTTATAATTTAAAACGTTATATAGTATTACCATATAACGTGTAACGTTATATAGTAATACGTTAAATCGTGTAACGTTATATGGTATTACGTTATGACGTATGTCGTTATATAGTATTACGTTACAACGTGTAACGTTATTTACTATTACGATGTAACCAATGACGTTATATCGAATATCAGTACAACGTGCAACATTATATAGTATTAAGTTATAACGTGTAACGTTATATAGTATTACATTAAAACGTGTAACGTTATATGGTATAACGTTAGAACGTGTAACGTTATATAGTATGACGTTAGAACGTGTAACGTTATATAGTATTACGTTAGAACGTGTAACGTTATGTAGTAATACGTTATAACGTGTAACGTTATACAGTATTGCGTTATAACGTATAACGTTATATAGCACATCAGTATATCGTCTAATTTTATATAGTATTACGTTATAACACGTAACGTTATATAGTATTACGTTATAACGTGTAATGTTATATAGCATTACGTTATAACGTGTAACGCTATATAGTATTACGTTATAGCGTGTAACGTTATATAGTATCACGTTATAGCGTGTAACGTTATATAGTATTACGTTAGAACGTGTAACGTTATATAGTATCACGTTATAACGTGTAACGTTATATAGTATTACGTTATAACGTGTAACGTTATATGGTATTCCGTTATAACGTGTAACGTTATATAGTATTACGTTGTAACGTGTAACGTTATATAGTATTACGTTATAACGTGTAACGTTATATAGTACTACGTTACAACGTGTAACGTTCTTTACTATCACGATGTAACCTATGACGGTATATAGTGTTGCGTGGTAACGTATAACGTTATATCGTATATCAGTACATCGTGTAACGTTACACAGTATTATGTTATAACGTGTAGCGTTATATAGTATTACGTTAGAACGTGTAACGTTACATAGTACTACGTTACAACGTGTAACGTTCTTTACTATTACGATGTAACCTATGACGGTATATAGTATTACGTTATAACGTAGAACGTTACTTCGTATTACGATGTGACCTGTGACGGTATATAGAGTTGCGTGGTAACGTATAACGTTATATCGTATATCAGTACATCGTGTAACGTTATATAGTATTACGTTATATCGTGTAACGTTACACAGTATTACGTTATAACGTGTAGCGTTATATAGTATTACGTTATAACATATAACGTTATATAGTATTACGTTATAACGTAGAACGTTACTTCGTATTACGATGTGACCTATGACGCTATATAGTTTTGCATGTTAACGTATAACGTTATATCGTATATCTGTACAACGTGTAACATTACATAGTATTACGTTATAACGTTTATCGAAATATAGTATTACGATATAACGTGTAACGTTATGTAGTATTACGTTATAACGTGTAACGTTATAGAGTATTACGTTATAACGTGTAACGTTAAATAGTATTACGATATAACGTGTAACGTTATATAGTATCACGTTATAACGTGTAACGTTATATAGTATTACGTTATAACGTGTAACGTTATATAGTATTACGTTGTAACGTGTAACGTTATATAGTATTACGTTATAACGTGTAACGTTATATAGTACTACGTTACAACGTGTAACGTTCTTTACTATCACGATGTAACCTATGACGGTATATAGTGTTGCGTGGTAACGTATAATGTTATATCGTATATCAGTACATCGTGTAACGTTATATAGTATTACGTTATATCGTGTAACGTTACACAGTATTATGTTATAACGTGTAGCGTTATATAGTATTACGTTAGAACGTGTAACGTTACATAGTATTACGTTATAACGTGTAACGTTATATAGTATTACGTTAGAACGTGTAACGTTATATAGTATTACGTTAGAACATGTAACGTTATATAGTATTACGTTAGAACGTGTAACGTTATATGGTATTACGTTATGACGTATGTCGTTATATAGTATTACGTTTTAACGTGTAACGCTATATAGTCTTACGTTATAACGTGGAACGCTATATAGTATTACGTTATAACGTGTAACGTTACATAGTACTACGTTACAACGTGTAACGTTCTTTACTATTACGATGTAACCTATGACGGTATATAGAGTTGCGTGGTAACGTATAACGTTATATCGTATATCAGTACATCGTGTAACGTTATATAGTATTACGTTATATCGTGTAACGTTATATGGTATTACGTTATGACGTATGTCGTTATATAGTATTACGTTATAACGTGTAACGTCATATAGTATGACGTTATAACGAATAACGATAGACAGGATATCAGTATAACGTCTAGTTTTATATAGCATAAAGTTATAATTTAAAACGTTATATAGTATTACCATATAACGTGTAACGTTATATAGTAATACGTTAAATCGTGTAACGTTATATGGTATTACGTTATGACGTATGTCGTTATATAGTATTACGTTACAACGTGTAACGTTATTTACTATTACGATGTAACCTATGACGTTATATCGAATATCAGTACAACGTGCAACATTATATAGTATTAAGTTATAACGTGTAACGTTATATAGTATTACATTAAAACGTGTAACGTTATATGGTATAACGTTAGAACGTGTAACGTTATATAGTATGACGTTAGAACGTGTAACGTTATATAGTATTACGTTAGAACGTGTAACGTTATGTAGTAATACGTTATAACGTGTAACGTTATACAGTATTGCGTTATAACGTATAACGTTATATAGCACATCAGTATATCGTCTAATTTTATATAGTATTACGTTATAACACGTAACGTTATATAGTATTACGTTATAACGTGTAATGTTATATAGCATTACGTTATAACGTGTAACGCTATATAGTATTACGTTATAGCGTGTAACGTTATATAGTATCACGTTATAGCGTGTAACGTTATATAGTATTACGTTAGAACGTGTAACGTTATATAGTATCACGTTATAACGTGTAACGTTATATAGTATTACGTTATAACGTGTAACGTTATATGGTATTCCGTTATAACGTGTAACGTTATATAGTATTACGTTGTAACGTGTAACGTTATATAGTATTACGTTATAACGTGTAACGTTATATAGTACTACGTTACAACGTGTAACGTTCTTTACTATCACGATGTAACCTATGACGGTATATAGTGTTGCGTGGTAACGTATAACGTTATATCGTATATCAGTACATCGTGTAACGTTACACAGTATTATGTTATAACGTGTAGCGTTATATAGTATTACGTTAGAACGTGTAACGTTACATAGTACTACGTTACAACGTGTAACGTTCTTTACTATTACGATGTAACCTATGACGGTATATAGTATTACGTTATAACGTAGAACGTTACTTCGTATTACGATGTGACCTGTGACGGTATATAGAGTTGCGTGGTAACGTATAACGTTATATCGTATATCAGTACATCGTGTAACGTTATATAGTATTACGTTATATCGTGTAACGTTACACAGTATTACGTTATAACGTGTAGCGTTATATAGTATTACGTTATAACATATAACGTTATATAGTATTACGTTATAACGTAGAACGTTACTTCGTATTACGATGTGACCTATGACGCTATATAGTTTTGCATGTTAACGTATAACGTTATATCGTATATCTGTACAACGTGTAACATTACATAGTATTACGTTATAACGTTTATCGAAATATAGTATTACGATATAACGTGTAACGTTATGTAGTATTACGTTATAACGTGTAACGTTATAGAGTATTACGTTATAACGTGTAACGTTAAATAGTATTACGATATAACGTGTAACGTTATATAGTATCACGTTATAACGTGTAACGTTATATAGTATTACGTTATAACGTGTAACGTTATATAGTATTACGTTGTAACGTGTAACGTTATATAGTATTACGTTATAACGTGTAACGTTATATAGTACTACGTTACAACGTGTAACGTTCTTTACTATCACGATGTAACCTATGACGGTATATAGTGTTGCGTGGTAACGTATAATGTTATATCGTATATCAGTACATCGTGTAACGTTATATAGTATTACGTTATATCGTGTAACGTTACACAGTATTATGTTATAACGTGTAGCGTTATATAGTATTACGTTAGAACGTGTAACGTTACATAGTATTACGTTATAACGTGTAACGTTATATAGTATTACGTTAGAACGTGTAACGTTATATAGTATTACGTTAGAACATGTAACGTTATATAGTATTACGTTAGAACGTGTAACGTTATATGGTATTACGTTATGACGTATGTCGTTATATAGTATTACGTTTTAACGTGTAACGCTATATAGTCTTACGTTATAACGTGGAACGCTATATAGTATTACGTTATAACGTGTAACGTTACATAGTACTACGTTACAACGTGTAACGTTCTTTACTATTACGATGTAACCTATGACGGTATATAGAGTTGCGTGGTAACGTATAACGTTATATCGTATATCAGTACATCGTGTAACGTTATATAGTATTACGTTATATCGTGTAACGTTATATGGTATTACGTTATGACGTATGTCGTTATATAGTATTACGTTATAACGTGTAACGTCATATAGTATGACGTTATAACGAATAACGATAGACAGGATATCAGTATAACGTCTAGTTTTATATAGCATAAAGTTATAATTTAAAACGTTATATAGTATTACCATATAACGTGTAACGTTATATAGTAATACGTTAAATCGTGTAACGTTATATGGTATTACGTTATGACGTATGTCGTTATATAGTATTACGTTACAACGTGTAACGTTATTTACTATTACGATGTAACCTATGACGTTATATCGAATATCAGTACAACGTGCAACATTATATAGTATTAAGTTATAACGTGTAACGTTATATAGTATTACATTAAAACGTGTAACGTTATATGGTATAACGTTAGAACGTGTAACGTTATATAGTATTACGTTAGAACGTGTAACGTTATATAGTATTACGTTAGAACGTGTAACGTTATGTAGTAATACGTTATAACGTGTAACGTTATACAGTATTGCGTTATAACGTATAACGTTATATAGCACATCAGTATATCGTCTAATTTTATATAGTATTACGTTATAACACGTAACGTTATATAGTATTACGTTATAACGTGTAATGTTATATAGTATTACGTTATAACGTGTAACGTTATAGAGTATTACGTTATAACGTGTAACGCTATATAGTATTACGTTATAGCGTGTAACGTTATATAGTATCACGTTATAGCGTGTAACGTTATATAGTATTACGTTAGAACGTGTAACGTTATATAGTATCACGTTATAACGTGTAACGTTATATAGTATCACGTTATAACGTGTAACGTTATATAGTATTACGTTATAACGTGTAACGTTATATGGTATTACGTTATAACGTGTAACGTTATATAGTATTACGGTAGAACGTCTAACGTTATACAGAATTACGTTAGAACGTGTAACGTTATACAGTATTACGTTAGAACGTGTAACGTTATATAGTATTACGTTATAACGTGTAACGTTATATAGTATTACGTTATAACGAGTAACGTTATATGGTATTACGTTATAACGTGTAACGCTTTACAGTATAGCGTTATAACGTATAACGTTATATAGCACATCAGTATATCGTCTAATTTTATATAGTAATACGTTATAACACGTAACGTTATATAGTATTACGTTATAACGTGTAATGTTACATAGTATTACGTTATAACGTGTAACGTTATAGAGTATTACGTTATAACGTGTAACGCTATATAGTATTACGTTATAACGTGTAACGTTACATAGTACTACGTTACAACGTGTAACGTTCTTTACTATTACGATGTAACCTATGACGGTATATAGTATTACGTTATAACGTAGAACGTTACTTCGTATTACGATGTGACCTATGACGGTATATAGAGTTGCGTGGTAACGTATAACGTTATATCGTATATCAGTACATCGTGTAACGTTATATAGTATTACGTTATATCGTGTAACGTTATATGGTATTACGTTATGACGTAGAACGTTACTTCGTATTACGATGTGACCTATGACGCTATATAGTTTTGCATGTTAACGTATAACGTTATATCGTATATCTGTACAACGTGTAACATTACATAGTATTACGTTATAACGTTTATCGAAATATAGTATTACGATATAACGTGTAACGTTATGTAGTATTACGTTATAACGTGTAACGTTATAGAGTATTACGTTATAACGTGTAACGTTAAATAGTATTACGATATAACGTGTAACGTTATATAGTATCACGTTATAACGTGTAACGTTATATAGTATTACGTTATAACGTGTAACGTTATATAGTATTACGTTGTAACGTGTAACGTTATATAGTATTACGTTATAACGTGTAACGTTATATAGTACTACGTTACAACGTGTAACGTTCTTTACTATCACGATGTAACCTATGACGGTATATAGTGTTGCGTGGTAACGTATAATGTTATATCGTATATCAGTACATCGTGTAACGTTATATAGTATTACGTTATATCGTGTAACGTTACACAGTATTATGTTATAACGTGTAGCGTTATATAGTATTACGTTAGAACGTGTAACGTTACATAGTATTACGTTATAACGTGTAACGTTATATAGTATTACGTTAGAACGTGTAACGTTATATAGTATTACGTTAGAACATGTAACGTTATATAGTATTACGTTAGAACGTGTAACGTTATATGGTATTACGTTATGACGTATGTCGTTATATAGTATTACGTTTTAACGTGTAACGCTATATAGTCTTACGTTATAACGTGGAACGCTATATAGTATTACGTTATAACGTGTAACGTTACATAGTACTACGTTACAACGTGTAACGTTCTTTACTATTACGATGTAACCTATGACGGTATATAGAGTTGCGTGGTAACGTATAACGTTATATCGTATATCAGTACATCGTGTAACGTTATATAGTATTACGTTATATCGTGTAACGTTATATGGTATTACGTTATGACGTATGTCGTTATATAGTATTACGTTATAACGTGTAACGTCATATAGTATGACGTTATAACGAATAACGATAGACAGGATATCAGTATAACGTCTAGTTTTATATAGCATAAAGTTATAATTTAAAACGTTATATAGTATTACCATATAACGTGTAACGTTATATAGTAATACGTTAAATCGTGTAACGTTATATGGTATTACGTTATGACGTATGTCGTTATATAGTATTACGTTACAACGTGTAACGTTATTTACTATTACGATGTAACCTATGACGTTATATCGAATATCAGTACAACGTGCAACATTATATAGTATTAAGTTATAACGTGTAACGTTATATAGTATTACATTAAAACGTGTAACGTTATATGGTATAACGTTAGAACGTGTAACGTTATATAGTATGACGTTAGAACGTGTAACGTTATATAGTATTACGTTAGAACGTGTAACGTTATGTAGTAATACGTTATAACGTGTAACGTTATACAGTATTGCGTTATAACGTATAACGTTATATAGCACATCAGTATATCGTCTAATTTTATATAGTATTACGTTATAACACGTAACGTTATATAGTATTACGTTATAACGTGTAATGTTATATAGCATTACGTTATAACGTGTAACGCTATATAGTATTACGTTATAGCGTGTAACGTTATATAGTATCACGTTATAGCGTGTAACGTTATATAGTATTACGTTAGAACGTGTAACGTTATATAGTATCACGTTATAACGTGTAACGTTATATAGTATTACGTTATAACGTGTAACGTTATATGGTATTCCGTTATAACGTGTAACGTTATATAGTATTACGTTGTAACGTGTAACGTTATATAGTATTACGTTATAACGTGTAACGTTATATAGTACTACGTTACAACGTGTAACGTTCTTTACTATCACGATGTAACCTATGACGGTATATAGTGTTGCGTGGTAACGTATAACGTTATATCGTATATCAGTACATCGTGTAACGTTACACAGTATTATGTTATAACGTGTAGCGTTATATAGTATTACGTTAGAACGTGTAACGTTACATAGTACTACGTTACAACGTGTAACGTTCTTTACTATTACGATGTAACCTATGACGGTATATAGTATTACGTTATAACGTAGAACGTTACTTCGTATTACGATGTGACCTGTGACGGTATATAGAGTTGCGTGGTAACGTATAACGTTATATCGTATATCAGTACATCGTGTAACGTTATATAGTATTACGTTATATCGTGTAACGTTACACAGTATTACGTTATAACGTGTAGCGTTATATAGTATTACGTTATAACATATAACGTTATATAGTATTACGTTATAACGTAGAACGTTACTTCGTATTACGATGTGACCTATGACGCTATATAGTTTTGCATGTTAACGTATAACGTTATATCGTATATCTGTACAACGTGTAACATTACATAGTATTACGTTATAACGTTTATCGAAATATAGTATTACGATATAACGTGTAACGTTATGTAGTATTACGTTATAACGTGTAACGTTATAGAGTATTACGTTATAACGTGTAACGTTAAATAGTATTACGATATAACGT
The DNA here is from genome assembly GCA_911622165.2 of Bombus sylvestris. Classification (NCBI taxonomy): domain Eukaryota; kingdom Metazoa; phylum Arthropoda; class Insecta; order Hymenoptera; family Apidae; genus Bombus; species Bombus sylvestris. Next base: position 6,416,073 of record OU443149.1, on the reverse strand, counting down.
GTAACGTTATATAGTATCACGTTATAACGTGTAACGTTATATAGTATTACGTTATAACGTGTAACGTTATATAGTATTACGTTGTAACGTGTAACGTTATATAGTATTACGTTATAACGTGTAACGTTATATAGTACTACGTTACAACGTGTAACGTTCTTTACTATCACGATGTAACCTATGACGGTATATAGTGTTGCGTGGTAACGTATAATGTTATATCGTATATCAGTACATCGTGTAACGTTATATAGTATTACGTTATATCGTGTAACGTTACACAGTATTATGTTATAACGTGTAGCGTTATATAGTATTACGTTAGAACGTGTAACGTTACATAGTATTACGTTATAACGTGTAACGTTATATAGTATTACGTTAGAACGTGTAACGTTATATAGTATTACGTTAGAACATGTAACGTTATATAGTATTACGTTAGAACGTGTAACGTTATATGGTATTACGTTATGACGTATGTCGTTATATAGTATTACGTTTTAACGTGTAACGCTATATAGTCTTACGTTATAACGTGGAACGCTATATAGTATTACGTTATAACGTGTAACGTTACATAGTACTACGTTACAACGTGTAACGTTATTTACTATTACGATGTAACCTATGACGGTATATAGAGTTGCGTGGTAACGTATAACGTTATATCGTATATCAGTACATCGTGTAACGTTATATAGTATTACGTTATATCGTGTAACGTTATATGGTATTACGTTATGACGTATGTCGTTATATAGTATTACGTTATAACGTGTAACGTCATATAGTATGACGTTATAACGAATAACGATAGACAGGATATCAGTATAACGTCTAGTTTTATATAGCATAAAGTTATAATTTAAAACGTTATATAGTATTACCATATAACGTGTAACGTTATATAGTAATACGTTAAATCGTGTAACGTTATATGGTATTACGTTATGACGTATGTCGTTATATAGTATTACGTTACAACGTGTAACGTTATTTACTATTACGATGTAACCTATGACGTTATATCGAATATCAGTACAACGTGCAACATTATATAGTATTAAGTTATAACGTGTAACGTTATATAGTATTACATTAAAACGTGTAACGTTATATGGTATAACGTTAGAACGTGTAACGTTATATAGTATTACGTTAGAACGTGTAACGTTATATAGTATTACGTTAGAACGTGTAACGTTATGTAGTAATACGTTATAACGTGTAACGTTATACAGTATTGCGTTATAACGTATAACGTTATATAGCACATCAGTATATCGTCTAATTTTATATAGTATTACGTTATAACACGTAACGTTATATAGTATTACGTTATAACGTGTAATGTTATATAGTATTACGTTATAACGTGTAACGTTATAGAGTATTACGTTATAACGTGTAACGCTATATAGTATTACGTTATAGCGTGTAACGTTATATAGTATCACGTTATAGCGTGTAACGTTATATAGTATTACGTTAGAACGTGTAACGTTATATAGTATCACGTTATAACGTGTAACGTTATATAGTATCACGTTATAACGTGTAACGTTATATAGTATTACGTTATAACGTGTAACGTTATATGGTATTACGTTATAACGTGTAACGTTATATAGTATTACGGTAGAACGTCTAACGTTATACAGAATTACGTTAGAACGTGTAACGTTATACAGTATTACGTTAGAACGTGTAACGTTATATAGTATTACGTTATAACGTGTAACGTTATATAGTATTACGTTATAACGAGTAACGTTATATGGTATTACGTTATAACGTGTAACGCTTTACAGTATAGCGTTATAACGTATAACGTTATATAGCACATCAGTATATCGTCTAATTTTATATAGTAATACGTTATAACACGTAACGTTATATAGTATTACGTTATAACGTGTAATGTTACATAGTATTACGTTATAACGTGTAACGTTATAGAGTATTACGTTATAACGTGTAACGCTATATAGTATTACGTTATAACGTGTAACGTTACATAGTACTACGTTACAACGTGTAACGTTCTTTACTATTACGATGTAACCTATGACGGTATATAGTATTACGTTATAACGTAGAACGTTACTTCGTATTACGATGTGACCTATGACGGTATATAGAGTTGCGTGGTAACGTATAACGTTATATCGTATATCAGTACATCGTGTAACGTTATATAGTATTACGTTATATCGTGTAACGTTATATGGTATTACGTTATGACGTACGTCGTTATATAGTATTACGTTATAACGTGTAACGTCATATAGTATGACGTTATAACGAATAACGATAGACAGGATATCAGTATAACGTCTAGTTTTATATAGCATAAAGTTATAATTTAAAACGTTATATAGTATTACCATATAACGTGTAACGTTATATAGTAATACGTTAAATCGTGTAACGTTATATGGTATTACGTTATGACGTATGTCGTTATATAATATTACGTTACAACGTGTAACGTTATTTACTATTACGATGTAACCAATGACGTTATATCGAATATCAGTACAACGTGCAACATTATATAGTATTAAGTTATAACGTGTAACGTTATATAGTATTACATTAAAACGTGTAACGTTATATGGTATAACGTTAGAACGTGTAACGTTATATAGTATTACGTTAGAACGTGTAACGTTATATAGTATTACGTTAGAACGTGTAACGTTATGTAGTAATACGTTATAACGTGTAACGTTATACAGTATTGCGTTATAACGTATAACGTTATATAGCACATCAGTATATCGTCTAATTTTATATAGTATTACGTTATAACACGTAACGTTATATAGTATTACGTTATAACGTGTAATGTTATATAGCATTACGTTATAACGTGTAACGCTATATAGTATTACGTTATAGCGTGTAACGTTATATAGTATCACGTTATAGCGTGTAACGTTATATAGTATTACGTTAGAACGTGTAACGTTCTTTACTATCACGATGTAACCTATGACGGTATATAGTGTTGCGTGGTAACGTATAACGTTATATCGTATATCAGTACATCGTGTAACGTTATATAGTATTACGTTACATCGTGTAACGTTACACAGTATTATGTTATAACGTGTAGCGTTATATAGTATTACGTTAGAACGTGTAACGTTACATAGTACTACGTTACAACGTGTAACGTTCTTTACTATTACGATGTAACCTATGACGGTATATAGTATTACGTTATAACGTAGAACGTTACTTCGTATTACGATGTGACCTATGACGGTATATAGAGTTGCGTGGTAACGTATAACGTTATATCGTATATCAGTACATCGTGTAACGTTATATAGTATTACGTTATATCGTGTAACGTTACACAGTATTACGTTATAACGTGTAGCGTTATATAGTATTACGTTATAACATATAACGTTATATAGTATTACGTTATAACGTAGAACGTTACTTCGTATTACGATGTGACCTATGACGCTATATAGTTTTGCGTGTTAACGTATAACGTTATATCGTATATCTGTACAACGTGTAACATTACATAGTATTACGTTATAACGTTTATCGAAATATAGTATTACGATATAACGTGTAACGTTATGTAGTATTACGTTATAACGTGTAACGTTATAGAGTATTACGTTATAACGTGTAACACTATATAGTATTACGTTATAACGTGTAACGTTAAATAGTATTACGATATAACGTGTAACGTTATATAGTATCACGTTAAAACGTGTAACGTTATATAGTATTACGTTATAACGTGTAACGTTATATGGTATTCCGTTATAACGTGTAACGTTATATAGTATTACGTTGTAACGTGTAACGTTATATAGTATTACGTTATAACGTGTAACGTTATATAGTACTACGTTACAATGTGTAACGTTCTTTACTATCACGATGTAACCTATGACGGTATATAGTGTTGCGTGGTAACGTATAACGTTATATCGTATATCAGTACATCGTGTAACGTTATATAGTATTACGTTATATCGTGTAACGTTACACAGTATTATGTTATAACGTGTAGCGTTATATAGTATTACGTTAGAACGTGTAACGTTACATAGTATTACGTTATAACGTGTAACGTTATATAGTATTACGTTAGAACGTGTAACGTTATATAGTATTACGTTAGAACATGTAACGTTATATAGTATTACGTTAGAACGTGTAACGTTATATGGTATTACGTTATGACGTATGTCGTTATATAGTATTACGTTTTAACGTGTAACGCTATATAGTCTTACGTTATAACGTGGAACGCTATATAGTATTACGTTATAACGTGTAACGTTACATAGTACTACGTTACAACGTGTAACGTTCTTTACTATTACGATGTAACCTATGACGGTATATAGAGTTGCGTGGTAACGTATAACGTTATATCGTATATCAGTACATCGTGTAACGTTATATAGTATTACGTTATATCGTGTAACGTTATATGGTATTACGTTATGACGTATGTCGTTATATAGTATTACGTTATAACGTGTAACGTCATATAGTATGACGTTATAACGAATAACGATAGACAGGATATCAGTATAACGTCTAGTTTTATATAGCATAAAGTTATAATTTAAAACGTTATATAGTATTACCATATAACGTGTAACGTTATATAGTAATACGTTAAATCGTGTAACGTTATATGGTATTACGTTATGACGTATGTCGTTATATAGTATTACGTTACAACGTGTAACGTTATTTACTATTACGATGTAACCTATGACGTTATATCGAATATCAGTACAACGTGCAACATTATATAGTATTAAGTTATAACGTGTAACGTTATATAGTATTACATTAAAACGTGTAACGTTATATGGTATAACGTTAGAACGTGTAACGTTATATAGTATTACGTTAGAACGTGTAACGTTATATAGTATTACGTTAGAACGTGTAACGTTATGTAGTAATACGTTATAACGTGTAACGTTATATAGTATTACGTTAGAACGTGTAACGTTATATAGTATCACGTTATAACGTGTAACGTTATATAGTTTCACGTTATAACGTGTAACGTTATGTAGTATTACGTTATAACGTGTAACGTTATATGGTATTACGTTATAACGTGTAACGTTATATAGTATTACGGTAGAACGTGTAACGTTATACAGAATTACGTTAGAACGTGTAACGTTATACAGTATTACGTTAGAACGTGTAACGTTATATAGTATTACGTTATAACGTGTAACGTTATATAGTATTACGTTATAACGAGTAACGTTATATGGTATTACGTTATAACGTGTAACGCTTTACAGTATAGCGTTATAACGTATAACGTTATATAGCACATCAGTATATCGTCTAATTTTATATAGTAATACGTTATAACACGTAACGTTATATAGTATTACGTTATAACGTGTAATGTTACATAGTATTACGTTATAACGTGTAACGTTATAGAGTATTACGTTATAACGTGTAACGCTATATAGTATTACGTTATAACGTGTAACGTTATATAGTATTACGTTATAACGTGTAACGTTATATAGTATTACGTTATAACGTGTAACGTTATAGAGTATTGCGTTATAACGTGTAACGTTATATAGTATTACGTTAGAACGTGTAACGTTATATAGTATTACGTTAGAACGTGTAACGTTATGTAGTAATACGTTATAACGTGTAACGTTATACAGTATTGCGTTATAACGTGTAACGTTATATAGCACATCAGCATATCGTCTAATTTTATATAGTATTACGTTATAACACGTAACGTTATATAGTATTACGTTATAACGTGTAATGTTATATAGTATTACGTTATAACGTGAAACGTTATAGAGTATTACGTTATAACGTGTAACGTTATATAGTATTACGTTATAACGTGTAACGTTATATAGTATTACGTTATAACGTGTAACGTTATAGAGTATTACGTTATAACGTGTAACGTTATATAGTATTACGTTAGAACGTGTAACGTTATATAGTATTACGTTAGAACGTGTAACGTTATATAGTATTACGTTATAACGTGTAACGTTATATAGTATTACGTTATAACGAGTAACGTTATATGGTATTACGTTATAACGTGTAACGCTTTACAGTATAGCGTTATAACGTATAACGTTATATAGCACATCAGTATATCGTCTAATTTTATATAGTAATACGTTATAACACGTAACGTTATATAGTATTACGTTATAACGTGTAATGTTACATAGTATTACGTTATAACGTGTAACGTTATAGAGTATTACGTTATAACGTGTAACGCTATATAGTATTACGTTATAACGTGTAACGTTATATAGTATTACGTTATAACGTGTAACGTTATATAGTACTACGTTACAACGTGTAACGTTCTTTACTATCACGATGTAACCTATGACGGTATATAGTGTTACGTGGTAACGTATAACGTTATATCGTATATCAGTACATCGTGTAACGTTATATAGTATTACGTTATATCGTGTAACGTTACACAGTATTATGTTATAACGTGTAGCGTTATATAGTATTACGTTAGAACGTGTAACGTTACATAGTACTACGTTACAACGTGTAACGTTCTTTACTATTACGATGTAACCTATGACGGTATATAGTATTACGTTATAACGTAGAACGTTACTTCGTATTACGATGTGACCTATGACGGTATATAGAGTTGCGTGGTAACGTATAACGTTATATCGTATATCAGTACATCGTGTAACGTTATATAGTATTACGTTATATCGTGTAACGTTACACAGTATTACGTTATAACGTGTAGCGTTATATAGTATTACGTTATAACATATAACGTTATATAGTATTACGTTATAACGTAGAACGTTACTTCGTATTACGATGTGACCTATGACGCTATATAGTTTTGCATGTTAACGTATAACGTTATATCGTATACCTGTACAACGTTTAACATTACATAGTATTACGTTATAACGTTTATCGAAATATAGTATTACGATATAACGTGTAACGTTATGTAGTATTACGTTATAACGTGTAACGTTATATAGTATTACGTTAGAACATGTAACGTTATATAGTATTACGTTAGAACGTGTAACGATATATAGTATTACGTTAGAACGTGTAACGTTATATAGTATTACGTTAGAACATGTAACGTTATATAGTATTACGTTAGAACGTGTAACGTTATATGGTATTACGTTATGACGTATGTCGTTATATAGTATTACGTTTTAACGTGTAACGCTATATAGTCTTACGTTATAACGTGGAACGCTATATAGTATTACGTTATAACGTGTAACGTTACATAGTACTACGTTACAACGTGTAACGTTCTTTACTATTACGATGTAACCTATGACGGTATATAGAGTTGCGTGGTAACGTATAACGTTATATCGTATATCAGTACATCGTGTAACGTTATATAGTATTACGTTATATCGTGTAACGTTATATGGTATTACGTTATGACGTATGTCGTTATATAGTATTACGTTATAACGTGTAACGTCATATAGTATGACGTTATAACGAATAACGATAGACAGGATATCAGTATAACGTCTAGTTTTATATAGCATAAAGTTATAATTTAAAACGTTATATAGTATTACCATATAACGTGTAACGTTATATAGTAATACGTTAAATCGTGTAACGTTATATGGTATTACGTTATGACGTATGTCGTTATATAGTATTACGTTACAACGTGTAACGTTATTTACTATTACGATGTAACCTATGACGTTATATCGAATATCAGTACAACGTGCAACATTATATAGTATTAAGTTATAACGTGTAACGTTATATAGTATTACATTAAAACGTGTAACGTTATATGGTATAACGTTAGAACGTGTAACGTTATATAGTATTACGTTAGAACGTGTAACGTTATATAGTATTACGTTAGAACGTGTAACGTTATGTAGTAATACGTTATAACGTGTAACGTTATACAGTATTGCGTTATAACGTATAACGTTATATAGCACATCAGTATATCGTCTAATTTTATATAGTATTACGTTATAACACGTAACGTTATATAGTATTACGTTATAACGTGTAATGTTATATAGTATTACGTTATAACGTGTAACGTTATAGAGTATTACGTTATAACGTGTAACGCTATATAGTATTACGTTATAGCGTGTAACGTTATATAGTATCACGTTATAGCGTGTAACGTTATATAGTATTACGTTAGAACGTGTAACGTTATATAGTATCACGTTATAACGTGTAACGTTATATAGTATCACGTTATAACGTGTAACGTTATATAGTATTACGTTATAACGTGTAACGTTATATGGTATTACGTTATAACGTGTAACGTTATATAGTATTACGGTAGAACGTCTAACGTTATACAGAATTACGTTAGAACGTGTTACGTTATACAGTATTACGTTAGAACGTGTAACGTTATATAGTATTACGTTATAACGTGTAACGTTATATAGTATTACGTTATAACGAGTAACGTTATATGGTATTACGTTATAACGTGTAACGCTTTACAGTATAGCGTTATAACGTATAACGTTATATAGCACATCAGTATATCGTCTAATTTTATATAGTAATACGTTATAACACGTAACGTTATATAGTATTACGTTATAACGTGTAATGTTACATAGTATTACGTTATAACGTGTAACGTTATAGAGTATTACGTTATAACGTGTAACGCTATATAGTATTACGTTATAACGTGTAACGTTACATAGTACTACGTTACAACGTGTAACGTTCTTTACTATTACGATGTAACCTATGACGGTATATAGTATTACGTTATAACGTAGAACGTTACTTCGTATTACGATGTGACCTATGACGGTATATAGAGTTGCGTGGTAACGTATAACGTTATATCGTATATCAGTACATCGTGTAACGTTATATAGTATTACGTTATATCGTGTAACGTTATATGGTATTACGTTATGACGTACGTCGTTATATAGTATTACGTTATAACGTGTAACGTCATATAGTATGACGTTATAACGAATAACGATAGACAGGATATCAGTATAACGTCTAGTTTTATATAGCATAAAGTTATAATTTAAAACGTTATATAGTATTACCATATAACGTGTAACGTTATATAGTAATACGTTAAATCGTGTAACGTTATATGGTATTACGTTATGACGTATGTCGTTATATAATATTACGTTACAACGTGTAACGTTATTTACTATTACGATGTAACCAATGACGTTATATCGAATATCAGTACAACGTGCAACATTATATAGTATTAAGTTATAACGTGTAACGTTATATAGTATTACATTAAAACGTGTAACGTTATATGGTATAACGTTAGAACGTGTAACGTTATATAGTATTACGTTAGAACGTGTAACGTTATATAGTATTACGTTAGAACGTGTAACGTTATGTAGTAATACGTTATAACGTGTAACGTTATACAGTATTGCGTTATAACGTATAACGTTATATAGCACATCAGTATATCGTCTAATTTTATATAGTATTACGTTATAACACGTAACGTTATATAGTATTACGTTATAACGTGTAATGTTATATAGCATTACGTTATAACGTGTAACGCTATATAGTATTACGTTATAGCGTGTAACGTTATATAGTATCACGTTATAGCGTGTAACGTTATATAGTATTACGTTAGAACGTGTAACGTTCTTTACTATCACGATGTAACCTATGACGGTATATAGTGTTGCGTGGTAACGTATAACGTTATATCGTATATCAGTACATCGTGTAACGTTATATAGTATTACGTTATATCGTGTAACGTTACACAGTATTATGTTATAACGTGTAGCGTTATATAGTATTACGTTAGAACGTGTAACGTTACATAGTACTACGTTACAACGTGTAACGTTCTTTACTATTACGATGTAACCTATGACGGTATATAGTATTACGTTATAACGTAGAACGTTACTTCGTATTACGATGTGACCTATGACGGTATATAGAGTTGCGTGGTAACGTATAACGTTATATCGTATATCAGTACATCGTGTAACGTTATATAGTATTACGTTATATCGTGTAACGTTACACAGTATTACGTTATAACGTGTAGCGTTATATAGTATTACGTTATAACATATAACGTTATATAGTATTACGTTATAACGTAGAACGTTACTTCGTATTACGATGTGACCTATGACGCTATATAGTTTTGCGTGTTAACGTATAACGTTATATCGTATATCTGTACAACGTGTAACATTACATAGTATTACGTTATAACGTTTATCGAAATATAGTATTACGATATAACGTGTAACGTTATGTAGTATTACGTTATAACGTGTAACGTTATAGAGTATTACGTTATAACGTGTAACACTATATAGTATTACGTTATAACGTGTAACGTTAAATAGTATTACGATATAACGTGTAACGTTATATAGTATCACGTTATAACGTGTAACGTTATATAGTATTACGTTATAACGTGTAACGTTATATGGTATTCCGTTATAACGTGTAACGTTATATAGTATTACGTTGTAACGTGTAACGTTATATAGTATTACGTTATAACGTGTAACGTTATATAGTACTACGTTACAATGTGTAACGTTCTTTACTATCACGATGTAACCTATGACGGTATATAGTGTTGCGTGGTAACGTATAACGTTATATCGTATATCAGTACATCGTGTAACGTTATATAGTATTACGTTATATCGTGTAACGTTACACAGTATTATGTTATAACGTGTAGCGTTATATAGTATTACGTTAGAACGTGTAACGTTACATAGTATTACGTTATAACGTGTAACGTTATATAGTATTACGTTAGAACGTGTAACGTTATATAGTATTACGTTAGAACATGTAACGTTATATAGTATTACGTTAGAACGTGTAACGTTATATGGTATTACGTTATGACGTATGTCGTTATATAGTATTACGTTTTAACGTGTAACGCTATATAGTCTTACGTTATAACGTGGAACGCTATATAGTATTACGTTATAACGTGTAACGTTACATAGTACTACGTTACAACGTGTAACGTTCTTTACTATTACGATGTAACCTATGACGGTATATAGAGTTGCGTGGTAACGTATAACGTTATATCGTATATCAGTACATCGTGTAACGTTATATAGTATTACGTTATATCGTGTAACGTTATATGGTATTACGTTATGACGTATGTCGTTATATAGTATTACGTTATAACGTGTAACGTCATATAGTATGACGTTATAACGAATAACGATAGACAGGATATCAGTATAACGTCTAGTTTTATATAGCATAAAGTTATAATTTAAAACGTTATATAGTATTACCATATAACGTGTAACGTTATATAGTAATACGTTAAATCGTGTAACGTTATATGGTATTACGTTATGACGTATGTCGTTATATAGTATTACGTTACAACGTGTAACGTTATTTACTATTACGATGTAACCTATGACGTTATATCGAATATCAGTACAACGTGCACCATTATATAGTATTAAGTTATAACGTGTAACGTTATATAGTATTACATTAAAACGTGTAACGTTATATGGTATAACGTTAGAACGTGTAACGTTATATAGTATTACGTTAGAACGTGTAACGTTATATAGTATTACGTTAGAACGTGTAACGTTATGTAGTAATACGTTATAACGTGTAACGTTATATAGTATTACGTTAGAACGTGTAACGTTATATAGTATCACGTTATAACGTGTAACGTTATATAGTATCACGTTATAACGTGTAACGTTATGTAGTATTACGTTATAACGTGTAACGTTATATGGTATTACGTTATAACGTGTAAACTTATATAGTATTACGGTAGAACGTGTAACGTTATACAGAATTACGTTAGAACGTGTAACGTTATACAGTATTACGTTAGAACGTGTAACGTTATATAGTATTACGTTATAACGTGTAACGTTATATAGTATTACGTTATAACGAGTAACGTTATATGGTATTACGTTATAACGTGTAACGCTTTACAGTATAGCGTTATAACGTATAACGTTATATAGCACATCAGTATATCGTCTAATTTTATATAGTAATACGTTATAACACGTAACGTTATATAGTATTACGTTATAACGTGTAATGTTACATAGTATTACGTTATAACGTGTAACGTTATAGAGTATTACGTTATAACGTGTAACGCTATATAGTATTACGTTATAACGTGTAACGTTATATAGTATTACGTTATAACGTGTAACGTTATATAGTATTACGTTATAACGTGTAACGTTATAGAGTATTGCGTTATAACGTGTAACGTTATATAGTATTACGTTAGAACGTGTAACGTTATATAGTATTACGTTAGAACGTGTAACGTTATGTAGTAATACGTTATAACGTGTAACGTTATACAGTATTACGTTATAACGTGTAACGTTATATAGTATTACGTTATAACGTGTAACGTTATATAGTATTACGTTATAACGTGTAACGTTATAGAGTATTACGTTATAACGTGTAACGTTATATAGTATTACGTTAGAACGTGTAACGTTATATAGTATTACGTTAGAACGTGTAACGTTATGTAGTAATACGTTATAACGTGTAACGTTTTACAGTATTGCGTTATAACGTATAACGTTATATAGCACATCAGTATATCGTCTAATTTTATATAGTATTACGTTATAACACGTAACGTTATATAGTATTACGTTATAACGTGTAATGTTATATAGTATTACGTTATAACGTGTAACGTTATAGAGTATTACGTTATAACGTGTAACGTTATATAGTATTACGTTAGAACGTGTAACGTTATATAGTATTACGTTAGAACGTGTAACGTTATGTAGTAATACGTTATAACGTGTAACGTTTTACAGTATTGCGTTATAACGTATAACGTTATATAGCACATCAGTATATCGTCTAATTTTATATAGTATTACGTTATAACACGTAACGTTATATAGTATTACGTTATAACGTGTAATGTTATATAGTATTACGTTATAACGTGTAACGTTATAGAGTATTACGTTATAACGTGTAACGCTATATAGTATTACGTTATAACGTGTAACGTTATATAGTAATACGATATAACGTGTAACGTTATGTAGTATTACGTTATAACGTGTAACGTTATATAGTAATACGATATAACGTGTAACGTTATGTAGTATTACGTTATAACTTGTAACGTTATATAGTAATACGATATAACGTGTAACGTTATGTAGTATTACGTTATAACGTGTAACGTTATATAGTAATACGATATAACGTGTAACGTTATGTAGTATTACGTTATAACGTGTAACGTTGTGTAGTATTACGTTATAACGTGTAACGTTATATAGTATTACGCTAAAACGTGTAACGTTATATAGTATTATGTTATAACGAATAACGTTACACAGGATATCAGTATAACGTCTAATTTTATATAGCATTACGTTATAATTTAAAACGTTATATAGTATTACCATATAACGTGTAACGTTATATAATATTACGTTAAAACGTGTAACGTTTTATGGTATTACGTTATGACGTATGTCGTTATATAGTATTACGTTACAACGTGTAACGGTATTTAATATTACGATGTAACCTATGACGTTATATCGTATATCAGTACAACGTGCAACGTTATATAGTATTAAGTTATAACGTGTAACGTTATATGGTATTACGATATAACGTGTAACGTTATACAGTATTACGTTATAACGTGTAACGCTGTATAGTATTACGTTATAACGTGTAACGTTATATGGTATTACGATATAACGTGTAACGTTATGTGGTATTACGTTATAACGTGTAACGTTATATGGTGTTACGATATAACGTGTAACGATATGTAGTATTACGTTATAACGTGTAACGTTATATAGTATTACGTTATAACGTGTAACGTTATACAGTATTACGTTATAACGTGTAACGTTATACAGTATTACGTTATAACGTGTAACGTTATATAGTATTACGTTATAACGAGTAACGTTATATAGTATTACGTTATAACGTGTCACGTTATACAGTATTACGATATAACGTGTAACGTTATGTAGTATTACGTTATAGCGTGGAACGCTATATAGCATTACGTTATAACGTGTAACGTTATATAGTATTACGTTATAACGTGTAACGTTATATAGTATTACATTATAACGTGTAACGTTATATAGTATTACGTTATGACGTATAACATAATATTGTATTACGGTATATCGTAAAACGTTATATCGTATATCAATACAACGTGTAACATTATATAGTATTACGTTATAACGTGTAACGTTATATAGTATTACATTATAACGTGTAACGTTATATAGTATTACGTTATGACGTATAACATAATATTGTATTACGGTATATCGTAAAACGTTATATCGTATATCAATACAACGTGTAACATTATATAGTATTACGTTATAACGTATAACGTTATGTAGTATTACGTTATAACGTGTAACGTTATATGGTATTACGATATAACGTGTAACGTTATACAGTATTACGTTATAACGTGTAACGTTATATGGTATTACGATATAACGTGTAACGTTATGTAGTATTACGTTATAGCGTGGAACGCTATATAGCATTACGTTGTAACGTGTAACGTTATATAGTATTACGTTATAACGTGTAACGTTATATGGTATTACGATATAACGTGTAACGTTATGTAGTATTACGTTATAACGTGTAACGTTATATAGTATTACGTTATAACGTGTAACGTTATATAGTATTACGTTATAACGTGTAACGTTACACAGTATTACATTATAACGTGTAACGTTATATAGTATTACGTTATAACGTGTAACGTTACACAGTATTACGTTATAACGTGTAACATTATATAGTATTACATTATAACGTGTAGCGTTATATAGTATTACGTTATGACGTATAACATAATATTGTATTACGGTATATCGTAAAACGTTATATCGTATATCAATACAACGTGTAACATTATATAGTATTACGTTATTACGTGTAACGCTATATAGTATTACGTTATAACGTGTAACGTTATATGGTATTACGTTATTACGTGTAACGTTATGTAGTAATACGTTATAACGTGTAACGTTATGTAGTATTACGTTATAACGTGTAACGTTATATAGTATTACGTTATAACGTACAACGTTATATCGTATATCAGTACATCGTGTATCGTTAGATAGTATTACGTTATATCGTGTGACGTTACACAGTATTTCGTTATAACGTGTAACATTATATAGTATTACATTATAACGTGTAGCGTTATATAGTATTACGTTATGACGTATAACATAATATTGTATTACGGTATATCGTAAAACGTTATATCGTATATCAATACAACGTGTAACATTATATAGTATTACGTTATAACGTATAACGTTATGTAGTATTACGTTATAACGTGTAACGTTATATAGTATTACGTTATTACGTGTAACGCTATATAGTATTACGTTATAACGTGTAACGTTATATGGTATTACGATATAACGTGTAACGTTATGTAGTATTACGTTATAACGTGTAACGTTATAAAGTATTACGTTATAACGTGTAACGTTATATAGTATTACATTATAACGTGTAACGTTATATAGTATTACGTTATAACGTGTAACGTTATATAGTATTACGTTATAACGTGTAACGTTATACAGTATTACGTTATAACGTGTAACGTTATATAGTATTACGTTATAACGAGTAACGTTATATAGTATTACGTTATAACGTGTAACGTTATATAGTATTACGTAATAACGTGTAACGTTATGTAGTATTACGTTATAACGTGTATCGTTATATAGTATTACGCTAAAACGTGTAACGTTATATAGTATTATGTTATAACGATAACGTTAGACAGGATATCAGTATAACGTCTAATTTTATATAGCATTACCTTATAATTTAAAACGTTATATAGTATTACCATATAACGTGTAACGTTATATAATATTACGTTAAAACGTGTAACGTTTTATGGTATTACGTTATGACGTATGTCGTTATATAGTATTACGTTACAACGTGTAACGTTATTTACTATTACGATGTAACCTAAGACGTTATATCGTATATCAGTACAACGTGCAACATTATATAGTATTAAGTTATAACGTGTAACGCTATATAGTATTACGATATAACATGTAACGTTAAATAATATTACCATATAACGTGTAACGTTATATAGTATCACGTTAAAACGTGTAACGTTATGTAGTATTACGTTATAACGTGTAATGTTATATGGTGTTACGATATAACGTGTAACGATATGTAGTAATACGTTATAACGTGTAACGTTATATGGTGTTACGCTATAACGTGTAACGTTATATAGTATTACGTTATAACGTGTAACGGCATATACTATTACGTTATAACGTGTAACGTTATATAGTATTACGTTATAACGTGTAACGGCATATACTATTACGTTATAACGTGTAACGTTATATAGTATTACGTTATAACGAGTAACGTTATATAGTACTACGTTACAACGTGTAACGTTCTTTACTATTACGATGTAACCTATGACGGTATATAGTATTACGTTATAACGTGTAACGTTATATAGTACTACGTTATAACGAGTAGCGTTATATAGTATTACGTTATAACGTGTAACGTTACATAGTATTACGTTATAACGTGTATCGTTATATAGTATTACGTTATAACGTGTAACGTTATATAGTATTACGTTAGAACGTGTAACGTTATATAGTATTACGTTAGAACGTGTAACGTTATATAGTATTACGTTAGAACGTAACGTTAAATAGTATTACGTTATAACGTGTAACGTTATATAGTATTGCGTTAGAACGTGTAACGTTATATAGTATTACGTTATAACGTGTAATGTTATATAGAATTACGTTATGACGTATAACATAGTATAGTATTACGGTATATCGTAAAACGTTATATCGTATATCAATACAACGTGTAACATTATATAGTATTACGTTATTACGTGTAACGCTATATAGTATTACGTTATAACGTGTAACGTTATATGGTATTACGTTATTACGTGTAACGTTATGTAGTAATACGTTATAACGTGTAACGTTATGTAGTATTACGTTATAACGTGTAACGTTATATAGTATTACGTTATAACGTACAACGTTATATCGTATATCAGTACATCGTGTATCGTTAGATAGTATTACGTTATATCGTGTAACGTTACACAGTATTTCGTTATAACGTGTAACATTATATAGTATTACATTATAACGTGTAGCGTTATATAGTATTACGTTATGACGTATAACATAATATTGTATTACGGTATATCGTAAAACGTTATATCGTATATCAATACAACGTGTAACATTATATAGTATTACGTTATAACGTATAACGTTATGTAGTATTACGTTATAACGTGTAACGTTATATAGTATTACGTTATTACGTGTAACGCTATATAGTATTACGTTATAACGTGTAACGTTATATGGTATTACGATATAACGTGTAACGTTATGTAGTATTACGTTATAACGTGTAACGTTATAAAGTATTACGTTATAACGTGTAACGTTATATAGTATTACATTATAACGTGTAACGTTATATAGTATTACGTTATAACGTG
Organism: Bombus sylvestris; assembly: GCA_911622165.2. NCBI lineage: Eukaryota > Metazoa > Arthropoda > Insecta > Hymenoptera > Apidae > Bombus > Bombus sylvestris. The sequence continues at coordinate 6,398,345 of OU443149.1, read as the reverse complement.
TAACGTTATATAGTATTACGTTATAACGTGTAACGTTATACAGTATTACGTTATAACGTGTAACGTTATATAGTATTACGTTATAACGAGTAACGTTATATAGTATTACGTTATAACGTGTAACGTTATATAGTATTACGTAATAACGTGTAACGTTATGTAGTATTACGTTATAACGTGTATCGTTATATAGTATTACGCTAAAACGTGTAACGTTATATAGTATTATGTTATAACGTGTAACGGCATATACTATTACGTTATAACGTGTAACGTTATATAGTATTACGTTATAACGTGTAACGGCATATACTATTACGTTATAACGTGTAACGTTATATAGTATTACGTTATAACGAGTAACGTTATATAGTACTACGTTACAACGTGTAACGTTCTTTACTATTACGATGTAACCTATGACGGTATATAGTATTACGTTATAACGTGTAACGTTATATAGTACTACGTTATAACGAGTAACGTTATATAGTACTACGTTACAACGTGTAACGTTCTTTACTATTACGATGTAACCTATGACGGTATATAGTATTACGTTATAACGTAGAACGTTACTTCGTATTACGATGTGATCTATGACGGTATATAGTGTTGCGTGGTAACGTATAACGTTATATCGTATATCAGTACATCGTGTAACATTACATAGTATTACGTTATAACTTCTATCGACATATAGTATTACGATATAACGTGTAACGTTATATAGTATTACCTTATAACGTGTAACGTTACATGGTATTACGTTATAACGTGTAACGTTATATAGTATTACGTTAGAACGTGTAACGTTATATAGTATTACGTCAGAACGTGTAACGTTACATAGTATTACCTTATAACGTGTAACGTTACATAGTATTACGTTATAGCGTTTATCGAAATATAGTATTACGATATAACGTGTAACGTTATGTAGTATTACCTTGTAACGTGTAGCGTTATATAGTATTACGTTATAACGTGTAACGTTACATAGTATTACGTTATAACGTGTATCGTTATATAGTATTACGTTATAACGTGTAACGTTATATAGTATTACGTTAGAACGTGTAACGTTATATAGTATTACGTTAGAACGTGTAACGTTATATAGTATTACGTTAGAACGTGTAACGTTAAATAGTATTACGTTATAACGTGTAACGTTATATAGTATTGCGTTAGAACGTGTAACGTTATATAGTATTACGTTATAACGTGTAATGTTATATAGAATTACGTTATGACGTATAACATAGTATAGTATTACGGTATATCGTAAAACGTTATATCGTATATCAATACAACGTGTAACATTATATAGTATTACGTTATAACGTATAACGTTATGTAGTATTACGTTATAACGTGTAACTTTTATATAGTATTACGTTATATCGTGTAACGTTATATAGTAATACGATATAACGTGTAACGTTATGTAGTAATACGTTATAACGTGTAACGTTATACAGTATTGCGTTATAACGTATAACGTTATATAGCACATCAGTATATCGTCTAATTTTATATAGTATTACGTTATAACACGTAACGTTATATAGTATTACGTTATAACGTGTAATGTTATATAGTAATACGTTATAACGTGTAACGTTATAGAGTATTACGTTATAACGTGTAACGTTATGTAGTATTACGTTATAACGTGTAACGTTATATAGTATTACGCTAAAATGTGTAACGTTATACAGTATTATGTTATAACGAATAACGTTAGACAGGATATCAGTATAACGTCTAATTCTATATAGCATTACCTTATAATTTAAAACGTTATATAGTATTACCATATAAAGTGTAACGTTATATAATATTACGTTAAGACGTGTAACGTTTTATGGTATTACGTTATGACGTATGTCGTTATATAGTATTACGTTACAACGTGTAACGTTATTTACTATTACGATGTAACCTATGACGTTATATCGTATATCAGTACAACGTGCAACATTATATAGTATTAAGTTATAACGTGTAACGCTATATAGTATTACGATATAACATGTAACGTTAAATAATATTACCATATAACGTGTAACGTTATATAGTATTACGTCAGAACGTGTAACGTTACATAGTATTACCTTATAACGTGTAACGTTACATAGTATTACGTTATAGCGTTTATCGAAATATAGTATTACGATATAACGTGTAACGTTATGTAGTATTACCTTGTAACGTGTAGCGTTATATAGTATTACGTTATAACGTGTAACGTTACATAGTATTACGTTATAACGTGTATCGTTATATAGTATTACGTTATAACGTGTAACGTTATATAGTATTACGTTATAACGTGTATCGTTATATAGTATAACGTTATAACGTAGAACGTTACTTCGTATTACGATGTGCCCTATGACGCTATATAGTTTTGCGTGTTAACGTATAACGTTATATCGTATATCTGTACAACGTGTAACATTACATAGTATTACGTTATAACGTGTAACGTTATATGGTATTACGTTAGAACGTGTAACGTTATATAGTATTACGTTAGAACGTGTAACGTTATATAGTATTACGTTAGAACGTGTAACGTTATATAATATTACGTTAGAACGTGTAACGTTGTATAGTATTGCGTTATAACGTGTAACGTTGTATAGTATTGCGTTAGAACGTGTAACGTTATATAGTATTACGTTATAACGTGTAATGTTATATAGAAATACGTTATGACGTATAACATAGTATAGCATTACGGTATATCGTAAAACGTTATATCGTATATCAATACAACGTGTAACATTATATAGTATTACGTTATAACGTATAACGTTATGTAGTATTACGTTATAACGTGTAACGTTATGTAGTATTACGTTATGACGTGTAACGTTATGTAGTATTACGTTATAACGTGTAACGTTATGTAGTATTACGTTATAACGTGTAACGTTATATAGTATTACGCTAAAACGTGTAACGTTATATAGTATTACGTTATAACGATAACGTCAGACAGGATATCAGTATAACGTCTAATTTTATATAGCATTACCTTATAATTTAAAACGTTATATAGTATTACCATATAACGTGTAACGTTATATAATATTACGTTAAAACGTGTAACGTTTTATGGTATTACGTTATGACGTATGTCGTTATATAGTATTACGTTACAACGTGTAACGTTATTTACTATTACGATGTAACCTATGACGTTATATCGTATATCAGTACAACGTGCAACATTATATGGTATTAAGTTATAACGTGTAACGCTATATAGTATTACGATATAACATGTAACGTTAAATAATATTACCATATAACGTGTAACGTTATATAGTATCACGTTAAAACGTGTAACGTTATGTAGTATTACGTTATAACGTGTAACGTTATATGGTGTTACGATATAACGTGTAACGTTATATGGTGTTACGGTATAACGTGTAACGATATGTAGTATTACGTTATAACGTGTAACGTTATATGGTGTTACGCTATAACGTGTAACGTTATATAGTATTAAGTTATAACGTGTAACGGCATATAGTATTACGTTATAACGAATAACGTTAGACAGGATATCAGTATAACGTCTAGTTTTATATAGCATTACGTTATAATTTAAAACGTTATATAGTATTACCATATAACGTGTAACGTTATACAGTATTACGTTATAACGTGGACCGTTATATGGTATTACGATATATCGTGTAACGTTATGTAGTATTACGTTATAACGTGTAACGTTATATGGTGTTACGGTATAACGTGTAACGATATGTAGTATTACGTTATAACGAGTAACGTTATATAGTACTACGTTACAACGTGTAACGTTCTTTACTATTACGATGTAACCTATGACGGTATATAGTATTACGTTATAACGTAGAACGTTACTTCGTATTACGATGTGACCTATGACGGTATATAGTGTTGCGTGGTAACGTATAACGTTATATCGTATATCAGTACATCGTGTAACATTACATAGTATTACGTTATAACGTTTATCGAAATATAGTATTACGATATAACGTGTAACGTTATATAGTATTACCTTATAACGTGTAACGTTACATAGTATTACGTTATAACGTGTATCGTTATATAGTATTACGTTATAACGTGTAACGTTATATAGTATTACGTTAGAACGTGTAACGTTATATAGTATTACGTTCGAACGTGTAACGTTATATAGTATTACGTTAGAACGTGTAACGTTATATAGTATTACGTCAGAACGTGTAACGTTACATAGTATTACCTTATAACGTGTAACGTTATATAGTATTACGTTAGAACGTGTAACGTTATATAGTATTACGTTCGAACGTGTAACGTTATATAGTATTACGTTAGAACGTGTAACGTTATATAGTATTACGTCAGAACGTGTAACGTTACATAGTATTACCTTATAACGTGTAACGTTACATAGTATTACGTTATAGCGTTTATCGAAATATAGTATTACGTTAGAACGTGTAACGTTATATAGTATTACGTTAGAACGTGTAACGTTATATAGTATTACGTTAGAACGTGTAACGTTATATAGTATTGCGTTAGAACGTGTAACGTTATATAGTATTACGTTATAACGTGTAATGTTATATAGAATTACGTTATGACGTATAACGTTATATAGCACATCAGTATATCGTCTAATTTTATATAGTATTACGTTATAACACGTAACGTTATATAGTATTACGTTATAACGTGTAATGTTATATAGTATTACGTTATAACGTGTAACGTTATAGAGTATTACGTTATAACGTGTAACGCTATATAGTATTACTTTATAACGTGTAACGTTATATGGTAATACTATATAACGTGTAACGTTATGTAGTATTACGTTATAACGAGTAACGTTATATAGTAATACGATATAACGTGTAACGTTATGTAGTATTACGTTATAACGTGTAACGTTATGTAGTATTACGTTATAACGTGTAACGTTATGTAGTATTACGTTATAACGTGTAACGTTATGTAGTATTACGTTATAACGTGTAACGTTATGTAGTATTACGTTATAACGTGTAACGTTATGTAGTATTACGTTATAACGTGTAACGTTATGTAGTATTACGTTATAACGTGTAACGTTATATAGTATTACGCTAAAACGTGTAACGTTATATAGTATTATGTTATAACGAATAACGTTAGACAGGATATCAGTATAACGTCTAATTTTATATAGCATTACCTTATAATTTAAAACGTTATATAGTATTACCATATAACGTGTAACGTTATATAGTATCACGTTAAAACGTGTAACGTTATATGGTATTACGTTATGACGTATGTCGTTATATAGTATTACGATATAACGTGTAACGTTATATGGTATTACGATATAACGTGTAACGTTATACAGTATTACGTTATAACGTGTAACGCTTTATAGTATTACGTTATAACGTGGAACGTTATATGGTATTACGATATAACGTTCCACGTTATGTACTATTACGTTATAACGTGTAACGTTATATGGTGTTACGATATAACGTGTAACGATATGTAGTATTACGTTATAACGTGTAACGTTATATAGTATTACGTTATAACGTGTAACGTTATATAGTATTACGTTATAACGTGTAACGTTATATAGCATTACGTTATAACGTGTAACGTTATATAGTATTACGTTATAACGTGTAACGTTACATAGTATTACGTTATAACGTGTAACGTTACATAGTATTACGTTATAACGTGTAACGTTATATAGTATTACGTTATAACGTGTAACGTTACATAGTATTACGTTATAACGTGTAACGTTACATAGTATTACGTTATAACGTGTAACGTTACATAGTATAACGTTATAACGTGTAACGTTACATAGTATTACGTTATAACTTGTAACGTTACATAGTATTACGTTATAACGTGTAACGTTATATAGTATTACGTTATAACGTGTAACGTTATATAGTATTACGTTATAACGTGTAACGCTATATAGTATTACGTTATAACGTGTAACGTTATATAGTATTACGTTAGAACGTGTAACGTTACATAGTATTACGTTATAACGTGTATCGTTATATAGTATTACGTTATAACGTAGAACGTTATATAGTATTACGTTATAACGTGTAATGTTATATAGAAATACGTTATGACGTATAACATAATATAGTATTACGGTATATCGTAAAACGTTATATCGTATATCAATACAACGTGTAACATTATATAGTATTACGTTATAACGTGTAACGTTATATAGTATTACGTTAGAACGTGTAACGTTATATAGTATTACGTTAGAGCGTGTAACGTTATATAGTATTACGTTAGAACGTGTAACGTTATATAGTATTACGTTAGAACGTGTAACGTTATATAGTATTGCGTTAGAACGTGTAACGTTATATAGCATTACGTTATAACGTGTAACGTTATATAGTATTACGTTATAACGTGTAACGTTACATAGTATTACGTTATAACGTGTAACGTTACATAGTATTACGTTATAACGTGTAACGTTATATAGTATTACGTTATAACGTGTAACGTTACATAGTATTACGTTATAACGTGTAACGTTATATAGTATTACGTTAGAACGTGTAACGTTACATAGTATTACGTTATAACGTGTAACGTTATATAGTATTACGTTATAACGTGTAACGTTATATAGTATTACGTTATAACGTGTAACGCTATATAGTATTACGTTATAACGTGTAACGTTATATAGTATTACGTTAGAACGTGTAACGTTACATAGTATTACGTTATAACGTGTATCGTTATATAGTATTACGTTATAACGTAGAAAGTTATATAGTATTACGTTATAACGTGTAATGTTATATAGAAATACGTTATGACGTATAACATAATATAGTATTACGGTATATCGTAAAACGTTATATCGTATATCAATACAACGTGTAACATTATATGGTATTACGTTATAACGTGTAACGTTATATAGTATTACGTTAGAACGTGTAACGTTATATAGTATTACGTTAGAGCGTGTAACGTTATATAGTATTACGTTAGAACGTGTAACGTTATATAGTATTACGTTAGAACGTGTAACGTTATATAGTATTGCGTTAGAACGTGTAACGTTATATAGCATTACGTTATAACGTGTAACGTTATATAGTATTACGTTATAACGTGTAACGTTACATAGTATTACGTTATAACGTGTAACGTTACATAGTATTACGTTATAACGTGTAACGTTATATAGTATTACGTTATAACGTGTAACGTTACATAGTATTACGTTATAACGTGTAACGTTACATAGTATTACGTTATAACGTGTAACGTTATATAGTATTACGTTAGAACGTGTAACGTTATATAGTATTGCGTTAGAACGTGTAACGTTATATAGTATTACGTTATAACGTGTAATGTTATATAGAAATACGTTATGACGTATAACATAGTATAGTATTACGGTATATCGTAAAACGTTATATCGTATATCAATACAACGTGTAACATTATATAGTATTACGTTATAACGTATAACGTTATGTAGTATTACGTTATAACGTGTAACTTTTATATAGTATTACGTTATAACGTGTAATGTTATATAGAATTACGTTATGACGTATAACATAGTATAGTATTACGGTATATCGTAAAACGTTATATCGTATATCAATACGACGTGTAACATTATATAGTATTACGTTATAACGTGTAACGTTATATAGTATTACGTTAGAACGTGTAACGTTATATAGTATTACGTTAGAACGTGTAACGTTATATAGTATTACGTTAGAACGTGTAACGTTATATAGTATTACGTTAGAACGTGTAACGTTATATAGTATTGCGTTAGAACGTGTAACGTTATATAGTATTACGTTATAACGTGTAATGTTATATAGAAATACGTTATGACGTATAACATAGTATAGTATTACGGTATATCGTAAAACGTTATATCGTATATCAATACAACGTGTAACATTATATAGTATTACGTTATAACGTGTAACGTTATATAGTATTACGTTATAACGAGTAACGTTATATAGTATTACGTTATGAAGTGTAACGTTACATAGTATTTCGTTATGAAGTGTAACGTTACATAGTATTACGTTATAACGTGTAACGCTATATATAGTATTACGTTATAACGCATAACGTTATATAGTATTACGTTATAACGCATAACGTTATATAGTATTACGTCATAACGTGTAACGTTATATAATATTACGTTATAACGTGTAACGCTATATAGTATTACGTTATAACGTGTAACGTTATATAGTATTACGTTAGAACGTGTAACGTTATATAGTATTACGTCAGAACGTGTAACGTTACATAGTATTACGTTATAACGTGTATCGTTATATAGTATTACGTTATAACGTAGAACGTTATATAGTATTACGTTATAACGTGTAATGTTATATAGAAATACGTTATGACGTATAACATAGTATAGTATTACGGTATATCGTAAAACGTTATATCGTATATCAATACAACGTGTAACATTATATAGTATTACGTTATAACGTGTAACGTTATATAGTATTACGTTAGAACGTGTAACGTTATATAGTATTACGTTAGAACGTGTAACGTTATATAGTATTACGTTAGAACGTGTAACGTTATATAGTATTACGTTAGAACGTGTAACGTTATATAGTATTGCGTTAGAACGTGTAACGTTATATAGTATTACGTTATAACGTGTAACGTTATATAGTATTGCGTTAGAACGTGTAACGTTATATAGTATTACGTTATAACGTGTAATGTTATATAGAAATACGCTATGACGTATAACATAGTATGGTATTACGATATATCGTGTAACGTTATGTAGTATTACGTTATAACGTGTAACGTTATATGGTGTTACGGTATAACGTGTAACGATATGTAGTATTACGTTATAACGAGTAACGTTATATAGTACTACGTTACAACGTGTAACGTTCTTTACTATTACGATGTAACCTATGACGGTATATAGTATTACGTTATAACGTAGAACGTTACTTCGTATTACGATGTGACCTATGACGGTATATAGTGTTGCGTGGTAACGTATAACGTTATATCGTATATCAGTACATCGTGTAACATTACATAGTATTACGTTATAACGTTTATCGAAATATAGTATTACGATATAACGTGTAACGTTATATAGTATTACCTTATAACGTGTAACGTTACATAGTATTACGTTATAACGTGTATCGTTATATAGTATTACGTTATAACGTGTAACGTTATATAGTATTACGTTAGAACGTGTAACGTTATATAGTATTACGTTCGAACGTGTAACGTTATATAGTATTACGTTAGAACGTGTAACGTTATATAGTATTACGTCAGAACGTGTAACGTTACATAGTATTACCTTATAACGTGTAACGTTATATAGTATTACGTTAGAACGTGTAACGTTATATAGTATTACGTTCGAACGTGTAACGTTATATAGTATTACGTTAGAACGTGTAACGTTATATAGTATTACGTCAGAACGTGTAACGTTACATAGTATTACCTTATAAGGTGTAACGTTACATAGTATTACGTTATAGCGTTTATCGAAATATAGTATTACGTTAGAACGTGTAACGTTATATAGTATTACGTTAGAACGTGTAACGTTATATAGTATTACGTTAGAACGTGTAACGTTATATAGTATTGCGTTAGAACGTGTAACGTTATATAGTATTACGTTATAACGTGTAATGTTATATAGAATTACGTTATGACGTATAACGTTATATAGCACATCAGTATATCGTCTAATTTTATATAGTATTACGTTATAACACGTAACGTTATATAGTATTACGTTATAACGTGTAATGTTATATAGTATTACGTTATAACGTGTAACGTTATAGAGTATTACGTTATAACGTGTAACGCTATATAGTATTACTTTATAACGTGTAACGTTATATGGTAATACTATATAACGTGTAACGTTATGTAGTATTACGTTATAACGAGTAACGTTATATAGTAATACGATATAACGTGTAACGTTATGTAGTATTACGTTATAACGTGTAACGTTATGTAGTATTACGTTATAACGTGTAACGTTATGTAGTATTACGTTATAACGTGTAACGTTATGTAGTATTACGTTATAACGTGTAACGTTATGTAGTATTACGTTATAACGTGTAACGTTATGTAGTATTACGTTATAACGTGTAACGTTATATAGTATTACGCTAAAACGTGTAACGTTATATAGTATTATGTTATAACGAATAACGTTAGACAGGATATCAGTATAACGTCTAATTTTATATAGCATTACCTTATAATTTAAAACGTTATATAGTATTACCATATAACGTGTAACGTTATATAGTATCACGTTAAAACGTGTAACGTTATATGGTATTACGTTATGACGTATGTCGTTATATAGTATTACGATATAACGTGTAACGTTATATGGTATTACGATATAACGTGTAACGTTATACAGTATTACGTTATAACGTGTAACGCTTTATAGTATTACGTTATAACGTGGAACGTTATATGGTATTACGATATAACGTTCCACGTTATGTACTATTACGTTATAACGTGTAACGTTATATGGTGTTACGATATAACGTGTAACGATATGTAGTATTACGTTATAACGTGTAACGTTATATAGTATTACGTTATAACGTGTAACGTTATATAGTATTACGTTATAACGTGTAACGTTATATAGCATTACGTTATAACGTGTAACGTTATATAGTATTACGTTATAACGTGTAACGTTACATAGTATTACGTTATAACGTGTAACGTTACATAGTATTACGTTATAACGTGTAACGTTATATAGTATTACGTTATAACGTGTAACGTTACATAGTATTACGTTATAACGTGTAACGTTACATAGTATTACGTTATAACGTGTAACGTTACATAGTATAACGTTATAACGTGTAACGTTACATAGTATTACGTTATAACTTGTAACGTTACATAGTATTACGTTATAACGTGTAACGTTATATAGTATTACGTTATAACGTGTAACGTTATATAGTATTACGTTATAACGTGTAACGCTATATAGTATTACGTTATAACGTGTAACGTTATATAGTATTACGTTAGAACGTGTAACGTTACATAGTATTACGTTATAACGTGTATCGTTATATAGTATTACGTTATAACGTAGAACGTTATATAGTATTACGTTATAACGTGTAATGTTATATAGAAATACGTTATGACGTATAACATAATATAGTATTACGGTATATCGTAAAACGTTATATCGTATATCAATACAACGTGTAACATTATATAGTATTACGTTATAACGTGTAACGTTATATAGTATTACGTTAGAACGTGTAACGTTATATAGTATTACGTTAGAGCGTGTAACGTTATATAGTATTACGTTAGAACGTGTAACGTTATATAGTATTACGTTAGAACGTGTAACGTTATATAGTATTGCGTTAGAACGTGTAACGTTATATAGCATTACGTTATAACGTGTAACGTTATATAGTATTACGTTATAACGTGTAACGTTACATAGTATTACGTTATAACGTGTAACGTTACATAGTATTACGTTATAACGTGTAACGTTATATAGTATTACGTTATAACGTGTAACGTTACATAGTATTACGTTATAACGTGTAACGTTATATAGTATTACGTTAGAACGTGTAACGTTACATAGTATTACGTTATAACGTGTAACGTTATATAGTATTACGTTATAACGTGTAACGTTATATAGTATTACGTTATAACGTGTAACGCTATATAGTATTACGTTATAACGTGTAACGTTATATAGTATTACGTTAGAACGTGTAACGTTACATAGTATTACGTTATAACGTGTATCGTTATATAGTATTACGTTATAACGTAGAAAGTTATATAGTATTACGTTATAACGTGTAATGTTATATAGAAATACGTTATGACGTATAACATAATATAGTATTACGGTATATCGTAAAACGTTATATCGTATATCAATACAACGTGTAACATTATATGGTATTACGTTATAACGTGTAACGTTATATAGTATTACGTTAGAACGTGTAACGTTATATAGTATTACGTTAGAGCGTGTAACGTTATATAGTATTACGTTAGAACGTGTAACGTTATATAGTATTACGTTAGAACGTGTAACGTTATATAGTATTGCGTTAGAACGTGTAACGTTATATAGCATTACGTTATAACGTGTAACGTTATATAGTATTACGTTATAACGTGTAACGTTACATAGTATTACGTTATAACGTGTAACGTTACATAGTATTACGTTATAACGTGTAACGTTATATAGTATTACGTTATAACGTGTAACGTTACATAGTATTACGTTATAACGTGTAACGTTACATAGTATTACGTTATAACGTGTAACGTTATATAGTATTACGTTAGAACGTGTAACGTTATATAGTATTGCGTTAGAACGTGTAACGTTATATAGTATTACGTTATAACGTGTAATGTTATATAGAAATACGTTATGACGTATAACATAGTATAGTATTACGGTATATCGTAAAACGTTATATCGTATATCAATACAACGTGTAACATTATATAGTATTACGTTATAACGTATAACGTTATGTAGTATTACGTTATAACGTGTAACTTTTATATAGTATTACGTTATAACGTGTAATGTTATATAGAATTACGTTATGACGTATAACATAGTATAGTATTACGGTATATCGTAAAACGTTATATCGTATATCAATACGACGTGTAACATTATATAGTATTACGTTATAACGTGTAACGTTATATAGTATTACGTTAGAACGTGTAACGTTATATAGTATTACGTTAGAACGTGTAACGTTATATAGTATTACGTTAGAACGTGTAACGTTATATAGTATTACGTTAGAACGTGTAACGTTATATAGTATTGCGTTAGAACGTGTAACGTTATATAGTATTACGTTATAACGTGTAATGTTATATAGAAATACGTTATGACGTATAACATAGTATAGTATTACGGTATATCGTAAAACGTTATATCGTATATCAATACAACGTGTAACATTATATAGTATTACGTTATAACGTGTAACGTTATATAGTATTACGTTATAACGAGTAACGTTATATAGTATTACGTTATGAAGTGTAACGTTACATAGTATTTCGTTATGAAGTGTAACGTTACATAGTATTACGTTATAACGTGTAACGCTATATATAGTATTACGTTATAACGCATAACGTTATATAGTATTACGTTATAACGCATAACGTTATATAGTATTACGTCATAACGTGTAACGTTATATAATATTACGTTATAACGTGTAACGCTATATAGTATTACGTTATAACGTGTAACGTTATATAGTATTACGTTAGAACGTGTAACGTTATATAGTATTACGTCAGAACGTGTAACGTTACATAGTATTACGTTATAACGTGTATCGTTATATAGTATTACGTTATAACGTAGAACGTTATATAGTATTACGTTATAACGTGTAATGTTATATAGAAATACGTTATGACGTATAACATAGTATAGTATTACGGTATATCGTAAAACGTTATATCGTATATCAATACAACGTGTAACATTATATAGTATTACGTTATAACGTGTAACGTTATATAGTATTACGTTAGAACGTGTAACGTTATATAGTATTACGTTAGAACGTGTAACGTTATATAGTATTACGTTAGAACGTGTAACGTTATATAGTATTACGTTAGAACGTGTAACGTTATATAGTATTGCGTTAGAACGTGTAACGTTATATAGTATTACGTTATAACGTGTAACGTTATATAGTATTGCGTTAGAACGTGTAACGTTATATAGTATTACGTTATAACGTGTAATGTTATATAGAAATACGCTATGACGTATAACATAGTATAGTATTACGGTATATCGTAAAACGTTATATCGTATATCAATACAACGTGTAACATTATATAGTATTACGTTATAACGTATGACGTTATGTAGTATTACGTTATAACGTGTAACGTTATGTAGTATTACGTTATGACGTGTAACGTTATGTAGTATTACGTTATAACGTGTGACGTTATGTAGTATTACGATATAACGTGTAACGTTATGTAGTATTACGTTATAACGTGTAACTTTTATATAGTATTACGTTATAACGTGTAACGTTATATAGTATTACGTTATAACGTGTATCGTTATATAGTATTACGTTATAACGTGTAACGTTATATACTATTACGTTATGACGTGTAACGTTATATAGTATTACGTTATAACGTGTAACGTTATATAGTATTACGTTATAACGTGTAACGCTATATATTCATACCTTATAACGTGGAACGCTATATAGTATAACGTTATAACGAGTAACGTTATATAGTATTACGTTATAAAGTGTAACGTTACATAGTATTACGTTATGAAGTGTAACGTTACATAGTATTACGTTATGAAGTGTAACGTTACATAGTATTACGTTATAACGTGTAAGGCTATATATAGTATTACGTTATAACTCATAACGTTATATAGTATTACGTTATAACGCATAACGTTATATAGTATTACGTCATAACGTGTAACGTTATATAGTATTACGTTATAACATGTAACGTTATATAGTATTACGATATAACGTGTAACGTTATATAGTATTACGTTAAATCGTGTAACGTTATATGGTATTACGTTATGACGTATGTCGTTATATAGTATTACGTTACAACGTGTAACGTTATTTACTATTACGATGTAACCTATGACGTTATATCGAATATCAGTACAACGTGCAACATTATATAGTATTAAGTTATAACGTGTAACGTTATATAGTATTACGCTAAAACGTGTAACGTTATATGATATTACGTTATGTCGTATGTCGTTACATAGTATTACGATATAACGTGTAACGTTATATAGTATTACGTTATAACGTGTAACGTTATATGGTATTACGTTATGACGTATGTCGTTATATAGTATTACGTTACAACGCGTAACGTTATTTACTATTACGATGTAACCTATGACGTTATATCGAATATCAGTACAACGTGCAACATTATATAGTATTAAGTTATAACGTGTAACGTTATATAGTATTACGCTAAAACGTGTAACGTTATATGATATTACGTTATGTCGTATGTCGTTACATAGTATTACGTTAGAACGTATAACGTTATGTAGTAATACGTTATAACGTGTAACGTTATACAGTATTGCGTTATAACGTATAATGTTATATAGCACATCAGTATATCGTCTAATTTTATATAGTATTACGTTATAACGTGTAACGTTATATAATATTACGTTATAACGTGTAACGTTATATAGTATCACGTTATAACGTGTAACATTATAAGGTATTACGTTAGAACGTGTAACGTTATATAGTATCACGTTATAACGTGTAACGTTATATAGTATCACGTTATAACGTGTAACGTTATATAGTATCACGTTATAACGTGTAACGTTATATAGTATCACGTTATAACGTGTAACGTTATATAGTATTACGTTATAACGTGTAACCTTATATAGTATTACGTTATAACGTGTAACGTTATATAGTATTACGATATAACGTGTAACGTTATATAGTATTACGTTATAACGTGTAACTTTATACAGTATTACGTTAGAACGTGTAAAGTTATGTAGTAATACGTTATAACGTATGTCGTTATATAGTATTACGTTACAACGTGTAACGTTATTTACTATTACGATGTAACCTATGACGTTATATCGAATATCAGTACAACGTGCAACATTATATAGTATTAAGTTATAACGTGTAACGTTATATAGTATTACGCTAAAACGTGTAACGTTATATGATATTACGTTATGTCGTATGTCGTTACATAGTATTACGATATAACGTGTAACGTTATATAGTATTACGTTATAACGTGTAACGTTATATGGTATTACGTTATGACGTATGTCGTTATATAGTATTACGTTACAACGCGTAACGTTATTTACTATTACGATGTAACCTATGACGTTATATCGAATATCAGTACAACGTGCAACATTATATAGTATTAAGTTATAACGTGTAACGTTATATAGTATTACGCTAAAACGTGTAACGTTATATGATATTACGTTATGTCGTATGTCGTTACATAGTATTACGTTAGAACGTATAACGTTATGTAGTAATACGTTATAACGTGTAACGTTATACAGTATTGCGTTATAACGTATAATGTTATATAGCACATCAGTATATCGTCTAATTTTATATAGTATTACGTTATAACGTGTAACGTTATATAATATTACGTTATAACGTGTAACGTTATATAGTATCACGTTATAACGTGTAACATTATAAGGTATTACGTTAGAACGTGTAACGTTATATAGTATCACGTTATAACGTGTAACGTTATATAGTATCACGTTATAACGTGTAACGTTATATAGTATCACGTTATAACGTGTAACGTTATATAGTATCACGTTATAACGTGTAACGTTATATAGTATTACGTTATAACGTGTAACCTTATATAGTATTACGTTATAACGTGTAACGTTATATAGTATTACGATATAACGTGTAACGTTATATAGTATTACGTTATAACGTGTAACTTTATACAGTATTACGTTAGAACGTGTAAAGTTATGTAGTAATACGTTATAACGTGTAACGTTATACAGTATTGCGTTATAACGTATAACGTTATATAGCACATCGGTATATCGTCTAATTTTATATAGTATTACGTTATAACGTGTAACGCTATATAGTATTACGTTATAACGTGTAACGTTATATAGTAATACGATATAACGTGTAACGTTATGTAGTATTACGTTATAACGTGTAATGTTACATAGTATTACGTTATAACGTGTAACGTTATAGAGTATTACGTTATAACGTGTAACGCTATAGAGTATTACGTTATAACGTGTAACGTTATATAGTATTACGTTATAACGTGTATCGTTATATAGTATTACGTTATAACGTGTAACGTTATATAGTATTACGTTATAACGTGTAACGTTATATAGTATTACGTTATAACGTGTAACGTTATATGGTATTACGTTATAACGTGTAACGCTATATATTCATACCTTATAACGTGGAACGCTATATAGTATTACGTTATAACGAGTAACGTTATATAGTATTACGTTATAAAGTGTAACGTTACATAGTATTACGTTATGAAGTGTAATGTTACATAGTATTACGTTATGAAGTGTAACGTTACATAGTATTACGTTATGAAGTGTAACGTTACATAGTATTACGTTATAACTCATAACGTTATATAGTATTACGTTATAACGCATAACGTTATATAGTATTACGTCATAACGTGTAACGTTATATAATATTACGTTATAACGTGTAACGTTATATAGTATTACGTTATAACGTGTAACGTTATATAGTATTACGTTATAACGTGTAACGCTATATATTCATACCTTATAACGTGGAACGCTATATAGTATTACGTTATAACGAGTAACGTTATATAGTATTACGTTATAAAGTGTAACGTTACATAGTATTACGTTATGAAGTGTAACGTTACATAGTATTTCGTTATGAAGTGTAACGTTACATAGTATTACGTTATAACGTGTAACGCTATATATAGTATTACGTTATAACGCATAACGTTATATAGTATTACGTTATAACGCATAACGTTATATAGTATTACGTCATAACGTGTAACGTTATATAATATTACGTTATAACATGTAACGTTATATAGTATTACGATATAACGTGTAACGTTATATAGTATTACGATATAACGTGTAACGTTATATAGTATTACGTTAAATCGTGTAACGTTATATGGTATTACGTTATGACGTATGTCGTTATATAGTATTACGTTACAACGTGTAACGTTATTTACTATTACGATGTAACCTATGACGTTATATCGAATATCAGTACAACGTGCAACATTATATAGTATTAAGTTATAACGTGTAACGTTATATAGTATTACGCTAAAACGTGTAACGTTATATGATATTACGTTATGTCGTATGTCGTTACATAGTATTACGATATAACGTGTAACGTTATATAGTATTACGTTATAACGTGTAACGTTATATAGTATTACGTTATAACGTGTAACGTTATATAGTATTACGTTAGAACGTGTAACTTTATACAGTATTACGTTAGAACGTGTAACGTTATGTAGTAATACGTTATAACGTGTAACGTTATACAGTATTGCGTTATAACGTATAATGTTATATAGCACATCAGTATATCGTCTAATTTTATATAGTATTACGTTATAACGTGTAACGTTATATAATATTACGTTATAACGTGTAACGTTATATAGTATCACGTTATAACGTGTAACGTTATAAGGTATTACGTTAGAACGTGTAACGTTATATAGTATCACGTCATAACGTGTAACGTTATATAGTATCACGTTATAACGTGTAACGTTATATAGTATCACGTTATAACGTGTAACGTTATATAGTATCACGTTATAACGTGTAACGTTATATAGTATCACGTTATAACGTGTAACGTTATATAGTATTACGTTATAACGTGTAACGTTATATAGTATTACGATATAACGTGTAACGTTATATAGTATTACGTTATAACGTGTAACTTTATACAGTATTACGTTAGAACGTGTAAAGTTATGTAGTAATACGTTATAACGTGTAACGTTATACAGTATTGCGTTATAACGTATAACGTTATATAGCACATCGGTATATCGTCTAATTTTATATAGTATTACGTTATAACGTGTAACGCTATATAGTATTACGTTATAACGTGTAACGTTATATAGTAATACGATATAACGTGTAACGTTATGTAGTATTACGTTATAACGTGTAATGTTACATAGTATTACGTTATAACGTGTAACGTTATAGAGTATTACGTTATAACGTGTAACGCTATGGAGTATTACGTTATAACGTGTAACGCTATATAGTATTACGTTATAACGTGAAACGTTATATAGTAATACGATATAACGTGTAACGTTATATAGTAATACGATATAACGTGTAACGTTATGTAGTAATACGTTATAACGTGTAACGTTATACAGTATTGCGTTATAACGTATAACGTTATATAGCACATCAGTATATCGTCTAATTTTATATAGTATTACGTTATAACACGTAACGTTATATAGTATTACGTTATAACGTGTAATGTTATATAGTATTACGTTATAACGTGTAACGTTATATAGTATTACGTTATAACGTGTAACGTTATATAGTATTACGTTATAACGTGTAACGTTATGTAGTATTACGATATAGCGTGTAACGTTATGTAGTATTACGTTATAACGTGTAACTTTTATATAGTATTACGTTATAACGTGTATCGTTATATAGTATTACGTTATAACGTGTAACGTTATATAGTATTACGTTATAACGTGTAACGTTATATAGTATTACGTTATAACGTGTAACGTTATATAGTATTACGTTATAACGTGTAACGCTATATATTCATACCTTATAACGTGGAACGCTATATAGTATTACGTTATAACGAGTAACGTTATATAGTATTACGTTATAAAGTGTAACGTTACATAGTATTACGTTATGAAGTGTAACGTTACATAGTATTACGTTATGAAGTGTAACGTTACATAGTATTACGTTATAACGTGTAATGCTATATATAGTATTACGTTATAACTCATAACGTTATATAGTATTACGTTATAACGCATAACGTTATATAGTATTACGTCATAACGTGTAACGTTATATAATATTACGTTATAACATGTAACGTTATATAGTATTACGATATAACGTGTAACGTTATATAGTATTACGATATAACGTGTAACGTTATATAGTATTACGTTAAATCGTGCAACGTTATATGGTATTACGTTATGACGTATGTCGTTATATAGTATTACGTTATAACGTGTAACGTTATATAGTATTGCGTTAGAACGTGTAACGTTATATAGTATTACGTTATAACGTGTAATGTTATATAGAAATACGTTATGACGTATAACATAGTATAGTATTACGGTATATCGTAAAACGTTATATCGTATATCAATACAACGTGTAACATTATATAGTATTACGTTATAACGTATAACGTTATGTAGTATTACGTTATAACGTGTAACGTTATGTAGTATTACGTTATGACGTGTAACGTTATGTAGTATTACGTTATAACGTGTAACGTTATGTAGTATTACGATATAACGTGTAACGTTATGTAGTATTACGTTATAACGTGTAACTTTTATATAGTATTACGTTATAACGTGTAACGTTATATAGTATTACGTTATAACGTGTAACGTTATATAGTATTACGTTATAACGTGTAACGTTATATAGTATTACGTTATAACGTGTAACGCTATATATTCATACCTTATAACGTGGAACGCTATATAGTATTACGTTATAACGAGTAACGTTATATAGTATTACGTTATAAAGTGTAACGTTACATAGTATTACGTTATGAAGTGTAACGTTACATAGTATTACGTTATGAAGTGTAACGTTACATAGTATTACGTTATAACGTGTAACGCTATATATAGTATTACGTTATAACGCATAACGTTATATAGTATTACGTTATAACGCATAACGTTATATAGTATTACGTCATAACGTGTAACGTTATATAATATTACGTTATAACATGTAACGTTATATAGTATTACGATATAACGTGTAACGTTATATAGTATTACGATATAACGTGTAACGTTATATAGTATTACGTTAAATCGTGTAACGTTATATGGTATTACGTTATGACGTATGTCGTTATATAGTATTACGTTACAACGTGTAACGTTATTTACTATTACGATGTAACCTATGACGTTATATCGAATATCAGTACAACGTGCAACATTATATAGTATTAAGTTATAACGTGTAACGTTATATAGTATTACGCTAAAACGTGTAACGTTATATGATATTACGTTAGAACGTATAACTTTATACAGTATTACGTTAGAACGTGTAACGTTATGTAGTAATACGTTATAACGTGTAACGTTATACAGTATTGCGTTATAACGTATAATGTTATATAGCACATCAGTATATCGTCTAATTTTATATAGTATTACGTTATAACGTGTAACGTTATATAATATTACGTTATAACGTGTAACGTTATATAGTATCACGTTATAACGTGTAACGTTATAAGGTATTACGTTAGAACGTGTAAAGTTATGTAGTAATACGTTATAACGTGTAACGTTATACAGTATTGCGTTATAACGTATAACGTTATATAGCACATCAGTATATCGTCTAATTCTATATAGTATTACGTTATAACGTGTAACGCTATATAGTATTACGTTATAACGTGTAACGTTATATAGTAATACGATATAACGTGTAACGTTATGTAGTATTACGTTATAACGTGTAATGTTATATAGTATTACGTTATAACGTGTAACGTTATAGAGTATTACGTTATAACGTGTAACGCTATAGAGTATTACGTTATAACGTGTAACGCTATATAGTATTACGTTATAACGTGAAACGTTATATAGTAATACGATATAACGTGTAACGTTATATAGTAATACGATATAACGTGTAACGTTATGTAGTAATACGTTATAACGTGTAACGTTATACAGTATTGCGTTATAACGTATAACGTTATATAGCACATCAGTATATCGTCTAATTTTATATAGTATTACGTTATAACACGTAACGTTATATAGTATTACGTTATAACGTGTAATGTTATATAGTATTACGTTATAACGTGTAACGTTATAGAGTATTACGTTATAACGTGTAACGCTATATAGTATTACTTTATAACGTGTAACGTTATATAGTAATACAATGTAACGTGTAACGTTATGTAGTATTACGTTATAGCGTGTAACGTTATATAGTAATACGATATAACGTGTAACGTTATATAGTATCACGTTATAACGTGTAACGTTATATAGTATTACGTTATAACGTGTAACGTTATATGGTATTACGTTATAACGTGTAACGTTATATAGTATTACGTTAGAGCGTGTAACGTTATATAGTATTACGTTAGAACGTGTAACGTTATATAGTATTACGTTATAACGTGTAACGTTATACAGTATTGCGTTATAACGTATAACGTTATATAGCACATCAGTATATCGTCTAATTTTATATAGTATTACGTTATAACACGTAACGTTACATAGTATTACGTTATGAAGTGTAACGTTACATAGTATTACGTTATAACGTGTAACGCTATATATAGTATTACGTTATAACGCATAACGTTATATAGTATTACGTTATAACGCGTAACGTTATATAGTATTACGTCATAACGTGTAACGTTATATAATATTACGTTATAACATGTAACGTTATATAGTATTACGATATAACGTGTAACGTTATATAGTATTACGATATAACGTGTAACGTTATATAGTATTACGTTATGACGTGTAACGTTATATGGTATTACGTTATGACGTGTAACGTTATATGGTGTTACGATATAACGTGTAACGATATGTAGTATTACGTTATAACGTATAACGTTACATAGTATTACGTTATAACGTGTAACGTTATATAGTATTACGTTATAACGTGTAACGTTATATAGTATTACGTTATAACGTTACACGTTATATAGTATTACGTTATAACGTGTAACGCTATATAGTATTACGTTATAACGTGTAACGCTATATAGTATTACGTTATAACGTGTAACGTTATATAGCATTACGTTATAACGAGTAACGTTATATAGTACTACGTTATAACGTAGAACGCTATATAGCATTACGTTATAACGAGTAACGTTATATAGTACTACGTTACAACGTGTAACGTTCTTTACTATTACGATGTAACCTATGACGGTATATAGTGTTGCGTGGTAACGTATAACGTTATATCGTATATCAGTACATCGTGTAACATTACATAGTATTACGTTATAACGTTTATCGAAATATAGTATTACGATATAACGTGTAACGTTATATAGTATTACCTTATAACGTGTAGCGTTATATAGTATTACGTTATAACGTGTAACGTTACATAGTATTACGTTATAACGTGTATCGTTATATAGTATTATGTTATAACGTGTAACGTTATATAGTATTACGTTAGAACGTGTAACGTTATATAGTATTACGTTAAAACGTGTAACGTTATATAGTATTACGTTAGAACGTGTAACGTTATATAGTATTACGTTATAACGTGTATCGTGATATAGTATTACGTTATAACGCAGAACGTTATGTAGTTTTACGTTATAACGTGTAACGTTATGTAGTAATACGATATAACGTGTAACGTTATGTAGTATTACGTTATAACGTGTAATGTTATATAGTATTACGTTATAACGTGTAACGTTATAGAGTATTACGTTATAACGTGTAACGCTATATAGTATTACGTTATAACGTGTAACGTTATATAGTAATACGATATAACGTGTAACGTTATGTAGTAATACGTTATAACGTGTAACGTTATACAGTATTGCGTTATAACGTATAACGTTATATAGCACATCAGTATATCGTCTAATTTTATATAGTATTACGTTATAACACGTAACGTTATATAGTATTACGTTATAACGTGTAATGTTATATAGTATTACGTTATAACGTGTAACGTTACAGAGTATTACGTTATAACGTGTAACGCTATATAGTATTACTTTATAACGTGTAACGTTATATAGTAATACAATATAACGTGTAACGTTATGTAGTATTACGTTATAGCGTGTAACGTTATATAGTAATACGATATAACGTGTAACGATATGTAGTATTACGTTATAACGTGTAACGTTATATAGTATTACGTTATAACGTGTAACGTTATATAGTATTACGTTATAACGTGTAACGTTATGTAGTATTACGTTATAACGTGTAACGCTATATAGTATTACGTTATAAAGTGTAACGTTATATAGCACATCAGTATATCGTCTAATTTTATATAGTATTACGTTATAACACGTAACGTTATATAGTATTACGTTATAACGTGTAAGGTTATATAGTATTACGTTATAACGTGTAACGTTATAGAGTATTACGTTATAACGTGTAACGTTATAGAGTATTACGTTATAACGTGTAACGCTATATAGTATCACGTTATAACGTGTAACGCTATATAGTATCACGTTATAACGTGTAACGTTATATAGTATCACGTTATAACGTGTAACGTTATATAGTATGACGTTGGAACGTGTAACGTTATATAGTATGACGTTGGAACGTGTAACGTTATATAGTATTACGTTATAAAGTGTAACGTTATATAGCACATCAGTATATCGTCTAATTTTATATAGTATTACGTTATAACGTGTAACGCTATATAGTATTACGTTATAACGTGTAACGTTATATAGCATTACGTTATAACGAGTAACGTTATATAGTACTACGTTATAACGTAGAACGCTATATAGCATTACGTTATAACGAGTAACGTTATATAGTACTACGTTACAACGTGTAACGTTCTTTACTATTACGATGTAACCTATGACGGTATATAGTGTTGCGTGGTAACGTATAACGTTATATCGTATATCAGTACATCGTGTAACATTACATAGTATTACGTTACAAAGTTTATCGAAATATAGTATTACGATATAACGTGTAACGTTATATAGTATTACCTTATAACGTGTAGCGTTATATAGTATTACGTTATAACGTGTAACGTTACATAGTATTACGTTATAACGTGTATCGTTATATAGTATTACGCTATAACGTGTAACGTTATATAGTATTACGTTAGAACGTGTAACGTTATATAGTATTACGATATAACGTGTAACGTTATATAGTATTACCTTATAACGTGTAGCGTTATATAGTATTACGTTATAACGTGTAACGTTATATAGTATTACGTTAGAACGTGTAACGTTATATAGTATTACGTTAGAACGTGAGAACGTTATATAGTATTACGTTAGAACGTGTAACGTTATATAGTATTACGTTATAACGTGTATCGTTATATAGTATTACGTTATAACGTAGAACGTTATGTAGTTTTACGTTATAACGTGTAACGTTATGTAGTAATACGATATAACGTGTAACGTTATGTAGTATTACGTTATAACGTGTAATGTTATATAGTATTACGTTATAACGTGTAACGTTATAGAGTATTACGTTATAACGTGTAACGTTATATAGTATTACGTTATAACGTGTAACGTTATATAGTAATACGATATAACGTGTAACGTTATGTAGTAATACGTTATAACGTGTAACGTTATACAGTATTGCGTTATACGGTATAACGTTATATAGCACATCAGTATATCGTCTAATTTTATATAGTATTACGTTATAACACGTAACGTTATATAGTATTACGTTATAACGTGTAATGTTATATAGTATTACGTTATAACGTGTAACGTTATAGAGTATTACGTTATAACGTGTAACGCTATATAGTAATACGATATAACGTGTAACGTTATGTAGTAATACGTTATAACGTGTAACGTTATACAGTATTGCGTTATAAGGTATAACGTTATATAGCACATCAGTATATCGTCTAATTTTATATAGTATTACGTTATAACACGTAACGTTATATAGTATTACGTTATAACGTGTAATGTTATATAGTATTACGTTATAACGTGTAACGTTATAGAGTATTACGTTATAACGTGTATCGCTATATAGTATTACGTTATAACGTGTAATGTTATATAGTATTACGTTATAACGTGTAATGTTATATAGTATTACGTTATAACGTGTAACGTTATAGAGTATTACGTTATAACGTGTAACGCTATATAGTATTACTTTATAACGTGTGACGTTATATAGTAATACAATATAACGTGTAACGTTATGTAGTATTACGTTATAGCGTGTAACGTTATATAGTAATACGATATAACGTGTAACGATATGTAGTATTACGTTATAACGTGTAACGTTATATAGTATTACGTTATAACGTGTAACGTTATATAGTATTACGTTATAACGTGTAACGTTATGTAGTATTACGTTATAACGTGTAACGCTATATAGTATTACGTTATAACGTGTAACGTTATATAGTAATACGATATAACGTGTAACGTTATGTAGTAATACGTTATAACGTGTAACGTTATACAGTATTGCGTTATAACGTATAACGTTATATAGCACATCAGTATATCGTCTAATTTTATATAGTATTACGTTATAACACGTAACGTTATATAGTATTACGTTATAACGTGTAATGTTATATAGTATTACGTTATAACGTGTAACGTTATAGAGTTTTACGTTATAACGTGTAACGCTATATAGTATTACTTTATAACGTGTAATGTTACATAGTATTACGTTATAACGTGTAACGTTATATAGTATTACGTTAGAACGTGTAACGTTATATAGTATCACGTTATAACGTGTAACGTTATATAGTATCACGTTATAACGTGTAACGTTATATAGTATTACGTTATAACGTGTAACGTTATATGGTATTACGTTATAACGTGTAACGTTATATAGTATTACGTTAGAGCGTGTAACGTTATATAGTATTACGTTAGAACGTGTAACGTTATATAGTATTACGTTATAACGTGTAACGTTATACAGTATTGCGTTATAACGTATAACGTTATATAGCACATCAGTATATCGTCTAATTTTATATAGTATTACGTTATAACACGTAACGTTACATAGTATTACGTTATGAAGTGTAACGTTACATAGTATTACGTTATAACGTGTAACGCTATATATAGTATTACGTTATAACGCATAACGTTATATAGTATTACGTCATAACGTGTAACGTTATATAATATTACGTTATAACATGTAACGTTATATAGTATTACGATATAACGTGTAACGTTATATAGTATTACGTTAAATCGTGTAACGTTATATGGTATTACGTTATGACGTGTAACGTTATATGGTGTTACGATATAACGTGTAACGATATGTAGTATTAGGTTATAACGTGTAACGTTATATGGTGTTACGATATAACGTGTAACGATATGTAGTATTAGGTTATAACGTGTAACGTTATATAGTATTACGTTATAACGTGTAACGTTATATAGTATTACGTTATAACGTGTAACGTTATATAGTATTACGTTATAACGTGTAACGTTATATAGTATTACGTTATAACGTGTAACGTTATATAGTATTACGTTATAACGTGTAACGTTATATAGTATTACGTTAGAACGTGTAACGTTACATAGTATTACGTTATAACGTGTAACGTTATATAGTATTACGTCATAACGTGTAACGTTACATAGTATTACGTTATAACGTGTAACGTTATATAGTATTACGTTATAACGTGTAACGCTATATAGTATTACGTTATAACGTGTAACGCTATATAGTATTACGTTATAACGTGTAACGTTATATAGCATTACGTTATAACGAGTAACGTTATATAGTACTACGTTATAACGTAGAACGCTATATAGCATTACGTTATAACGAGTAACGTTATATAGTACTACGTTACAACGTGTAACGTTCTTTACTATTACGATGTAACCTATGACGGTATATAGTGTTGCGTGGTAACGTATAACGTTATATCGTATATCAGAACATCGTGTAACATTACATAGTATTACGTTATAACGTTTATCGAAATATAGTATTACGATATAACGTGTAACGTTATATAGTATTACCTTATAACGTGTAGCGTTATATAGTATTACGTTATAACGTGTAACGTTACATAGTATTACGTTATAACGTGTATCGTTATATAGTATTACGTTATAACGTGTAACGTTATATAGTATTACGTTAGAACGTGTAACGTTATATAGTATTACGTTAGAACGTGTAACGTTATATAGTATTACGTTAGAACGTGTAACGTTATATAGTATTACGTTATAACGTGTATCGTTATATAGTATTACGTTATAACGTAGAACGCTATATAGTATTACGTTATAACGTGTACCGTTATATAGTAATACGATATAACGTGTAACGTTATGTAGTAATACGTTATAACGTGTAACGTTATGTAGTAATACGTTATAACGTGTAACGTTATACAGTATTGCGTTATAAGGTATAACGTTATATAGCACATCAGTATATCGTCTAATTTTATATAGTATTACGTTATAACACGTAACGTTATATAGTATTACGTTATAACGTGTAATGTTATATAGTATTACGTTATAACGTGTAACGTTATAGAGTATTACGTTATAACGTGTAACGCTATATAGTATTACTTTATAGCGTGTAATGTTACATAGTATTACGTTATAACGTGTAACGTTATATAGTATTACGTTAGAACGTGTAACGTTATATAGTATCACGTTATAACGTGTAACGTTATACAGTATTGCGTTATAACGTATAACGTTATATAGCACATCAGTATATCGTCTAATTTTACATAGTATTACGTTATATCACGTAACGTTATATAGTATAACGTTATAACGTGTAATGTTATATAGTATTACGTTATAACGTGTAACGTTATAGAGTATTACGTTATAACGTGTAACGTTATATAGCATTACGTTATAACGTGTAACGTTATGTAGTATTACGTTATAGCGTGTAACGTTATATAGTAATACGATATAACGTGTAACGATATGTAGTATTACGTTATAACGTGTAACGTTATATAGTATTACGTTATAACGTGTAACGTTTTATAGTATTACGTTATAACGTGTAACGCTATATAGTATTACGTTATAACGTGTAACGTTATATAGTAATACGATATAACGTGTAACGTTATAGAGTATTACGTTATAACGTGT
This sequence comes from Bombus sylvestris, assembly GCA_911622165.2. Taxonomy (NCBI): domain Eukaryota; kingdom Metazoa; phylum Arthropoda; class Insecta; order Hymenoptera; family Apidae; genus Bombus; species Bombus sylvestris. Next base: position 6,369,282 of record OU443149.1, on the reverse strand, counting down.
AACGCTATATAGTATTACTTTATAACGTGTAACGTTATATAGTAATACAATATAACGTGTAACGTTATGTAGTATTACGTTATAGCGTGTAACGTTATATAGTAATACGATATAACGTGTAACGATATGTAGTATTACGTTATAACGTGTAACGTTATATAGTATTACGTTATAACGTGTAACGTTATATAGTATTACGTTATAACGTGTAACGTTATGTAGTATTACGTTATAACGTGTAACGCTATATAGTATTACGTTATAACGTGTAACGTTATATAGTAATACGATATAACGTGTAACGTTATGTAGTAATACGTTATAACGTGTAACGTTATACAGTATTGCGTTATAACGTATAACGTTATATAGCACATCAGTATATCGTCTAATTTTATATAGTATTACGTTATAACACGTAATGTTATATAGTATTACGTTATAACGTGTAATGTTATATAGTATTACGTTATAACGTGTAACGTTATAGAGTATTACGTTATAACGTGTAACGCTATATAGTATTACTTTATAACGTGTAATGTTACATAGTATTACGTTATAACGTGTAACGTTATATAGTATTACGTTAGAACGTGTAACGTTATATAGTATCACGTTAAAACGTGTAACGTTATATAGTATTACGTTATAACGTGTAACGTTATATGGTATTACGTTATAACGTGTAACGTTATATAGTATTACGTTAGAGCGTGTAACGTTATATAGTATTACGTTAGAAAGTGTAACGTTATATAGTATTACGTTATAACGTGTAACGTTATACAGTATTGCGTTATAACGTATAACGTTATATAGCACATCAGTATAACGTCTAATTTTATATAGTATTACGTTATAACACGTAACGTTACATAGTATTACGTTATGAAGTGTAACGTTACATAGTATTACGTTATAACGTGTAACGCTATATATAGTATTACGTTATAACGCATAACGTTATATAGTATTACGTTATAACGCGTAACGTTATATAGTATTACGTCATAACGTGTAACGTTATATAATATTACGTTATAACATGTAACGTTATATAGTATTACGATATAACGTGTAACGTTATATAGTATTACGATATAACGTGTAACGTTATATAGTATTACCTTATAACGTGTAGCGTTATATAGTATTACGTTATAACGTGTAACGTTACATAGTATTACGTTATAACGTGTATCGTTATATAGTATTACGTTATAACGTGTAACGTTATATAGTATTACGTTAGAACGTGTAACGTTATATAGTATTACGTTAGAACGTGTAACGTTATATAGTATTACGTTAGAACGTGTAACGTTATATAGTATTACGTTATAACGTGTATCGTTATATAGTATTACGTTATAACGTAGAACGCTATATAGTATTACGTTATAACGTGTACCGTTATATAGTAATACGATATAACGTGTAACGTTATGTAGTAATACGTTATAACGTGTAACGTTATGTAGTAATACGTTATAACGTGTAACGTTATACAGTATTGCGTTATAAGGTATAACGTTATATAGCACATCAGTATATCGTCTAATTTTATATAGTATTACGTTATAACACGTAACGTTATATAGTATTACGTTATAACGTGTAATGTTATATAGTATTACGTTATAACGTGTAACGTTATAGAGTATTACGTTATAACGTGTAACGCTATATAGTATTACTTTATAGCGTGTAATGTTACATAGTATTACGTTATAACGTGTAACGTTATATAGTATTACGTTAGAACGTGTAACGTTATATAGTATCACGTTATAACGTGTAACGTTATACAGTATTGCGTTATAACGTATAACGTTATATAGCACATCAGTATATCGTCTAATTTTACATAGTATTACGTTATATCACGTAACGTTATATAGTATAACGTTATAACGTGTAATGTTATATAGTATTACGTTATAACGTGTAACGTTATAGAGTATTACGTTATAACGTGTAACGTTATATAGCATTACGTTATAACGTGTAACGTTATGTAGTATTACGTTATAGCGTGTAACGTTATATAGTAATACGATATAACGTGTAACGATATGTAGTATTACGTTATAACGTGTAACGTTATATAGTATTACGTTATAACGTGTAACGTTTTATAGTATTACGTTATAACGTGTAACGCTATATAGTATTACGTTATAACGTGTAACGTTATATAGTAATACGATATAACGTGTAACGTTATAGAGTATTACGTTATAACGTGTAACGCTATATAGTATTACTTTATAACGTGTAACGTTATATAGTAATACAATATAACGTGTAACGTTATGTAGTATTACGTTATAGCGTGTAACGTTATATAGTAATACGATATAACGTGTAACGATATGTAGTATTACGTTATAACGTGTAACGTTATATAGTATTACGTTATAACGTGTAACGTTATATAGTATTACGTTATAACGTGTAACGTTATGTAGTATTACGTTATAACGTGTAACGCTATATAGTATTACGTTATAACGTGTAACGTTATATAGTAATACGATATAACGTGTAACGTTATGTAGTAATACGTTATAACGTGTAACGTTATATAGTATTACGTTATAACGTGTAACGTTATACAGTATTGCGTTATAACGTATAACGTTATATAGCACATCAGTATAACGTCTAATTTTATATAGTATTACGTTATAACACGTAACGTTACATAGTATTACGTTATGAAGTGTAACGTTACATAGTATTACGTTATAACGTGTAACGCTATATATAGTATTACGTTATAACGCATAACGTTATATAGTATTACGTTATAACGCGTAACGTTATATAGTATTACGTCATAACGTGTAACGTTATATAATATTACGTTATAACATGTAACGTTATATAGTATTACGATATAACGTGTAACGTTATATAGTATTACGATATAACGTGTAACGTTATATAGTATTACGTTAAATCGTGTAACGTTATATGGTATTACGTTATGACGTGTAACGTTATATGGTGTTACGATATAACGTGTAACGATATGTAGTATTACGTTATAACGTGTAACGTTATATAGTATTACGTTATAACGTGTAACGTTATATAGTATTACGTTATAACGTGTAACGTTATATGGTATTACGTTATGACGTGTAACGTTATATGGTGTTACGATATAACGTGTAACGATATGTAGTATTACGTTATAACGTGTAACGTTATATAGTATTACGTTATAACGTGTAACGTTATATAGTATTACGTTATAACGTGTAACGTTATATAGTATTACGTTATAACGTGTAACGTTATATAGTATTACGTTATAACGTGTAACGTTATATAGTATTACGTTATAACGTGTAACGTTATGTAGTAATACGTTATAACGTGTAACGTTATACAGTATTGCGTTATAACGTATAACGTTATATAGCACATCAGTATATCGTCTAATTTTATATAGTATTACGCTATAACACGTAACGTTATATAGTATTACGTTATAACGTGTAATGTTATATAGTATTACGTTATAACGTGTAACGTTATAGAGTATTACGTTATAACGTGTAACGCTATATAGTATTACTTTATAACGTGTAATGTTACATAGTATTACGTTATAACGTGTAACGTTATATAGTATTACGTTAGAACGTGTAACGTTATATAGTATCACGTTATAACGTGTAACGTTATATAGTAATACGTTATAACGTGTAACGTTATACAGTATTGCGTTATAACGTGTAACGTTATATGGTATTACGTTATAACGTAGAACGTTATATAGTATTACGTTATAACGTGTAACGTTATATAGTATTATGTTATGACGAGTAACGTTACATACTATAACGTTATAACGTGTAACGTTATATAGTATTACGTTGTAACGTGTAACGTTACACAGTTTTACGTTATAACGTGTAACATTATATAGTATTACATTATAACGTGTAGCGTTATATAGTATTACGTTATAACATATAACGTTATATAGTATTACGTTATAACGTAGTACGTTACTTCGTATTACGATGTGACCTATGACGGTATATAGTGTTGCGTGGTACCGTATAACATTATATCGCATATCAGTACATCGTGTGACGTTAGATAGTATTACGTTATAACGTTTTTCGAAATATAGTATTACGATATAACGTGTAACCTTATGTAGTATTACCTTATAACGTGTAACGTTATATAGTATTACGTTAGAACGTGTAACGTTATATAGTATTACGTTATAACGTGTAATGTTATATAGAATTACGTTATGACGTATAACATAGTATAGTATTACGGTATATCGTAAAACGTTATATCGTATATCAATGCAACGTGTAACATTATATAGTATTACGTTATAACGTATAACGTTATGTAGTATTACGTTATAACGTGTAACGTTATGTAGTATTACGTTATAACGTGTAACTTTTATACAGTATTACGTTATAACGTGTAACGTTATATAGTATTACGTTATAACGTGTAACGCTATATAGTCATACGTTATAACGTGGAACGCTATATAGTATTACGTTATAACGAGTAACGTTATATAGTATTACGTTATAACGAGTAACGTTATATAGTACTACGATACAACGTGTAACGTCCTTTACTATTACGATGTAACCTATGGCGGTATATAGTATTACGTTATAACGTGGAACGTTACTTCGTATTACGATGTGACCTATGACGGTATATAGCGTTGCGTGGTAACGTATAACGTTATATAGCATATTAGTATAACGTCTAATTTTATATAGTATGACGCTGTAACATATAGAGTTACATCATATATCAGTATAACGTGAAATATTATATAGTATTACGTTATAACGTATAACGTTGTAAAGTATTACGATATAACGTGTAACGTTATATCTTATTACTTTATAACGTGTAACGTTGTATAGTATTACGATATAACGTGTAACGTTATATCGTATTACGTTATAACGTGTAACGTTATATCGTATTACGTTATAACGTGTAACGTTATATAATATTACGTTATAACGTAGAACTTTCTTTCGTATTACGTTGTAACCTATGACGTTATATAGTGTTGCGTGGTAACGTATTACGATATATAGCATATTAGTATAAAGTCTAATTTTATATAGTATGACGCTATAACGTATAGAGTTATATCATATATCAGTACAACGTGAAATATTATATAGTATTACGTTATAACGTATAACGTTCTAAAGTATTACGATATAACGTGTAACGTTATATAGTATTACGTTATAACGTAGAACGTTATATAGTATTACGTTATAACGTGTAACGTTATATAGTATTATGTTATGACGAGTAACGTTACATAGTATAACGTTATAACGTGTAACGTTATATAGTATTACGTTATAACGTGTAACGTTATATAGTATTAAGTTATAACGTGTAACGTTATATAGTATTACGTTATAACGTGGAGCGCTATATAGTATTACGTTATAACGAGTAACGTTATATAGTACTACGATACAACGTGTAACGTCCTTTACTATTACGATGTAACCTATGGCGGTATATAGTATTACGTTATAACGTGGAACGTTACTTCGTATTACGATGTGACCTATGACGGTATATAGTGTTGCGTGGTACCGTATAACATTATATCGCATATCAGTACATCGTGTGACGTTAGATAGTATTACGTTATAACGTTTTTCGAAATATAGTATTACGATATAACGTGTAACGTTATGTAGTATTACCTTATAACGTGTAGCGTTATATAGTATTACGTTGTAACGTGTAACGTTACACAGTTTTACGTTATAACGTGTAACATTATATAGTATTACATTATAACGTGTAGCGTTATATAGTATTACGTTATAACATATAACGTTATATAGTATTACGTTATAACGTAGTACGTTACTTCGTATTACGATGTGACCTATGACGGTATATAGTGTTGCGTGGTACCGTATAACATTATATCGCATATCAGTACATCGTGTGACGTTAGATAGTATTACGTTATAACGTTTTTCGAAATATAGTATTACGATATAACGTGTAACCTTATGTAGTATTACCTTATAACGTGTAACGTTATATAGTATTACGTTAGAACGTGTAACGTTATATAGTATTACGTTATAACGTGTAATGTTATATAGAATTACGTTATGACGTATAACATAGTATAGTATTACGGTATATCGTAAAACGTTATATCGTATATCAATGCAACGTGTAACATTATATAGTATTACGTTATAACGTATAACGTTATGTAGTATTACGTTATAACGTGTAACGTTATGTAGTATTACGTTATAACGTGTAACTTTTATACAGTATTACGTTATAACGTGTAACGTTATATAGTATTACGTTATAACGTGTAACGCTATATAGTCATACGTTATAACGTGGAACGCTATATAGTATTACGTTATAACGAGTAACGTTATATAGTATTACGTTATATCGTGTAACGTTATATAGTATTACGTTATATCGTGTAACTTCATTTAGTATTACGTTATAACGACAAACGTTATATAGTATTACGTTATAACGTAGAACGTTATTTCGTATTACGATGTAACCTGTGACGTTATATAGCGTTGCGTGGTAACGTATAACGTTATATAGCATATTAGTATAACGTCTAATTTTATATAGTATGACGCTGTAACATATAGAGTTACATCATATATCAGTATAACGTGAAATATTATATAGTATTACGTTATAACGTATAACGTTGTAAAGTATTACGATATAACGTGTAACGTTATATCTTATTACTTTATAACGTGTAACGTTGTATAGTATTACGATATAACGTGTAACGTTATATCGTATTACGTTATAACGTGTAACGTTATATCGTATTACGTTATAACGTGTAACGTTATATAATATTACGTTATAACGTAGAACTTTCTTTCGTATTACGTTGTAACCTATGACGTTATATAGTGTTGCGTGGTAACGTATTACGATATATAGCATATTAGTATAAAGTCTAATTTTATATAGTATGACGCTATAACGTATAGAGTTATATCATATATCAGTACAACGTGAAATATTATATAGTATTACGTTATAACGTATAACGTTCTAAAGTATTACGATATAACGTGTAACGTTATATAGTATTACGTTATAACGTAGAACGTTATATAGTATTACGTTATAACGTGTAACGTTATATAGTATTATGTTATGACGAGTAACGTTACATAGTATAACGTTATAACGTGTAACGTTATATAGTATTACGTTATAACGTGTAACGTTATATAGTATTAAGTTATAACGTGTAACGTTATATAGTATTACGTTATAACGTGGAGCGCTATATAGTATTACGTTATAACGAGTAACGTTATATAGTACTACGTTACAACGTGTAACGTCCTTTACTATTACGATGTAACCTATGGCGGTATATAGTATTACGTTATAACGTGGAACGTTACTTCGTATTACGATGTGACCTATGACGGTATATAGTGTTGCGTGGTACCGTATAACATTATATCGCATATCAGTACATCGTGTGACGTTAGATAGTATTACGTTATAACGTTTTTCGAAATATAGTATTACGATATAACGTGTAACGTTATGTAGTATTACCTTATAACGTGTAGCGTTATATAGTATTACGTTGTAACGTGTAACGTTACACAGTATTACGTTATAACGTGTAACATTATATAGTATTACATTATAACGTGTAGCGTTATATAGTATTACGTTATAACATATAACGTTATATAGTATTACGTTATAACGTAGTACGTTACTTCGTATTACGATGTGCCGTATGACGCTATATAGTTTTGCGTGTTAACGTATAACGTTATATCGTATATCTGTACAACGTGCAACATTACATAGTATTACGTTATAAGGTTTATCGAAATATAGTATTACGATATAACGTGTAACGTTATGTAGTATTACCTTATAACTTGTAGCGTTATATAGTATTACGTTATAACGTGTAACGTTACATAGTATTACGTTATAACGTGTATCGTTATATAGTATTACGTTATAACGTGAAACGTTATATAGTATTACGTTAGAACGTGTAACGTTATATAGTATTACGTTAGAACGTGTAACGTTATATAGTATTACGTTAGAACGTGTAACGTTATATAGTATTACGTTAGAACGTGTAACGTTATATAGTATTACGTTATAACGTGTAATGTTATATAGTATTACGTTATGACGTATAACATAGTATAGTATTACGGTATATCGTAAAACGTTATATCGTATATCAATGCAACGTGTAACATTATATAGTATTACGTTATAACGTATAACGTTATGTAGTATTACGTTATAACGTGTAACGTTATGTAGTATTACGTTATAACGTGTAACTTTTATACAGTATTACGTTATAACGTGTAACGTTATATAGTATTACGTTATAACGTGTAACACTATATAGTCATACGTTATAACGTGGAACGCTATATAGTATTACGTTATAACGAGTAACGTTATATAGTATTACGTTATATCGTGTAACGTTATATAGTATTACGTTATATCGTGTAACTTCATTTAGTATTACGTTATAACGACAAACGTTATATAGTATTACGTTATAACGTAGAACGTTATTTCGTATTACGTTGTAACCTATGACGTTATATAGTGTTGCGTGGTAACGTATAACGATATATAGCATATTAGTATAAAGTCTAATTTTATATAGTATGACGCTATAACGTATAGAGTTATATCATATATCAGTACAACGTGAAATATTATATAGTATTACGTTATAACGTATAACGTTCTAAAGTATTCCGTTATAACGACAAACGTTATATAGTATTACGTTATAACGTAGAACGTTATTTCGTATTACGATGTAACCTATGACGTTATATAGCGTTGCGTGGTAACGTATAACGTTATTGAGCATATTAGTATAACGTCTAATTTTATATAGTATGACGCTGTAACGTATAGAGTTATATCATATATCAGTACAACGTGAAATATTATATAGTATTACGTTATAACGTATAACGTTGTAAAGTATTACGATATAACGTGTAACGTTATATAGTATTACGATATAACGTGTAACGTTATATAGTATTACGTTATAACGTGTAACGTTATATAGTATTATGTTATGACGTGTAACGTTACATAGTATAACGTTATAACGTATAAAGTTATATTGTATTACGTTATAACGTGTAACGTTATATAGTATTACGTTATATCGTGTTACGTCATATAGTATTACGTTCTAACGACTAACGTTATATAGGATATCACTATGGCGTTTAATTTTATATAGTATTACCTTACAACATATAACGTTATATAGTATTGCGTCATAACGTAGAACGTTATATAGTATTACGTTATAACGTAGAACGTTATTTCGTATTACGTTATAACGTGTAACGTTATATCTTATTACGTTATAACGTGTAACGTTGTATAGTATTACGATATAACGTGTTACGTTCTATAGTATTACGTTATAACGTGTAACGTTATATAATATTGCGTTATAACGTAGAACTTTCTTTCGTATTACGATGTAACCTATGACGTTATATAGCGTTGCGTGGTAACGTATAACGTTATTTAGCATATTAGTATAACGTCTAATTTTATATAGTATGACGCTGTAACGTATAGAGTTATATCATATATCTGTACAACGTGAAATATTATATAGTATTACGTTATAACGTATAACGTTGTAAAGTATTACGATATAACGTGTAACGTTATATAGTATTACGATATAACGTGTAACGTTATATAGTATTACGTTATAACGTGTAACGTTGTATAGTATTACGATATAACGTGTAACGTTATATAGTATTACGATATAACGTGTAACATTATATAGTATTACGTTATATCGTGTAACGTTATATAGTATTACGCTATATCGTGTAACTTCATTTAGTATTACGTTATAACGACAAACGTTATATAGTATTACGTTATAACGTAGAACGTTATTTCGTATTACGATGTAACATATGACGTTATATAGCGTTGCGTGGTAACGTATAACGTTATTTAGCATATTAGTATAACGTCTAATTTTATATAGTATGACGCTGTAACGTATAGAGTTATATCATATATCTGTACAACGTGAAATATTATATAGTATTACGTTATAACGTATAACGTTGTAAAGTATTACGATATAACGTGTAACGTTATATAGTATTACGATATAACGTGTAACGTTATATAGTATTGCGTTATAACGTGTAACGTTATATAGTATTATGTTATGACGTGTAACGTTACATAGTATAACGTTATAACGTATAAAGTTATATTGTATTACGTTATAACGTGTAACGTTATATAGTATTACGTTATAACGTGTAACGTTATATAGTATTACGTTATAACGTGTAACGTTATATCGTATTACGTTATAACGACAAACGTTATATAGTATTACGTTATAACGTAGAACGTTGTAAAGTATTACGATATAACGTGTAACGTTATATCTTATTACGTTATAACGTGTAACGTTGTATAGTATTACGATATAACGTGTAACGTTATATCTTATTACGTTATAACGTGTAACGTTGTATAGTATTACGATATAACGTGTAACGTTATATCGTATTACGTTATAACGTGTAACGTTATATAATATTACGTTATAACGTAGAACTTTCTTTCGTATTACGTTGTAACCTATGACGTTATATAGTGTTGCGTGGTAACGTATAACGATATATAGCATATTAGTATAAAGTCTAATTTTATATAGTATGACGCTATAACGTATAGAGTTATATCATATATCAGTACAACGTGAAATATTATATAGTATTACGTTATAACGTATAACGTTCTAAAGTATTACGATATAACGTGTAACGTTATATAGTATTACGTTATAACGTAGAACGTTATATAGTATTACGTTATAACGTGTAACGTTATATCTTATTACGTTATAACGTGTAACGTTGTATAGTATTACGTTATATCGTGTAACGTTATATAGTATTACGCTATATCGTGTAACTTCATTTAGTATTCCGTTATAACGTGTAACGTTATATAGTATTACGTTATAACGTAGAACGTTATTTCGTATTACGATGTAACCTATGACGTTATATAGCGTTGCGTGGTAACGTATAACGATATATAGCATATTAGTATAACGTCTAATTTTATATAGTATGACGCTATAACGTATAGAGTTATATCATATATCAGTACAGCGTGAAATATTATATAGTATTACGTTATAACGTATAACGTTGTAAAGTATTACGATATAACGTGTAACGTTATATAGTATTACGTTATAACGTAGAACGTTATATAGTATTACGTTATAACGTGTAACGTTATATAGTATTACGATATATCGTGTAACTTCATTTAGTATTCCGTTATAACGACAAACATTATATAGTATTACGTTATAACGTAGAACGTTATTTCGTATTACGATGTAACCTATGACGTTATATAGCGTTGCGTGTTAACGTATAACGTTATTTAGCATATTAGTATAACGTCTAATTTTATATAGTATGACGCTGTAACGTATAGAGTTATATCATATATCTGTACAACGTGAAATATTATATAGTATTACGTTATAACGTATAACGTTGTAAAGTATTACGATATAACGTGTAACGTTATATAGTATTACGATATAACGTGTAACGTTATATAGTATTACGTTATAACGTGTAACGTTATATAGTATTACGTTATAACGTGTAACGTTAAATAGTATTAAGTTATAAAGTATAACGGTATATAGCATTACCCTATAACATATAACGTTATATAGTATTACGTTATAACGTAGAACGTTATTTCGTATTACGATGTAACCTATGACGTTATATAGGATATCACTATGGCGCTTAATTTTATATAGTATTACCTTATAACATATAACGTTATATAGTATTGCGATATAACGTAGAACGTTATATAGTATTACGTTATAACGTGTAACGTTATATCTTATTACGTTATAACGTGTAACGTTGTATAGTATTACGATATAACGTGTAACATTATATAGTATTACGTTATATCGTGTAACGTTATATAGCATTACGTTATATCGTGTAACTTCATTTAGTATTACGTTATAACGACAAACGTTATATAGTATTACGTTGTAACGTAGAACGTTATTTCGTATTACGATGTAACCTATGGCGTTATATAGCGTAGCGTGGTAACGTATAATGTTATATAGCATATTAGTATAACGTCTAATTTTATATAGTATGACCCTATAACGTATAGAGTTATATCATATATCAGTACAACGTTAATATTATATAGTACTACGTTCTAACGCATAACGTTATAAAGTATTACAATGTAACGTGTAACGTTATATAGTATTACGATATAACGTGTAACGTTATATAGTATTACGATATAACGTGTAACGTTATATAGTATTACGATATAACGTGTAACGTTATATAGTATTACGATATAACGTGTAACGTTATATAGTATTACGATATAACGTGTAACGTTATATAGTATTACGATATAACGTGTAACGTTATATAGTATTACGATATAACGTGTAACGTTATATCTTATTACGTTATAACGTGTAACGTTGTATAGTATTACGTTATATCGTGTAACGTTATATAGTATTACGCTATATCGTGTAACTTCATTTAGTATTCCGTTATAACGTGTAACGTTATATAGTATTACGTTATAACGTAGAACGTTATTTCGTATTACGATGTAACCTATGACGTTATATAGCGTTGCGTGGTAACGTATAACGATATATAGCATATTAGTATAACGTCTAATTTTATATAGTATGACGCTATAACGTATAGAGTTATATCATATATCAGTACAGCGTGAAATATTATATAGTATTACGTTATAACGTATAACGTTGTAAAGTATTACGATATAACGTGTAACGTTATATAGTATTACGTTATAACGTAGAACGTTATATAGTATTACGTTATAACGTGTAACGTTATATAGTATTACGATATATCGTGTAACTTCATTTAGTATTCCGTTATAACGACAAACATTATATAGTATTACGTTATAACGTAGAACGTTATTTCGTATTACGATGTAACCTATGACGTTATATAGCGTATCGTGGTAACGTATAACGTTATTTAGCATATTAGTATAACGTCTAATTTTATATAGTATGACGCTGTAACGTATAGAGTTATATCATATATCTGTACAACGTGAAATATTATATAGTATTACGTTATAACGTATAACGTTGTAAAGTATTACGATATAACGTGTAACGTTATATAGTATTACGATATAACGTGTAACGTTATATAGTATTACGTTATAACGTGTAACGTTATATAGTATTACGTTATAACGTGTAACGTTAAATAGTATTAAGTTATAAAGTATAACGGTATATAGCATTACCCTATAACATATAACGTTATATAGTATTACGTTATAACGTAGAACGTTATTTCGTATTACGATGTAACCTATGACGTTATATAGGATATCACTATGGCGCTTAATTTTATATAGTATTACCTTATAACATATAACGTTATATAGTATTGCGATATAACGTAGAACGTTATATAGTATTACGTTATAACGTGTAACGTTATATCTTATTACGTTATAACGTGTAACGTTGTATAGTATTACGATATAACGTGTAACATTATATAGTATTATGTTATATCGTGTAACGTTATATAGCATTACGTTATATCGTGTAACTTCATTTAGTATTACGTTATAACGACAAACGTTATATAGTATTACGTTGTAACGTAGAACGTTATTTCGTATTACGATGTAACCTATGGCGTTATATAGCGTAGCGTGGTAACGTATAACGATATATAGCATATTAGTATAACGTCTAATTTTATATAGTATGACGCTATAACGTATAGAGTTATATCATATATCAGTACAACGTTAATATTATATAGTACTACGTTCTAACGCATAACGTTATAAAGTATTACAATGTAACGTGTAACGTTATATAGTATTACGATATAACGTGTAACGTTATATAGTATTACGATATAACGTGTAACGTTATATAGTATTACGATATAACGTGTAACGTTATATAGTATTACGATATAACGTGTAACGTTATATAGTATTACGATATAACGTGTAACGTTATATCTTATTACGTTATAACGTGTAACGTTGTATAGTATTACGTTATATCGTGTAACGTTATATAGTATTACGCTATATCGTGTAACTTCATTTAGTATTCCGTTATAACGTGTAACGTTATATAGTATTACGTTATAACGTAGAACGTTATTTCGTATTACGATGTAACCTATGACGTTATATTGCGTTGCGTGGTAACGTATAACGATATATAGCATATTAGTATAACGTCTAATTTTATATAGTATGACGCTATAACGTATAGAGTTATATCATATATCAGTACAGCGTGAAATATTATATAGTATTACGTTATAACGTATAACGTTGTAAAGTATTACGATATAACGTGTAACGTTATATAGTATTACGTTATAACGTAGAACGTTATATAGTATTACGTTATAACGTGTAACGTTATATAGTATTACGATATATCGTGTAATTTCATTTAGTATTCCGTTATAACGACAAACATTATATAGTATTACGTTATAACGTAGAACGTTATTTCGTATTACGATGTAACCTATGACGTTATATAGCGTATCGTGGTAACGTATAACGTTATTTAGCATATTAGTATAACGTCTAATTTTATATAGTATGACGCTGTAACGTATAGAGTTATATCATATATCTGTACAACGTGAAATATTATATAGTATTACGTTATAACGTATAACGTTGTAAAGTATTACGATATAACGTGTAACGTTATATAGTATTACGTTATAACGTGTAACGTTAAATAGTATTAAGTTATAAAGTATAACGGTATATAGCATTACCCTATAACATATAACGTTATATAGTATTACGTTATAACGTAGAACGTTATTTCGTATTACGATGTAACCTATGACGTTATATAGGATATCACTATGGCGCTTAATTTTATATAGTATTACCTTATAACATATAACGTTATATAGTATTGCGATATAACGTAGAACGTTATATAGTATTACGTTATAACGTGTAACGTTATATCTTATTACGTTATAACGTGTAACGTTGTATAGTATTACGATATAACGTGTAACATTATATAGTATTACGTTATATCGTGTAACGTTATATAGCATTACGTTATATCGTGTAACTTCATTTAGTATTACGTTATAACGACAAACGTTATATAGTATTACGTTGTAACGTAGAACGTTATTTCGTATTACGATGTAACCTATGGCGTTATATAGCGTAGCGTGGTAACGTATAACGTTATATAGCATATTAGTATAACGTCTAATTTTATATAGTATGACCCTATAACGTATAGAGTTATATCATATATCAGTACAACGTTAATATTATATAGTACTACGTTCTAACGCATAACGTTATAAAGTATTACAATGTAACGTGTAACGTTATATAGTATTACGATATAACGTGTAACGTTATATAGTATTACGATATAACGTGTAACGTTATATAGTATTACGATATAACGTGTAACGTCATATAGTATTACGATATAACGTGTAACGTTATATAGTATTACGTTGTAACGTTTAACGTTATATAGTATTACGTTATAACGTGTAACGTTATATAGAAATACGTTACAAAATATAGCGTTATATGATATTACGTTTTAACGTGTAACGATATGTAGTACTACGTTATAACGTATAACGTTATACAGTATTACGTTATAACGTGAAACGATATACAGTATTACGTTATAGAGTGTAACATTATATGGTATTACCTTATAAGGTATAACGTTACATAGTATTACGTTATAGCGTGTAACGATATATAGTATTACGTTATAACGTGTAACATTATATGGTATTACGTTATGACGTGGAACGTTATATAGTATTACGTTATAACGTGTAACGTTATATGGTATTACGTTATAACGTATAACGTTATATAGTACTACGTTATGACGAATAACGATATATAGAATATCAGTATAGCATCTAATTTTATATAGTACTACGTTATAACGTGTGACGTTGTACAGTATTACGTTATAACGTGTAACGTTGTATAGTATTACGATATGACGTATAACGGTATATGGTACTACCTTGTAACGTATAACGTTATATTGTATTACGTTATAACGTGTAACGATATACAGTATTACGTTATAGAGTGTAACATTATATGATATTACGTTATGACGTGGAACGTTATACAGTATTACGTTATAACGTATAACGTTATATAGTATTACGATGTAACATATGACGTTATATAGTGTTGCGTGGTAACGTATAACTTTATATAGCATATCTGTATATCGTCTAATTTTATATAGTATTACGTTATAACGTATAACGTTATATAGCATATCAGTATAACATCTAATTTTATATTGTACTACGTTATAACGTATAACGTTATATTGTATTACGTTATAACGTGTAACGTTATATAGTATTGCGTTATAACGTGTAACGTTATAAAGTATTACGTTATAACGTGGAACGTTATATAGTATTACGTTATAACGTATAACGGTATATGGTATTACCTTGTAACGTATAACGTTATATAGTATTACCTTGTAACGTATAACGTTATATAGTATTACCTTACAACGTATAACGTTATATAGTATTACGCTATAACGTGTAACGTTACGTAGTTATACGTCATAACGTATAACGTTATATAGTATTACGTTATAGCGTGTAAAGATATATAGTATTACGTTATAACGTGTAACGTCATACAGTATTACGTTATAACGTGTAACGTTATATAGTAATACGTTACAAAATATAACGTTATATGATATTACGTTATAACGTGTAACGATATGTAGTATTAAGTTATAACGTATAACGTTATATAGTATTACGTTATAACGTGTAACGTTATATAGTATTACGTTATAACGTGTAACGTTATATCGTATTACGTTATAACGTGTAACGTTACATAGTATTACGTTATAACGTGTAACGTTACATAGTATTACGTTATAACGTGTAACGTTACATAGTATTACGTTATAACGTGTAACGTTACATTGTATTACGTTATAACGTGTAACGTTACATAGTATTACGTTATAACGTGTAACGTTACATAGTATTACGTTATAACGTGTAACGTTACATAGTATTACGTTATAACGTGTAACGTTACATTGTATTACGTTATAACGTGTAACGTTACATAGTATTACGTTATAACGTGTAACGTTACATAGTATTACGTTATAACGTGTAACGTTACATAGTATTACGTTATAACGTGTAACGTTATATAGTATTACGTTATAACGTGTAACGTTATATGGCAATACGTTACAAAATATAACGTTATATGATATTACGTTTTAACGTGTACCGATATGTAGCATTACGTTATAACGTATAACGTTATATAGTATTACGTTATAACGTGAAACGATATAAAGTATTACGTTATAGAGTGTAACATTATATGGTATTACCTTATAAGGTATAACGTTACATAGTATTACGTTATAACGTGTAACGTTATACAGTATTACGTTATAACGTGTAACGTTACATAGTATTACGTTATAACGTGTAACGTTATATAGTATTACGTTGTAACGTGTAACGTTATATAGTATTACGTTATAACGTGTAACGTTATATAGGAATACGTTACAAAATATAGCGTTATATGATATTACGTTTTAACGTGTAACGATATGTAGTACTACGTTATAACGTATAACGTTATACAGTATTACGTTATAACGTGAAACGATATACAGTATTACGTTATAGAGTGTAACATTATATGGTATTACCTTATAAGGTATAACGTTACATAGTATTACGTTATAGCGTGTAACGATATATAGTATTACGTTATAACGTGTAACGTTGTATAGTATTACGATATGACGTATAACGGTATATGGTACTACCTTGTAACGTATAACGTTATATTGTATTACGTTATAACGTGTAACGATATACAGTATTACGTTATAGAGTGTAACATTATATGATATTACGTTATGACGTGGAACGTTATACAGTATTACGTTATAACGTATAACGTTATATAGTATTACGATGTAACATATGACGTTATATAGTGTTGCGTGGTAACGTATAACTTTATATAGCATATCTGTATATCGTCTAATTTTATATAGTATTACGTTATAACGTATAACGTTATATAGCATATCAGTATAACATCTAATTTTATATTGTACTACGTTATAACGTATAACGTTATATTGTATTACGTTATAACGTGTAACGTTATATAGTATTGCGTTATAACGTGTAACGTTATAAAGTATTACGTTATAACGTGGAACGTTATATAGTATTACGTTATAACGTATAACGGTATATGGTATTACCTTGTAACGTATAACGTTATATAGTATTACCTTGTAACGTATAACGTTATATAGTATTACCTTACAACGTATAACGTTATATAGTATTACGCTATAACGTGTAACGTTATATAGTATTACGTTATAACGTGTAACGTTATATAGTATTACGTTATAACGTGTAACGTTATATAGTATTACGTTACAACTCATAAGGCTATATGATATTACGCTATAACGTGTAACGTTACGTAGTTATACGTCATAACGTATAACGTTATATAGTATTACGTTATAGCGTGTAAAGATATATAGTATTACGTTATAACGTGTAACGTCATACAGTATTACGTTATAACGTGTAACGTTATATAGTAATACGTTACAAAATATAACGTTATATGATATTACGTTATAACGTGTAACGGTATGTAGTATTAAGTTATAACGTATAACGTTATATAGTATTACGTTATAACGTGTAACGTTATATAGTATTACGTTATAACGTGTAACGTTATATCGTATTACGTTATAACGTGTAACGTTACATAGTATTACGTTATAACGTGTAACGTTACATAGTATTACGTTATAACGTGTAACGTTACATAGTATTACGTTATAACGTGTAACGTTACATTGTATTACGTTATAACGTGTAACGTTACATAGTATTACGTTATAACGTGTAACGTTACATAGTATTACGTTATAACGTGTAACGTTACATAGTATTACGTTATAACGTGTAACGTTACATTGTATTACGTTATAACGTGTAACGTTACATAGTATTACGTTATAACGTGTAACGTTACATAGTATTACGTTATAACGTGTAACGTTATATAGTATTACGTTATAACGTGTAACGTTATATGGCAATACGTTACAAAATATAACGTTATATGATATTACGTTTTAACGTGTACCGATATGTAGCATTACGTTATAACGTATAACGTTATATAGTATTACGTTATAACGTGAAACGATATAAAGTATTACGTTATAGAGTGTAACATTATATGGTATTACCTTATAAGGTATAACGTTACATAGTATTACGTTATAACGTGTAACGTTATATGGTATTACGTTATAACGTATAACGTTATATAGTACTACGTTATGACGAATAACGATATATAGAATATCAGTATAGCATCTAATTTTATATAGTACTACGTTATAACGTGTGACGTTGTACAGTATTACGTTATAACGTGTAACGTTGTATAGTATTACGATATGACGTATAACGGTATATGGTACTACCTTGTAACGTATAACGTTATATTGTATTACGTTATAACGTGTAACGATATACAGTATTACGTTATAGAGTGTAACATTATATGATATTACGTTATGACGTGGAACGTTATACAGTATTACGTTATAACGTATAACGTTATATAGTATTACGATGTAACATATGACGTTATATAGTGTTGCGTGGTAACGTATAACTTTATATAGCATATCTGTATATCGTCTAATTTTATATAGTATTACGTTATAACGTATAACGTTATATAGCATATCAGTATAACGTCTAATTTTATATTGTACTACGTTATAACGTATAACGTTATATTGTATTACGTTATAACGTGTAACGTTATATAGTATTGCGTTATAACGTGTAACGTTATAAAGTATTACGTTATAACGTGGAACGTTATATAGTATTACGTTATAACGTATAACGGTATATGGTATTACCTTGTAACGTATAACGTTATATAGTATTACCTTGTAACGTATAACGTTATATAGTATTACCTTACAACGTATAACGTTATATAGTATTACGCTATAACGTGTAACGTTATATAGTATTACGTTATAACGTGTAACGTTATATAGTATTACGTTATAACGTGTAACGTTATATAGTATTACGTTACAACTCATAAGGCTATATGATATTACGCTATAACGTGTAACGTTACGTAGTTATACGTTATAACGTATAACGTTATATAGTATTACGTTATAACGTGTAACGTTACATAGTATTACGTTATAACGTGTAACGTTACATAGTATTACGTTATAACGTGTAACGTTATATAGTAATACGTTACAAAATATAACGTTATATGATATTACGTTATAACGTGTAACGATATGTAGTATTAAGTTATAACGTATAACGTTATATAGTATTACGTTATAACGTGTAACGTTATATAGTATTACGTTATAACGTGTAACGTTATATAGTATTACGTTATAACGTGTAACGTTACATAGTATTACGTTATAACGTGTAACGTTACATAGTATTACGTTATAACGTGTAACGTTACATAGTATTACGTTATAACGTGTAACGTTACATAGTATTACGTTATAACGTGTAACGTTACATAGTATTACGTTATAACGTGTAACGTTACATAGTATTACGTTATAACGTGTAACGTTATATAGTATTACGTTATAACGTGTAACGTTATATGGCAATACGTTACAAAATATAACGTTATATGATATTACGTTTTAACGTGTACCGATATGTAGCATTACGTTATAACGTATAACGTTATATAGTATTACGTTATAACGTGAAACGATATAAAGTATTACGTTATAGAGTGTAACATTATATGGTATTACCTTATAAGGTATAACGTTACATAGTATTACGTTATAACGTGTAACGTTATACAGTATTACGTTATAACGTGTAACGTTACATAGTATTACGTTATAACGTGTAACGTTATATAGTATTACGTTGTAACGTGTAACGTTATATAGTATTACGTTATAACGTGTAACGTTATATAGGAATACGTTACAAAATATAGCGTTATATGATATTACGTTTTAACGTGTAACGATATGTAGTATTACGTTATAACGTATAACGTTATACAGTATTACGTTATAACGTGAAACGATATACAGTATTACGTTATAGAGTGTAACATTATATGGTATTACCTTATAAGGTATAACGTTACATAGTATTACGTTATAACGTGTAACGTTAAATAGTATTACGTTATAACGTATAACGTTATATAGTATTACGTTATAACGTGTAACGATATACAGTATTACGTTATAGAGTGTAACATTATATGGTATTACGTTATAACGTATAACGTTATACAGTAATACGTTACAAAATATAACGTTATATGATATTACGTTATAACGTATAACGTTATATAGTATTACCTTACAACGTATAACGTTATATAGTATTACGCTATAACGTGTAACGTTATATAGTATTACGTTATAACGTGTAACGTTATATAGTATTACGTTATAACGTGTAACGTTATATAGTATTACGTTACAACTCATAAGGCTATATGATATTACGCTATAACGTGTAACGTTACGTAGTTATACGTTATAACGTATAACGTTATATAGTATTACGTTATAGCGTGTAAAGATATATAGTATTACGTTATAACGTGTAACGTCATACAGTATTACGTTATAACGTGTAACGTTATATAGTAATACGTTACAAAATATAACGTTATATGATATTACGTTATAACGTGTAACGATATGTAGTATTAAGTTATAACGTATAACGTTATATAGTATTACGTTATAACGTGTAACGTTATATAGTATTACGTTATAACGTGTAACGTTATATAGTATTACGTTATAACGTGTAACGTTACATAGTATTACGTTATAACGTGTAACGTTACATAGTATTACGTTATAACGTGTAACGTTACATAGTATTACGTTATAACGTGTAACGTTACATTGTATTACGTTATAACGTGTAACGTTACATAGTATTACGTTATAACGTGTAACGTTACATAGTATTACGTTATAACGTGTAACGTTACATAGTATTACGTTATAACGTGTAACGTTACATTGTATTACGTTATAACGTGTAACGTTACATAGTATTATGTTATAACGTGTAACGTTACATAGTATTACGTTATAACGTGTAACGTTACATAGTATTACGTTATAACGTGTAACGTTACATTGTATTACGTTATAACGTGTAACGTTACATAGTATTACCTTACAACGTATAACGTTATATAGTATTACGCTATAACGTGTAACGTTATATAGTATTACGTTATAACGTGTAACGTTATATAGTATTACGTTATAACGTGTAACGTTATATAGTATTACGTTACAACTCATAAGGCTATATGATATTACGCTATAACGTGTAACGTTACGTAGTTATACGTCATAACGTATAACGTTATATAGTATTACGTTATAGCGTGTAAAGATATATAGTATTACGTTATAACGTGTAACGTCATACAGTATTACGTTATAACGTGTAACGTTATATAGTAATACGTTACAAAATATAACGTTATATGATATTACGTTATAACGTGTAACGGTATGTAGTATTAAGTTATAACGTATAACGTTATATAGTATTACGTTATAACGTGTAACGTTATATAGTATTACGTTATAACGTGTAACGTTATATCGTATTACGTTATAACGTGTAACGTTACATAGTATTACGTTATAACGTGTAACGTTACATAGTATTACGTTATAACGTGTAACGTTACATAGTATTACGTTATAACGTGTAACGTTACATTGTATTACGTTATAACGTGTAACGTTACATAGTATTACGTTATAACGTGTAACGTTACATAGTATTACGTTATAACGTGTAACGTTACATAGTATTACGTTATAACGTGTAACGTTACATTGTATTACGTTATAACGTGTAACGTTACATAGTATTACGTTATAACGTGTAACGTTACATAGTATTACGTTATAACGTGTAACGTTATATAGTATTACGTTATAACGTGTAACGTTATATGGCAATACGTTACAAAATATAACGTTATATGATATTACGTTTTAACGTGTACCGATATGTAGCATTACGTTATAACGTATAACGTTATATAGTATTACGTTATAACGTGAAACGATATAAAGTATTACGTTATAGAGTGTAACATTATATGGTATTACCTTATAAGGTATAACGTTACATAGTATTACGTTATAACGTGTAACGTTATATGGTATTACGTTATAACGTATAACGTTATATAGTACTACGTTATGACGAATAACGATATATAGAATATCAGTATAGCATCTAATTTTATATAGTACTACGTTATAACGTGTGACGTTGTACAGTATTACGTTATAACGTGTAACGTTGTATAGTATTACGATATGACGTATAACGGTATATGGTACTACCTTGTAACGTATAACGTTATATTGTATTACGTTATAACGTGTAACGATATACAGTATTACGTTATAGAGTGTAACATTATATGATATTACGTTATGACGTGGAACGTTATACAGTATTACGTTATAACGTATAACGTTATATAGTATTACGATGTAACATATGACGTTATATAGTGTTGCGTGGTAACGTATAACTTTATATAGCATATCTGTATATCGTCTAATTTTATATAGTATTACGTTATAACGTATAACGTTATATAGCATATCAGTATAACATCTAATTTTATATTGTACTACGTTATAACGTATAACGTTATATTGTATTACGTTATAACGTGTAACGTTATATAGTATTGCGTTATAACGTGTAACGTTATAAAGTATTACGTTATAACGTGGAACGTTATATAGTATTACGTTATAACGTATAACGGTATATGGTATTACCTTGTAACGTATAACGTTATATAGTATTACCTTGTAACGTATAACGTTATATAGTATTACCTTACAACGTATAACGTTATATAGTATTACGCTATAACGTGTAACGTTATATAGTATTACGTTATAACGTGTAACGTTATATAGTATTACGTTATAACGTGTAACGTTATATAGTATTACGTTACAACTCATAAGGCTATATGATATTACGCTATAACGTGTAACGTTACGTAGTTATACGTTATAACGTATAACGTTATATAGTATTACGTTATAACGTGTAACGTTATATAGTATTACGTTATAACGTGTAACGTTATATCGTATTACGTTATAACGTGTAACGTTACATAGTATTACGTTATAACGTGTAACGTTACATAGTATTACGTTATAACGTGTAACGTTACATAGTATTACGTTATAACGTGTAACGTTACATTGTATTACGTTATAACGTGTAACGTTACATAGTATTACGTTATAACGTGTAACGTTACATAGTATTACGTTATAACGTGTAACGTTACATAGTATTACGTTATAACGTGTAACGTTACATTGTATTACGTTATAACGTGTAACGTTACATAGTATTACGTTATAACGTGTAACGTTACATAGTATTACGTTATAACGTGTAACGTTATATAGTATTACGTTATAACGTGTAACGTTATATGGCAATACGTTACAAAATATAACGTTATATGATATTACGTTTTAACGTGTACCGATATGTAGCATTACGTTATAACGTATAACGTTATATAGTATTACGTTATAACGTGAAACGATATAAAGTATTACGTTATAGAGTGTAACATTATATGGTATTACCTTATAAGGTATAACGTTACATAGTATTACGTTATAACGTGTAACGTTATATGGTATTACGTTATAACGTATAACGTTATATAGTACTACGTTATGACGAATAACGATATATAGAATATCAGTATAGCATCTAATTTTATATAGTACTACGTTATAACGTGTGACGTTGTACAGTATTACGTTATAACGTGTAACGTTGTATAGTATTACGATATGACGTATAACGGTATATGGTACTACCTTGTAACGTATAACGTTATATTGTATTACGTTATAACGTGTAACGATATACAGTATTACGTTATAGAGTGTAACATTATATGATATTACGTTATGACGTGGAACGTTATACAGTATTACGTTATAACGTATAACGTTATATAGTATTACGATGTAACATATGACGTTATATAGTGTTGCGTGGTAACGTATAACTTTATATAGCATATCTGTATATCGTCTAATTTTATATAGTATTACGTTATAACGTATAACGTTATATAGCATATCAGTATAACATCTAATTTTATATTGTACTACGTTATAACGTATAACGTTATATTGTATTACGTTATAACGTGTAACGTTATATAGTATTGCGTTATAACGTGTAACGTTATAAAGTATTACGTTATAACGTGGAACGTTATATAGTATTACGTTATAACGTATAACGGTATATGGTATTACCTTGTAACGTATAACGTTATATAGTATTACCTTGTAACGTATAACGTTATATAGTATTACCTTACAACGTATAACGTTATATAGTATTACGCTATAACGTGTAACGTTATATAGTATTACGTTATAACGTGTAACGTTATATAGTATTACGTTATAACGTGTAACGTTATATAGTATTACGTTACAACTCATAAGGCTATATGATATTACGCTATAACGTGTAACGTTACGTAGTTATACGTTATAACGTATAACGTTATATAGTATTACGTTATAACGTGTAACGTTACATAGTATTACGTTATAACGTGTAACGTTACATAGTATTACGTTATAACGTGTAACGTTATATAGTAATACGTTACAAAATATAACGTTATATGATATTACGTTATAACGTGTAACGATATGTAGTATTAAGTTATAACGTATAACGTTATATAGTATTACGTTATAACGTGTAACGTTATATAGTATTACGTTATAACGTGTAACGTTATATAGTATTACGTTATAACGTGTAACGTTACATAGTATTACGTTATAACGTGTAACGTTACATAGTATTACGTTATAACGTGTAACGTTACATAGTATTACGTTATAACGTGTAACGTTACATAGTATTACGTTATAACGTGTAACGTTACATAGTATTACGTTATAACGTGTAACGTTACATAGTATTACGTTATAACGTGTAACGTTATATAGTATTACGTTATAACGTGTAACGTTATATGGCAATACGTTACAAAATATAACGTTATATGATATTACGTTTTAACGTGTACCGATATGTAGCATTACGTTATAACGTATAACGTTATATAGTATTACGTTATAACGTGAAACGATATAAAGTATTACGTTATAGAGTGTAACATTATATGGTATTACCTTATAAGGTATAACGTTACATAGTATTACGTTATAACGTGTAACGTTATACAGTATTACGTTATAACGTGTAACGTTACATAGTATTACGTTATAACGTGTAACGTTATATAGTATTACGTTGTAACGTGTAACGTTATATAGTATTACGTTATAACGTGTAACGTTATATAGGAATACGTTACAAAATATAGCGTTATATGATATTACGTTTTAACGTGTAACGATATGTAGTATTACGTTATAACGTATAACGTTATACAGTATTACGTTATAACGTGAAACGATATACAGTATTACGTTATAGAGTGTAACATTATATGGTATTACCTTATAAGGTATAACGTTACATAGTATTACGTTATAACGTGTAACGTTAAATAGTATTACGTTATAACGTATAACGTTATATAGTATTACGTTATAACGTGTAACGATATACAGTATTACGTTATAGAGTGTAACATTATATGGTATTACGTTATAACGTATAACGTTATACAGTAATACGTTACAAAATATAACGTTATATGATATTACGTTATAACGTATAACGTTATATAGTATTACCTTACAACGTATAACGTTATATAGTATTACGCTATAACGTGTAACGTTATATAGTATTACGTTATAACGTGTAACGTTATATAGTATTACGTTATAACGTGTAACGTTATATAGTATTACGTTACAACTCATAAGGCTATATGATATTACGCTATAACGTGTAACGTTACGTAGTTATACGTTATAACGTATAACGTTATATAGTATTACGTTATAGCGTGTAAAGATATATAGTATTACGTTATAACGTGTAACGTCATACAGTATTACGTTATAACGTGTAACGTTATATAGTAATACGTTACAAAATATAACGTTATATGATATTACGTTATAACGTGTAACGATATGTAGTATTAAGTTATAACGTATAACGTTATATAGTATTACGTTATAACGTGTAACGTTATATAGTATTACGTTATAACGTGTAACGTTATATAGTATTACGTTATAACGTGTAACGTTACATAGTATTACGTTATAACGTGTAACGTTACATAGTATTACGTTATAACGTGTAACGTTACATAGTATTACGTTATAACGTGTAACGTTACATTGTATTACGTTATAACGTGTAACGTTACATAGTATTACGTTATAACGTGTAACGTTACATAGTATTACGTTATAACGTGTAACGTTACATAGTATTACGTTATAACGTGTAACGTTACATTGTATTACGTTATAACGTGTAACGTTACATAGTATTATGTTATAACGTGTAACGTTACATAGTATTACGTTATAACGTGTAACGTTATATAGTATTACGTTATAACGTGTAACGTTATATGGCAATACGTTACAAAATATAACGTTATATGATATTACGTTTTAACGTGTACCGATATGTAGCATTACGTTATAACGTATAACGTTATATAGTATTACGTTATAACGTGAAACGATATAAAGTATTACGTTATAGAGTGTAACATTATATGGTATTACCTTATAAGGTATAACGTTACATAGTATTACGTTATAACGTGTAACGTTATATGGTATTACGTTATAACGTATAACGTTATATAGTACTACGTTATGACGAATAACGATATATAGAATATCAGTATAGCATCTAATTTTATATAGTACTACGTTATAACGTGTGACGTTGTACAGTATTACGTTATAACGTGTAACGTTGTATAGTATTACGATATGACGTATAACGGTATATGGTACTACCTTGTAACGTATAACGTTATATTGTATTACGTTATAACGTGTAACGATATACAGTATTACGTTATAGAGTGTAACATTATATGATATTACGTTATGACGTGGAACGTTATACAGTATTACGTTATAACGTATAACGTTATATAGTATTACGATGTAACATATGACGTTATATAGTGTTGCGTGGTAACGTATAACTTTATATAGCATATCTGTATATCGTCTAATTTTATATAGTATTACGTTATAACGTATAACGTTATATAGCATATCAGTATAACATCTAATTTTATATTGTACTACGTTATAACGTATAACGTTATATTGTATTACGTTATAACGTGTAACGTTATATAGTATTGCGTTATAACGTGTAACGTTATAAAGTATTACGTTATAACGTGGAACGTTATATAGTATTACGTTATAACGTATAACGGTATATGGTATTACCTTGTAACGTATAACGTTATATAGTATTACCTTGTAACGTATAACGTTATATAGTATTACCTTACAACGTATAACGTTATATAGTATTACGCTATAACGTGTAACGTTATATAGTATTACGTTATAACGTGTAACGTTATATAGTATTACGTTATAACGTGTAACGTTATATAGTATTACGTTACAACTCATAAGGCTATATGATATTACGCTATAACGTGTAACGTTACGTAGTTATACGTTATAACGTATAACGTTATATAGTATTACGTTATAACGTGTAACGTTACATAGTATTACGTTATAACGTGTAACGTTACATAGTATTACGTTATAACGTGTAACGTTATATAGTAATACGTTACAAAATATAACGTTATATGATATTACGTTATAACGTGTAACGATATGTAGTATTAAGTTATAACGTATAACGTTATATAGTATTACGTTATAACGTGTAACGTTATATAGTATTACGTTATAACGTGTAACGTTATATAGTATTACGTTATAACGTGTAACGTTACATAGTATTACGTTATAACGTGTAACGTTACATAGTATTACGTTATAACGTGTAACGTTACATAGTATTACGTTATAACGTGTAACGTTACATTGTATTACGTTATAACGTGTAACGTTACATAGTATTACGTTATAACGTGTAACGTTACATAGTATTACGTTATAACGTGTAACGTTACATAGTATTACGTTATAACG
This sequence comes from Bombus sylvestris, assembly GCA_911622165.2. Taxonomy (NCBI): domain Eukaryota; kingdom Metazoa; phylum Arthropoda; class Insecta; order Hymenoptera; family Apidae; genus Bombus; species Bombus sylvestris. The sequence continues at coordinate 6,339,671 of OU443149.1, read as the reverse complement.
TGTAACGTTACATTGTATTACGTTATAACGTGTAACGTTACATAGTATTACGTTATAACGTGTAACGTTACATAGTATTACGTTATAACGTGTAACGTTACATAGTATTACGTTATAACGTGTAACGTTATATAGTATTACGTTATAACGTGTAACGTTATATGGCAATACGTTACAAAATATAACGTTATATGATATTACGTTTTAACGTGTACCGATATGTAGCATTACGTTATAACGTATAACGTTATATAGTATTACGTTATAACGTGAAACGATATAAAGTATTACGTTATAGAGTGTAACATTATATGGTATTACCTTATAAGGTATAACGTTACATAGTATTACGTTATAACGTGTAACGTTATACAGTATTACGTTATAACGTGTAACGTTACATAGTATTACGTTATAACGTGTAACGTTATATAGTATTACGTTGTAACGTGTAACGTTATATAGTATTACGTTATAACGTGTAACGTTATATAGGAATACGTTACAAAATATAGCGTTATATGATATTACGTTTTAACGTGTAACGATATGTAGTATTACGTTATAACGTATAACGTTATACAGTATTACGTTATAACGTGAAACGATATACAGTATTACGTTATAGAGTGTAACATTATATGGTATTACCTTATAAGGTATAACGTTACATAGTATTACGTTATAACGTGTAACGTTAAATAGTATTACGTTATAACGTATAACGTTATATAGTATTACGTTATAACGTGTAACGATATACAGTATTACGTTATAGAGTGTAACATTATATGGTATTACGTTATAACGTATAACGTTATACAGTAATACGTTACAAAATATAACGTTATATGATATTACGTTATAACGTATAACGTTATATAGTATTACGTTATAACGTGTAACGTTATATAGTATTACGTTATAACGTGTAACGTTATATAGTATTACGTTATAACGTGTAACGTTATATAGTATTACGTTATAACGTGTAACGTTACATAGTATTACGTTATAACGTGTAACGTTACATAGTATTACGTTATAACGTGTAACGTTACATAGTATTACGTTATAACGTGTAACGTTATATAGCAATACGTTACAAAAATAAGGTTATATGATATTACGTTTTAACGTGTACCGATATGTAGTATTACGTTATAACGTATAACGTTATATAGTATTACGTTATAACGTGAAACGATATACAGTATTACGTTATAGAGTGTAACATTATATGGTATTACCTTATAAGGTATAACTTTACATAGTATTACGTTATAACGTGTAACTTTTTACAGTATTACGTTATAACGTGTAACGTTATATAGTATTACGTTGTAACGTTTAACGTTATATAGTATTACGTTATAACGTGTAACGTTATATAGAAATACGTTACAAAATATAGCGTTACATGATATTACGTTTTAACGTGTAACGATATGTAGTACTACGTTATAACGTATAACGTTATACAGTATTACGTTATAACGTGAAACGATATACAGTATTACGTTATAGAGTGTAACATTATATGGTAATACCTTATAAGGTATAACGTTACATAGTATTACGTTATAGCGTGTAACGATATATAGTATTACGTTATAACGTGTAACATTATATGGTATTACGTTATGACGTGGAACGTTATATAGTATTACGTTATAACGTGTAACGTTATATGGTATTACGTTATAACGTATAACGTTATATAGTACTACGTTATGACGTGTAACGTTACATAGTATTACGTTATAACGTGTAACGTTACATAGTATTACGTTATAACGTGTAACGTTATATAGCAATACGTTACAAAAATAACGTTATATGATATTACGTTTTAACGTGTAACGATATGTAGTATTACGTTATAACGTATAACGTTATATAGTAGTACGTTATAACGTGAAACGATATACAGTATTACGTTATAGAGTGTAACATTATATGGTATTACCTTATAAGGTATAACTTTACATAGTATTACGTTATAACGTGTAACTTTTTACAGTATTACGTTATAACGTGTAACGTTATATAGTATTACGTTGTAACGTTTAACGTTATATAGTATTACGTTATAACGTGTAACGTTATATAGAAATACGTTACAAAATATAGCGTTATATGATATTACGTTTTAACGTGTAACGATATGTAGTACTACGTTATAACGTATAACGTTATACAGTATTACGTTATAACGTGAAACGATATACAGTATTACGTTATAGAGTGTAACATTATATGGTATTACCTTATAACGTATAACGTTACATAGTATTACGTTATAGCGTGTAACGATATATAGTATTACGTTATAACGTGTAACGTTGTATAGTATTACGATATGACGTATAACGGTATATGGTACTACCTTGTAACGTATAACGTTATATAGTATTACGTTATAACGTGTAACGTTATATAGTATTACGTTATAACGTATAGCGTTATATAGCATTACGTTACAGCGTGTAACGATATATAGTATTACGTTATAACGTGTAACATTATAGGGTATTACGTTATGACGTGGAACGTTATATAGGAATACGTTACAAAATATGACGTTATATAATATTACGTTATAACGTGTAACGATATGTAGTATTACGTTATAACGTATAACGTTATATAGTATTACATTATAACGTGTAACGATATACAGTATTACGTTATAGAGTGTAACATTATATGGTATTACCTTATAACGTATAACGTTATATGGTATTACGTTATAACGTGTAACGTTATATAGTATTACGTTAAACCGTGTAACGTTATATAGTATTACGTTATAACGTGTAACGATATATAGTATTACGTTATAACGTTGTAACGTTATATAGTATTACGTTGTAACGTGTAACGTTTTATAGAAATACGTTACAAAATATAACGTTATATGATATTACGTTATAATGTGTAACGATATGTAGTATTACGTTATAACGTATAACGTTATATTGTATTACCTTATAACGTGTAACGATATACAGTATTACGTTATAGAGTGTAACATTATATAATATTACGATATGACGTGGAACGTTATACAGTAATACGTTATAACGTATAACGTTATATAGTACTGCGTTATGACGAATAACGATATATAGAATATCAGTATAGCATCTAATTTTATATAGTACTACGTTATAACGTGTAACGTTGTACAGTATTACGTTATAACGTGTAACGTTGTATAGTATTACGATATAACGTATAACGGTATATGGTACTACCTTGTAACGTATAACGTTATATAGTATTACGTTATAACGTGTAACGTTATATAGTATTACGTTATAACGTATAGCGTTATATAGCATTACGTTATAGCGTGTAACGATATATAGTATTACGTTATAACGTGTAACATTATAGGGTATTACGTTATGACGTGGAACGTTATATAGTATTACGTTACAACTTATAAGGCTACATGATATTACGCTATAACGTGTAACGTTACGTAGTTATACGTTATAACGTATAACGTTATATAGTATTACGTTATAGCGTGTAAAGATATATAGTATTACGTTATAACGTGTAACGTCATACAGTATTACGTTATAACGTGTAACGTTATATAGTAATACGTTACAAAATATAACGTTATATGATATTACGTTATAACGTGTAACGATATGTAGTATTACGTTATAACGTATAACGTTATAGAGTATTACGTTATAACGTGTAACGTTATATAGTATTACGTTATAACGTGTAACGTTATATAGTATTACGTTATATCGTGTAACGTTACATAGTATTACGTTATAACGTGTGACGTTACATAGTATTACGTTATAACGTGTAACGTTACATAGTATTACGTTATAACGTGTAACGTTACATAGTATTACGTTATAACGTGTAACGTTACATAGTATTACGTTATAACGTGTAACGTTACATAGTATTACGTTATAACGTGTAACGTTATATAGTATTACGTTACAACGTGTAACGTTATATGGCAATACGTTACAAAATATAACGTTATATGATATTACGTTTTAACGTGTACCGATATGTAGCATTACGTTATAACGTATAACGTTATATAGTATTACGTTATAACGTGAAACGATATAAAGTATTACGTTATAGAGTGTAACATTATATGGTATTACCTTATAAGGTATAACGTTACATAGTATTACGTTATAACGTGTAACGTTATACAGTATTACGTTATAACGTGTAACGTTACATAGTATTACGTTATAACGTGTAACGTTATATAGTATTACGTTGTAACGTGTAACGTTATATAGTATTACGTTATAACGTGTAACGTTATATAGGAATACGTTAAAAAATATAGCGTTATATGATATTACGTTTTAACGTGTAACGATATGTAGTATTACGTTATAACGTATAACGTTATACAGTATTACGTTATAACGTGAAACGATATACAGTATTACGTTATAGAGTGTAACATTATATGGTATTACCTTATAAGGTATAACGTTACATAGTATTACGTTATAACGTGTAACGTTATACAGTATTACGTTATAACGTGTAACGTTACGTAGTATTACGTTATAACGTGTAACGTTATATAGTATTACGTTATAACGTGTAACGGTATACAGTATTACGTTATAGAGTGTAACATTATATGATATTACGTTATGACGTGGAACGTTATACAGTATTACGTTATAACGTATAACGTTATATAGTATTACGATGTAACATATGACGTTATATAGTGTTGCGTGGTAACGTATAACTTTATATAGCATATCTGTATATCGTCTAATTTTATATAGTATTACGTTATAACGTATAACGTTATATAGCATATCAGTATAACATCTAATTTTATATTGTACTACGTTATAACCTATAACGTTATATTGTATTACGTTATAACGTGTAACGTTATATAGTATTGCGTTATAACGTGTAACGTTATAAAGTATTACGTTATAACGTGGAACGTTATATAGTATTACGTTATGACGTATAACGGTATATGGTATTACCTTGTAACGTATAACGTTATATAGTATTACCTTGTAACGTATAACGTTATATAGTATTACGTTATAACGTGTAACGTTACATAGTATTACGTTATAACGTGTAACGTTACATAGTATTACGTTATAACGTGTAACGTTACATAGTATTACGTTATAACGTGTAACGTTACATTGTATTACGTTATAACGTGTAACGTTACATAGTATTACGTTATAACGTGTAACGTTACATAGTATTACGTTATAACGTGTAACGTTACATAGTATTACGTTATAACGTGTAACGTTACATTGTATTACGTTATAACGTGTAACGTTACATAGTATTACGTTATAACGTGTAACGTTACATAGTATTACGTTATAACGTGTAACGTTACATAGTATTACGTTATAACGTGTAACGTTATATAGTATTACGTTATAACGTGTAACGTTATATGGCAATACGTTACAAAATATAACGTTATATGATATTACGTTTTAACGTGTACCGATATGTAGCATTACGTTATAACGTATAACGTTATATAGTATTACGTTATAACGTGAAACGATATAAAGTATTACGTTATAGAGTGTAACATTATATGGTATTACCTTATAAGGTATAACGTTACATAGTATTACGTTATAACGTGTAACGTTATACAGTATTACGTTATAACGTGTAACGTTACATAGTATTACGTTGTAACGTGTAACGTTATATAGTATTACGTTGTAACGTGTAACGTTATATAGGAATACGTTACAAAATATAGCGTTATATGATATTACGTTTTAACGTGTAACGATATGTAGTATTACGTTATAACGTATAACGTTATACAGTATTACGTTATAACGTGAAACGATATACAGTATTACGTTATAGAGTGTAACATTATATGGTATTACCTTATAAGGTATAACGTTACATAGTATTACGTTATAACGTGTAACGTTAAATAGTATTACGTTATAACGTATAACGTTATATAGTATTACGTTATAACGTGTAACGATATACAGTATTACGTTATAGAGTGTAACATTATATGGTATTACGTTATAACGTATAACGTTATACAGTAATACGTTACAAAATATAACGTTATATGATATTACGTTATAACGTATAACGTTATATAGTATTGCGTTATAACGTGTAACGTTATATAGTATTACGTTATAACGTGTAACGTTATATAGTATTACGTTATAACGTGTAACGTTACATAGTATTACGTTATAACGTGTAACGTTACATAGTATTACGTTATAACGTGTAACGTTACATAGTATTACGTTATAACGTGTAACGTTATATAGCAATACGTTACAAAAATAAGGTTATATGATATTACGTTTTAACGTGTACCGATATGTAGTATTACGTTATAACGTATAACGTTATATAGTATTACGTTATAACGTGAAACGATATACAGTATTACGTTATAGAGTGTAACATTATATGGTATTACCTTATAAGGTATAACTTTACATAGTATTACGTTATAACGTGTAACTTTTTACAGTATTACGTTATAACGTGTAACGTTATATAGTATTACGTTGTAACGTTTAACGTTATATAGTATTACGTTATAACGTGAAACGATATACAGTATTACGTTATAGAGTGTAACATTATATGGTAATACCTTATAAGGTATAACGTTACATAGTATTACGTTATAGCGTGTAACGATATATAGCATTACGTTATAACGTGTAACATTATATGGTATTACGTTATGACGTGGAACGTTATATAGTATTACGTTATAACGTGTAACGTTATATGGTATTACGTTATAACGTATAACGTTATATAGTACTACGTTATGACGAATAACGATATATAGAATATCAGTATAGCATCTAATTTTATATAGTACTACGTTATAACGTGTGACGTTGTACAGTATTACGTTATAACGTGTAACGTTGTATAGTATTACGATATGACGTATAACGGTATATGGTACTACCTTGTAACGTATAACGTTATATAGTATTACGTTATAACGTGTAACGTTATATAGTATTACGTTATAACGTATAGCGTTATATAGCATTACGTTACATCGTGTAACGATATATAGTATTACGTTATAACGTGTAACATTATAGGGTATTACGTTATGACGCGGAACGTTATATAGTAATACGTTAGAAAATATAACGTTATATAATATTACGTTATAACGTGTAACGATATGTAGTATTACGTTATAACGTATAACGTTATATAGTATTACATTATAACGTGTAACGATATACAGTATTACGTTATAGAGTGTAACATTATATGGTATTACCTTATAACGTATAACGTTATATAGTATTACGTTATAACGTGTAACGTTATATAGTATTACGTTAAACCGTGTAACGTTATATAGTATTACGTTATAACGTGTAACGATATATAGTATTACGTTATAACGTTGTAACGTTATATAGTATTACGTTATAACGTGTAACGTTATATAGAAATACGTTACAAAATATAACGTTATATGATATTACGTTATAACGTGTAACGATATGTAGTATTACGTTATAACGTATAACGTTATATTGTATTACGTTATAACGTGTAACGATATACAGTATTACGTTATAGAGTGTAACATTATATAATATTACGATATGACGTGGAACGTTATACAGTATTACGTTATAACGTATAACGTTATATAGTACTACGTTATGACGAATAACGATATATAGAATATCAGTATAGCATCTAATTTTATATAGTACTACGTTATAACGTGTAACGTTGTACAGTATTACGTTATAACGTGTAACGTTGTATAGTATTACGATATAACGTATAACGGTATATGGTACTACCTTGTAACGTATAACGTTATATAGTATTTCGTTATAACGTGTAACGTTATATAGTATTACGTTATAACGTATAGCGTTATATAGCATTACGTTATAGCGTGTAACGATATATAGTATTACGTTATAACGTGTAACATTATAGGGTATTACGTTATGACGTGGAACGTTATATAGTAATACGTTACAAAATATAACGTTATATAATATTACGTTATAACGTGTAACGATATGTACTATTACGTTATAACGTATAACGTTATATAGTATTACATTATAAAGTGTAACGATATACGGTATTACGTTATAGAGTGTAACATTATATGGTATTACCTTATAACGTATAACGTTATATAGTATTACGTTATAACGTGTAACGTTATATAGTATTACGTTAAAACGTGTAACGTTATATAGTATTACGTTATAACGTGTAACGATATATAGTATTACGTTATAACGTGTAACGTTATATAGTATTACGTTATAACGTGTAACGATATATAGTATTACGTTATAACGTGTAACGTTATATAGTATTACGTTATAACGTGTAACGTTATATAGAAATACGTTGCAAAATATAACGTTATATGATATTACGTTATAACGTGTAACGATATGTAGTATTACGTTATAACGTATAACGTTATATTGTATTACGTTATAACGTGTAACGATATACAGTATTACGTTATAGAGTGTAACATTATATGATATTACGTTATGACGTGGAACGTTATACAGTATTACGTTATAACGTATAACGTTATATAGTATTACGATGTAACATATGACGTTATATAGTGTTGCGTGGTACCGTATAACTTTATATAGCATATCTGTATATCGTCTAATTTTATATAGTATTACGTTATAACGTATAACGTTATATAGCATATCAGTATAACATCTAATTTTATATTGTACTACGTTATAACGTATAACGTTATATTGTATTACGTTATAACGTGTAACGTTATATAGTATTGCGTTATAACGTGTAGCGTTAGATAGTATTACCTTATAACGTGTAACGTTATATAGAAATAAGTTACAAAATATAACGTTATATGATATTACGTTATAACGTGTAACGATATGTAGTATTACGTTATAACGTATAACGTTATATAGTATCACGTTATAGCGTGTAACGATATATATTATTACGTTATAACGCGTAACGTTATATAGTATTGCGTTATAACGTGTAACGTTATATAGTATTACGTTATAACGTGTAACGATATACAGTATTACGTTATAGAGTGTAACATTATATGGTATTACCTTATAACGTATAACGTTATATAGTATTACGTTATAAGGTGTAACGTTATATAGTATTACGTTAAACCGTGTAACGTTATATAGTATTACGTTATAACGTGTAACGATATATAGTATTACGTTATAACGTTGTAACGTTATATAGTATTACGTTATAACGTGTAACGTTATATAGAAATACGTTACAAAATATAACGTTATATGATATTACGTTATAACGTGTAACGATATGTAGTATTACGTTATAACGTATAACGTTATATTGTATTACGTTATAACGTGTAACGATATACAGTATTACGTTATAGAGTGTAACATTATATAATATTACGATATGACGTGGAACGTTATACAGTATTACGTTATAACGTATAACGTTATATAGTACTACGTTATGACGAATAACGATATATAGAATATCAGTATAGCATCTAATTTTATATAGTACTACGTTATAACGTGTAACGTTGTACAGTATTACGTTATAACGTGTAACGTTGTATAGTATTACGATATAACGTATAACGGTATATGGTACTACCTTGTAACGTATAACGTTATATAGTATTTCGTTATAACGTGTAACGTTATATAGTATTACGTTATAACGTATAGCGTTATATAGCATTACGTTATAGCGTGTAACGATATATAGTATTACGTTATAACGTGTAACATTATAGGGTATTACGTTATGACGTGGAACGTTATATAGTAATACGTTACAAAATATAACGTTATATAATATTACGTTATAACGTGTAACGATATGTACTATTACGTTATAACGTATAACGTTATATAGTATTACATTATAACGTGTAACGATATACAGTATTACGTTATAGAGTGTAACATTATATGGTATTACCTTATAACGTATAACGTTATATAGTATTACGTTATAACGTGAAACGTTATATAGTATGACGTTAAAACGTGTAACGTTATATAGTATTACGTTATAACGTGTAACGATATATAGTATTACGTTATAACGTGTAACGTTATATAGTATTACGTTATAACGTGTAACGATATATAGTATTACGTTATAACGTGTAACGTTATATAGTATTACGTTATAACGTGTAACGTTATATAGAAATACGTTGCAAAATATAACGTTATATGGTATTACGTTATAACGTGTAACGATATGTAGTATTACGTTATAACGTATAACGTTATATTGTATTACGTTATAACGTGTAACGATATGCAGTATTACGTTATAGAGTGTAACATTATATGATATTACGTTATGACGTGGAACGTTATACAGTATTACGTTATAACGTATAACGTTATATAGTATTACGATGTAACATATGACGTTATATAGTGTTGCGTGGTACCGTATAACTTTATATAGCATATCTGTATATCGTCTAATTTTATATAGTATTACGTTATAACGTATAACGTTATATAGCATATCAGTATAACATCTAATTTTATATTGTACTACGTTATAACGTATAACGTTATATTGTATTACGTTATAACGTGTAACGTTATATAGTATTGCGTTATAACGTGTAGCGTTAGATAGTATTACCTTATAACGTGTAACGTTATATAGAAATAAGTTACAAAATATAACGTTGTATGATATTACGTTATAACGTGTAACGATATGTAGTATTACGTTATAACGTATAAAGTTATATTGTATTACGTTATAACGTGTAACGATATACAGTATTACGTTATAGAGTGTAACATTATATGATATTACGTTATGACGTGGAACGTTATACAGTATTACGTTATAACGTATAACGTTATATAGTATTACGATGTAACATATGACGTTATATAGTGTTGCGTGGTAACGTATAACTTTATATAGCATATCTGTATATCGTCTAAATTTATATAGTATTACGTTATAACGTATAACGTTATATAGCATATCAGTGTAACATCTAATTTTATATTGTACTACGTTATAACGTATAACGTTATATTGTATTACGTTATAACGTGTAACGTTATATAGTATTGCGTTATAACGTGTAACGTTATAAAGTATTACGTTATAACGTGTAACGTTATATAGTATTACGTTATAACGTGTAACGTTACATAGTATTACGCTAAAACGTGTAACGTTATACAGTATTACGTTATAACGTGTAACGATATGTAGTATTACGCTATAACGTATAACGTTATATAGTATTACGTTATAACGTGTAACGATATACAGTATTACGTTACAAAATATAACGTTATATGATATTACGTTATAACGTGTAACGATATGTAGTATTACGTTATAACGTATAACGTTATATTGTATTACGTTATAACGTGTAACGTTATATAGTATTACGCTAAAACGTGTAACGTTATATAGTATTACGTTATAACGTGTAACGATATATAGTATTACGTTATAACCTTTAACGTTATATAGTATTACGTTATAACGTGTAGCGTTAGATAGTATTACGTTATAACGTGTAACGTTATATAGTAATACGTTACAAAATATAACGTTATATGATATTACATTATAACGTGTAACGATATGTAGTATTACGTTATAACGTGTAACGTTATATAGTATTACGTTATAACGTGTAACGATATATAGTATTACCTTATAACGTGTAACGTTATACAGTATTACGTTATAGAGTGTAACATTATATGGTATTACGTTATGACGTGGAACGTTATACAGTATTACGTTATAACGTGTAACGTTATATTGTATTACGTTATAACGTGTAACGATATACAGAATTACGTTATAGAGTGTAACATTATATGATATTACGTTATGACGTGGAACGTTATATAGTATTACGTTATAGCGTGTAACGATATATAGTATTACGTTATAACGTGTAACATTATATGGTATTACGTTATGACGTGTAACGATATATAGTATTACGTTATAACGTGTAACGTTATATAGTATTACGCTAAAACGTGTAACGTTATACAGTATTACGTTATAGCGTGTAACGATATGTAGTATTACGCTATAACGTATAACGTTATATTGTATTACGTTATAACGTGTAACGTTATATAGTATTACGATGTAACATATGACGTTATATAGTGTTGCGTGGTAACGTATAACTTTATATAGCATATCTGTATATCGTCTAAATTTATATAGTATTACGTTATAACGTATAACGTTATATAGCATATCAGTGTAACATCTAATTTTATATTGTACTACGTTATAACGTATAACGTTATATTGTATTACGTTATAACGTGTAACGTTATATAGTATTGCGTTATAACGTGTAACGTTATAAAGTATTACATTATAACGTGTAACGTTATATAGTATTACGTTATAACGTGTAACGTTATATAGTATTACGCTAAAACGTGTAACGTTATACAGTATTACGTTATAACGTGTAACGATATGTAGTATTACGTTATAACGTGTAACGATATGTAGTATTACGCTATAACGTATAACGTTATATAGTATTACGTTATAACGTGTAACGATATACAGTATTACGTTACAAAATATAACGTTATATGATATTACGTTATAACGTGTAACGATATGTAGTATTACGTTATAACGTATAACGTTATATTGTATTACGTTATAACGTGTAACGTTATATAGTATTACGATGTAACATATGACGTTATATAGTGTTGCGTGGTAACGTATAACTTTATATAGCATATCTGTATATCGTCTAAATTTATATAGTATTACGTTATAACGTATAACGTTATATAGCATATCAGTGTAACATCTAATTTTATATTGTACTACGTTATAACGTATAACGTTATATTGTATTACGTTATAACGTGTAACGTTATATAGTATTGCGTTATAACGTGTAACGTTATAAAGTATTACGTTATAACGTGTAACGATATGTAGTATTACGCTATAACGTATAACGTTATATAGTATTACGTTATAACGTGTAACGATATACAGTATTACGTTACAAAATATAACGTTATATGATATTACGTTATAACGTGTAACGATATGTAGTATTACGTTATAACGTATAACGTTATATTGTATTACGTTATAACGTGTAACGTTATATAGTATTACGCTAAAACGTGTAACGTTATATAGTATTACGTTATAACGTGTAACGATATATAGTATTACGTTATAACCTGTAACGTTATATAGTATTACGTTATAACGTGTAGCGTTAGATAGTATTACGTTATAACGTGTAACGTTATATAGTAATACGTTACAAAATATAACGTTATATGATATTACATTATAACGTGTAACGATATATAGTATTACCTTATAACGTGTAACGTTATATAGTAATACGTTACAAAATATAACGTTATATGATATTACGTTATAACGTGTAACGATATGTAGTATTACGTTATAACGTATAACGTTATATAGTATTACGTTATAGCGTGTAACGATATATAGTATTACGTTATAGAGTGTAACATTATATGGTATTACGTTATGACGTGGAACGTTATACAGTATTACGTTATAACGTGTAACGTTATATTGTATTACGTTATAACGTGTAACGATATACAGAATTACGTTATAGAGTGTAACATTATATGATATTACGTTATGACGTGGAACGTTATATAGTATTACGTTATAGCGTGTAACGATATATAGTATTACGTTATAACGTGTAACATTATATGGTATTACGTTATGACGTGTAACGATATATAGTATTACGTTATAACGTGTAACGTTATATAGTAATACGTTACAAAATATAACGTTATATGATATTACGTTATAACGTGTAACGATATGTAGTATTACGTTATAACGTATAACGTTATATAGTATTACGTTATAGCGTGTAACGATATATAGTATTACGTTATAACGTGTAACATTATATGGTATTACGTTATGACGTGGAACGTTATATAGTAATACGTTACAAAATATAACGTTATATGATATTACGTTATAACGTGTAACGATATGTAGTATTACGCTATAACGTATAACGTTATATAGAAATACGTTACAAAATATAACGTTATATGATATTACGTTATAACGTGTAACGATATGTAGTATTACGTTATAACGTATAACGTTATATTGTATTACGTTATAACGTGTAACGATATACAGTATTACGTTATAGAGTGTAACATTATATAATATTACGATAAGACGTGGAACGTTATACAGTATTACGTTATAACGTATAACGTTATATAGTATTACGATGTAACATATGACGTTATATAGTGTTGCGTGGTAACGTATAACTTTATATAGCATATCTGAATATCGTCTAATTTTATATTGTACTACGTTATAACGTATAACGTTATATTGTATTACGATATTACGTGTAACGTTATATAGTATTGCGTTATAACGTGTAACGTTATAAAGTATTACGTTATAACGTGTAACGTTATATAGTATTACCTTACAACGTATAACGTTATATAGTATTACGTTATAGAGTGTAACATTATCTGGTATTACGTTATGACGTGGAACGTTATATAGTATTGCGTTATAACGAGGAACGTTATATAGTATTACGTTATAACGTGTAACGTTATATAGTATTACGTTATAACGTGTAACGTTGTATAGTATTACGATATAACGTATAACGGTATATGGTATTGCCTTGTAACGTATAACGTTATATAGTATTACCTTGTAACGTATAACGTTATATAGTATTACCTTACAACGTATAACGTTATATAGTATTACGTTATAACGTGTAACGATATATAGTATTACCTTATAACGTGTAACGTTATACAGTATTACGTTATAACGTGTAACGTTATATGGTATTACGTTATGACGTGGAACGTTATACAGTATTACGTTATAACGTGTAACGTTATATCGTATTACGTTATAACGTGTAACGATATACAGAATTACGTTATAGAGTGTAACATTATATGATATTACGTTATGACGTGGAACGTTATATAGTATTACGTTATAGCGTGTAACGATATATAGTATTACGTTATAACGTGTAACATTATATGGTATTACGTTATGATGTGGAACGTTATATAGTAATACGTTACAAAATATAACGTTATATGATATTACGTTATAACGTGTAACGATATGTAGTATTACGTTATAACGTATAACGTTATATAGTATTACGTTATAACGTGTAACGATATACAGTATTACGTTATAGAGTGTAACATTATATGGTATTACCTTATAACGTATAACGTTATATAGTATTGCGTTATAACGTGTAACGTTATATAGTATTACGCTAAAACGTGTAACGTTATATAGTATTACGTTATAACGTGTAACGATATATAGTATTACGTTATAACGTGTAACGTTATATAGTATTACGTTACAACGTGTAACGTTATATAGAAATACGTTACACAATATAACGTTATATGATATTACGTTATAACGTGTAACGATATGTAGTATTACGTTATAACGTATAACGTTATATTGTATTACGTTATAACGTGTAACGATATACAGAATTACGTTATAGAGTGTAACATTATATGATATTACGTTATGACGTGGAACGTTATACAGTATTACGTTCTAACGTATAACGTTATATAGTATTACGATATAACGTATAACGGTATATAATATTACGATGTAACCTATGACGTTATATAGTTTTGCGTGGTAACGTATAACTTTATATAGCATATCTGTATACCGTCTAATTTTATATAGTATTACGTTATAACGTGTAACGTTATATGGTATTACGTTATGACGTGGAACGTTATACAGTATTACGTTATAACGTGTAACGTTATATCGTATTACGTTATAACGTGTAACGATATACAGAATTACGTTATAGAGTGTAACATTATATGATATTACGTTATGACGTGGAACGTTATATAGTATTACGTTATAGCGTGTAACGATATATAGTATTACGTTATAACGTGTAACATTATATGGTATTACGTTATGACGTGGAACGTTATATAGTAATACGTTACAAAATATAACGTTATGTGATATTACGTTATAACGTATAACGTTATATAGTATTACGTTATAACGTGTAACGATATACAGTATTACGTTATAGAGTGTAACATTATATGGTATTACGTTATAACGTGTAACGATATATAGTATTACGTTATAACGTGTAACGTTATATAGTATTACGTTACAACGTGTAACGTTATATAGAAATACGTTACAAAATATAACGTTATGTGATATTACGTTATAACGTGTAGCGATATGTAGTATTACGTTATAACGTATAACGTTATATTGTATTACGTTATAACGTGTAACGATATACAGAATTACGTTATAGAGTGTAACATTATATGATATTACGTTATGACGTGGAACGTTATACAGTATTACGTTCTAACGTATAACGTTATATAGTATTACGATATAACGTATAACGGTATATAGTATTACGATGTAACCTGTGACGTTATATAGTGTTGCGTGGTAACGTATAACTTTATATAGCATATCTGTATACCGTCTAATTTTATATAGTATTACGTTATAACGTATAACGTTATATAGCATATCAGTATAACATCTAATTTTATATTGTACTACGTTATAACGTATAACGTTATATTGTATTACGTTATAACGTGTAACGTTATATAGTATTACGTTACATCTTATAACGTTATATGATATTAAGTTATAACGTGTAACGTTATGTAGTATTACGATGTAACGTGTAACGTTATATAGTATTACGATGTAACGTGTAACGTTATATAGTATTACGTTATAACGTGTAGCGTTAGATAGTATTACGTTATAACGTGTAACGTTATATAGTAATACGTTACAAAATATAACGTTATATGATATTACATTAT
Source organism: Bombus sylvestris (assembly GCA_911622165.2). Taxonomy (NCBI): domain Eukaryota; kingdom Metazoa; phylum Arthropoda; class Insecta; order Hymenoptera; family Apidae; genus Bombus; species Bombus sylvestris. The sequence continues at coordinate 6,322,635 of OU443149.1, read as the reverse complement.
AACGTGTAACGATATGTAGTATTACGTTATAACGTGTAACGTTATATAGTATTACGTTATAACGTGTAACGATATATAGTATTACCTTATAACGTGTAACGTTATACAGTATTACGTTATAGAGTGTAACATTATATGGTATTACGTTATGACGTGGAACGTTATACAGTATTACGTTATAACGTGTAAAGTTATATTGTATTACGTTATAACGTGTAACGATATACAGAATTACGTTATAGAGTGTAACATTATATGATATTACGTTATGACGTGGAACGTTATATAGTATTACGTTATAGCGTGTAACGATATATAGTATTACGTTATAACGTGTAACATTATATGGTATTACGTTATGACGTGGAACGTTATATAGTAATACGTTACAAAATATTACGTTATATGATATTACGTTATAACGTGTAACGATATGTAGTATTACGTTATAACGTATAACGTTATATAGTATTACGTTATAACGTGTAACGATATACAGTATTACGATATAGAGTGTAACATTATATGGTATTACCTTATAACGTATAACGTTATATAGTATTACGTTATAACGTGTAACGTTATATAGTATTACGCTAAAACGTGTAACGTTATATAGTATTACGTTATAACGTGTAACGATATATAGTATTACGTTATAACGTGTAACGTTATATAGAAATACGTTACAAAATATAACGTTATATGATATTACGTTATAACGTGTAACGATATGTAGTATTACGTTATAACGTATAACGTTATATTTTATTACGTTATAACGTGTAACGATATACAGAATTACGTTATAGAGTGTAACATTATATGATATTACGTTATGACGTGGAACGTTATACAGTATTACGTTCTAACGTATAACGTTATATAGTATTACGATATAACGTATAACGGTATATAGTACTACGATGTAACCTATGACGTTATATAGTGTTGCGTGGTAACGTATAACTTTATATAGCATATCTGTATACCGTCTAATTTTATATAGTATTACGTCATAACGTATAACGTTATATAGCATATCAGTATAACATCTAATTTTATATTGTACTACGTTATAACGTATAACGTTATATTGTATTACGTTATAACGTGTAACGTTATATAGTATTACGTTACATCTTATAACGTTATATGATATTAAGTTATAACGTGTAACGTTATGTAGTATTACGATGTAACGTGTAACGTTATATAGTATTACGATGTAACGTGTAACGTTATATAGTATTACGATGTAACGTGTAACGTTATATAGTATTACGTTATAACGTGTAGCGTTAGATAGTATTACGTTAAAACGTGTAACGTTATATAGTAATACGTTACAAAATATAACGTTATATGATATTACATTATAACGTGTAACGATATGTAGTATTACGTTATAACGTGTAACGTTATATAGTATTACGTTATAACGTGTAACGATATATAGTATTACCTTATAACGTGTAACGTTATACAGTATTACGTTATAGAGTGTAACATTATATGGTATTACGTTATGACGTGGAACGTTATACAGTATTACGTTATAACGTGTAACGTTATATAGTATTGCGTTATAACGTGTAACGTTATATAGTATTACGTTACATCTTATAACGTTATATGATATTACGTTATAACGTGTAACGATATGTAGTATTACGTTATAATGTATAACGTTATATAGCATTACGTTATAACGTGTAACGATATATAGTATTACGTTATAACGTGTAACGTTATATAGTAATACGTTACAAAATATAACGTTATATGATATTACGTTATAACGTGTAACGATATGTAGTATTACGTTATAACGTATAACGTTATATAGTATTACGTTATAGCGTGTAACGATATATAGTATTACCTTATAACGTGTAACGTTATACAGTATTACGTTATAGAGTGTAACATTATATGGTATTACGTTATGACGTTGAACGTTATACAGTATTACGATATAACGTATAACGTTATATAGTATTACGTGATAAAGTATAACGTTATATTGTATACCAGTACAGCGTATAATGTTGTATAGTATTACGCTATAACGTGTAACGTTATATAGTATGACGTTATAACGTGTAACGTTATGTAGTACTACCTTATGACGAACAACGATATATAGAATATCAGTATAGCGTCTAATTTTATATAGTACTACGTTACAACGTGTAACGTTATATAGTATTACGTTATAACGTGTAACGTTGTATAGTATTACGTTATAACGTGTAACGTTATATAGTATTGCGTTATAACGTGTAACGTTATATAGTATTACGTTATACCGTGTAACGTTATATAGTATTACGTTATAACGTATAACGTTATATAGTATTACGTTATAACGTGTAACGATATATAGTATTACCTTATAACGTGTAACGTTATACAGTATTACGTTATAGAGTGTAACATTATATGGTATTACGTTATGACGTGGAACGTTATATAGTATGACGTTATAACGTGTAACGTTATATAGTACTACCTTATGACGAACAACGATATATAGAATACCAGTATAGCGTCTAATTTTATATAGTACTACGTTACAACGTGTAACGTTATATAGTATTACGTTATAACGTGTAACGTTGTATAGTATTACGTTATAACGTGTAACGTTATATAGTATTACGTTATAACGTGTAACGTTATATAGTATTACGTTATAACGTGTAACGATATATAGTATTACCTTATAACGTGTAACGTTATAGAGTATTACGTTATAGAGTGTAACATTATATGGTATTACGTTATGACGTGGAACGTTATACAGTATTACGATATAACGTGTAGCGTTATATAGTATTACGTTATAACGTGTAACGTTATATAGTATTACGTTACATCTTATAACGTTATATGATATTACGTTGTAACGTGTAACGTTATGTAGTAATACGTTATAACATATAACGTTATATAGTATTACGATATAACGTGTAACGTTATATAGTATTACGTTATAACGTGTAGCGTTAGATAGTATTACGTTGTAACGTGTAACGTTATACAGTATTACGTTATAACGTGTAACGTTATACAGTATTACGTTATAGAGTGTAACATTATATGGTATTACGTTATGACGTGGAACGTTATATAGTATTACGTTATAACGTGTAACGATATATAGTATTACCTTATAACGTATAACGTTATACAGTATTACGTTATAGAGTGTAACATTATATGGTATTACGTTATGACGTGGAACGTTATACAGTATTACGTTATAGAGTGTAACATTATCTGGTATTACGTTATGACGTGGAACGTTATATAGTATTGCGTTATAACGTGGAACGTTATATAGTATTACGTTATAACGTGTAACGTTATATAGTATTACGTTATAACGTGTAACGTTATATAGTATTACGTTATAACGTGTAACGTTGTATAGTATTACGATATAACGTATAACGGTATATGGTATTGCCTTGTAACGTATAACGTTATATAGTATTACCTTGTAACGTATAACGTTATATAGTATTACCTTACAACGTATAACGTTATATAGTATTACGTTATAACGTGTAACGTTATATCGTATTACGTTATAACGTATAACGTTATATAGTATTACGTTACAACTTATAACGCTATATGATATTACGCTGTAACGTGCAACGGTACGTAGTTATACGTTATAACGTATAACGTTATATAGTATTACGTTATAGCGTGTGACGATATATAGTATTACCTTATAACGTGTAACGTTATACAGTATTACGTTATAGAGTGTAACATTATATGGTATTACGTTATGACGTGGAACGTTATATAGTATTACGTTATAACGTGTAACGATATATAGTATTACCTTATAACATGTAACGTTATACAGTATTACGTTATAGAGTGTAACATTATATGGTATTACGTTATGACGTGGAACGTTATATAGTATTACGTTATAACGTGTAACGATATATAGTATTACCTTATAACGTGTAACGTTATACAGTATTACGTTATAGAGTGTAACATTATATGGTATTACGTTATGACGTGGAACGATATATAGTATTACCTTATAACGTGTAACGTTATACAGTATTACGTTATAGAGTGTAACATCATATGGTATTACGTTATAACGTGTAACGTTATATAGTATTGCGTTATAACGTGTAACGTTATATAGTATTGCGTTATAACGTGTAACGTTATACAGTATTACGCTATAACGTGTAACGTTATATAGTATTACGTTACATCTTATAACGTTATATGATATTACGTCGTAACGTGTTACGTTATGTAGTATTAAGTTATAACGTGTAACGTTATATAGTAATACGTTACAAAATATAACGTTATATGATATTACGTTATAACGTGTAACGATATGTAGTATTACGTTATAACGTATAACGTTATATAGTATTACGTTATAACGTATAACGTTATATAGTATTACGTTATAACGTGTAACGATATATAGTATTACGTTATAACGTGTAACGTTATATAGTATTACGATATAACGTATAACGTTATATAGTATTACCTTATAACGTATAGCGTTATATAGCATATCAGTATATCGTCTAATTTTATATAGTATTACGTTATATCGTGTAACGTCATATAGTATTACGTTATAAGGACTAACGTTATATAGGATATCACTATGACGTTTAATTTTATATAGTATTACCTTATAACATATAACGTTATATAGTATTATGTTATAACGTAGAACGTTAATTCGTATTACACGTTATAACGTAATACTATATAATGTTACAAGTTATAACGTAATACTATATTACGTTATACGTCATAACGAAATACCATAGAACGTTGTACGATATAACGTTATACGTTGTAACGTAATAATATATGTCATTATACGTTGTACTGATATACGATATAACGTTATACGTTATAGCGTAATACTATATAATATTAGACGTTATACTGATATGCTATATAATGTTACACGTTATACCGCAATACTATATGACGTTATACGTTATAGCGTAATACTATATGATGTTATACGTTATAACGTCATACTATATTACGTTATACGTTATAACGTCATACTATATTACGTTATACGTTATAACGTAATACTATATTACGTTATACGTTATAACGCAATGCTATATAACGTTATACGTCATAACGTGATAATATATAACATTGTCCGTTGAACTGATGTACGATATAACGTTATAAGTCGTAACGTTATAATATGTAACATTATACGTTGAACTGATATACGATATAGCGTTATAATAGATAGCATTATACGTTGTACTGATATACGATATAACGTTATACGTTATAACGTTATAATAGATAACATTATACGTTGTACTGATATACGATATAACGTTATACATTATAACGTAATAACATACGTCATTATACGTTGAACTGATATACTATATAACGTTATACGTTATAACGTAATACTATATAAAATTAGACGTTGTACTGATATGCTATATAACGTTACACTTTATAACGTAATACTATACAACGCTACACGTTACAGCGTAATACTATATAACGTTGTACGTTATAAGGTAATACTATCTAATTTTATACGTCATAACGTAATACTAAATAACCTTATACGTTATTCGTTATAACGTAATACTATATAACGTTACGCGTTATAACGTAATACCATATAAAATTAGGCGTTATACTGATATGCTGTATAACGTTATACGTTACCACGCAATACTATATAACGTCATAGGTTACATCGTAATATCAAATAACGTTATACGTTATAACGCAATGCTAAAACCGTTATACGTCATAACGTGATAATATATAACATTGTCCGTTGAACTGATGTACGATATAACGTTATACGTTATAACGTAATAATAGATAACATTATACGTTGTACTGATATACGATATAACGTCATACGTTATAACGTTATAATAGATAACATTATACGTTGTACTGATTTACGATATAACGTTATACATTATAACGTAATAACATACGTCATTATACGTTGAACTGGTATACGATATAACATTATACGATATAGCGTAATACTATATAAAATTATGCGTTATACTGATATGCTATATAACGTTATACGTTATAACGTAATACTATATGACGTTATACGTTATAGCGTAATACTATATGATGTTATACGTTATAGCGTAATACTATATTACGTTATACATTATAACGTCATACTATATTACGTTATACGTTATAACGTAATACTATATTACGTTATACGTTATAACGCAATGCTATATAACGTTATACGTCATAACGTGATAATATATAACATTATACGTTGAAGTGATATACGATATAACGTTATACGTGTAGTAACTTAGAGCAAGGACAAGGAAATAGTGGAATATGCGGAGTTAAGTTTGTTTATTCGTTTAAGCAATACTGAGACATAAAGCTGACTACAATTGACGTCTGTCTTCGACTCGGCTTCCACAACTGCACTGCTTAACGTCTACTGTCCGTCTTCCACTGCTTCACCACAAACTTCACAGCTTAACGTCTTCCTTTCGTCTTCCTTTCGACTCCTCAACTGCTGATCGACTCCTTAACTCCCGATCGACTCCTCAACTTCTGATCGACTCCTCAACTTCTGATCGACTTTTTTTTTTTGACATGGGGGAAATCCTCATGGACGCCCGGCCGCCCTCTGGTAGGCGGTGGACAGTGTCGGACTCCTACCGACTAAAAACCCCACGGTGGTCGTCCCAACGGTTCTCAGGAGCGTCCCAGTACCTGTCGTTAATTTGCTCCCAGGACGCTCCTTCGTCGTTCTCTCCCTGTGTTGTTGTTGGAGGCAGCCTGGTTAGTTTCGGCAGCTAGGGGGGTGACCACCCTCCCCCAAGCGTCTCGTTTCCTGTGCCGTCGTGCAGTTCCGGGGAGGGAGCCAGACCTTCCTCGGCTTGACGGTTTCTTCGCCGCGTTCTTCTATGACGGCGGTGGTGGTGGTGATGCCGCAGTCTCACGGCGACGTGTCGTTGTTCCTCTTCTTCCGCGGGTTACCCGGGTGGGGTCTCCTCTCTTCACCCTGTTCCTCTCCGCCCGTTCCTTCACTAGCATGACCTGCTCGCAGAAGGTGCGGACGGCGGCTAACTCCTGTTGTCCCCTCGTCATGGCCTCTACGACCGCTTCAGGGGATAACCTGTCGCCTATGGTGAGGCGTAGTATTCGGCGCGGTTCTTCCCACGCTGGGCAGAACTCCAGCGTGTGCTGCGCTGTGTCTTCTTCTTCTTTACAGTGGTGACATATGGACGTCACCTCCCGCTGGATCTTTCGCAGGTACTCACCGAATACGCCGTGCCCGGTGAGTATTTGTGTCATCCTGAAGGTGAGTGGTATTCCTCCATGGTTTCTCCATGCCTCCCAGTTGGGTAGGACGGCGCGGACGGCCGGGTGTGGCCGTGTGATGTCCTCCTCCATTAGCTGGGCGCGCCATCTTTCCCATATCCTGTGCTTGGTCTCCCTCCAGATGTTTTGGACCGGTTGGTCTTGGTCCGAATTCAGAGCCCTCCGGTGGTTGTACACCTGCTGGAGTGCGAGGGCTTGTAGCTCAAACGGGGGAGACGCGGCTAGCACGGTAGCCGACGAGTGAGATATGGTTCTGTATCCCCTTGCTATTCTTATAGCGGTCGTCCTGTATAGCCTCCGCAGCAGGATCAGGCTGTGGCGGTTGGCCATTATATCTTCAGCCCATATGGGGGCCCCGTAGAGGACTCGCGATCGGATGACTCCCTCGTAGAGGCGGCGTACTCCAATTCCCGCTCCTCCTATATTCGGTAGCAAGCCGCACAAGGCGTTGGCTGCGGCTGTCATCTTTGGGACCAGGTCGTTAAAGTGCGGCCCGAACGTCCATCTACTGTCGATGGTGAGGCCCAGGTATTTCATTTGGCCGCTCACTGGGACTTTCTCTCTTGGTCGGCGACACGTTCAGGCCGAGGCTTCGTATGGCGTTCACCGCGCATGCCACGGCGGTCTCCGCGAGCCTCTGAACTTCTGCTCGACTGCTTAACTTTTCTAACCCCCAGATGTGCCTGACTCATTCCTAAGTAAATCGCCCTTATTTACCCCGATGTTGTAATGGGCTACCGGTGTAATCCATTAGCAGGTAGATCCCCTTTAATTACCCTGACGTTGTAATGGGCCGCAGGTATAACCCATGGTCAGGCAAGTCCCTTTTCCCGATACTACATACGTTATAACGTAATAATATATAACATTACACGTTGTACAGATATGCTATACAACGTTATACGATATAACGTAGTAATATCTAACATTATACGTTGTACTGATATACGATATAACGTTATACGTTATAACGTAATACGATATAACGTTATACGTTATAACGTAATACTATATAACGTTACACGTTGTATCGTAATACTATATAACGTTATACGTTATAGTGTAATACTATACAACGTTATACATCGTAACGTAATACTATACAACGTTATACATCATAACGTAATACTATACAACGTTATACGTCATAACGTAATACTATATTACGTTATACGTTATAACGTAATACTATATAACGTTACACGTTATAACGTAATACTATATTACGTTAGACGTTTTCGTTATAACATAATACTATATAACGTTATAAGTTATAACGTAATACTATATTACGTTATAAGTTATAACGTAATACTATATTACGTTATAAGTTATAACGTAATACTATATTACGTTATACGTTATAACGTAATACTATGGAACGTTGTACGTTATATAACGTAATACTATATAACGTTACACGTCATCACGTAATACTATATTACGTTATAAGTTATAACGTAATACTATATTACGTTATAAGTTATAACGTAATACTATATTACGTTATAAGTTATAACGTAATACTATATTACGTTATAAGTTATAACGTAATACTATATTACGTTATACGTTATAACGTAATACTATGGAACGTTGTACGTTATATAACGTAATACTATATAACGTTACACGTCATCACGTAATACTATATAACGTTAGACGTTTTCGTTATAACATAATACTATATAACGTTACACGTTGTATCGTAATACTATATATCGTTATACGTTATAGTGTAATACTATATAACTTTATACATCATAACGTAATACTATATATCGTCATACATTATAACGTAATACTATATAACGTTATACGTTATAACGTAATACTATATAACATTATACGTTATAACGTAATACTAAATAACGTTATATGTTATACGTTATAACGCTGTTGAGATATGTGTAATTTTGTGTGCTGAGTTGACTGCGTAGTATCTGAGTATGGGTATGTATGTGCGCGGCGTCTCGAAGACAAAAGAACGTAAACTGTTCTGCAGTCAGTCGTGTATGGAAGGGCATCTGGTATGGAAGGTAGTGTGAGAAGGAAGTGCTGAGACACGTGCAAGATTGTATCGTTTAATATTGTTGGAATCGTTCACTAAATAAACTCATAATTATTATATTGTGAATATTAAAGGGATATTTAATGTTTCTATACCTTTATTTCGGCGATAAAGATCCATAATCATTAACACTTCTACGTATAACCATCGTCTACGTCCTGCCACACTGCCACAGTTGCCATGTTGCGTTCTTGCCTATGTGTGCGCTGCCTATAGTCTGCTCACCGCCGGTCTGCATGTCATCGCAAGTGTAACAGAATGAACTGCCACGAAACCATACACACCGAAACGGACGAAGAACATTACATTTTCTTCTCTTTGTATAATATACGTTGATTTCGTTGATACGGTTGAGAATTTTCGTGAACGAAAAAGTGGAAGACAATGATCGATCGCCGGTGATTCCGGAACGATCGAACGAGATCCATGCGATTTAACTGTGCAGGCGATGAATGGAGTGGAAAATCTTGGAAAAGAATCGCCGATTCATCGGAAAATGTTTAAAAATACGTAGATCGATGGAAGGGATTGTGACACGATGCAAATCGACGCGAGTACTATTTTAAACCGTGATACGATTTCTAAGTAAAAACGACAAATGTTTTCCACGTGTTACATAAGGAATTGATAAGTCGACGGTTTGCGGTAAGCAAAGAAACAGTCGTTGAGACTCGAGAATAGCGGGAGCTAATCTTTGCGGAATTGAAGCGATCAGCGAAGGAGGAAAACGCAGACCGTTTGTAAAACGAAGGAGATTGATGGGAGATCGAGTAGTATCTCGCGACTGACAATAAAATTTCCACGCGTTTAATTACGTAATTCGGATTTCAATTATTCGCTAATAAGTAACCGCGATAATTCAATGATTACTCGTATTCGCAGCTGACTAAACAATTTTCACAAACGGCGAACTAATGAATGGGAGAGTAAACTAATAACGCCACGTGGTTTATTTAGAAATAAATTCGGCCAGCGACTAACACGATAACCCCGCTACAACGATTGCCTGTTACAGGGAAAAAGGATTTTGTCGAAAATCCAGTGTAACGTGATAAAAGGCGAATCGAATTTCCTTGTTTACGATTTCCATTTACGTTCAATTAGATAACAATATTGACGTCACGGGGCTGCATTAAAAACTTCACGATTCAGATGATCATCGAGGCATTAACAAAAGTGTTGTTTGAAATGGAGTTATCGCGTTTCTCGCTAGAGACGCGTGATCGTTTGAAGATGGTGGTGAACGATGCTCTCAAGGTTGATTGCTTTTCCAGAGAATCGTTCGTTCCAAGCGTGTAAAATAAATCACGAGACGAACAAACCTATTCGATCCACGATTCGCGGTAATATTTTTTTGCAAATCGATTCGCATCGCTGACCGAGGATGCTAAGAAACACAATGACCAAGAAAGTCTGGCATTATCTTTAATCAGCACGAACCATACTTACGTAAAATTCTTGAGCCTCGGATGACTGCTTACGTAACTACCGCTAATTTATTTTTCGATCGTATCTACGAGTTTGATACGAGCAAGAAGCCGTGTCACAATGTCTTTCAAAACTCTGCGGCTATAACGATCACATCCACCATTGTTTGCTCGTATAACACCGGTTACCGGAATCGATCGGCCGTGAATCATCGAGTCACAAGGATTGAACGCTAAAAGGCACGCGTTTCCATCCGAAAAACCGTCGATTCTACCTCGGGACCGCGCAATACGCGTCACGTTAGCACCGGCTCGTAATTAAATTTCGATGGCCGTATATTTTGTGCGTTACAGCCGCAGCTTGTACGCGCGGATACGCCGCGAAAAATTTTACTGCTGTGCGAGCAGATACTAGATAACGACGCGAATGAATATGAAAAAGAAAAGGAGGGGCGGGAAAGGGACAACGTGGAAAAAGGGACAACGTGGAAAAAGGGACAACGTGGAAAAGGGATAGGATAGAATCGGAGGGCAGTGAAAAAAATATCGTTAATTCGACCGGTATTAACGCGTTGAAATATTCAACGGCATTGAAAGCCATGGACTATGACGAAACGAAATTCACGCGACGTTTCATGCATTTTGCAAACGCCAACCATCCTATACTGTCCCCGTAATTTATCCGTTGTTACGGTTATTCACTCGCGGTCAGGATCACGAAACGACCGAGTCCTCTATGAATAAGTCACGTCTTTGTTCGTTACCGGTACACTTTTGCCTTCTCGATTCGGTAACTCGACCGATCACTTAACCCACATTTCACTAAAGTTTATCTGCGCGATAAGGCGAATCACCGATGAAACCAATTACTCGGGCCCGCGAATTTCGCTATCAAAATCTGTTAGACGTAAAAAGTCAACGTTTAACTGCCTTATGACTTACGACTGCCTGTTAATTCGTCCTTCTCTTTTAAATATCTCTTTGCCTTTTCTCATAGGCCCACCACGTACGTGTTCCGTAATATCAGCAACATTGTTTACGGTTCAGCCGATATTTTTTAGCCAATCTGTTCACGATACTACAATACATTGATCGGAGCAATCTAAGAAAAAATTGAATTAAACACCGTAGCTTTGTAGCGACTGTCCAACGTAATGAATGAATCTCGTATTCGCAATGACTTTTTTATTATATCTTTCCACCCAAGTAATCTGGAACTACCCCTATGTCGCGTAAAAGTTCAAAAGGTAAGATTAAAATAAGAAAACTTGTCGATTTCCGAACAGGAGATCGAATTCATTATTTTCGCTCTACTATTTGTACAATAGTGTGATACACTTTTTGATATTTAGGCTAGTTCAGATTCATTCAGACTGCTTGGAGCTTCCTCGCTTCTGCGACTCCTCGTAGCTCACTGGCAACTGACAAACGTCCGCTCTTTGTATCACGATTTCCGTATTCCTGCTTATATTCTACAGATGTGCGTGACCCATTGTTAGGTACATCCTTTTCAATTACCCAATGTTGTAAAGGGCCACCGGTATGACCCACCCGGATCTCCCTTCTTTCCTTGGCCCGTTAGCACTTTTATTGCTTTTTACCTGTGACACCAACCTCGTCATCTAGAATTGCTGGGGAGTTGCACATTTCCCTGCATCGAATCGTTAGATTGGCGCGTGCGAAATGTCTGTGCATTCGATCGTGTGAAAATTGCATTAATTAAATAATATGTTTTAGATTTATAAGACATTTCGTACGCTCCAATTTAATGATATTCAAAGACCCGTACAATTTGTAACAAATGAGACGAACATATTCCAATTACAGGACACGAAGTAACGACATCGGGTCTAATGAAAAAGATGGAAGTAACTCGTGGCAACGAGACGCCTTCCACGTCTCGAAAATCGCGCGTAACGAGGAGCAGCAACGCTGCTCGTCGATGAATCGAAGCTACCGTTCCGCATTCGAAACGAGATCACGACGTCCCATTCAAATGGGCAAAGATTTGTCAGACATCGACGGCATAATCTGCCGGGTCTATTTTCAATTACCAAAATCTCGGATGGTTCCATCGTCGGGAGAAACAGCGTCATCACACGTGTCCCTGAATCTCGAGGGATCTTCCCTGCGGCACCTGGATAATTTACATACGATTAATCTTGATCACTGCTGCCATCCTCGGAGACCTGTCTTCGTCGGCGTAACGACGGGAAGCAGGTTAAACGTAGAATACCTAGCGGAGATACATGATCGATCGTTACGTTCGCGTATTCGAGTTGCCGCAGGACGAATTCTCGCTGAAACGAGAAACGATTTGATTAGATACATCCTTTCGGTTCTAAGCAGCCAGCGATATACTCAACTTGAGTGCGGAAGATCGACGCCTGCGAGGCTTCCTGCGGACGACGAAGATCTATTTTTCGCCAAAACCGATATCCACACGGTGTCCTTTATTCTCTCGGAAGATTTAAAGAACACGTGGACAAAAAAGTTTCGTTTTATCGCCAATTGGAAACACGGTGGACATTCTAGAGGAATATAATGGAATTAGCAGAAATAAAATTGCTAAAAAATCGAATAATAGACGAAAAAGATGGCAATGTAACCGGTTAAGTCAAGGCGCGTACAATGGTAAACAGCTGATGGATTCGCGCACGTTTGCGCAGAATTACCACTTGCGGCATTGGCAAGGATACGTAGTCAATGAAATTAGACGCAGTTCCCTATCAGTGCAAAGTAAAGACATTGGCGAGCCGAAAGCGGATTAAACTGGTTCTCACGAATATTGCGTTTCCTACCAAAGTTCAATATGCGATGTGCCACGATCGGATTCACAAAAAAGCGACTTGCCAAGTTACGCCTTTCTGATGCCGGTACAGCACCGAATCGATTAAAATTAATCGTTCATTATATCGGAGTCAGCCCGTTTAAACCGCGGCTTCGAAATTGAATTAAACGCCAAGCCATCCATTCCTCTCTCTCTCTCTCTCTCTCTCTCTCTCTCTCTCTCTCTCTCTTACCCTCTATTTGGTGATGGATCGTTATGCCTACGTGTGAGGCTCATCTCGAGACATATTCGGTGGATTAATCTAATTAGACAGTCCTCTTCGTCAGTTGGTGCAAGGGTGGAGCAAGGCAACTGATCGAATTGCTGCAGTTCACGACCTGCACTCCTCAAGGAATCGACGATGCTGCGCAATATTCGATCAGACGCGATCACGTTCCACTAAGACGTGTTCTAATCAAGCAAAGCGGTTTATGTCGATAGGCTTTCGTCGTTAGTTTCTTGGCTAGCGCCCCCGTTCTGATTAGAACACGGTTTCTATGGATCATCGTTGATACAAGATAAATTTCGCCGTTCGATTAACGTCAACGTGTCTGTCTCGTTGTTTCCCTATTCGTTTTTACAAGTCAAAGACAAACAAGTATAAAAGATACCTTTACCAGCGATAAGATAGAACGTGTCACGCTAAAGTAATCCGACGAGCCAGCATTCTCGCGAGTTATTCCTTACGTGAGCATAAATTCGAAAACATGTTTTCATTGGAGGATCTTAACATGACACCGCTGTCCAGCAATCCGACCGTTCGAGTGGTTTATCAGTTCTGAGTGTTCTTGCACTCTGGTCCTACAGTGCTTCGAAATTTCCACTGAATGTTCCCGAAACGATCAGCATGTATCGGTATAATATTTTCGTTGCACGGCAGCAACGACGGAGAAGCTAAACGAGACTCTACGAGAGGAAAGGCGAGGGTGACCGAATAAATTCAGTCCGTTTCAATTTCCGATAGCAATGGCTACGTCGTTTCCCACCTCTGCCCATTCCCATTGCACGCCACTGGCTACGTTTATTCTCGTTTCGTTCTGTATGAATTATTCGTATGGAACAACGATTCCGCTAGCATAATTTTCTTTCGGGTCTGTTCATTGGTGATCGGTGACTCGCGTATCGTGACTAAACGATGTTCATTCGTGAGGTTAAAATCGCTCTTAATTAATGGCCATCCAATTAATGAAATTCTTTTAGAAAGAAACGAAGACTCTGCAAAAGGTTTATCGATTCCTCGATACAAGAGAGAACGCAGTTTTCACAATGTGCATAGCTTAGCGTTCGCGCGAAGGCATGTTGATATACGTAGGGTAAATGAAAAACTGGTTTTCAAAATCATTTATAATCAATGAAAATCGTGTTTCGAAGTGTCCGGCTCGTTAATGGCCGCGAAGATAAATTAACTCGCAGCTCCATCGAGTCTGCCGAATTATCTGGTAACAACAAGTAACAGAGATGCGCGGGTTGTCTTTAAATTCTTCTTTAGCCGATAACATTCGCCACGCGAATCGATCGCGTTTCGCGCGATAACACAGCCCGTGTCGAGTATTTCGATCCTGGCGGGAAACAGGATCGATCGTCTGACACCGGTAACCAAGCCGTGTCGAAAGTAAATAACGGGGAAATTAAATTGTTGTTTACCGGGCCCTGGCAGCCGACTGATTTTCAAGTGTTAAACGGCGGTTAACCGTTAAACGATGACAGAAAGATCGATAAACCACCGTTCAACGAACAACCGATCCTCCGCGACAAACCAATTCCTCCTCCACTCTTCCGCAAACGTCACGTGGCGGCATTTTTCCGCAAAAATTACTCGAACCGCCAAATCGATTTCCACGCGCGGTCAAATCGCACGTTTGCATGGATTACAACTCGATTCGCAGCATGTTACGCGTGATTTACACGTAGCAGCAAAAAAGAGCAACGAGCATTTAAAAAAAAATTTCAGGTGTAGGTTCTCGATCAACCAACGAGTTTTATGGTATTCTGTGATATCAGAGACTATTACGACCTATCAACTAGGTGGCTATCGGTCAAGTTGTTACTGTTCGGTTGAGGTCGCCGACCGAAGAGGGATATCTTCGGGAAGCTGCTCGAAGAAGGTCGATAGAGAATCAGCGTTGAGCGGAACTGTGTCGCGTGGTGTCGCGAAGCCTGCCGCGATCTCGTCTCTACGAGTACATCCGACGCATTGTATGCACTGGCTAATGGCTGGATAACTGGCACACCGACACGGATGAACTTGCGTACACAAAGATGAGAGATTCCTCGGTACTGGAACAGGCCATTTGCATTTTGTCGTATTTTGCCATTTGTCGACCGTCCGAAAGTTTGAACGGTAGATCGTTATCTGCTTATTAAAAACAGAATA
The DNA here is from genome assembly GCA_911622165.2 of Bombus sylvestris. Taxonomy (NCBI): domain Eukaryota; kingdom Metazoa; phylum Arthropoda; class Insecta; order Hymenoptera; family Apidae; genus Bombus; species Bombus sylvestris. Next base: position 6,306,532 of record OU443149.1, on the reverse strand, counting down.
CCTGTTTGTAGTGTCGTCGATTGTTCGATGATCAATCGGACCCACTTGTCTATATGATCAACGTGATCAATGTGTTCCCGCGTCTCGAATCACGTTAATTCCGTGAAAGATTTATTTATATTGATCGATCGAGATAACGTTAAATGGTGAATCAACCGGTGGAAATTAGTGTTGAAAGTGGATGCGTTTTAATGAAAAAGGTAGTAAGCACGCATTATGTTGGTACTCGGTGCACGCACCGAGACTACGCAGCCTCGTTTTCTTATTCTCCAAAGTAAGGATGTATATTCGGCGAACGTCGGCCGGTCGGTGAGCGCATCTGCAAATGACAGCAGTTGTTTCCAAGTTTAACCAAAGCTTCGCAGTACGTAGCCGATTTTCCGATTCGCTTGATTACCTGTATTCGCGAGAGTTGCCTCCTATGCGCCAGTAAAACGCTTGGAATAATTTCGCGCCCGTTACTTCTACCAGTCTAGGTCCTCTAGGGTCCTCTCCGCTTTTCCTCCAATGTTCTCGTTCTATTCCCAATCGTAATCGTAATTTTAATCGAAATCGTGTAATCGAAATACTTTTTAATCGAAATAGGCGAAAAATCGTGAGAAAAAGATTAGAAAATAAAGAGTTACGGCCGTCTCGGCGGCGGCGGCGCCGCCTTAAACGATATCCTTTTACATGGATTCCATGTAAATTGATGGCAAATTTATATCGTTATAATACATAGTTGAACAACATCGATCATCGATCATCGATCCATCATTGCGTCTACCGTCGTTAACAACGCGGATAATTTGTCTATCTCACGGACTAGTTCGAAACTAAAGAGCCATTATGGGTTCGACGAGGTTGAAGGATTACGGGAACCAATTTAATCGGACCGATCGTTTCCTTTGTTAGAAAGAATACGGGGATACGATGTTTCGAGGTTTGCGAGATATTACGTTACAGAAGTACCCTTGATTATATTGATATTCCTAGCCAAGTATACTCGGTTGTTTCGCGTTCCCTTAGCGATAGACGCGTGCATTTCTCTAATGATATTCGCGAACGTTTAGAACGTATAAAAATATCTCGCACGACAATCGTATCGATCAGTTGACGCCTACGTTTCATAAGCTATGAAATACTTGTTAATTTTAAACGCGAGCATAACCTACTTTTGGTAATAATACACGCGATGACTAAACATCAATTTCATCTTGTAATTACAGCATTCATTTATGCATATCTTAATTGCATTAAATGTTTCGTAACGTACAAACGATGATGTATGCGTTTCGCGAAGGATTTGATTAAAATACTGGCTTTTCGCGTAACACGGATAAATATCAAATAATTTTCTAAACGATCAGTTTATTGCTTTATTAATAAGCAATGTCACAATTTATAATACATAATACACGAAGCTCCTATAATTTCTATTTAATTATTACGCTGGACAATGTAGCTTAATTATTGCTCGTTCGAACGAAACATTCTTTTCAACCGTATTCAAAATAATTACGATTCTCGTTCTCATCTAATTTCATAATTTCCCCCTTGCCGAAAATATCGATACAACTGTGCACAGTTTAGCGCGAAAGCCGATCGAAATGCAAGAGAACCGGTTTTTCATATCATCGACAACAACAAATTTCTGGTACGCACGCTCGATCTGAAACGACATTATAAATCGTATAAATCGTGAATAAAACATGTCTCGATTCGATCGTTAGCTTATGCCAACCCCCCCCCCCCCCGATCTCGATTTCTCGTTATTGATCGATTGAAAATCCGCTGGCGTGCAAACGGAGCCGATAAATCGTCTCCTTCGTATTTAAATCCCGGCGCCACATGAGATTCCATTCCGTACTTTCTCGAAAGTTTAATTCAAGATCAACCCCGTCTAATTCCCCATTCTTCTTGTAAAGCAGCGAATCCAGCCGAGCTAATAACGTATCCCTTTGTATCGAACGAAATCGATGAGACTCGATTCATGTCTTCGCCTCTTTTCCATCCTAAATTCCTGTCGACCGGAGGTAACCGAGTCTTGTCACGTAGCCAATTCGGTCCGAGTGCTCCTTAATATTCACGCTAATTCGAGCCGAATGCTCGATCAGCCAGACGAACGTTAATAACGTTAATGCGAGTTTAATACTTGTTTGATTCGTTGAAAAATATATATCTTCTTTTAATCTCTTTTTTATTTCTTTTTGTTCCGCGTAAAAGCAAACTTTTGTGAATTAATTGAATGCCACTAGATCGATCCAACTAACGTATTATATATACGATACAATTTATGAGATACCTTTAATCTGTAATATATAATATTCTAACGAACAGATAAATTTCAAGAAAGATTCAATTTCAATGGGAGAACAATGTTCTTACAGAACTGAAGAGTCTCTCGGTAAACGTCGATTCGTGTTTCGTCGGTCGAAAGTTACTCTTCGTATCGTGCATCCTTACATATGGCTGACAAATTCGCGGATACTCGCCATTGTAAATAAAACACAGCACGGTATGCGATTATAGAAACAATAACGAGAACGTCGGAAACGCAGAAGTTCGTTCGATGAAATTACCGTTCTCTACCTAACGAACAGAACGGAGAAACGATTCTATCCCCGCAGATGCTTCCTCTCGCAATAGGTATAATTTCCGTTCTCTCGTTGCTTTCTCCGTCTGCACATGACAAATGTCGCTGCCTGGTTTTCCTTTAAAACGCCACTGTCTCTACCCTCTACCCTCTATCGCAACGTTTATTTAATCGAGGAAATTGCACGAGAAGTCTCTTCTAAAACTTGTCATTCTCGTTCGAATTAGAATTATCGCGAAAGTATTTCAAACTTCCACCAGCTATCGTTTACATTTGTATCGGGTTTGAATTTGCTTCGCGGAGATGTAGACATTCTACAAAAACAAGAAAACAAAAGGACGAATGAAACGCTAGTTCTAAAACGATGTATGGCCGATAAAATGGAACGATTCGACGATCGTTTCCGCGCGTACTCGAGAAACAGTTGCGATTGTGAATCTGGAAAAGAGCCATTCGATACGATATAAACGGTGGAAAGGCAAAGGAAGCGAAACGAGCGACCAAACACCGATTCGATTCCTCTTCGATTCTAATTAGCTGCTAGTATCTCTCTGTTTACCTCTTTTGCGCGAGTATTCGCGTTCGATTTACCTTCTGCCGATCGTAGACGCGAACAAAGACAAACGGCTCTTCTCTATTTCGATTGGAAGATCGCACTGCGAATAAAATCGAACGAATCGAAATACATGGAGACACCTCGTTCGTGTAGCCACGAAAATACAGCCAAATGTTTCCTCTCTTACCCGCAACGACTCGATCGTTTCGCTGACACCGATGAAAATTCCGTCGGCACGAGGGTACACCGAGCACGAATCAAATCGTTGTCCGTCAAATTTAACACCGCCAGAGAAGAAAATCGAAACCAGGATATTCTCAGTTTTGCGAATATTTCGCTCAGGTCTCGGCAACGTCGACGTTTCATTTAGCGACGCACAGACAGACGGTCCATCGACGAGTGTGTAATTTAAAGGGAATGAAAGGTGGCTGACGCGAGTCTCGCCGATGAAATGCATCGTTCGCGATTGTTAAAGGTGCTTTCTCTTCTTTTCTGCAATCGCAAGTGTTACCGGTACACGTTTTGATTCGACGTGTTCGAGTTTCACGCGACTGTATGTATGGTTATAACCCCGCGTTATCAATAACGACCGCTATCAGTGGTTCGATCGATTACGTGGTGCGATAAGGATAGAGATTTCATTTGCAACGTATAAAATGTAGCGTATCGTTTCCGTACGTGCCGATTTTTACTCATATATGCGATAAATACTCGAATCACTTTGGCTTTGACGTAATAATTACGAAACATTTTCACCTTGTTTTATCGATTTTCGCGAATTTTTAAATTATATCTAACGTAATAAAAAGAACGTGTACTTAAGAGCGATAACAAAATATCGTTGTTCAACTTTAATTTCATTTTTTCGCTCCTTATGTTTGATGCCGCGTCGGATAATTTCTATTGATCGAATATTATGAAACTTGCTTAACAACGACATTTCTCTCTCTCTCTCTCTCTCTCTCTCTCTCTCTCTCTCTCTGTCTCTCCCCACCCCCTTCTTTCCCTTTTTGTATTGTATCGCAAAAAAGGCAATTGCCGGAAAAAAAATCGAAACATAAATTGATTGGTGAATAAAATAATAGACACAGTACGTAGACGCTATAGCGTACGTTCATATATGCCTGACCACTGTTTCTCAATTTCCTCGTTGTCATGTGAATTATCGTGACATTTATTGGAAGAGAACTTTTGCTGAAAATTTATCGGCTATTCGATGCCGGCAACCTGATCGTGGCAAATGTATCGTAACGAGTAAACTGACAATTACTGCGAACGAGAACCGTGAAAGTTTCACAAGTCTGTGCACGCTGCTCCCAATGAAAATGCTTAAACTTTCGATCAGTTGCGATCGTTTATCGCGTCCTCTGCGTCGAGATATCGCACGCGAGTGAAGGGGATTAAAAAAGGAAGACTAGACACTGGTAAGAAATAAAGGAATCGAGGACAGGACGCTTTCCCTTCCACGAGGAACCATAAAATTCTCGAAAGTCTCGCGGAACGAGCCGAGTCTTCGCGATTTACATACGAGTTCGCCCTGGAGAAGCGAGAACCGCATCCCGGTTTCAACTTTTTTTGTGGCTATAATTTGTCTCGCGTTGCCGGTTTGCTTCGTGAAACATGACGTCGCCATCGGAGGTAATCCGATATCGTCGATTCTTTATTTTTGACCATCTTTAACATTTGAAAATCACATCACTAAAACCTAAAAGGACAAGAGTATCTTTTTCTTTCTTTATCTCGAAAAGAATGGAAAAATGTGAATTCGTTAAAATCTGGAAAACGTAACTTCTAATGTGTTTTTAGTGCAAGCACGGTATACGTATGCACTGATAAAGAGGCAACATATACGCCGTGTAAATTATTTAAGAGGCTAAAACAACTCACGATTATATAGAACATTTTAATTAACGAACAAGTGCTGAATATTCGAACGATCGGTGCATGTAGCGATCTTAATTCAGTTAGTTTTCCAAGACGCTATATTAAAGGGCGCTGGGAAATTCCGCTGTTTCGCAAACGCCTTTGACAACGGTACAATTTCGCCGACTAAATTATGCGGGCGATGTGTTCCCGACTGTCGAAACGATCGTTGCTAGAGTTCTCGAAACGCGATAAACACGGTCGACGCTTACTTTCCGCGTTGCCAGCAATTAAATTGCCGCCGTTCGGTCGCCTTTGATAGCGTGCGATTCTTCGTTTTCAGACCAGAACGAATTTACCTTCCTGTGGATCTGGTCGATTCTGGTCTCCAAAGAGACTTCTTTTCAATTTCGTCTCTTTACCAGAGGGGGAAATTCGTTTTCAGATGTGAACGCCACCCCCACGAACATAGAAAAATCGGCGAGAAAAGGAGGAGCCGCCACGTACTTTCAGGGACCACCAACTCTACGTATATTTATCTGTACGATCTCGCCATGTCGCAGATCAGCCTCGTGATTTACGATCCTATTTTTCTATCGCTTATAAAACGTCGTCGTAATTATCTCGTATACAAATTCTATCGTTCGTCCGTGAACTTTCCTGTTATTTCGATTATTGTTTAATTCAAGCAATCTCTAGTTGCTTCCCCCTCAATTTACGTAAATAAAGAGAAACCGGTAATTACAGTTAAACGGTATTCCGAAGAAGAATGGGGCAATAATGTAGAAATAAGTAAATACTTCATGCACAACACCGTACAAAATAACGCACGACCTGATTATTAACGATAATAAATAATCCCTCTACGATACCGAATTTATTATTCGAGCGGTTCGTATCGATGGTTGTTTAATTAATATTCTCTCGTTGGATCTACTTCGAGTCGAGTCACACTCGGAGCACCAGTTTCTTTTAGTTGTCTCCTATACTGATCGTCGATCAGGTAATTCTATGAGAAAATTGTCGCGACAAAAAGATCAAAAGTGGTCGCTTCTTTCGCGTGTGAAGCAATTAATTAAGTGGTTCAATGGTCCGAATAGAAAGGTCTTTGAGGAATATAGGTGGATCGCGCAACCGGTTGCACAGATAACGATTAATTAAGCCAGAAGGTGTTTGAAATTAGTTATTCAGGGTGAATTTTGGGGTTGGCACCAGGGGCGACTGTTTCAGACTAAGAAGGAGCAGTCGTCTCTCGACCGAGTTAATCTCCAGGGATGAGCTTTGTGTACGGGTAAACATAACCGGATCAACAAATCCCGTCACAGCCACGTATATAGACGGTCCTTGGAATCTTATCTCCATTAAGGAGACAGGACGCTGCGGCGCGAGACGCGGACAAACGATGCGAACGTGATTCCATTGAACGGTGGTACGAGGGCCGTGGAATAATCTCCGCTTATTCCGGCGCCAACCTCGTAATCGCTCAGCTATGAATTATTTAGGCGTAACGTGGATCCCCGAGCGGCGAGAAAAACTTTAGATCGTTAACTTTCTCTTGCGAATTCGAGGCGTCAGACGACCGTGTGGAACTTGAGCCAGTTTGGCCGTATACCGACATAAACGCGGCGATGGAATAAAAATTTTTAGTCAAGCGGGTAGTAAAACCAGCTACGAGTTCACTGAAACTCGAAACACAAAAGACCCGGCTGAATAGGCCAGAATAAATTCCTAAATGGCGTTAATCACAGCGAACGCTGGCCACCATGTCCACGAACTTCCGAGATGTAACTTTTTTAATTAGCGTTCAAATCGCGCTTCCTTTATTAACAGGCGCATGCAAATCCTGGACACTTTGCATGAATCTGCGGGGGGATTTTAAGCAAATATCTCTAGCCCTCTAATCGACAGAATCCGACGTCGGGAAACAGACAAAGGTAGAATGAAAATTTTCTTCTTCTTTTTTTTTTTTTTTTTTTTGTTTTCTTTGCCCCTCTTGTGTTTCCTCCGTGATACGCGTTCCCAACTTTTAATTATATTTCACGCGGTACACTAACCGCGGTGGTCGCGTAATACCTCGGGAAATGAAAAAGACAATCACGAGTCGGGAACATGTAATTCATCTCGAAGGACGGAAACATTGTTTCGCACGACGTGGAAAGTGAACGTCGATCGATCAGAAGTGTCGATTACACGCCGCTGCTTGCCCCGTTACTTTCAACACAATTCTTCGCTTAAATGAAAAATTCCTCTGTTTCCACCCGGCAAGAAAAAATGGCCAAAAGTTGATAGAAGCTCGCAGAGGAGCATCGGTGTTGCGGCATTAAAATTCTCCCAGCTCAGCTCGTGAGGAAGATTAAACGGCTGGAAAATTGGCTCTTAGCCTGTTAGAAACCACGAAGGAAGACTGTGCACCAACGTGAGCCGTAAGGCGACAAATCCATTAATATTCCTCGGGCTACGTGGTACGTAAACGAGGATTGTCCATGATCGAACAGTCTGATGGCAGACACAGCGTACAGGCTGTGCATCATCTGCTCGAGACAAGACTATTGTATAGCGCGCGCAACATTCTCCCAGTATTTCATCGATACCCGTTCGATTCGAAACATCGATAAGCAACTTGTTCCGGGAACTTTAATCCGGGAAAATATTTATCAACTACTACTCTTGTAATAGAATTCCAAATCGAATTAGTTCCAAACGTTGACGCTCCTTTTAATCTTAAGCTCGGGCTTTAACTTTGGTATTAGCCTTTATAATTAATGTCGCTATTACCTTTTAACTGGCAGTGTAATTTAAAACGGCAAAGTAAAACATAATCCTTGAAACACGAAACTATATTTCTCTAGATACGCTTGAAACTTTTATGATACGTACCTGATCCAACGAACTTTGTGTCAACGTGTAGTCCGTGGCTTTCAGTTCCTCGGCCAACAGTTTCAGCTTATTAAAGCTGCTGCTCACCGGCATGTCATGGCTTCGTGGTACCAGCAGACGAGCTGCGCTGGCTTGTCTCGAAGAGACCACAGCCCGCGGGAAATACCTTAGAACGGCTTTCCTTAGATCCGCGGATGAAATCGGTTGCCGGAATCGTAGAAACGCTACGTAGCCTTCGCGAAATCTATGAACAAAAGTGCAAACGAATAAGACAATGAGTTCAAGGCTAAAGTAAATGATAAAATATTCGAAATACTTTGTTCGAAGGAAACGCACATCGATCACCGGTACCGAGGATGCCATTGGCGGCAACGAGATTGAAATACTCAAGCTTGCCTCTAACGAACAGGAATAAAGGCAAGAAGGAAACGAGACCAGGAGGAACGTACACGGGCGAGATGGAAATAGCGAGGAAAAGCGGCGTAACAATTATTTATCGCGCTATGCGCGTTCACCGGCAAGTCCATTTATTTGTATTCATTTATATCGGTATACGTAAATCAACGTCGATAAATTATGCCGTGAAAAAGGATAGCTTGCACGTCGGCTGTTACGCGTCTCTGTACAATAACCGTTTCCGAGTAAAGAAAGTAAAAAGAGCGAGAATCGCTGGAAGAACTCGACGCGCATCGTGCAACCGATTCCATTCTAATCGTAATTTTTTCAAACAAACAATCTCTTCTTATTAATTTCTATGCGGCGGCACTCGACAGCAAAAAATACCACCACTCGATACTAACTAGTGTCGGACGACGGCAGCGCAGTGGTTAGCGCCTTAGGTTACGAACGTTCGGAACCCGGCTTTCAAATTCCGGCGACCGGAGTCCGATTTTTCTTCCGCGGTATCAAGAATGAGAAGAAAAATGCAGTAGTACCCCAGCAGCGACACTGGCGACCCGCAGCAGAACCTGTATCACCCTACGCACTAGCAGTAGCGCGCTACCAGCACAATTATACCACCGGCCATACAGCAACAAACGAACATGTACACCTCATTAATATTGAGATATGTCTAATTTTGTGCGCTAGAATAGATTGTCCGCGTAATAGTGACACACATGTGTGAATATGAGTGTGGCCAAGTATGTGCGGCGGCGGCGGCGGCGGCGGCGTCTCGAAAAACAGATGAACGTAACTGTTTCGTTGGTAGCGTGGAAAGGAAGATGGCGAGACAAAATGCTGAGACACGTGCAAGTGTATAGCGGTGAAGATCCTGGGAATCGTTTATTAATTAAATCTAAAACTATTTTAATGTGAATTCTAAGTGTAATTTTTAGTGTTCCTTTACTTTTGTTTCGGTAATTAGGATCCACAATTCTCAACAATTACCATCAGCCATTAGTTCTTATCTTCGAGCGTATCTGAAAAGTATGGCGATTAAACGACGATAAACAAAAAACAAAAAAAGAAAAAAAAGTTACAACGTACAAGCAACGATATAGAAGTCGCAAAATGTGAACGAAATTTCGGCAAGAACAAGCTGGCTGCAGAGAGGAGTTTATAATGCCCTGCGGTAAGTATATATTGCACACGGTATTTCATAGGGGTACGCGAGAATATCCTACTGTTTATGCGATGGGCAAAAAATCCGACGGGGACAGGTTCGTTGCTTGCCATCCGTCGTTCTCCGGAGAATGTGGATGGATTACCACACCGGGGAATACCGTATAAACGTGGTGTGCACACGTGCACGCGAGATATCGTAAATACTCTGGCGCTCGATGGCGGGGCGCAAAGAGAAAATAGGAAGGGGATATAAGAGGGACATTTTCGCCGAGTTACTTCCGGAGGCGAAAGGTGCAGCCAGAGCTAAATATTTATGGCGTGCTATGTTATATTCCGAAAAGGAAGTTAAAGAGCTGGCGCACGCGTTACAAGCGAAACAGGGAGAGGTAGTTGGGTGTTCGTGGCACGGTTGGTAATACGGCAGAGTATCGTTGTAACCGAAACGTAATATCTCCGATTAGTTTCGTCGAACGGAAATGAAATTTTACGAAATTCCCGGCGGAGGGAATCGAATACGCAGAAAACGATGGACGAAATTAAAAATCAATTGACCAAACGGGAGAAGGCGAGAGAGAATGGCAAATAAATTGTCGCGTTACGGATTTTGTCAGAAAGCTATCCGCGAGATAGAAACCAACACGAACGATCCATTAGTTGAAACAACATCATTAAAATACGTCGATCGAAATAAATCGAAATAAATCGAAATAAATACGTCGATGTCCGGATATTCCAACTTGCATATTCGTCCGGAATGATTGAACATTCTGCTGTAACTGTTAATAGTATATTATATATTAATGTCGAATGAAACTTTTAAATCTTGCTGTACGCATAGGGAGAGGAATATACGAGTAACGAAACGAAACGAAAAGCATTATTCGATTAGTGCAAGTATATATGTGTCTACTTACTTGTGCTTTAAATGCTATGGCGTCCCTATACATCTGAGACCAGCCTTGGCAAGAATACCGACTCTATTGCACAGATTTTCACACTCTGCCACGCTGTGCGAAGTTAGAATCACGCAACTTTGATTCTTCGTCATATGCCTAATTGTTTTAGCTACCAGATCTTTCGTTGCAGGATCCATTCCACTAAGCATAATTTATATAAGTAGAATTAGACTAGGTGGAATTAGAAGAGAGTAAGAAGGGCAAGTTGTAAAAAACGCATGCGTTACACTAAGAGAGAATAGAGAAATAAGGAAATAAGCGGAATATGAATTTTGTGCTTATTAAAGAGGCGCTCTTAATAAACCGTTTTACGAAATACCTCGTTGGTTCGTCCATAAGAACTACGGGCACCGGAGCCATTACGCTCAGGGCAGTACATAGTTTCCTTTTATTACCTCCGCTCAGACTGCTCACTCTCTTGTGCGCGTATTTCAGAAGATCGAGTCTCTTTAGCGCTGACTCGACCGCCTGAAACGAACAATTTTTCGCCGGATAATATTAAATTCCTGCAAAAGGCAGTGGCTTAAAAAAAAAATTCTTAAAAGAGCAAGTTTTAAGATTCATTCGCGCGGAATTATTTGTCTTAAAACAAGATGGGGGGGGAGGCAGGAACGCGTTGAATTTTCACCTGCTTGCCTCTGTATCGTCTTTACGCTATCGGCCGCAAGTTCGAACGGAAAATAATTAAAAACAAGATCGAGACGGAAGTTATTCAAAGGTCTCCGAGAAAACTCAGAGCGCGAGAATTGGCCGAGAGTTTGAACGTAAATCAAGCCTTACCTTGGCAACGTTGCTCAACCCGCAAACTTCCCCGTGAATCGTTAGACACTGATGCGGACTAAGAAAACCATCCAAACCGTCGCCCTGAGGACAATAACCGATTTCACCGTTGCACAATGGTCCTGAACCGATTTCCTTGCCTCTCAGTATTATTCTGCCTACTGTCGGTATAATCTCCGTTGTTAACATCCGAAAAGTGGTACTTTTCCCGGCACCATTCGTCCCCAAAAGACCAAAGCACTTTCCTGCTTGCACTCCAATGCTTAAGTTTTGAACGGCTACATTCGTACCATAAACGCTTCTATACTCCTTGCGGAGTTTCACTGCCTGCAAGATATCGTCTGACATGCCACCCTCCACCCTCGTTCTCTCCTTCGACACGTCGTCGTCCTCTTGATACGCCTCGTACGGGCGCCTCTGTCGATTCCAATTAGGAAGAAATCGACACTCGATCGTTAAATTCAAAGAGAAAAGAACGGCACCAACGACAGCCAGGAAAACATAATGAAGACCCAATAACTCCCAACCTAAGGGTAACTGATAAGTATCCATATGGAATTTTTCTAATAATTGCGCCGTGATGTCGTTCCGTGATATTTGCACTAGAGCATCGCCCAGTACATACTGAGGAAAGATGAGTAAGACGTAGTGCAGGATATCTCGTACATCTTCTGTAGTTTTCGTTTTCCCTAGAATGTCGAGTACCAAAATAGTAGCCAGGGAAGCTACGCCTATGAACGTGTTGACCCAAAACAGGACCATGTTCGACATGCTCGAATCGTCGAAGGCTTTTTCGGTCAAATGTGAGAATGGTAACGCTGCCCACCTACAATATAAATTAAATTCGATTAATCGAAATTGAATGAACACAGCAGTAAGTATACGATAAAAACTTACGCAAAGAGGAACAATAATAAACAAATGTCCCTAGCAACGTACGCAGGAAGTCCGAAAATTTCGAAAACCACGACAGCCAAAGCAATGGAGCAGCCAAACACCTAAAAAATTCCAATTCAAATTGCCTTGAAATTTTTCTTCTTCTCATTCTCACGAATGTTTCGTTGATCACTCACGAACAAATCCCAAATTAATACGGCGATCCAGTAAGTGACAGGATGAACGCCAGCAAGAAACAGGATTCTCTTTTCTTCCGATAATCTTTCCCTCGCCAATTCTTTCGACCCTTGAGCAGCTACCAAATTGAACGCGAGCAAAAGTACGAGCGCCACGCCAACGTCAGCCACATGCTGCAATCTGAATCGACGTAAATTTCGTACGTTTCGGATCGTTAATATCGAATTAGTTCAGGCGAGAAACGCAACGCGAAATCGTTAAGGAGATTAACAGACGGAAATAGGATTCGAATAACGAAAGCCACAAAATCCGGTTGAAATGTTCAGCGACGCGATTGTGTAGGCGCCACGAGTTAATTAAAAGTAAACGCAACACGCGCAATTTTATTATGCACATTTTCCGCTTCATTTTACCAACACGGTAAGATCATCGTGGCATGCTAATCCTTTGACCTTAATTGCGTTTGGTTTATCAAAATACAACAGTAAGTGAGAATACGCGTGTTATTTCTTTTTTCTTTTCTTCTTTTCTTTTCTTCTTTTCTTTTCTTCCCCTCCCCCCCCCCCCTCAATATATGGAAATCGGGACATACAGTGTGGTTCGGTTCAGTTGATCGCTGGACAGTCTTAAGGGATGATTCAAGGTTGTTAGACGACCCTGAACACCTGATGCCCTTAAGATTGCTTCGTTTAATGCGCTTAAATAAGATGGCAGTGCATGGTGACCTTTATTGTTGTACCACACAACAAAGAGTGGTTCGTCGTTAGAATGGAACAATGACCATCCTCCATATCTGCGAAATATCGTGATTAAGCAAATTTCAATTCATAAAATTAAATTCTTCGATAGTGAATTTATTTTTCTTTCTGCGGTACCTCTTCTCTATGTATTCTTGATGAGTCGACACTATCCAATCTAGAATGGGCCTGCCGGGCAATACTTGTAAAAGACCTTCAACGGCTTGGGACACGCCGTGACAAACCTGTTGATCGTCCTGACATTTACAAGTACCAGTGTCCTAATGGAAACAAAAAATATTTACCGTGAAGTTTAAATATTCACTTTGCCGGTGTACACATCATGTTTTCGTAATCGTAATTGTGCAAAGGTCATACATTAGGTAATGTTTGCCATGCGCCAGCATAGTCATCCCCGAATCGATCGTGAAGCTGAAGTGATACGTGTTGCAAAAACGAATCGTCGCCGTTATCGATGCTAGGAATAAATTTTACGGTTAATATTAACTCCGTGTATCAACAAGCACTTTGCATACCTGTAGAAATAGGTCGGATGCGTGTCATATAATTTCGGCGTAAGAACCAACGGTGGTTCATCCTCTGACGGAGGCCTGATCAAAGAGAATCCCATAGCAACAGCAACGAACATGGTTGGCAAGAGAAGACCGGCTAAGAATGTCAACCAATCCTTTTTGAAGTGTCATATTCGTTTCTTCAGCAGAGCTTTGATTTGCCTAATAGGGGAGGGATTAAAGGACGGTTCGATGTCAATTTGATCAACGTTTTTGGATACCGTGGGACCTGTTACGAATTAAATTTAAAAATTAAACTAACAAAATTAACTAACTAACAAATGTGAATAAATAAAAAAAAAATCATCCTATATTTGACATCGTCTCACGTACCAACGTTACTCATACTAACAACGCTATCTTGAGTAGGTGTTATAATGGACGAACCGCTCTCTGCCCTAGAGCACAGATCTAGAAAAACCCTTTCCAAAGTATCACATTTCAAGGAAAAGTGGGAGTAACCCAGAATTTTGTGACTGTCCTCCAAAATCTTCGCGGCTTGCGCGATACTGAAATATAATAATTCATTTCTAAAATCTAATAACAGATAGCATCGACCGATAAAGTTTTCAACGATCAACCTACTTATTATTTGAACCATTCTTCCCCTGGAAAGGCAACGTGACGACCACCTCTGTACTAGAAACTTCATTAGTCACCGCATTAGGCACCGCTTCCTCGATCACGCTCTTTAAAGCTTCCACCTTTTTTCTTTCGATCGAATGAACATTTTCCTCGCGATCGGCAGAAGGGAACGTTACGAGAAGTCTGTATCCACGACCGTGCATCATTTTCATGGATAACGGAGATCCCGTGCAAAGTATCTTTCCTTTATGCATCACGACGACGGTGTCACTGAGTATGTCAGCTTCGTCCAGATGATGAGTCGATAGAATGACGGTCCTGCCGATCCTGTGTTGATCGATTAGACGCCAGATCCTACGCCTCGCGGCTGGATCCACTCCAGCGCCTGGTTCATCGAGGATCACCAGCTTCGGTGAGCCTAGAAATGCTAAAGCCACGCAAAGCCGTCTCTTTGTGCCGCCAGAGAGCCGGTATACTGGTTCGTGCTCTTGTCTGCCTAGTTCCAAACAGGTCAACATCCTACGAGAACACATGGTTTGATAACAACAGTTGAAATCCAAGAAGATTAAAAAGATAATCGAAACGGAAAAGGGTATTTGCATCTCGAAGGAGTCGATGGTGAAAGAGGATTTATTAATAATGTATATACTAACTCGTTCACGCTTCGTTGCATATCCACGTCGTCGAGATGTTTTAGTTTCGCGTAAAACATTAAATGTTCTCTGGGTGTCAAAGTACCGATAAGTACGTTATCTTGAGGGCAGACCCCTATGTCGGGCTTGCAACCCTCTTCACCGTTCAAACAGATCTCACCCGTGATCGGAGCCAGCATCCCCGTCAGCATCTTACTGAAAAGAAGAAGGTACACCCTCGTGTAACGAGAATGAATTCAAATACCCGCCGCTCACGAATGAAATTATCAAAATCCCCTTAATCCATGTTAAAGAAGATAAGGCAGAAAAGATTTTTGTTAGAAGAAATCGTGTTATTCACGTACATAATGGTGGTTTTTCCAGCGCCATTTCTTCCAAGGAGACTCGTCACCTCACCCTCGTTAAGTTTCAAGTTAAAGTCATCCACTGCTAAAACCTCACCCTGGTCTGTGTTGTAGATCTTCTTGACATTTTCAAGTCTCACTCCTGTTTCTTTCTCGCTGATTGTCAAGTTACTCGCGTCGCTCTCTTCGTCTGTATTCCATGCAATATAAAGAACACGTATTTTTAATAGGAATCGACAGTGCATCTCTTAAGCAAGCTCCCTTATCTTTTATACAGCTTTACCTAATCCTAGGAAAAGCAGATTAAAATATTCATACTCGTCGAATAAAGCAGACAGATGCGTCCCGCAATATGTAACTTTTCTCTCGGCTTCTTCGGATTTCTTTCATTAAGGAAAAAAAAGAAAAAAAGAAAAAAAAAGGAAGACAAATCATATTATCTATCGTGAATAAATAAGCAAATTCTCTAACTCGTGCATCGCATGCAGTATCAGCATGCAATCTATACGTCAGTCACCGAACAAGTATATACCGAAACGCGAAACTTGTACAAGACGCGAATATCTGATATGGTTGCATAGTCGGACGGTTTGCGTGGAACTCGAGCAAACATGTGCATAGGTAAACTATCAAGAAGAATTCCTACCGAAACACCCGTTCCGTGATGCATCCGAACTGCAACATTGAATAGATTAATCATTCACGTGTGAATTTCCACTCTTAGGGAAGTAGCAACAACCATTTGCATATTCAGGTGTAAACCAAATATTCGAATAGCTCTTTCCCGTGCAAATTTTACGAAATAGACGGATGGTAGGTACCGCGTTTATGCAGATTAGATTTGGCGTTTCACCTTTGGCGCTCTCGCGATATCAAACGATTTAGTAATTTTGCCAAATATCCGTATCGAGCGAATATTCTCGAATGGGATAAAAAAAAAAAAGAAAACGAAAAAAGTATGCAAGAATAAGACAGAGCCATGAGATAAACGACAATTGAGATATACATAACCGAATATTTGAATAATGCGAAGAAAGCTCGAACGCAATGTAAGAACATAACGTAACACATAGGAAAAGCAAGAAAGAAAAAGAAAAGCCGAGCTGAAATATCGTGCAAGAGCGAAAAAGCGAGCGAGTGCGATACCTTGGTAAGTGGCTGAAGGGTGGAGAACGTCGTTAGTGAAATAGAGGTTGTTGACGAAGGCGAGGTAGCTTGGTCTGCCATAGAGAGAACGTTTATCGGCCCACCATAAGCTACGGGACCTCAAATCGTGAAAGCCCCTGCCTGCAAAATTATTCGCCAATGCTCGTCCGTTTCCAGAAACTCACCGGGTCATCGAACTTCTCTCGGAGACACGCACCATCTTTTATTTTCTTCGCGAATGTTTACCGCATCTCGAGACCGCCCTCCTGGCGTTTCTCTTTGCAGTATCAGTGGCGATTATATGGGGGCGGGGGAGGGAAGATTTTGGTGAAATCTGTGCGCAAATTTGCGACGACGCGAACGAGAGGTGCGTGTAAACGTGTAGAATTCGTAACAATGTTCTTTTCGTTGTTTCGATTGTGAACACATGGAGGATGCCAACAAAGAAACGATGTAGTATCCTGAATGTTGAATAGATATTTTCAAAAATATTCTATTGTATTTAACAACATCGAATAATACTATAACGGTGTTATGTTTTGTTTAACCTTAGCGATACCATCCTTGTGTTCTTTTTCCATGTTTTCTCCCTCTACGTTTAGCGATTGTTACAGACAATAGTGTTTCGTTCACTCGCGGAGAGACGCGATCGCGAAGAAGCACGTCAACGGGAGTCGTAAATTCCCGTTACGATTAGATAATCGACGCCGCGAAATGATCGATCCCCTGTTTCGTTTAGGATAACAGGGGTGGTTAATTGAATGCGACACAGATATGATAATGTATAATTAACAATTTATTCCAACAACTTTGTTATGAATAGTTACGCTGTTGCGTTAGGTACAAGTTTAGTATGTGACTGATCTAATGATAGAAAGTCGGCCAAAGGTGTTGACCATGCGAAAGTTGGTAAATCAGTGGCGTTTGGCAATGATGCGGTGGCAGAGGAAAGCTAGTGATGGGTGGATCTAGCGTTTGGAATGAGCGGATTTGTTCATAGTATTTTTGGCTAGGAAGTGAGGGTAGTGAACATTGTTTCTTATTGGTCAATAAGATGACCGGTAGACTAGGAAGGGTCTTAGCTGCCCTCGGAGGAAAGTTGATGGTAGGAGGTATTGCACGTGCGAAACTAACTTTCCCGTAAGAAGTGAACATGTGCTAAGCAGATGCTACATCCGGCCCGTGGTCTTAGATAGATTTGTGCAAGGTTTATGAGGGGTCCTAGAGGCTATTGAGGGTGTGCGACAAGGATGTGCGGACATGTGGCTGCCGTCCTGCCCGCGGTGTGTAGCCTGGCCCAGGTAGAGAGTCGGCCGTCGTAACAAATAGAGTAATAGATAAAAGGGGTACACAGACAGGAGGATACATAGAAATATTCAATAAATTCGCGGCATTGCATGCAGCAGAGATCCCAAGTGGTCTCTCGAAATCTTTGGAACAAATATCGTGTTAGAAAGTTATTTGAATAACGGTTGTTGCGTGTAGTTGTACAGATCCAACGAATTTTTCAATGCGATAAAGAAAAAAAAAAGAAAAAACAGAAATAAATAAATGTAAGAAAGTGGAACAAGTTGTAGTAGACTCTAAGCTGGTGACACCTCCACCGAACGATGAAAGATCGATTTTACAAAGTTCTAAAAGTTCACGCGAGTTCCGTTTAGAGAGGCGAAGAAGTTTAACAAGTTTCCACCTGAATTCGTGTATCTGGCGACCAGATAACCGATTAAAGCATAAGGGCAGCCGTCGAAGGCGATCATCAGGAGCACCCAACCCAAAGACATCGAATCGCCGGGACTAGATTCCTCCCACATCGCACTCCAAGTTAGTCCGATGCCTTGAACTTCCTTCCTGGCCGCGTACAAGCAACCGTAACAAAAGCTGGTCGACATGCTGAGACACTAAGGAGAAAGGCGTTGATAAATCGTTCCCTTTGCTCGCAGAATGTGCACGGCATTAACATAATTTTATAGAAAATGGTGGTTTTATCGTGAAACCTAACACGAACGCATCGTTCGAACGTGTTATTTGTCACGAAAATGCTATTGCTACGCTAGGTGGCGATAACTTACGATGAGAAGCTTATACCCGAGACCAATAACGGCCTCCATAGCAATGACAATGACGTATGGCATGAATGTCAGCAAGAACATAACCACGGTAGTGATCGCGGCCAGACTTGCCGAGCTGCACATCGTTGAAATCATGTAACTGAAAATTTCTTTTAGTAGAATTAAGTACGTTGATGATCAATTAATTTGATAAAACTTACCAGAAGGTTCCGACGGAGAACGCGTAATCGATCATCATGATTAAAACTAAAGAAGCATCGGATTTTGGTAAAATTTTTCCAGCAAGCAGAACCGTTGCGATAGAGAACAACACGATTAAGAGTTCTATAAATGTGGTAATGAACCAGGCGACAGTGTTTCTCCAAGGTTTCAATCCCATTACGCTCATTACCTAGAAACGAAACTATGGAATTAACTAATGGCATTAGTAGTTAACTGAAATGTTAATGTTGTGATATATTTCCCCTGTTACCATTGCATTTTGAGATTCCCTTTCCCATACAACATGCCTGACAGCCGCTCCAACGCACATCATTAGCGCAAAAAAGAAACAAACTTGAATACCTTGAGACTCGTACAGAGTTGTTTGAAAGCTACGTGATACATAAGATTATTATTGTTGTTGTTGTTATTGTTGTTGTTATTATTGTTATTGTTATTATCGTTATTGTTATTATCAAGATTGCTTCGCAGAATTAATTAAAGCGTAAATATAAAAGAAGGAGAAGAGATTATACACACGGTACGTCTTCCCAACAAGGATATGGCATCTGTTGTGTCATAGTTTTCCAATCCTGATCTTTCCGAGTTTTCGTTCTTATAATTGCTCGATCGATAGAGTCCTGAAGCTGTACGAATTCTCTCATATATCTCAGGTGTTCTATAAAACTGCCCTCCGGACCAGGAATCCAAAATTGATTTTTTAATCTCTTCGTGGACTGCACGTAGTCCACGTCCATTCGAATTTTGTAACCTATATTATCGGGCAATTCATGCTGCGAAGATCTGCTAGATCTCTTTGGGGCTTTATCCAAAAAGACAACACCGGCTAAAAATTCTCGCGTTTCCATCAGAATCCGTGCTTTCGCTTCCATTTCCTCCTCAGACCGAAATCCTCTTATTCGATCTACGAGCACGCACTCCAATAAATCATTCAACATACCAACCATCGTTATCAAACGTTTGGATCTCTTAAGTCGCCACGAAACCTCGCCGAGATCCATATCGGTGAAATCCCCTAGAGGAGGATGAAACACAACACAAAAGGCACGTTCGCGTCTTTGTTTTGCAAAAGATAGAGCGAGCTGATCTATTCTAATATTAAAGAAATCTGAATAATCCAACAATATCAGAACATAGTTGTTTGTTTGTTTGTTGTTTGTTTGTTTTACCTTTTCCTAGGACAACTTACCGCCCTCGAAATTGCTTCCACCAAATAATCTAATGGCGATTTTTATAACGTCCGAGGACATTATGTCTCGAAGCTCCTTTAAACTGTCGCTCATTTCGGTAAGATTCGCCAATGAGGTTAAAGTTTTCTCGAAACTGTTCATCAATACGCTCAAGTGTTCCATTTCCACGAATGTTTTATTTGCTAATGTCATTACATTGTTTATTACTGTGGTATTGGGAGCATAAAGTATTTTACCACGTAGTAGAGGTTTCACGTAAGACCATATGATTTTCCCGCCTCCCATGGCCACAACACCTTTGTACGTGTTTCTGCAGAATTCAGCTGAACAGAAAAAAATTCGAAATTTCGATGTTTTAATTTATAATTTTCAATTTCGAGGTTCGAAAAGGTGCGAAAATTCAGAGGTACGAATTTTCAGTTAACTGATGAAAAATTTCAAATTCAAAATTAATATCTGTCGTTTGATCGATTGCACGTACTGGGTAAAGAATCGAGCTCAGCCTTATCGAAATCTTTGCTATTATCCTCGATCTTCGAGATGATTTTGTACAAATCACCGTTATCAGAGACCATCGGTTGCCCGCACAACATCTCGCTAGAATCTCGAAGGAACTTGGAAGCTACGAAATGCATTTGAATATTTATTAAATACGCAAATTGCGTTAATTTAATTCCAAAATTTTGCATAACTTACTGGAGACCGTCTGATCCGTTTCTTGCGCATCTGTTCCCAAGGCTTGCACCGTTGCCATCTGAGTGGAAAGTTTGTCTTTGAAGAATGGCAATAACTCTGCGGCCACCCCAACATTATTCAGCATCATTTTTCCCTCTGTTTCCGTCAAATTTGCGTTGGCCAATATATTTTTCACGTTCGCGCTCATAAGCTAAAATAACAAACTAGATTAAATTCGAAATTTTTTACTGTCAACGTTTATTCATACCGATTATACTCACAGTCTTAAAAATATAATCGAAATTTAAATTTTTAATCAACGTTACGGTCACGTTCTGTGTCTGCGAATCCTCGAACTGGCAGATAGCGGAGCTGACTTCCTCGGCGGTGATTCGACTGCTATTAAAATTCAACATTTCACCGAGTTTCGTCGGGGAGCAAATGATTCCCTTCAAACTCAGAGCTCTTCTTTCTTTCATGAAAACAGAAACCATATCTATCTTTGCTTGGCTCAGCATCAACGCCACATCATTGGAAATTCCAATCTTATCCACCAAATATGACTTTACCACATCCCAGTTGTCGAACATATCTCTGATAACGTCTGAAAGTAAAAATATCGTCGCACCAGCGAATCGAACGTCGCAAGACATTTCTTTCGAGAGGAAACACGCAACAAGATCATACATTTCATATCGAGCAATCCTAAATTCTTGAAGATGTCCATCGACTGAAACGCCACGATTACTCGATAAACATCGTCCATCACGTATCGATCCTCGATGAACGGCTTAATATCTTCCGCTATTTCCTTCATTCTAGAGAAAGGAAACGACATAACAGAATCTTTATACGATGTCGGATTAAATGCGAACGTCGATATTCGAAAATTGAAGAAGCAAGTTCCAAACAACTTTGGTCGCTCAATGTCTCGCGTCCAATCTCATTGCTACGATCAAGGCATTCTTACCCGTCGAAAAGCTTGTCCACCGTCTTATCCTTCAGGATATTAACCACCCCGTCGACGATATCAGGAACTCCTAAGACGCTCGAGACATCCTGGAAGTTTATTTTACTGGCGACGTCGAGCAGATTGCCGCTCTCACCGATAACGATGGACAAGTGCCTGAGGATCGCCTTCGGCCACGTTAAATTCCACGTGGCGTCCATTTGCCATTGTTTCAGCTCGCGATAGATCCGATCTAGATCCAGACTTACGGACAATCGATCGGCCATCTCCATCACCTAACGCTTTTTGATCATACTGGAACACTTTTCCAGCTTTCTTTGAGCTCAGATAGTTGTACAAGACCGTCCGATTCTGACATTCTAACTTAGTCCGGCAAAGAGACCCGTTTCTGTCGTTCAGCACCGCGTTCACGTTAATCATCGCCCCTGGCAAAAACGCCTCTACGTCATCGACATCCGACGCCTTTACCACGTCGCGCACAGGCTTCCAGATCGGAACGTACTTCTCCGCCATTTTGGACAACGTTTCGATGTTCTTCTGATTCCGGCCCGTGTCTAGGATGAACACGTTCTTCTGCAGGGAATCCAACACACCGAGAACCATGGTCACGTACCTTAAATGAAACTTGTTTTTATTATCAAGCCGCGAAAAAAAAAGAAAAACAACGATCGATGTGTAACGAATTAATTGACACTTGTCAATTAATCTAAGGGATGCCGGATGTCTCGAATGCTTACAGTCCGGGTCTAGAATAGGCGGGACGTCCTACGAATCTATGAAAACACTCGTTGATATTGTCACTGTAGGTGTTGTTTTGAAAATTCACTAGAATCTCGGCGATGTGATAGAATGTGCCTTCCAAAGTTGTCAGAAATTCGTTTCTACTTCGTTTGACATTTAGATACTGGTGATTCTTTATCTAATAGGAGGAATTTCAAATTATATGGATATGTTTGAAATTGATTAGTCGAATCATGATCGTTGAGTTACAAATAAAATAAATAAAATAAAGCATTACCATACTAACAGTTTTATTCCAATAGAAATCACGCATTAATATATCGTGAATCTGCGATATGTTCAATCGAGTCAACTGACATAAGAGTCTCGCGTACAAATGATGGTTCAGCAGCTGAGAATTCAGAATTTCAAGGGGGAACGTGACGCACCAGAAGCAGTCTCTGAAAAGAAAGTTTTCTAATAAGCGGCCGCAGCGCAAATGCAACAAATTCCGCAAATGCTAACAAGGAACCGTAGAGCTTACTCGGTATTCCCAGCGGAATTTAGAATGTTCCTAGCGGTCGTGAAGAGTTTTTTCACCGCCAAGTGAGCGAGCGCTTTCAGGTTCTGAAGGACAATTTTCTTCGTAAAATCCCTGACGCTTAGATAAACGACAATTTCATTGAAATTTTACCGCTCACCTCCTTTTTATAAAGCGTCGAAAAATCCTCCAGGGTGCCTTCTTTGAAGGAAATCCACCATGCCGGAACCTTCGGATCCTTGAAACCTTCCGAAGCAGCTCCAATTATCGTCGATTCGATATGTTGCAGTTTTTCCAAAAGATAAATCTCGTCGTGCTTTCCCGACCAATTTCTCGCCATTCGACCTTCCTGTAAACGTCCGCAAGTTTTAACAACGTCGCGCCGCTAGCAACGTCCTCATCAACGTTGTGAAACTTGTATAGTCTAATCGAACGTTGTACCTCGTACTTGACATCAACGGGCAATATATCGATCAAAGTCAGTGGTCCATCGGCGAGAACGATCTTTTGGCAAAAGTTGGTAATACTTGACAAGAGGACCTTCTTCCGCACGAAGCTGGGCACAATCAAATATTTATCGATGTCACAAGGGTGTAGCTTGCCAAACGAGAGTTTCTCAGCGGAATCGTTCAATCTCTGCGACTTCACGAAAGTGTCAACAACGGTGACGATGAGATTCGGCAGGTCTTCTATTAGAGTTAAGATAGGTTTCACCCTTGAATTCTCGTAGAGGATCCGAAGCTTCTGCCAAATATCCCCGCCGGCCAGTAGCTCGATCGTAGCGTCTAGAAGCTGATAAGCTCGGGCCAATTTCGCCAGCGAGTCTGTCGATCCGTTTAATTTCGTAGGATTGTCGTTTTTCGCAAATTTCATGTACCTCTCTATCCAGACTTCACCAGCTTTCCCAATGACAGACCAGGTGTCGTTCGATAAATTCCTCCAGGTGGT
Source organism: Bombus sylvestris (assembly GCA_911622165.2). Lineage (NCBI taxonomy): Eukaryota > Metazoa > Arthropoda > Insecta > Hymenoptera > Apidae > Bombus > Bombus sylvestris. The sequence goes on along the minus strand of OU443149.1, from coordinate 6,282,913 downwards.
CACATTGAAAATTCTCGAGTTTACAACGTAATCAGACTTTTGCTCTGCGTGAAATCGTAACGCTGTATCCAACAGTTTGATAACGGTGGCGCTTAAGCGCGTTAATTTTGACATGGTAGTTGTTTGACCGGTTACAAAAGACTGTCAAGCATTCACAGTATTAAAGGCAATAACAAAAACGATGATACGTCACAGCGTCGTTTCTATGATTTGGCTCTACTTACGTAGTATTCTGCACTGGTGACACCTTTCAGTAATTGGTCGGGATCGAAAGAACATATTTCTTTTATGAATCGAGTTCTGTTCGGAGTGGACCAATAGTTCGTGTTAAACCGATAGCTGCACATGGTTTTCCTTACATCGTCGTACGACATGAAAACATTTGTTGGCGAATCGAGCGTACTAAGCGTTGCCACTAAAGCGATCGTTTCTTCAGGATGATTGTCGAGAATCTTTAACAACTGGCGCGCATCGCCATTTTCAACGAAATCCCAAATATTTAAATGATTATTCTGTGTCTTGATATTTTTTATCGCGTTCGTGATATGATTCAAACCTTCGGCAACACCCTCTATAAAGATTCTGTAGTTGCTCCTTTCCAACATCTAAAACCTCATACATATTAATCAGAAAAATATCAACGAACTTCTGAAAACTTGAATACTTAACAAAACGATCGATTCACCTTCTGGTTATTGGTCTCCGTATCATAAAACTCGAGAACGTACTTGAACTTCTGAAGAGTAATTGAAACATAAGACATGGAAAATGGAACCTCGATTTCTATCTTCTTCTCCTTTATATCCTCCATCAACCTCCAAACTTCCAACGCGAAATCGTATATGTCACCTATTACCGTGATCATGGAAGATCGATATCTGTTAACAGGTTTCGTCCATACATTAGCCTCGACCATGTACAAGTCGGTGTAAGCGTTGAAGTTATCAGGATCAAGGTCACAGGTGAAATTCTTCAAGGTTCTATATTCCTCGGGAGTGAAGCCAGCAACAGAATCTGACCACCATTCGAATAATCGAGAACAAGTGATGTCAGTATCTGATGAATTGAATATCCGATCACCGACATTTGAGGTCATCAATCCATTGATCAATGTGACCATAACGTACGGTAGCTTATTGTAATAAATCGAGATGGGTGATTTATCGTGGAATCCCAACAACGGGAATAAACTCAGTTTTATGGAATTTTCCTAAGGCTCCAACGATACAGCTGGAAAGCAAGGACAAGTTTTGGTAACTTTGTGAAAATAAGAGATTCACGACTATTTGACAAACCATTTGGCACTCACCATTGCGCAGAATGTTAGTTGCGGTCTGTATCATTTTCTGAACAGTGTGCGAGATAAATTTTATTAGAACGAGAATGCGATTCTCAATGGAGATTGTCGGATTCCAAAGACCGCTAGCCGAAAGATACTTTGAAAGGCCATCACTGTCTTGTCCAATTCGTAATCAACGTATTCAAGGGTGTTTCTAAATCATAAATACATAAAAAATAAATTCTCCTGCGGGCTTCTCTAATACCAATCGACGATAATGGCATCTCTCACTTGGCATCGTTCTTTATATCCGGCCACCTCTTATCAAATATGCTTTCAACTTCCGGCACGAGAGACCTCCAATGCTCCCAGAAATGCGGTTGTTCCGTCAGGATAACCTGTGTAGCGTCGTTAACCAAATCATCGAGCTTCTTGGCCTGGCGACGGAATGTTATGTAACCCAAGGTCCAATTGAAAAGTGGAGATTGAACAATTTTATCGTGCTGCAACTGACACATCATATATTCCGTTGAGTATCGTCGAACGTCAAGCGAAAAGAATAAATTCTAAATAAATAACATACGATCTTGCGTGTCCTCGTGAACACGGGATGCTCGTTCCATTCCTGAATAAACAAAGCTGGATTACATGATATCCTCTCGATCTCTCTGATTATTTCGCGACTACCTTCTTGCATCTCCATGGCAGATCCGGCGCTCTCGTTTCGTACGCAAGGCCAACGTTCTTCTCGCGATTTGTAATCGTCGAGAACGGATATCTGGCGGAAAAAAAACAGGAATTTTCAAGAATTTTTATACGAAAATTTCGACTCGAAATATAAAATGCTCGAATTATATAGCTTACAAGATAAATCGGTTTCATAGTTACGATGTCAACGACATCGAGGATCAATGGAGATAAATTTCGTAGAATGGCGCTTAAAAGAATTTCCGTCTGCGGCATGTCCCGCAGCAGCTCGGAGAGCTTCGCTCTATACTCGTTCCTCTGAATTTGATCAACGATCTTCTCGATATACTCAAAGATCACCGAGGACGCCCAGGCAATCGCGTGCGTCTCCTTCCATACTCCTTTCAACGAGAAAATAGAGCTCTCCGTCAATTCGAAGAACTTGCAGACCAAACCTACGCTGCAGAAAGATGTAACGTGTCACCAAAGTAAATATCTGCCATTTAAAAAGGTAATGAAAAAGGAAAGAGAACATTATTTTTGTTGCTTGCGTACCTCATCTCGAAAACATCTTTGACGCCAATATCGATGCTCCAGGATATTTCAAAAGCCTTTCTCGCCTTTTCTAATCTAGTCATGTCGTAATCTGGATCCTTTTGATGGACCAAAGCATCGACGTATCGATAAATCTCGATCGTTTCCATGTTAAAGTCTGTCCAATTGAACGGTTCTTTCATTGAATTGAAACGAATGGTATTGTTATAACGAACTCCATTTGCTTCGTCCATTTGCTCAATATTCGACATGTCGATTTCCAAGTCCATTTGTACGGATTTCGAGATATGACAAATCAACGCCTTCAGCACCGTCTCGTTCGAGTCTTTTGGAAAATTTAGTAAATCCGGTGGGTCCGGATTCGTACAGTAGACATCGGTAAAATTGTCATATTCTAGAATTTGTAAAACCTGTAAAATAGAAGAACAGTTTCATTTTCTGTAAACAAACTATGCTGATACAGCGTGTACACTTTTGCGTGTGAATGAATGGTAGATCTCACTGTAACCGTTCTTCAGCAACATTTCCTCGCTACCGGTAGAAATGTCGATTTTATGAAATAGTCACGTGATTCTTTACCAACCTTATCCTTATCCGTTACGGTCAAGTAGAACGATTCGACCAGCTCCATTTTCCTCTGCCTAAATTCACCGATCCAGCTCGTAGGATCCTTCTTCAAGTTATACAAAATTATCTTCGCGAGTATGTTCATCTTCTTCAGATCAGGCTCGATAATAATGTAAGTCACGCTACGAGAGCCGACCATTTTCGCTATGCCCAAATGGATCGCCAGACTGAAGAGAAACAAAAGTAAAAGTCGAGTAAATAATCTTTACAGGCTGTTCTCATCTCGGGTGTAAGAGGTCGAAGAAATATCTAACGGTGCCACTCACAGGTTCAATCTTCCTTGAGATCGAGTTTCTTCGAAAGCATCATGCCATCTTTCGTCAAATTTGAATACGGACCAGTCGGGGTCTGGCCTTTTCGGCGATGTCAAGTACGATATCAACTCCTTTGTGTTGCCGACTAGCGACGTTAGATTCGATTTCTTGACGCTGATCACCTTGCGCAATGCCATATTGAACACCGTGAATAAAGAGTCGCTCACCTAACAACGTCACCCGCGGGGATTATCGAGAACACGTTTCGAGAATCATTCGCGTCAATACAAGCGAAACACAATGCTTACTATGCTTTCAAAGTTTCTCAACTCGAAACTTTCGTACACGTCCCGAATAAACTTCTTCCCGTCATTGCTGCACAGTAGTTCCTTGACGCGTCTAGCTTCGTTTTTGCCGTCTGTGAAAAGCTCAAAAATTTCGTTCAACGTCCCCTCCTGAAAAAAGAAGTCGTCGGGACTCGTGCGTTTAACCTCATCCACGAATTTTTGCAATATAACCAAGAATCATTTCGCGCATTCCGCAATCGTGGAAAGTTATAGAAAAATAATTGAAACGTTTGCCAACCTCAACGAAGCCCAGTCTGGAGAATGATTTAACGAGTGTTCGATAAAAATTTGGATCGACGTTCGTTAGCAATTTTTGCACCGTGTCCTTGTAATTTATGGAAATATCGTAAATTCTGTACTGAACGTCCTCGTGAATAATGGCAACATGGTGTAACATTCTGACGATCGTTTGCACAAAGGACAAAATGTAACTCAACGTGGCTAGGATGTTATCCGATAGAAAATCTCTGAGTCCGTCTAGAATTTCAGCTGGTCTGTATAGAAAGAAAAGAAAAGAAAAGGAAAATCATTTCACAACACATACGTAGATACATTAAAAAAAAAAAAAAAAAGTTACTGTATAAGTAATGAAAAAATCTCACAGCTGAATGTCGTCCTGGTGGCCGTCTAAAATCTTTTGCATCAATTTCGCGCCATCGTGCAGAATGGCGATGCTCAGATCTAGAATTTGAGTAAGATTCTCGGGGTTCGCCATGTTTCCGTACGCAAGTCGTACTGTAGTGGACAAACGTTGCACTATCGTGAAAAAGCTCTCAGAGGGGTCGATAGTTTGATCCTCCGCCATCCGTTTCGCTAGATCCAGTAACTTTTGCAATCTCAAGAACGTTCGACGGACGGTCACCCAATCACGCTCCATCGAGAACACCGGATCCAAAACTTGCAACGATTTATTCACGCTGCAATTAGATTCGAGAATATATTATTTCCTTTACTTCCTATTATATTTATTTATTTAGCAATCTTGTCTCGTTCGAAAGAGATTCGTTTGAAATTAAAATTCGACCGAAGCTACTCACAAAGTTAGGTCGATTTCTTTGAACGTGACGTTCTTGAACACCATTATCATCTTTGGTATCCATTGACGTAACTTTAGGTACCGCGGAACGAACTTCATCGTGGTTTGCAGGTTCAGAATCGTTTCGACCGCTCTCCTTAGGTCGTCGAAAAAATCGTAATCGCGAAACTTGGCCATTACACGGTCTATCATTTCCAGCAAACCGGAGAAATCAAGACGCTTGGACAGACTCTCGAGCATGTTGGGTATCTTCGCCAAATCGATGTCACAGAGTATCTTGGAAATTTCCAAGTAGTCCTGTTCGTTAGGTAGAATCAGATACTTCTTCAAAATTTCCGGAGAACAAATCGCGCCGTCGATATTAGACGAACCGAACGCCTCGATAAGCTGAAAATCGGTCCAATAAAAGTTGAAAACAATTCCATCGGGATAAATTGATCGATGAGTTCAGTTTGTCTGGCTTAATAATACGATACTGACGTATAGTAGCTTTATGGACGAGTTAAACAGTTCGTCGATCAATCCGCTTCGCGCGTACGGCATCTGAATCCTAAGAAGATTCTTGATTTCCTCGTGATTGTTGAACAGATCGCCCAATCGAATACCGCGATCTAGTTTGACAAATTCAATATACTCGATGCAAATTCCCCAATACCCACGATAGTAAATGAGGTGTTGAGCAATACGGTGCATACGTACCGAACAGCGCTTTGATTTCTGGTCTAGTGAATATTTGCGCCATTGATTTTAGAAGCTGGATGCTGTTCGGCAACGTGCTGATAGCAGAAAGAATCGTTTCGTTACCGAGCATCGTCTGCAATTCTACCACTAACTGACCTAGACTGTTGTAAAAATAAATCTTCTTTACTATCGAAATGAAATAAGTAAACGGAATTAAGAATCATTTGCTGCCGCTTCAACTTTCGCTATTTTACTTTAACGATTCACAGAGATATTTAAATCAATGTTTAAAATAGTATCGAATCGTTAGACGTTATAGACGGTTAAAACGATTAAAAAGAGAAAATTAATAAAATATTTGGAAAAGAAAATTTCGCAACTTGCTCAACTAACGTGGCATTTTTGTAAGAAGGAACTTCTTCGTATTCCGATAGAGGATCGCAGGGATTTCCCACGCTGCAAATGAAACTTTGAACGAATGGCAGCAATCCATCCTGCGGCATAGACCTCGCAGGAAATTGGCAAGTTGGATAATACTTCGGATCTACATTGTCGCGAATCGTGTACAGGATCATGAACACGACCACAGGCCATACGAATACCAGAGCCAATATACCCTATAAACATTGAATTTTCTGCATGTATTTTACATATCGTTTCGCTGCTTCTAACTTGCAACGAATCTCGAATTATACAATTTTATAATTATAATTACCGGTTGACGTTTTCGGACGATGTAATTCTTCCACAAGAGAAGTCCAATTTCGTCGACCCTCATCGCGGGAGCAGTTTAGATCTGCAAAATGAATTGTCAAAATACTTTACGCTGTTTATCAATGCTTTAAACTATCCGAATTATTTTGTCCCTCGGATGGCTACAGATTTTAACTTCTCTGCTGCGGAGTCTTACACAGCCCGTACATCGATGTAATCGTAGCCCTGTTTATCCATACACTCGCACGAGTCCTTCGTTTCGGAATTCGACGCTACTCGCGTTGTTCGCCTAACAAGAACACCGAGATTCGTCAAACAGCTCTTTCGGTTACGCAGCTGACTTTCGTGGAAATTTCGAAAATGTCGATGGAGAAGGATCGATGGTTGGATACATTGGAAAAGCGAGTCGCCATTCATAAATCAAGATTGAACAGGCGAAACCGATCGTCGATACATCGCGTAGGGCAGAACAAATATTTAAAGAGCGTAACAAGCACGTCTGTCGATACATCGATACCATCGATACCATCGATACCATCGATACCATCGATACCATCGATATGTCACGTAAAAAATATAAGTATCGCGATGATGTATAAAAAAAAAACTTTATTTCTCAGGAGTATCAATGTTACAGTGTTCCGGCGGCGTTTCGGTATTCAGACTGACTCTTACTGTCGTTAATTGGAGTCTAAATACTGGGTGAGATAATGATGGAGGGGAGATCATTCTCGGAAGTTCCTTATCGGGGTGGGAAGATGTCATCCTCTGTCTAGTGGATTTCCTAGAAGTGGTCGGCTAAGGTGACGTGAGAGAATCTAGGGTTACAGATACATCGACAACCGGAAATACTCTCTGTAAAGAAATCAGACTCTGTCGCGTGCTGCTCCGGGAACCATTACGGGGAAACAGAACAACGAACCGTGCGGATTGCTTTTCGTACGAAGAACGAAGTCGATCGTTCGTACGTGTCGTATCAACGTATGGATATCATAGTTCCACCTTTATTTCCGGTCGAAATAACCAATTGGAGCGTTCGATGTATTCTAATTTCCAGTGAATAAATTATGGCTGAATATTAAATGAGAATTTAATGCGTGTCGCTCGGAAACGCACGAAATAATCTCCAGCTTTGACATCGAAGCTTCTAAATTTGATTTGAACCCGTTAGTATCATTAATATGTACGTGCCAGCTCGTGTACGTGTTCACTTTGTAGGTACATAATAGGTTTATGGTATCGGAATATGTAAAATGTAAAAAGAGCGGCTAATTTATTTGTCAATTTTCTCTTAATTTCACCGTATTTTGTTCAAAGCGTCGTTTCAATTACGATATTAATGTACCGATCAACCAGCGCGCTACTTTATCGACTTGCCTCTCGATTGGATTCTCAATTATCAGCGCTAATCGTAAATTGATATGAAATTAAAATGCTAATCGAACGGTCGTCGGCTATTTATAACTACTGTTGGATCTCGACATAGTGGGAAGACATCGAAGATTACAGATTTATCCTGTACAATGTAGTTGAATAACATTTCAGGAAATCATCGATTTACGATAGACAAAAACCGGCTAATGACAATCGAAAATAAACATTTTAAATGGCGTGTTGGCAATTACGATGGTTGACCTCCAAATTGAGTAGCATAGTCACACATGTACACGCACACGAATTATCCAGCTCTTCCGCACACTCATCATTATTCCAGTTCAAGATTACAAAGATGCGAAGTAATTATTGATTTGGAAGTACGTACCGTCTTCACTCTGTCATTTGTATAATAGCTGGCATTCGCGGATGCATTTACGAAAATTGTCGGAAGCTTCTCGAACACCATAACAACGAGAAATATAAGAAGAAGAAGAAGAAGAAGAAAATTCTTTCGCGTGAAATTGTAAAACAATTAAAATGAATATTTGCTTACTTGATTGCGACGTACAATTGTGGGTATCTAATGCATGACACTGAAGCAGCAAAATCAAAGTACTTGTATGTCCGTGAAAGCGTAATAAAAATGTAAATATAAATAACAATCCTGCGATAAGTAGAATACAAATCTTCATGATGTAATCCAGTGCAGCTGCGCGTAACTATAAATTTACATTCTGCTGTTTCACTTGATGCTCGTTGTTTGTTAAATCAGTGATTATAAAGAAACTTATTTGAAGGGGAAACATTCCGGTCGGTGAATGGTTTCATTCATTAGCACGTCACAGATTGTGTGCACTTTCACTGCGTTTGTAAATTATGTCTCTCAGCTACGTTGCACAAGCGAAACGCGTGATAGATCATGTAGGCTCTGGAGAATATATTTTTTTTCTTTTTCTTTTTATTTTTATTATTTTAAGATTAGAATATTGATAAAGTTCTAGTTTGATCTCTTCCTCCGAGAGGTAACAATAATGGCAAAGGGGATAACGTATTTGCAGAAGATTGACGAGACACCTGACGTAAGAAAGAAAGACCAAACTCGAACAAAGAAATCGCAATTTACCTTCTTCGATATTAGATAATCGATAAAACAATCTCCGATAAAAACAAAGGCATTGTTTCAGTAAGATTCAATAAGATTCAGTAGGATTAATGAAGAGAAAAAAATTCAAGGAATCTTTGAAGGAGAATCTAAAGATACGCGATTAATGAACGTAATTCCATCGTAATCGTTTCCTTAACCTCTTCCGTTTCAGACACCTGACAACCTAGAATTTACTTCGCAGTGTAATTTAAAGTTCTAAATAGTAGAGTATCGCTAGCAAAATCGATTCTTTATTATCAAGATGTTCTCGATCATTAAGGATCACTATCGAAAAAACAATGATTAACGCTTTTCGCGATACGTCAAAATCCTTGCGTGCTAATTTTCAAAAGTCCATACATGGCATTATATCACATGTACAAGTAACAGAAGGAAATCTTTGAATACGAAACCCGTTTAACAACTTTATGAGAGATGCTTGCTTGGTTTAAGATTATTTTTGAATGAGAACGCGGTGCATCATGAAGCGTTGAAAGCATGTTTTGATCAATGATCGATAACAAAAGGCAATGGAAAGATACAGCAGCATCAGCAATTTTCTCAAAGCCTAAACAGATTGCAGCGGAGCGTAGCTGATCGAACAAGTTTCCCGATGTCGTAACAGCGTGTAGACCTTGCCAATGGGCAAAGAAGAAGAATAAAGGAATCTCGGAAGGGAACGACACTCTGTATTACTTACATTCCTCAACGTGTACACCGCAACAAGAACAACAAGTTGAAAGCGTGTTTCACATTGAAAGACGGACGAGCCGAATCGAAAGACTGATTGGTTGAATTTGCAAAGCGCTCTTCTTTGCATAGCTCTCGAAAATTCTGACTGTATGCGAACCGAAAGATATTTTGCTGAAAGGGCAACAACGATCGAGTTACGAACAGGAAGCCGGATATATCGGAATATGAAGCGTTTGCGCAGAAGAAAAAGGAAAGACATTCGACAAAGAGAAAACGACGCTGTCGACGCCATCAAAACAAACCGCTCTGACGCTAACCTCAGGTCCGATCGTTTTGAATTTCAATCCAACGTTTTACATTTCACGCTGGCACGTAATTTCTGAGGCGTTCCGAAACGGAGGCAACCGGGACCCCCCAACATCCATGGAAACATGAATCGATAAACAACGCGGTTCTCCTTTCGTAACAATGCAATCACGTTGTAGTACTTACGTTTACTTGCTCGGTAATTTTCTCCGAATCGCTCAGTTCGATACAATAGCGTTCGTTGCTCGATCGTCGAACAAAGCACAAGCCCGAGGCTTCAATATCGTCCGAGTCTCATCGATCTGTCGGTATTCAAATTCGTGAAAACGCAGTCGCTAATACCGCGTGTTGCCAACACACTGTCGTCGGACGCGGGAAAAAGGAAAAACACGGAGCAAAACGTTGCACCGATCGTTGGTCTTACGATTACCTCGATTGAAACGAGCAACTTTGTGATGTCGAGCGTCGATCGCATCAAGAACTGATCGTTATTGCGTTTAAGCGACGATTCGCGACACAGTTCAGTAGCGGACGAAGCGTTCCTTTGCGCAAATATTTGGCAAATGTTGCGTTTAAACGAACAGCCGCTATCTTCTCCACGAGGCGCGTTCGAACGAAAACACCATTCGAAAGGGAACTCGCCCCGACCTGTTCCGTCGGTTCACGATCTTCCTTGCTCTTACTGTTCGTCTCGCAAAAGAGAAACACACCGGCTTACGTTTATACACACTTAGACGACGGTCGGAGGCCGACTGTTGCCACCACCGTGATCCACAACCACGTGGACCTTAGCAATGCCTCAACATCCGCTCGTGAATATGTATTTATAGGTTCGTATACAACAACATGGTTGTACGCGAATGTTCTTTTTTTTGTTCTTCTTTTCTTTTTTTCTATCCTTTCTTTCGCGATTTCGGCTCTGATCTTTCAACGAAATAAAAGTAATCGTTCTCGCTATGGTATTCAAAGACACGGAATAAACCATGGATGCCTGAGGTGTGATTTGTTTTTTACCTAGAGCGCCCTATGGTTCCCTTTCCTTCCTTCCTTCCTTCCTTTATTTTATCCTATTCGTTGCATCGCTCTTGAAAAAGGTAATCGAATTGCTCTGGGAGAATCAGAGTGGAGCGGTACCGTTTACTCAGATTTGTTTCCTGAGAAAATGAAAGAGGAGAAAGGGATGGTAAACCGTGCGGAAAATCTTGTACAGCTATTGATATTCATTTGTTCATCGGACGTTCAGAAAATAGGATTTACATATATGTACGTATATTTTAAAAAGAACAAGACATTGAGACAAGGATTCGCCGCAGGAGTTCTTGTATAGTGATTCAGAAACTCTTTGGTAGAAATCGAAATATTTTGTATATACATATATAAATATCTTGATACAAAGGGTATAATGTATAATATATAACGATCACATAATATATAGTGACTCAAATTCATACACGATTAACATGGCGATATCTAAAGTGTATTGAAATTCGGACGATTAAAAATTTCGACAATTTCATAAATAATCCTTAACATTATTTTTATCGTTATATCGTCGAACTATTGTCCACCCATTTATTTTATTGCGCGGATCATTGACATTCGAACCTGTTAAAATTGTATAACCTTGCGTAATCGATGGATTTTAACGTTGCAATTTAAAACAACAATTTTGTATTATTAATCCTGTCGCAGATCCTATCGATCGTACAATTCGTTAATTCCAGTGAATTGTTATCTAGTGTATTGGTACCAATGCTTAGATTTATTTACTTACGCAAAAGGAGCGTCAAAGCGACTTTTAACGACCGAATTTGTTTAGCAAATAGACGCATGCGGGATTTAAGACGAATAGGTCGATCGACTGACCTCTTGTTGTATTGAAACGTTCAACTCAGGCCAATCATACGCAGTTGCCCATCATTTTCATTATCGAAACTCCTATCCTCTCGTCGGTCAAACGATTGCTTCGGTTATTAATTAATATTAATTAATGGTATCTAGACGGAGGAAAATAAATGAACGCCAAAATTGTAAAACGATGAAATTAATTATCGTACGAAAGAAGGAAAGTATCAGACCGAAATTTATACATTATCGTCAAACAGAATAAACATTTTGCGTTGCGCGATACATCAAACCACATTTTTCGCCGACTAACTATGTCACCACTTAGTTACATAATGCTAATTTCCAGAATATAAAATTTAAAAAGGATCTGTTTGCGATTTTTCATAGAAATTTTAAAAATTTTCAATGGTGCATCTTTGAGAGTTTGATTAATTTTTTTTGCAGTAAATGAATAAAAGTTGTTCTGCTTGCATTATATATTTTTTCTATACACACCATTAACCATAAGCATTGGAGCGTCTTCTAATCGTTATATCTATTGAAAAATCTTAACAAATTCTACCGTATTTAAAATTTTACATTATAAGGCATGTATGATGTGAATAAAATGAGATTTTTACTAAAATAACTGGCGAGTAAAACCAGTAGAAAGCATTCAATATGTACCAAATACATATTAATGGATCTAGTAGCATACTGGTAGATAATATCTTAATACTTATGGCCGATACTTTCATGGTGGCTTCTTTGATTCATGTTTTATGCGTTATAACCAACCATGGAAGTAAGATCTTAAGAATACACTAACGTATACCTAATCTACGCGATCCTTCCTACATTCTCAATGGCGAGTTTCTCATCATTTTCTCTTTCACATTCATAACAATGTACCTAAGGTCTACTAGTGTTTCGTTAACAATTGCCATTATCATCGTATAAATCAACATCTATCGTAACGAATATACGAAAAGAAGAACCTCTCTTCGTTACAAATATCAATGAAAAACTGTGTGAACCAGTTGCAGGCAGCGTTTCAAAGAATTTCTTCGTTCGACAAGAGGAGCAGATGGATCGAGGATTTTCGTGCGGAGACTTCGCCAGGAAGTTGATACGATCCTCTTCGTAGAACGATCGTTCGTTTATCGTTTTTTTTCCTGAAGCAGTATATAACAAGAAAAATATTGATCGACGGGGAAATATTCGATCGAAGCGAATCGAAGGTTTTCCGGGCAGGAGCTAAATATAATAGATTCGAGAAAACTTGGAGCGTGTAATTGAAAGTATTTTTACCGCGAGATGGTTCAGGTATGTAGAGATGACTTTAAGGGAGGTGTAGACATCACAGAAGAAAGAAAAACGTACAACCGCATCTCCTCGTTAATGTCCTCACAGCGTGAAGAGAAATAAATGGCCCAAAGGCGATTCCTCTTCGTGGTTCGTAAATATTCTCGCGTCTGTAATATAAAGAACGCTACGTGGAAGGGAAACTGAAGATGCTTGATCTTTTCCTTCGTCCTTCTTTCTTTTTCCTTTGTTTCCTTTTCGGAAGCGGTAAGTCCATTCTGGTTGACTGAAATGAGATTCCCCTCTTTTTTCTACTCTTTATTGGTCACGGGTGGTAATCCTATTAGCGGACACGAGAGAGAAGACTATTTATCTGTATTTTTTTTTTTTTTTTTTTTTTTAAGTCGCACAGCTGAATCTAAAAATACGAAGCACGTAGTATTTAAAAAACGAGAACCAAAAAGCGAGAGAACCTGTCCGACCAAAGCTCGCTCTCCGCGTCTTATTTCGTAGAAATCGAGAGTGCCGGGGCTGCATACGCGTTGCATTATAGTGATAAACGTAGTATCGGGTGACGCGGTGACTATATCAGAAAGTAAAGAAATGGTTGCATAAATTCGTGCCAAGGGGAGATATCTCACTGAAAAGAAAGAGTGAAAAACCTGTCTCCGTCGTTATATCGACAGTTACCTAATAAATACAGAGAGAGGCAAGGAGGGAGAAATAGGTAAAGTATGACGCATTTGCGAGACGACTATACACGGTAAAGGAAGAAGTGGTGGCTAATTAATCGACTTCTCGTGCAACGCGTGCATTTCCCGTAATCACGTTGTTTTCCATACAATATCTACGCATAGAAGACAATGAAAGTGGTCGTTTAGACAGATCGGCGATATTACAAAACGTGCAGTAGTTGAGCGTGTTAACCGAACAAGTTAATAATTTCTTTACTTATCGATCTTCTATACCTGAATACATCGTTTCATTTCTACTGAAAATAAATTTAAAATAGCATTTTATATTTGAAAAGATTAAAATCAATCTATTTCAAATCGGTGTGTCTCCGTCAATTTTCACTACTTCGTGATTATCGAAATTTCAGAAACCAACTGGAAACAATCAAATAATCAAATTCTCGTTGGTGGTTCTTCCAAACGAGATTGGTCGATTCTTGCGAAACTTGGAACTCGTTCAGTTCGATTCCTCGAAACCACCGGTACCGAGTGCAATAATATCCTAGACGAAACGTAGATTCCGATTTGCATATTGATTTGCACGTTGATTTGCATCTATTTATGGACGAAGCAACGAGAAACAGTATGTCTCGTGCGCATCCACCGTTCCATATACGAGATTGGTCTTAAATCTGTGCAAATCTACAAATCGAATCGATATATAAAATCAAATAAACAGAAAACCTAACGATACATACCAAGTTACTATTATTGGTATTATTTCCTGCAACTTTCTATCAAACATACGATGCACCGCGGTGTAATGATGAACTATTACAAATATAGTCGCAACCAGTTTCAATAGAGTAACAAAAAAAAAAAAAACAAAAAAAAAAAGGCAAAAAGACGTTTGTCCGTGCGATAAACAGGTTCAATGTCAGCGATTGCGTAGTTTCCATCAAACCGTTGGCAACACAGTTTTGACCCGTCTATGTAGACCATGAATTTTCTTGATTACCAATTAAACCAACCTTCCTCGGTTCCATTTCCGCCGGCATACGTCGTAACGGCACACGATTTCGTGAAACTCGTAACTCCCAAGTTGATCTTTCGTCTGCCGTACAAATAATTATGAAACAGATAAAAATGAAGCGTCTCGAATACTAATCGAGAAAATGGATATCAGCCACGATTTTCACGGTTACGAAACGGGGCATAGAGGCATAGCAAAATCTGATGAAAGGCTTGCAATTTATAGATCCGCTGTGTACACGTGTCCAGAGTCCAGAGCAAACAGGGCATGTCGTCGTCATAATAATCATAGATACGCGAATTAAAGGACGTCAGGCCCTCGATGATATATATCGTCTCGGCGATGATGGTGACGATAACGTATAATATTTAGCCAAATAAATATGATAACGCCTCTTCTTCGACCCTCGACGCTAAGTAATCGTCGTATCTTGTGCCATACTGACTCTTTCAGTTCCGCTCGAGCGGTCGAGCTGTGCGGGCGTGTGAAGCAGTGCTCCCGCAAATGTAACAAGTGGGCAACAAAGTAACTTCAAACAGTGCCAATCGCTAAAATGCAGCAAATTCCACCCATCAGAATACTAAACAATGGTGAATCTTACGTTATAAATAGAGCGATAGATATTACTAACCCCAATAAATCAAGAAACGAGGATCAAGATCGCTCAGTCATAAGGGAAGTCGAAATGGAAAACACACAGGCCAATGACGGGAAGAACAACATCGACAATGATTTAGCACACCAGATGGAGAGCTGGAAGGTTGTAACTCCCAGCAAAAAACGAAAAATAACAACAATTACAAGAGCTGGGAGGGCTATAGAAACAGAAAAGCAGCAATGGCTCCAAGAAGTTCCTCTCCACAACTCCTTCAGCGCATTGCCACAAGAAAAAGAACCAGATTCAACCGATAAACCAATAACTCACATCGCCAAACCGCCATCAATATACATAGATGCTCAGACAATAGACTCCCTCATCGAACTGCTAAACATTACAGCAGGAAAAAAAAACTACACCATTAAACAACTAAAACTGGACCAGGTAAAAGTACAAACCAACTCCCCAGAAACGTACAGGAAAGTGGTAAAAGCGCTAAAAGAGAAAAACGCCGGGTACTACACGTATCAGCTTAAAACCGAGAAAAGCTACAAAGCAGTAATTAGAGGACTACACCCTAAGACAAGCACAAGAAATATATGCGAAGAACTAGCAAAAATCGGACACAAAGTAAGAGCATTAAGTAATATAACCAAGTTTGATACAAAACAACCTCTACCGCTATTCCTAATAGATCTTGAACCTAAAAACAATAACAAAGAAATTTTTGAAATTAATAAAGTTCTAAATACAATAGTTACAGTTGAACCACCCAGACACAAAAAAGACATACCGCAATGTATGCGGTATCAACAATATGGACACACAAGAAACTACTGCAATAGAAACCCGGCGTGTGTCAAATGCGCAGAAAAACATCTAACAACGAATTGCCCATACACGGAAAAAATAAATGATGTAAAGTGCTACAACTGCAGTGGAAACCACCCAGCTAGCTACAAAGGCTGTCCAGTCAGAAAGCAATTACAACGTAAACTGTTTCCGCCGCTTCGAAACAGGACATTCAACAACTACCACACACAACAAGACTGCGCAGAAACTGAAATACCAACAAACGCACAGCACGTACTTAATATCAACCATAATAAAACCAACACTACTGGTAGCCGAAGCTACGCGCAAGTAACCAAACAAACAATACCCTTAGACAACCAAAACCAGAACAATAACATCAACAATGCTACAGAAATCAAAGAACTACTAAAACAATCCATCAACAACACGGAAATGCTAACTAAAATGATAAGCGAACAAAATGCAGTCCTCAGACAGCAAACCCAACAAATCACAGTCATGCTACAACTACTTACTAACATGCTAAGCAAAAAATAAAAATGGACATGCTTAAAATAGCAGCCTGGAACTCTAACGGCCTACAACAAAGGGCCCTAGAAACCAAAACATTCCTATACAACAATAAAATTGACATACTACTCGTATCAGAAAAGCTACATAAAAATACCGTACTACACCATATATGATACCAAGCATCCCTCGGGAAAAGCACACGGAGGGACCGCAGTAATAATAAGAAATGACATCAAACACCACCTACACAGCCAAGTTAGTAAGGAGTATATACAAGCTACCACTGTTACTGTACAAACTAGCAGCAACCATTTACAGTTGTCAGCAGTATATGTACCACCGAGATTCAAAATTACAACCCAAATATGGGAAGAGTACTTTAAAAAATTAGGCGACAAGTATATCGCAGCGGGAGACTATAATTCAAAACACACACTATGGGGATCAAGAATCATTACACCTCGAGGTAGGATCCTGGGAAAATATATTAGAAATAACAACCTCAATTTATTGTCCACAGGAAGACCGACGTACTGGCCGACAGACCTGAACAAAATACCTGACCTACTTGATTTCGCAGTTACAAAGGGACTTAACGAAAATAAAATAAATATAGCACCCAGCCTCGAGCTTAGCTCCGATCACACACCCATAATAATTACATACAGAAACAAACCAATACTTTACAACAACCCAGAGACAATGTGCAATAAAACCACCAAATGGCAAACATTTAAAGAAAGTAACAACACTTACAGAAACTATTCAAGAAGCAGCAAGGGCAACCATTATACCTGAACCATCAAACAGACAAACAATAATAACTCCGCCAGACATTCTCGAAAAAATTAGAGAAAAAAGAAAAGCGAAAGCAACATGGCAAAAACATAGAACAAAAGAAAACAAAAAACACCTAAACAAACTTGCAAAGGAAATTAAAAACAAAATAAAAGAACACAATAACAACGAGTTCACAAAGTTCATAGAGTCACTATCTCCACACGAGAACTACAACTACTCACTATGGAAAGCCACAAAAAAAATAAAGAAGGCAATAAAACTAGTCCCAGCAATCAGAAAAGCAGACAATACATGGGTAAGAAGCAACGAAGAGCAAGCTGAAGAATTCTCCAACCACCTATGCAATATATTTACACCACATAATATCAACAACAGCAACCTCAATAGTCATACGGACGAGGACGTGCTAGCCAATAGTGCCGCAACTGACAAGCAATACGCCATACCTAAAACAACAGCACAGGAAATTAGGAACATAATCGAAAAAACAAAAAATAATAAAGCACCAGGATTCGACCTAATCAATGGGAAAATATTGAAAAACCTTCCTCCAAAGGCGATACGACTACTGACTATAATCTACAATGCAATATTAAGAATCCAATACTATCCTAAACTATGGAAACTAGCACAGATCATAATGTTACCTAAACCAGGCAAAGACCCACACCAAACAGCATCTTACAGACCAATATCGCTACTTCCCGTGTTTTCTAAAATAATAGAAGAAATAATATACGCCAGGCTAAAACCAATAATAGAGAAGGAAAAATTAATACCAGATCACCATTTCGGATTCAGAAATAAACATTCCACCATAGAACAAATGCACAGGCTCGTCAACGAAATAATACTAGCATTAGAAAACAAACAATACTGTACAGCTCTCTTCATGGACATAGAAAAAGCATTTGACAAAATAAACCACGAAAGCCTACTACAAACAATCAAGAAACAATTCCCGGAACAAATATACCAGTTAATGAAATCATACTTAAGCAACAGAACCTTTGTAATAAAAATCAAGGACGCATTCTCCGAAGTCAAAGACATCAAGGCAGGGGTTCCGCAAGGAAGCGTCCTAGGACCAATATTATACACACTATACACGGCCAATATACCAACAACTACCAACAGCAAAATACTGACATTCGCGGACGACACAGCTGTGCTAGTCAGGCACACTAACCCTATAACAGCAGTCACACTACTACAACAACACATCACTAAAATAGAAAAGTGGCTACAAGATAAACAAATTAAAGCAAACCCCAATAAATGCAGCCATATTACATTCACACTGCGAAAACAGATACCCCCAAACATCTTTTTAAACGACACTCATATAATACAAACAAAGCAAGTCAAATATCTAGGACTCCACATAGATACACAACTCACATGGAAGCAGCATATCAAATCAGTAATAGACAAAATTCAAACAGCAAGGAGGCAAATGCATTGGCTAACAAGTCGGAAGTCCAAACTAAGCACTGAAAATAAACTAAAGATATACAAAACAATCATAAAACCAATCTGGACATACGGAGTCCCACTATGGGGGACGGCAGCAATGAGTCACATAAATAAAATAGAGACAGAACAAGCCAAAATTCTTAGAACAATAGTTAACGCTCCATGGTACGTCAGAAATGAGGATATTCGAAAAGATCTAAAAATTCCAGCAGTTAAAGAGGAAATCGCTAGATACGCAAAAAAGTACAAAGAAAGACTCCCAACGCACTCAAACCAGCTTGTAGCTGAAACAAATGAAACCCTCATAGAAAGAAGACTGAAGAAGAAGCATCCCGCAGACCTCACAACCGAAATACGATAAACAACCTGGAAGATGGAACCCCGCTGGGGGTAACCATCCACATGCTATATTTCTAAGTTATAACGTTTTACCAAATGTCCTTCTGGACAAATTGTAAAATTAAAATAAATAAATAAAAAAAAAAAAAAATACTGACTCTTTGACATGGTAAGGTAGAGTTGTTTGAATCACCTAACATCTCGGAATTCAATCTTGAACTTTTCACAGAAGATATAATAATATAATTAATCCAGTTGAATATTATGAGACACGACTAGTCCTTGATATAATAATGAAATAATGTAGGCGTAGAAAATATCGCGTGTACTTTAGATCTAGCAAGACCAAAAAATGCGGTGGAGTATAACTGTATGAATCCTCCAGCATTCTTTTGTCTATCTATCGATCTATGTCGCATTGATAACAACGGAGAAATTCTATGGCTCGCAATCGTTGCTCCTTGTGTGGTCTTCACGGTCGAATGTCGATCATGTGACCATACAGATATCTTTGATAACACTAGAAATCAGAGAAAAAGGTACAAAAGGAATATCGCAAAAAGACAAGTGAAAATACGCGAAAAAATGGCATGTTAATCAGAATACGAGTTATCTACCCTTCCGGGAAACATCGTGTCCGGTGTATGATATGCACTGCGTGTTGACAATAATGAAATGAGACCATCGCTCGAGCGTTACTGCACGCCATTCGACGAATAATGCGTCGCTAATTAAACGACATTTTGTTTACGTTTTTGTAAGTGAAGCTGAGAGAGAGAGAGAGAGAGAGAGAGTTTAAAATTAATCTGATATAAGTATATATGTATTTTTATTAATATTTGTCATACAACTGTGTATATAACAAATTATAGCAGAATTACAAAATACAAAAATGATATATAAAAATAAAAAAAAAATTATTGGAACTCCACACTTATTATCAAAGCAATCATCTCACTCTTTCACTTTGTTGCCACTCTGATTATAGATATATTTATTATATCTATATATCTATATATGTACACACACACACACACACACACACACACACGTATAGGTATGTTTTATATATGTCGGATTTAACATTAAGATTAGAGATAGGGGCGTGCAATGAATATTCTCTCGAATCAGCCATCGCGGGTACGCAATACAGAAAGCATCTACTTTTACGGATATGATCGTTACAGAATTTGACAGGTAGCCGTGGTAACTAGATGTTCGAGATACTAATGACAATGATCCTAAGTTCGATAACGAATCCGCGGCCAACGGGACAACGACTAGACCCCTTTCAAAAGTCTAAGTCAAACTCCGTACTCAAACGTGAAATATCCTCCGATCGTAAAGACGCCGTCCCACTCGCGGACGAGATCATACAAGAATGCCTCTCACCGTCATCGTGATGCTGCAGAGGTAAACTATGACGGGGTGTGTCTCCAGGCGCGAGATCATCGGATTCGTCGAGGACAACCCTTGTCCAAAAAGTGAGGGAAATGGACGCTGCCGTTAATTGGCCAATCTTTATGTTGGTGGTTAGAAAAGGATGCTAGCCGCCCTTGAGATAAAGCCGCTAGCGAGAAGCATCGCGCGTGCGAAGGACGCCTTCGGTATCTCCCCGACAAAGGCTGTTTATAAATTTGAAGGACCTGTGGCGGGACCACCAAGCCATCCGAACATATACTGTGAATAATGCATCGGCATCTGGTTATCGTCTTGCCAGACAAAGACTAGGGTCGGCGCGTGTGACAAGCCACGCGGCAGAGACCGTTGGACTGTTTACTATTGGGTGTCGGTACCGATATCTCTTCTTAAGGAGAACTATGTAATTCTATACTTCCGTTAGGAAAAACGTCTGTCCCGTGACCGCGGCTACGTTCGGCGACTAGTTGTCGCCTTGAATCCAAGCTCATTATCGCAACTATAATCGGTTTAACTGAGAAGGGTTTATAAAGATTTATAAACGCTAAAAGTTTACACGGACAGTGCTTGACATTTTTTCTAAGAATTCCAAAGGGGAGGGCCCGGTATCCTTTCATCTCCGACATATATGTCTGATTCTGGAGGAAAACCCTTTACAAAGTAGTGCCCCTGAAAGGAAACTATAATCTCGATAACGAGCGTCGAGTCGACTTCCACGTAGCGGAGGTACCAACCGATAGATCGAATCATCTGGGTGAGTCGTTTCCATTTTACTCCGATTCTGGAGCCGAATGTTCACTAATTAAAGAATTCGTAGTCTTGAGATTTTCTGGCGAAAGAACGACTGATATGATAGTAATGCAATGAATAGAAAATACTTGTACATACACATCTCAAATCTTGCCCATTCTATGCATTAATGGTTTTTCTTTCTTTACATTGGAAATAATTCTCCATGTCCTTGCCGATAGTTATTTAAAATATGATATCGTGAGTCGTTACGATTTTGTTTCGATTTCGGAGCCGAATGCTCATTGATTGGGGAATCCGTAGCTTTGAAACTTTCCGGCGGGAGAGTGATCGACGTAGTAGTGATGCGGGGAATGGGAAACACCTGCGTTAGATGCACAACTCAGATTTTGTCGATAGTGTGTATTAACGGTTTCGCGTTGGTGATAGTCTTCCATGTTCTTAGCGATAGCTATGTAAAGTACGATATCATGATTGGTCGTGGAATTTTGAGCCAAGGTTATGACGTAATATTACACAAAATAGCCTCGCTGTTTGTAAAAGAAAATAATTAATGTCTGTGGTAAAACCGCTGAATACGAGATCGATATTGATAAAGTTAGCACTGACGTACATGGTAATGGTGGAAGTCGATTGATTTCCGTTCTCGAAAAATTAAAAGATCCATTCGTTACGAGCTCCCCACGTATGCGCGTAAATACGGGTTAGTTAGAAATACGTTTAATTGATCTTAACGTCACTGTACAAAGAAGACCCTACAGACTTAGCAAGGAAGAACGACGGATAGTGCGCGAACGAACAAACGAATTAATTAAGACAAAAATCATAAGACCTAGTAATTCACCGTTCGCGAGTCCTATGTTACTCATGAAGGAAAAGGACGGCTCCGATAGATTGTGCGTAGATTTTCTAGAGTTAAATAAGAATACGATCGCGGATCGGTACCCTCTACCCCTTTTTGTGGATCAAATCGCGAGATTACAAAAGGCAAAGTAACTTCATTAGCCTAAACGTGGCCAGCGGATTCTATCAAATTCCCATTCGTTCGAACTCTACCGAATACACCGCATTTGTCACCCCTGACGGGCAATACGAGTATACGACGAGGCCGTTTGGATTGAAAACTGCACCGTCCGTTTTGCGGGGGGCCATTCTCAATGCCCTGGGCGATCTCGCGTATTCGTACGTTGTTGCCTGCATGGACGACGTTTTAATTATTGCCGACTCGTTAGATCAGGCTGTAGGAAGATTGTACACTGTATTAGATACCCTTGTAAACGCCGGATTTCTTTTCAATCTTTTCTTTCTAAATGTTCTTCTCTGAAGACACCGATACTTTCTCGGATAGTTAACTCACCATGGAGAGGTTCGCCCCAGCCTTGGTAAAAAGACGAGCCACGAATTCTTTACCTGCGCCGGCGACCGTCGCACGGCTTGGGCAGTTCATAGGTTTAGCCTCTTACTTCCGAAGGTTTGTCCCCGAATTTTCACAAGTAATGATACTTTTGTACGCGCTTGCTTCCGGTAATAGAAGCATAGCCTGGACAGATGGGCATGAACACATAAGACAAAATAATTTCCGTTCTGATCGACGCGCCGGTGTTAGTGATATTCGACCCGAATTAATCGATGGAATTGTACTGACGTTGGTTCGGATGGATACGGTGCTATTTTGACGATAAGAGCCGGGTAATCGAGTACTGTAGTGGGAGGGCTGGTCCTGCGGAATCCAAGTACCATTCGTACGAACTGGAGACGTTGGCAGTCGTAGGCGCCGTTAAGCATTTTCGCCTCTACCTGTGTGGACGGGAACTTCTTGTTGTTACCGATTGTAACTCCCTGAGGGCGGCCCGTAATGGGGTAGATCTGAATGACAGGGTTTATGGGCGGTGAGCTTGCTTACGGGCTTTTGCCTTCGATATTACGTATCGAGAAGGTGGACGAGTGGCTCACGTGTGTTTCTTTTCGCGGGACCCCGTAGACAGTGACCGTGCCGTATCTAACAGGACCGAAGAGGGGGAGAGTAATCTGACTGAAAATCGGAAAATTGGCTATTCGCGTAACAGCGTCGCGGTCCACAAATCGTAGAGATCACCAACAAGTCGCAAAGGGACGAGCGCGCGAAAGATATCGCGAGTACATATGAATGGCGATCCGGTACCCTTTCCCCGTAAAATACGAAGGAGAGGTAGAGCTCTCTGCTTGCTCATCGTACCAAGGGATTTTGGGTGGTCCGTTGTTGGTCATATACGCTAGTCTACTATGCACTTACGTTCGTAAATTCGTGACGAACTGTCGTGCTTGTCAGGTTCCTAAGTCGAGTTCAGGTAGAATACCAGCCGAGTTACGCCTTATACTTAGGATCAGCAAAACCGTACGCTTTGTTGCTACCCGATAATATTGAAGAGCGGGAAGTAGATATCTCCGATGTAAGACAGCAGACGATGGAGAATGTAGAGACTAGTACTGGGTATGATGGATGCAGATTTGACAAAGTCAAAGCTAAAGTGGTTAGATTAAACTAGATCCAAAATTCAAGGGCCCATTCGTAGTAGCAGAAATTTTGGAAGGTGATAGATATGTTTTAAAAACGTTAGACGGCAAACGGTCATGCAAATACAGCCACGACAGATGGCGGAAGATGCCAGATGGTTGCATTCCTGCTGAGTTGGATGTCTGTAGTGATGACGGGGACAATCGCCACGACGGTATGCGTACCCCGAACTCGGAAGATCGGTAACACGGTTGGCGGAGTTTGGGCTCGTCGGTGAGCGGAGAAAAGGGTTACCGGGCCTGGCGAGGTGGGGGTACGGACTCACATACAGTTTTGATTTGTCCTAGAGGAGGTGGAGTGAATGATTCACAGGCACTTCGTGGACGGGGAAAGTGGGAATTATGTGAGTCTGGTTCCACTTGGGGTAAGAGGGTAACCCGGCTCAGTGAGGACCTGGAACTCTGCGTGTGATCTTGAGAATCGTTTGGGTGCGAAGTCAAAGATAATCCACCGTGTCGTTGCAGTCTGTCTGCCGATTCACAGAATGCAACTATCGCTTCGAACACTAGTAGTAATGCCACCGATTTTGCCTTTTTCTCTTTCATTCTTGTTATCAAACAGCCAACCAAAATTTTTGTTGTTGAACTGGACCTTTGATCTGTTTGGACAATTCGTTTACATTGTAAATAACGTTAGTTATATAGAGTCTAATGTTGGGAAAATCCAATATTTTGGATACACCCGAGGACGGGTGATAGTCAGGATGGCCGTGTCGGAGATGAAAAGACATCGGGCCTCCCCTTTGGAATTCTTAGAAAAAATGTCAAGCACTGTCCGTGTAAACTTTTAGCGTTTATAAATCTTTATAAACCCTTCTCAGTTAAACCGATTATAGTTGCGATAATGAGCTTGGGTTCAAGGCGACAACTAGTCGCCGAACGTAGCCGCGGTCACGGGACAGACGTTTTTCCTAACGGAAGTATAGAATTACATAGTTCTCCTTAAGAAGAGATATCGGTACCGACACCCAATAGTAAACAGTCCAACGGTCTCTGCCGCGTGGCTTGTCACACGCGCCGACCCTAGTCTTTGTCTGGCAAGACGATAACCAGATGCCGATGCATTATTCACAGTATATGTTCGGATGGCTTGGTGGTCCCGCCACAGGTCCTTCAAATTTATAAACAGCCTTTGTCGGGGAGATACCGAAGGCGTCCTTCGCACGCGCGATGCTTCTCGCTAGCGGCTTTATCTCAAGGGCGGCTAGCATCCTTTTCTAACCACCAACATAAAGATTGGCCAATTAACGGCAGCGTCCATTTCCCTCACTTTTTGGACAAGGGTTGTCCTCGACGAATCCGATGATCTCGCGCCTGGAGACACACCCCGTCATAGTTTACCTCTGCAGCATCACGATGACGGTGAGAGGCATTCTTGTATGATCTCGTCCGCGAGTGGGACGGCGTCTTTACGATCGGAGGATATTTCACGTTTGAGTACGGAGTTTGACTTAGACTTTTGAAAGGGGTCTAGTCGTTGTCCCGTTGGCCGCGGATTCGTTATCGAACTTAGGATCATTGTCATTAGTATCTCGAACATCTAGTTACCACGGCTACCTGTCAAATTCTGTAACGATCATATCCGTAAAAGTAGATGCTTTCTGTATTGCGTACCCGCGATGGCTAATTCGAGAGAATGTTCATTGCACGCCCCTATCCCTAATCTTAATGTTAAATCCGACATATATATATAAGCATATAACTAGTAGGATAACTTAAGAATTTTACAATTTATGAAATCGTTCATAATTCTGAATCATTTTAATTATTATACCATCCTTAATATAATTAAAGACCACTTATCAATGATGAAACTTCTAATTTTTATATATTCGATATTTCGATGATCGATTTTCTGTAATCGCGGAAGTAAAGGCACGTGTAATAAAAGGATCGACTTATCGATTAAAAAACTCTATTCCTCCTATACATATATACATATATGATAACCCTTAGAAAATAAAATTCTTTTGTCAATAATCAAACGAAGTAGTGTAATAACATTCTTCGCAGATACTAAAATGTTTATAGATAGCTTTCTAATATAGAAAGACGGGCAAAGAAGCTTAATCAACAATCGTTCATTCACGTGCCGTCCAACTTGGAAATATAAGAGGGATAGTTTCGCGAGTCCGGTAGTCATTCAGTTTGTTCAGTTGTGGCTCAACCACCTACCTAACAACATGTATCCCTTTATGTTATTTGCAACTGAGTGGTGCTCGTTGAAACTTGACAAAATATCATTCTGAACTGAGAGCTTGCCTAAAGTGAACTGTTAGCATTGCAATTCATCGTGAAATTTATTTATTATTTGAAGCACGCGTGATACTTTCGAATAAAAGATGGCGTGTCCCTTATCAGGCGGTATTACGTAAGTAATCTTTTAAAAATATTTTTTTGCTATATCGAAATCTATGTAATGTTTGGTAATTCTTGATTTAAATGATAAAATTGTGCATTTCTCCGACAATAATCATTTTTTCGATTTACAAATAAATAATTGTCAAAATTAATCGTTATGCGAAACGATCAAACATTTTGAATCAGATAATTTCCGTTACATTTTGAATTGGATACGGAGTGCTTTAAATAACATATAAATTAATGAATTTAAATTTAACGATAAAATTGAATTATTATTATTTTTTTTTTTTTTTTTTTTTTTTTTTTTTTAGAGAAGATCATGAGACTGATCAGTTGACCGAAGGTTGGGGTATGCTTTACGGCGAATACCTGAAAGATCAGTTTTCTTCAATTTCAAAACGGTGTTTCAAATAATAATAATAATAATTGGTATATTCTTTTTAAGTAAAAGGGGCGATACACGAAATTTAATTTGATAAAAAGAATGACTACCAAAGGAATTATATTTTTCTACCGTTAATCCATAGCGTATGAACTCTGGTTCAAACAAATTATCTATGAATTGGACTCGGTCAGAGTACTTTTCAACTCCGAGCCAAGCAGCTATGATTTCAATGGTACCTCTAACAATCTCACTGCTCTCCAGAAGACTCGAATTTCCCAAGTTTTGAACGAATCAAGAACGCTGGAAATCTTGAAGAGATTGAACCGCATCGTTCTCATATTAAAAGTAAGCAAAGTCGGAAGTCCTTGACATAATCCTATCTCATGGGTGTTACGATAAAAACGGTTGAACGATAAAAGATAGTTTAAGTAAAGAGGAAGACAACGGTAAATATTATAGGTTTCCCGCGCAACGCGCACATCATCGGCTAATCCTATACTCTAGGAAAAGAAGGCCAGTGGCCATATGTTGACAATGACAGTGATGGAAGGAATGTGAACGACCCTTAATCGGAAGCCAATTAGAGCATTGATACATATTGCAAAGGGTGCTTCAACGTTACATTTAATCACATTTCAAACGTCACCATTCAAAATTGGCATACGTGCTACTTTACAAATCACAAGTGATAGAAGATACTACAAGAAAAATTTGAAACTTTCAAGACACGATAATACGCAGATGGTAACACGCATCTGCAGAAACAGACGTATCGTTCCATTCTTACGCGACATTTGCATTTTCAATTAATCAAATAACGAAAACTTTTATATTTGTCAAGTAAATTCAAATAATCAAGGAAAAAATAAAGTCCGACTTGCGCTAATAGGGTTTGTTCTCTGCAAACTCGTATTTCTTTTCTCTTTACAAATCATCCGTTTTAAAAACAATATTCTTTAAAATATTGTACGCTTTTCACGATTGTCGTATAATGAAAATCACATGAAAGTTTGCTAAGCGGATCAAGGTTCTTAGCAATGCGACACTTTTTCATTACTATCACTTTTCTCCTCCTCTTTCATGCCGGAATAAGAAAGACTGTGGGAACTGTAGAAATAACAGTGAGATCTAAGTAAGTTAATACCGCTGGACGATATGCGACACCCCGCACTTTTTTTTTGATTTATTTATTTATTTGGATTTTACAATTTGTCCAGAAGGACATTTGGTAAAATGTTATAATTTGAAAAATATAGCATGTGGATGGTTACCCCCAGCGGGGTTCCATCTTCCAGGTTGTTTATCGTGTTCTTATTGCGAGGTCCGCGGGATGCTTCTTCTTCGGTCTTCTTTCTATTAGGGTTTCATTTGTTTCAGCTACAAGCTGGTTTGAGTGCGTTGGGAGTCTTTCTTTGTACTTTTTTGCGTATCTAGCGATTTCCTCTTTAACTGCTGGAATTTTTAGATCTTTTCGAATATCCTCATTTCTGACGTACCATGGAGCGTTAACTATTGTTCTAAGAATTTTGGCTTGTTCTGTTTCTATTTTATTTATGTGACTCATTGCTGCCGTCCCCCATAGTGGGACTCCGTATGTCCAGATTGGTTTGATTATCGTTTTGTATATATTTAGTTTATTCGTTGTGCTTAATTTAGATTTTCTATTGGTTAATCAATACATCTTTTTCCTTATTTCACGTATTCTGTTTATTATTGTTTTTATGTGATGCTTCCATGTAAGGTGTGTGTCTAAAATTATTCCTAGATATTTGACTTGCTTTGTATGTGCTATGTGGGTGCCGTTCAGTTGGATATCTGGTGTTATTCCTTTTCTAAGTGCAAATGTTATGTGGTTGCACTTACTGGTGTTCGCTTTTATTTGTTTTCTTTGCAGCCACTTTTCTATTTTTGTAATGTGTTCTTGTAGTAGTGCTGCTGCTGTTTCTGGATTTGTGTGTCTCGCTAGTATGGCCGTATCGTCCGCGAACGTAAGTATTTTCCTGTTAACAGTTGTTGGTATGTCTGCCGTGTATAATGTATACAGTATTGGTCCTAGTACGCTTCCTTGCGGTACTCCTGCCTTGATATTCCTGATTTCTGAATATGCATCCTTTATTTTTACTATAAAGGTTCTATTGTTTAGGTAAGAACTGAGTAATTTGAAGATTTGTGTTGGGAATTGCTTTTTGATTGTTTGAAGGAGCTTTTCGTGGTTAACTTTGTCGAATGCTTTTTCGATGTCCATAAAGAGTGCCGTGCAATATTGTTTTGTTTCCAGTGCCTGTAGGATTTCATTCACGAGTCTGTGCATTTGTTCTATTGTGGAGTGTCTGTTTCTGAATCCAAATTGGTGGTCCGGTATTAGTCTTTCTTTTTCTATTATTGGTTTTAGGCGGTTATATATTACTTTTTCCAGCAGTTTGGAGAACGCAGGTAGTAATGATATTGGCCTGTAAGATGCAGTTAGGTGTGGGTTTTTGTTTGGTTTGAGTAACATTACGATCTGTGCTATTTTCCATAGTATAGGAAAGTACTGTATTCTTAGAATTGCGTTGAATATTATCGTTGTTAGTCTTATTGCCTTTGCGGGAAGGTTTTTTAAGATTTTTCCATTGATCAAGTCAAATCCTGGTGCTTTACTTGTCTTTGTTGCCTTAATTAAGTTTGTAACTTCTTGCGCTGTTGTGCTGAGTATGGTGCAGCGTTTATCAGTTGTGTTGCTGGCATTTTCCACTTCTTCGTTTGTTTGCCATCCGGGGATGCTGTTATTAATTTCATACGGCGAGAATATATTTTGTAGGTGCTTTGAGAATTCTTCTGCCTGCTCTTCGTTGCTTCTGGCCCATGTGTTGTCTATTTTTCTGATTGCTGGGATTGATTTTATTGTTTTCCTCGCTTTGTTAGTGACTTTCCATAGGGAGTAGTTGGTATTCTCATGCGGGGAGAGTGATTCGATGAATTTTGAGAATTCGTTATTACGATGTTCCCTTATTTTATTTTTTAATTCCTTTGCAAGTTTATTTAGGTTTTTCTTGTTTTCACGTGTTCTCTGTTTTTGCCATTTTGCTTTCGCTTTTCTTTTTTCCCTGATTTTGTCTAGGATGTCTTGCGGAATAATTTTTGTTTGCCTGCTATTTGATTCATAGGTGGTGGTTGCCCGCGCTGCTTCCTGTATTATTTCTGTCAAAGTTGCTACTGCCTGCTCAATGTGTTCGGGTGTTTTCAACGGGATATTGCAATTGATTTTGTTTTCAATTATTTCTTTGAAAGATTGCCAATTGGTGGTCTTATTGCATAGTGAATCTGTCCTGTTATAAAGTAGTGGTTTGCTTGTGTATTCTATTATAATTGGTGTATGGTCGGAGTTAAGCTCAAGGCTGGGTGTTACTTTTAATTTGCTTGCATTTAGTCCTTTTGTTATTGCAAAATCCAACAGGTCAGGTATTTTATTGAGATCTGTCGGCCAGTATGTTGGTTTTCCTGTAGATAGTACATTGAGGTTGTTGCTTCTGATGTATTTTTCTAATGTCTTATCTCTCGGCGTATTAATTCTCGAGCCCCATAATGTGTGCTTTGCGTTAAAGTCTCCCGCCGCTATGTATTTGTCGCCTAAGGATTGAAAGTACTCTTCCCATTTTTTAAGTGTCATTTTGTGTCTCGGAGGTACATATACTGCTAATATCTGGAAGTAATTGTCATTGGTTTGTATTGTGACGGTGGTTGCTTGTAAGTGTTCTTGATTTGTTTGACTATGAAGGTGATGCTTGATGTCATTTTTTATTATTACTGCAGTTCCTCCATGTGCTTTACCTGAGGAATGTTTGGTGTCGTAGATGGTGTGGTACGGAATTTTCATGTAACTTTTTAGAGTGAAATGTGTTTCTGAGACAAGTAGTATATCAATATTGTTTTTATACAAAAATGTTTTAATTTCGTGGACTCGCTGTTGCAAGCCATTGGAGTTCCAGGCTGCTATTTTCAACTTGTCCATTTCTATTTTTTACTTAGCAAGTTTGTGAGTAGTTGTAACATGATTGTTGTTTGTTGTACTTGTTGTCTTATTACTGTGTTTAACTCACTTATCATTTTTCCCAGCATTTCCATACCTTTAGTGGATTGTTTGAACATTTCTTTGATTTCTGTAGCGTCTTCGATGTTATTGCTTTGGTTCTGATTGTTTGTTACCGTTGCTTGGCTAATGTTTTTGGTTACTTGTGCGTAGCTTCGGTTACTTTGTGGGTCTATGTTACTGGTTATAGCGCTCGGTTCATGTTGTGCTTTCAAGGTCGTTTCATTTTCCGTTATACTTTGTTGTGGATGATAGTTATTGAATGTTCTGTTGCGAAGTGGTGGAAACAGTTTACGTTGTAATTGTTTCCTGATTTCGCATCCTTTATAGCTGGCTGGGTGGTTTCCGTTACAATTATAGCATCTAACTTGTTCTATTTTTCCTGTGTGTGGTCAGTGTATTGTTAGGTGATTTTTTGCACATTTAACACATGCCGGGCTTCTGTTACAATAGTTTTTTGTGTGGCCGTATTGTTGGCACCGCATGCATTGTGGTATTTCTTTTTTGTATCGAGGTGGTTCTACTGTTACAATTGTATTTAGCATCTTTTTTATTTCGTAAGTGTCCTTGTTATTGGGTCTGGGTTCGAGTTCTACTAAGAATAATGGTAGTGGTTGCTTCGTGTCATATCTTGTCATATTGTTTATTGTTCTTGTTTGATTTTTGCCAATTTTTGCTAATTCGTCGCTTAATTTTTTTGTGTTTGTTTTTGGATGTAATCAGCTTATGACTATTTTGTAGCTCCTTTCCGTTTTGAGCTGATACGTGTGGTATATGGCATTTTTTTCCTTTAGTTCTTTTATCACTTTCCTATAAGCTTCGGGGGTGTTTGTTTGTATTTTTACTTGTTCAAGTTTTGTTTGTTTTATGGTGTAGTTGTCCTTCCCGACTGTATTGTTTAGTAGTTTAATAAGAGGGTCTATTATTTGGGCCTCGACAAATATTGGTGGTGGTTTTAATATGTAAGCTGGTTTGGTTGTGGTTTTACTTATCGGGTCATTGTCGATTTCTTCCGTTAATGAGCTGAAGGAGTTTCTTAGAGGTAATTCTTGCAGCCATCGCTGCTTTTCTGTGTCTGGGTTTCCGGCAGCACTTGTGCCTGGAATTATTTTACGTTTTTTGCTTGTTTTTGCTAGTTTCCAGTTTTCGTCCTGGTAACTCCTTTCGTTGTCGTGACTGTGCTCCTCCAGTCTCCACTGCTCTTCTATTTCTTCTGTTTCCATGTCGTTTTGATTGTTACTATTTTGCTGTTGTTGTTTCGAGCCTGGTAATTCTAACGACCCATTTATATAGTACTTATCACCTATGGTTGCAATCTTAATTGTTGGTATTTGTTGCTGCATTTTTTGGCACTTTCACTTTTCTTAACACTATTCTCTTTCACTTGGCTGGAGCACTCGTTTGCTTACGCACATCTGTTCACCTCGGTTGCCCGAGCGGGTCTGACACCCCGCACTGACACGTATAGATCAGTTAGGTAACAAGCACGTTGCCGCTCTTTCCATACCACAGAATACAGGCGTGGTTACCACGTTTTCTTCTCTCGTTCTATTGAAAAATTATGTAGCAGGGCTAAGTAAGTGGTATTTAATACGTGGGATACAATCGTGTCCTTTCAGAACTGCTATTCAAAATGATGTTTCCACCAGAAACCATAACGAGACTAGTATCTGAGTTACGACCATATTCAATGTTATTGATTTTTTATTTCTCTTTCGTGTCTCCGTTTTTAAATTTGTTTATTAGAATAGCTGTAAAAAAAATTATCATTACTCATCTTAGTGATTACTTCTTCCTCCCTCGTACGTAGGAGCGTAAACGCGGAAACCATAGAAATGCAAGTCCGGTCGCTTAGACGTAGATTGGGTAAGATCGATTGAACGTCCGTATACAAAGACAATAGATAGACCTTAAAGGTGTACATATATTCGATATTGAAAATGTCTAATATCCAAAAGATGACATTCTTCAATATTCATACGAATATGTATCTTTCAGTTGCTAGTGGACCAAGTAACAATTTTAGAAACCATGACGCCGCTGGATTTTATGGCATTTAGAGACTACCTAACCCCAGCTTCGGGTTTTCAATCGCTACAGTTTCGTTTATTAGAGAATAAGTTGGGTGTGAAACAGGAGCACAGAGTCAAGTATAATCAAAGTTACGCCAGGGCGTTCGGAAGGGATCCAAAAGCTATCGAGGCGATTAAACGTTCGGAAGATGAACCTAGTCTCAGTTGCCTTGTTCAGAAATGGTTAGCAAGGACACCGGGTCTAGAACCTCATGACTTTGATTTCTGAGGGAAATACAAAAAATCCGTCGAGGAACTCCTCGTCGAGCAGGAGCAACTTGCTCAAGTAATCATTTGCTTTACGTATGCAAATAACTTCATGTTGGAGAAGCGCTGCTAATGCGTCCTCGTTGTTTTCATAGAAACATACGAAGGAACAAGTCAGAAATTATCATTTGGCAAATGTACGTTCTCGGAGAGCAGTATTCGAGACGATCTTCAACGAATCTCTTCATAATGCGCTCGTATCTCGAGGAGAGAGAAAATTCGCGTTCGGCGCTCTTGAAGGTGCGGTGATGATTACGTTATACCGCGACGAACAAAGGTTTAGTCAACCTCATCAAATTTTGACCGCATTAATGGATATCGATTCTCTAATTACCAAATGGAGGTGTGAGAAAAAGTATTTACTTGATCTAAGCATTTTATAAGTGGGTAAAATACTTGAATTTCTTTTTTGCCCGCCAGATAATCATGTTCTGATGGTTCAAAGAATGATTGGCTCCCAACAACTTGAAACCGGAGGATCTTCGGGATATCAATACTTAAAATCTACTTTAAGGTTGGTATATTTGTTTTTATGCTTTTATGAAAAATATTCTAAATGGTGTGTTTCACTAATAACTTATATTTTTCGTTGACAGTGACCGGTACAAAGTATTTTTAGACATTTAATTTGTCCACATTTTTGATACCTCGCCATATGATTCCGCCGTTAACGAAACAAATGAAGACAAAATTATCCATTGACTGTAACGGATGGAATCCTGATGATAATCAAAACAATTCTGGATGTACAGTGGATGATATATAAAAAAATAAGTATGGCCCGATACCGTGAATGTCAAGATACCTATGTAGGATGGGTAATGAAGTATGAAACGCATAAATATATAGAAACGGCGACATAAATCTCTATTTTATTTTATTTTACTTTAACATATATATACTAGAATATTTGTAAAAAAAATATACAAATTGCCGCAATTGTATAACAAATATTGGAAATATAATCTTATGAATGTTATTGTTATTAATATTATAGTCGCTTTCTAACACATCTATACATCTTAGGATCGATATATAAAATACTTTCTTCAAACATCTCCATCAATATCGACCACCTTAAAGAATATCTAATGACGAAACTTGATTCGCTATGCCTGTTAACAAAAAACAAGATTCGATATAAAATTAATAATAAATATATATTTTTTCCATTATGTGTAAATGGAAGATAAGAAACCCATACCGCATAGATTATTGCCTATTCCTATGTACATATAACCTTTATCGCCGAAGTTTGTTCCCCATGAATTTTTTATAATATAATGTGGTATGGCAGCTAATTTGTCGTATCCTATTATCTGTACAGCGTGATTCAAATTATCAAAGGAACCATCGCAGTGATATTGTATTACACCACCTAAATAATTTTGCCAAGATAAAGCGTTTACTGCTGCCGCCACTGGTCCATGAGTGGCCACTGTTATCAATAGCTCGTCTTCTGCATCTACAAAACTAAAGTCCGTTAAACCTTTAATCTTCTTAACGGGAAACGCTGCAGGTGAATATTATTCGTTACAGATAATCGTAGATAACATCTATTTAATTGGACAAATAAATGAAAACATTTTATCCAAATTTTAATTTAGCAAATTTTCGTTAACTTTTCAAATAACTTTTCGTTCAATTAGATTCGCAAGAAGAAGCTATGATTCTTTCACAATAGTATCGCCGCATACATGTCATACGAATAACATTAACCGGTTAGATTATGTAAGAAAGGCATTTATAGCTAATTATACATGTACAAAACAACACACATTTATGCCATAATACGTTACGTCTCATCCCTTTTACCGATTGAGAATGTCTAATACTTAAATATAATCTTTCATTTGAAATTGTTAATGTCATGTAGCATATAATGCAATTTTCTTACTTATCACAATTAAAATCCCGTATTTTTACACCAGATGCCTTGTCTATCATTCTGCAACAACGATATCTTAAAATTAATTGTTGTCCGTGTTCCATATCCTTTAAATATATTTTTATTTATTTTAATATACTTACTTCCCGAGTTTACACATACTCGTCTTTCCTACAAGCGGATAAGTTGATTCTTGAAATATTTGAACTTTAGACGCTAACAACCACGAGAGCGAGCTACATATGTCCCCACCCTCGCATCCAAAATTACTGTTTTTCGCACAGTCAATCATCTATCAAAGAAATCAGAAAAGAAAGATTTTTACCTTCATTTTTTTTTTTTTTTTTATTATAATTAAGAACATATATTAAATATCCTACTTCTTGTACGCTCAGCATATACAAAGTGCCATTTTTGATTGCATACATCGATTCAATCACTTCAACGGTACTGAAAGCCCAACAAGCACCACAAGATCCTTGACTTCGTACTGGCGTAATTACTCCTTTATCTCTCCAATCGAATCTTAAAGGTATACTAACCGATTTTTTCACCCGGTTAGTAGATTGCAACAAATGATGTCGGCGATAATAAGATTCGTTCACGTGCTTCACTCCTAACGAATTATTTATTTATTCACATTAAATATCTATGCTGTATCATGACTTGTTTGTTCATATCAATGTAATGAAATCAATATCACAAAAGTTTTAGTATGAACTTGTTTTAATTTGAATTTCGTGTTTCAAGATTGCTTTTAAAGAATCGTGTTACCTTTCAAAAGATTTTATTGCTCACCTCTTGCTGGTAAGTCAGGTAAGAGAGTTAGCGACAGAAATTCATCTTCTGACATATCAGAAAATTCGGTGAGTCCATAATAAGCGCTTTCTTGTGATGGTCGAAGACCATTCATCTTTTCTATATGCCGCAATGACTTCTGCAATAGAAACATAGTTAACTTTATGTGCTCTATTTAGTTTCAGTTTAGTTTGAAA
This sequence comes from Bombus sylvestris, assembly GCA_911622165.2. Taxonomy (NCBI): domain Eukaryota; kingdom Metazoa; phylum Arthropoda; class Insecta; order Hymenoptera; family Apidae; genus Bombus; species Bombus sylvestris. The sequence continues at coordinate 6,247,069 of OU443149.1, read as the reverse complement.
ACATAATTTACTGTTTTCTTTATTTTGTTACACACGCGCGTTCTATCATAAGCATTGGGTAACTTTTAGTTTTATCAAACATGATGTTGCTTGATAATAACTTCTAGATTTTCTAATTGATTCTCAATTCTCTAAACATAGTTAATATTACGTTATCAAACTGGTCCATTTTTCATCTAAATGAATGTCATCATTTCGAAAATTTATAAACAATAAAATAGATAAAAATAAAACAGGAGTGATCCGTATGGACGCGGGAAATTTTCAAAACCTACACTCAGTAACCAATGTGTCATAGTCAATAATTACAATCATGCGAATTACTTTACCGATTATATAGTAGTTTCACGAACAGTAATCTCTTGTAGCTTACCCGAAATCGCTTAAACCGTTCATCGTATTCCGTTGGATCGTTTCTATAAGATTTATTATAGCGTATGACATAATTCTGAAAAAGCTTAACATCTCCGTTGCTAGTATCAGGGCTCACCCTAATGGGTATCGCCAAAAAACATAAACTCACTACCAACACTATAACTGCCACTGTCCTCCACTCCATATTGAGGGTACAACATAATTACGAAGCAAGGTACTTCACGACAAAGCAACTAAACATATACACATGTATATCTTTATTGCATCACTCAATATAATGTACGTACATAACGTTCATCTAAAGGTGTATCACAATATGTATGTGTATGTTGATAGCACCAGGACCGTAAGAAGTAAATTTAATTAGTATCGTAAATGCTGGTCAATATATTCATAATTTCTGAATAAAGAAAAGTAACTGCCAAATACTGCAATATTTATACTTTTGCAATAGTTCTTTATATAACATGACATTCCAAAGTGTTCTTTCGTTACATTTATGCTGTTACATTACTGTTTCACCTAAAATTGTAATCAACATTATATTTGTTCTTTTTTTACATACAAACAGGCTGCTCGTTGGTGGTAAGGGTTATCGAGTGAACTTATCGTTTAACGACTCGCATATATGTTTTAAGATAATTATTCCACAGAATGCATTTAGGTATTTCGCCGTGTATTGTACGTAAAAGTACGTTCGAAAGATCTAGTGTTTTCCCTAACTTCCTTCTAGACTCAGGAATCTGCTAGTAATATTAAACTACTTCTATTTAAATTTTCTCACATTGAAAAAGAACGTTAACATTTTTTGTGAAAAAAGGATATCTCCCGTCAATATTTATAACCAATATCTTTTTACCAGGAACAATAATTTAATGCTCGCATGATATCATGCGCCACGTGCAAGCGTATCGTTTCCGCTTCCAGTTGCGCTTTCTCCGTTTTCGACTCCTTTCGTACTATCTGTGTTAAACATGGACAGCCGTTCTATCTCGAAGAAAAGGAAGGTTTGTTATATTTTTATAATTTATGTCTAATGATTTGTAAAGATACGATGTCCGCTATGACTATTAAAGTTACATAAGAAATATTTTGTCCAAAAGCAAACATAAATAAATCATACGTACGAAATGAATACTTTCGCGGTGTTTTCGTTCGATACACGTGACCTACGCCTTATGTCTCGAACATTTTTAATATAGCGCTTCCATGGACGTTGAAGTAATTTATGTACATTATCACGTTAAACGAAATACGTTAGTCAATGTTCTACTTTATATTTGGTTAAATTACGTTTATGTCAGTAGACGCGTACTTACTGGTTAATTTGCAACCTATCAGAATCGTATATATCGAATGTAATTATTTATTGAATATCTCTGTTTCTTAGTTTGTCGGAGACGGAGTCTTCAAAGCCGAATTAAACGAGTTTTTAACTCGAGAACTCTCGGAGGATGGCTATTCAGGGGTAGAGGTACGTGTCACTCCTCATCGTACAGAAATTATACTGCTGGCAACCCATACACAAAGCGTTCTCGGAGAAAAGGGTCGAAGAATCAGGGAGTTAACGTCCGTGGTTCAAAAAAGATTCAACTTTAAAGAAGCGCAAAACATTGAGTTATATGCTGAGAAAGTTGCGACTCGTGGTCTTTGCGCTATCGCGCAAGCTGAATCTCTCCGTTTCAAATTGATCGGAGGTTTAGCTGTACGCAGGTTAGTTTAAACATTTATATAAGTTATGTAAACTTCTTGTGCATAAATTGTACTATGTGTATACAATTACAAGAGCCTGCTATGGAGTCCTGCGCTTTATTATGGAGTCAGGAGCAAAGGGTTGCGAAGTGGTTGTCAGTGGCAAATTGCGTGGACAGAGAGCAAAGTCCATGAAATTCGTTGATGGTTTGATGATTCATTCTGGGGAGCCAACCAACGAATATGTAAATACAGCAACCCGCCATGTCCTTCTTCGACAAGGTATGTCTGGCGACAAATTAATGGAAAAAAACAGGTTCTAACTTAATTTATTATTTCTTGTTAGGCGTACTCGGTATCAAAGTGAAGATTATGCTACCGTATGATCCGCATGGCAAGACGGGACCCAAAAACCCACTCCCAGATTCTGTCTCCATCGTCGAACCAAAAGACGAAGTGTTTCCTACGCAACCAACATCCGAAGTGAAGGCATCGTAGGATTTGCCGCAACCAATACCGCTTGCGGTGTAATTTATATGTAAATGTAAATGTAAATGAACTTTATTGTAAATAGTTATTTAGGATAATTTCTAGATAATGAAGTAAGATTCGTTTGTAATAAAATTATTTTAAAGTATGTTTTAGGAATAACTACGACTGAGACAATTATCCACTTGTAAATACCGATTTTACCAGGAAATCCATAGAATGATCCATATTTGTATGAAATAATAAAAAAAATTATTTAATATGCTTTCAATGCCCATTGATCCTTTCCCGAAAAAAGTGGAGGGGGTCAGTGTGAACGAACAAAGAAGTTTCAAAAAATACGAAAATATTTCTGGTAATATGAAGTATTACGTGTTATAGCATATAAAGCGTCCCCCATTTTTAATTCACTGAGTTTAAAAGTAGATGCATTTATACAATTAAAGATTAAAATATATAAAATGATCTGTCTTTTATTGCAATTCACGCGAATAGAATATTTATACTTTTGCAATAGTTCTTTATATAACATGACATTCCAAAGTGTTCTTTCGTTACATTTATGCTGTTACATTACTGTTTCACCTAAAATTGTAATCAACATTATATTTGTTCTTTTTTTACATACAAACAGGCTGCTCGTTGGTGGTAAGGGTTATCGAGTGAACTTATCGTTTAACGACTCGCATATATGTTTTAAGATAATTATTCCACAGAATGCATTTAGGTATTTCGCCGTGTATTGTACGTAAAAGTACGTTCGAAAGATCTAGTGTTTTCCCTAACTTCCTTCTAGACTCAGGATTCTGCTAGTAATATTAAACTACTTCTATTTAAATTTTCTCACATTGAAAAAGAACGTTAACATTTTTTGTGAAAAAAGGATATCTCCCGTCAATATTTATAACCAATATCTTTTTACCAGGAACAATAATTTAATGCTCGCATGATATCATGCGCCACGTGCAAGCGTATCGTTTCCGCTTCCAGTTGCGCTTTCTCCGTTTTCGACTCCTTTCGTACTATCTGTGTTAAACATGGACAGCCGTTCTATCTCGAAGAAAAGGAAGGTTTGCTATATTTTTATAATTTATGTCTAATGATTTGTAAAGATACGATGTCCGCTATGACTATTAAAGTTACATAAGAAATATTTTGTCCAAAAGCAAACATAAATAAATCATACGTACGAAATGAATACTTTCGCGGTGTTTTCGTTCGATACACGTGACCTACGCCTTATGTCTCGAACATTTTTAATATAGCGCTTCCATGGACGTTGAAGTAATTTATGTACATTATCACGTTAAACGAAATACGTTAGTCAATGTTCTACTTTATATTTGGTTAAATTACGTTTATGTCAGTAGACGCGTACTTACTGGTTAATTTGCAACCTATCAGAATCGTATATATCGAATGTAATTATTTATTGAATATCTCTGTTTCTTAGTTTGTCGGAGACGGAGTCTTCAAAGCCGAATTAAACGAGTTTTTAACTCGAGAACTCTCGGAGGATGGCTATTCAGGGGTAGAGGTACGTGTCACTCCTCATCGTACAGAAATTATACTGCTGGCAACCCATACACAAAGCGTTCTCGGAGAAAAGGGTCGAAGAATCAGGGAGTTAACGTCCGTGGTTCAAAAAAGATTCAACTTTAAAGAAGCGCAAAACATTGAGTTATATGCTGAGAAAGTTGCGACTCGTGGTCTTTGCGCTATCGCGCAAGCTGAATCTCTCCGTTTCAAATTGATCGGAGGTTTAGCTGTACGCAGGTTAGTTTAAACATTTATATAAGTTATGTAAACTTCTTGTGCATAAATTGTACTATGTGTATACAATTACAAGAGCCTGCTATGGAGTCCTGCGCTTTATTATGGAGTCAGGAGCAAAGGGTTGCGAAGTGGTTGTCAGTGGCAAATTGCGTGGACAGAGAGCAAAGTCCATGAAATTCGTTGATGGTTTGATGATTCATTCTGGGGAGCCAACCAACGAATATGTAAATACAGCAACCCGCCATGTCCTTCTTCGACAAGGTATGTCTGGCGACAAATTAATGGAAAAAAACAGGTTCTAACTTAATTTATTATTTCTTGTTAGGCGTACTCGGTATCAAAGTGAAGATTATGCTACCGTATGATCCGCATGGCAAGACGGGACCCAAAAACCCACTCCCAGATTCTGTCTCCATCGTCGAACCAAAAGACGAAGTGTTTCCTACGCAACCAACATCCGAAGTGAAGGCATCGTAGGATTTGCCGCAACCAATACCGCTTGCGGTGTAATTTATATGTAAATGTAAATGTAAATGAACTTTATTGTAAATAGTTATTTAGGATAATTTCTAGATAATGAAGTAAGATTCGTTTGTAATAAAATTATTTTAAAGTATGTTTTAGGAATAACTACGACTGAGACAATTATCCACTTGTAAATACCGATTTTACCAGGAAATCCATAGAATGATCCATATTTGTATGAAATAATAAAAAAAATTATTTAATATGCTTTCAATGCCCATTGATCCTTTCCCGAAAAAAGTGGAGGGGGTCAGTGTGAACGAACAAAGAAGTTTCAAAAAATACGAAAATATTTCTGGTAATATGAAGTATTACGTGTTATAGCATATAAAGCGTCCCCCATTTTTAATTCACTGAGTTTAAAAGTAGATGCATTTATACAATTAAAGATTAAAATATATAAAATGATCTGTCTTTTATTGCAATTCACGCGAATAGAATATTTATACTTTTGCAATAGTTCTTTATATAACATGACATTCCAAAGTGTTCTTTCGTTACATTTATGCTGTTACATTACTGTTTCACCTAAAATTGTAATCAACATTATATTTGTTCTTTTTTTACATACAAACAGGCTGCTCGTTGGTGGTAAGGGTTATCGAGTGAACTTATCGTTTAACGACTCGCATATATGTTTTAAGATAATTATTCCACAGAATGCATTTAGGTATTTCGCCGTGTATTGTACGTAAAAGTACGTTCGAAAGATCTAGTGTTTTCCCTAACTTCCTTCTAGACTCAGGATTCTGCTAGTAATATTAAACTACTTCTATTTAAATTTTCTCACATTGAAAAAGAACGTTAACATTTTTTGTGAAAAAAGGATATCTCCCGTCAATATTTATAACCAATATCTTTTTACCAGGAACAATAATTTAATGCTCGCATGATATCATGCGCCACGTGCAAGCGTATCGTTTCCGCTTCCAGTTGCGCTTTCTCCGTTTTCGACTCCTTTCGTACTATCTGTGTTAAACATGGACAGCCGTTCTATCTCGAAGAAAAGGAAGGTTTGCTATATTTTTATAATTTATGTCTAATGATTTGTAAAGATACGATGTCCGCTATGACTATTAAAGTTACATAAGAAATATTTTGTCCAAAAGCAAACATAAATAAATCATACGTACGAAATGAATACTTTCGCGGTGTTTTCGTTCGATACACGTGACCTACGCCTTATGTCTCGAACATTTTTAATATAGCGCTTCCATGGACGTTGAAGTAATTTATGTACATTATCACGTTAAACGAAATACGTTAGTCAATGTTCTACTTTATATTTGGTTAAATTACGTTTATGTCAGTAGACGCGTACTTACTGGTTAATTTGCAACCTATCAGAATCGTATATATCGAATGTAATTATTTATTGAATATCTCTGTTTCTTAGTTTGTCGGAGACGGAGTCTTCAAAGCCGAATTAAACGAGTTTTTAACTCGAGAACTCTCGGAGGATGGCTATTCAGGGGTAGAGGTACGTGTCACTCCTCATCGTACAGAAATTATACTGCTGGCAACCCATACACAAAGCGTTCTCGGAGAAAAGGGTCGAAGAATCAGGGAGTTAACGTCCGTGGTTCAAAAAAGATTCAACTTTAAAGAAGCGCAAAACATTGAGTTATATGCTGAGAAAGTTGCGACTCGTGGTCTTTGCGCTATCGCGCAAGCTGAATCTCTCCGTTTCAAATTGATCGGAGGTTTAGCTGTACGCAGGTTAGTTTAAACATTTATATAAGTTATGTAAACTTCTTGTGCATAAATTGTACTATGTGTATACAATTACAAGAGCCTGCTATGGAGTCCTGCGCTTTATTATGGAGTCAGGAGCAAAGGGTTGCGAAGTGGTTGTCAGTGGCAAATTGCGTGGACAGAGAGCAAAGTCCATGAAATTCGTTGATGGTTTGATGATTCATTCTGGGGAGCCAACCAACGAATATGTAAATACAGCAACCCGCCATGTCCTTCTTCGACAAGGTATGTCTGGCGACAAATTAATGGAAAAAAACAGGTTCTAACTTAATTTATTATTTCTTGTTAGGCGTACTCGGTATCAAAGTGAAGATTATGCTACCGTATGATCCGCATGGCAAGACGGGACCCAAAAACCCACTCCCAGATTCTGTCTCCATCGTCGAACCAAAAGACGAAGTGTTTCCTACGCAACCAACATCCGAAGTGAAGGCATCGTAGGATTTGCCGCAACCAATACCGCTTGCGGTGTAATTTATATGTAAATGTAAATGTAAATGAACTTTATTGTAAATAGTTATTTAGGATAATTTCTAGATAATGAAGTAAGATTCGTTTGTAATAAAATTATTTTAAAGTATGTTTTAGGAATAACTACGACTGAGACAATTATCCACTTGTAAATACCGATTTTACCAGGAAATCCATAGAATGATCCATATTTGTATGAAATAATAAAAAAAATTATTTAATATGCTTTCAATGCCCATTGATCCTTTCCCGAAAAAAGTGGAGGGGGTCAGTGTGAACGAACAAAGAAGTTTCAAAAAATACGAAAATATTTCTGGTAATATGAAGTATTACGTGTTATAGCATATAAAGCGTCCCCCATTTTTAATTCACTGAGTTTAAAAGTAGATGCATTTATACAATTAAAGATTAAAATATATAAAATGATCTGTCTTTTATTGCAATTCACGCGAATAGAATATTTATACTTTTGCAATAGTTCTTTATATAACATGACATTCCAAAGTGTTCTTTCGTTACATTTATGCTGTTACATTACTGTTTCACCTAAAATTGTAATCAACATTATATTTGTTCTTTTTTTACATACAAACAGGCTGCTCGTTGGTGGTAAGGGTTATCGAGTGAACTTATCGTTTAACGACTCGCATATATGTTTTAAGATAATTATTCCACAGAATGCATTTAGGTATTTCGCCGTGTATTGTACGTAAAAGTACGTTCGAAAGATCTAGTGTTTTCCCTAACTTCCTTCTAGACTCAGGATTCTGCTAGTAATATTAAACTACTTCTATTTAAATTTTCTCACATTGAAAAAGAACGTTAACATTTTTTGTGAAAAAAGGATATCTCCCGTCAATATTTATAACCAATATCTTTTTACCAGGAACAATAATTTAATGCTCGCATGATATCATGCGCCACGTGCAAGCGTATCGTTTCCGCTTCCAGTTGCGCTTTCTCCGTTTTCGACTCCTTTCGTACTATCTGTGTTAAACATGGACAGCCGTTCTATCTCGAAGAAAAGGAAGGTTTGCTATATTTTTATAATTTATGTCTAATGATTTGTAAAGATACGATGTCCGCTATGACTATTAAAGTTACATAAGAAATATTTTGTCCAAAAGCAAACATAAATAAATCATACGTACGAAATGAATACTTTCGCGGTGTTTTCGTTCGATACACGTGACCTACGCCTTATGTCTCGAACATTTTTAATATAGCGCTTCCATGGACGTTGAAGTAATTTATGTACATTATCACGTTAAACGAAATACGTTAGTCAATGTTCTACTTTATATTTGGTTAAATTACGTTTATGTCAGTAGACGCGTACTTACTGGTTAATTTGCAACCTATCAGAATCGTATATATCGAATGTAATTATTTATTGAATATCTCTGTTTCTTAGTTTGTCGGAGACGGAGTCTTCAAAGCCGAATTAAACGAGTTTTTAACTCGAGAACTCTCGGAGGATGGCTATTCAGGGGTAGAGGTACGTGTCACTCCTCATCGTACAGAAATTATACTGCTGGCAACCCATACACAAAGCGTTCTCGGAGAAAAGGGTCGAAGAATCAGGGAGTTAACGTCCGTGGTTCAAAAAAGATTCAACTTTAAAGAAGCGCAAAACATTGAGTTATATGCTGAGAAAGTTGCGACTCGTGGTCTTTGCGCTATCGCGCAAGCTGAATCTCTCCGTTTCAAATTGATCGGAGGTTTAGCTGTACGCAGGTTAGTTTAAACATTTATATAAGTTATGTAAACTTCTTGTGCATAAATTGTACTATGTGTATACAATTACAAGAGCCTGCTATGGAGTCCTGCGCTTTATTATGGAGTCAGGAGCAAAGGGTTGCGAAGTGGTTGTCAGTGGCAAATTGCGTGGACAGAGAGCAAAGTCCATGAAATTCGTTGATGGTTTGATGATTCATTCTGGGGAGCCAACCAACGAATATGTAAATACAGCAACCCGCCATGTCCTTCTTCGACAAGGTATGTCTGGCGACAAATTAATGGAAAAAAACAGGTTCTAACTTAATTTATTATTTCTTGTTAGGCGTACTCGGTATCAAAGTGAAGATTATGCTACCGTATGATCCGCATGGCAAGACGGGACCCAAAAACCCACTCCCAGATTCTGTCTCCATCGTCGAACCAAAAGACGAAGTGTTTCCTACGCAACCAACATCCGAAGTGAAGGCATCGTAGGATTTGCCGCAACCAATACCGCTTGCGGTGTAATTTATATGTAAATGTAAATGTAAATGAACTTTATTGTAAATAGTTATTTAGGATAATTTCTAGATAATGAAGTAAGATTCGTTTGTAATAAAATTATTTTAAAGTATGTTTTAGGAATAACTACGACTGAGACAATTATCCACTTGTAAATACCGATTTTACCAGGAAATCCATAGAATGATCCATATTTGTATGAAATAATAAAAAAAATTATTTAATATGCTTTCAATGCCCATTGATCCTTTCCCGAAAAAAGTGGAGGGGGTCAGTGTGAACGAACAAAGAAGTTTCAAAAAATACGAAAATATTTCTGGTAATATGAAGTATTACGTGTTATAGCATATAAAGCGTCCCCCATTTTTAATTCACTGAGTTTAAAAGTAGATGCATTTATACAATTAAAGATTAAAATATATAAAATGATCTGTCTTTTATTGCAATTCACGCGAATAGAATATTTATACTTTTGCAATAGTTCTTTATATAACATGACATTCCAAAGTGTTCTTTCGTTACATTTATGCTGTTACATTACTGTTTCACCTAAAATTGTAATCAACATTATATTTGTTCTTTTTTTACATACAAACAGGCTGCTCGTTGGTGGTAAGGGTTATCGAGTGAACTTATCGTTTAACGACTCGCATATATGTTTTAAGATAATTATTCCACAGAATGCATTTAGGTATTTCGCCGTGTATTGTACGTAAAAGTACGTTCGAAAGATCTAGTGTTTTCCCTAACTTCCTTCTAGACTCAGGATTCTGCTAGTAATATTAAACTACTTCTATTTAAATTTTCTCACATTGAAAAAGAACGTTAACATTTTTTGTGAAAAAAGGATATCTCCCGTCAATATTTATAACCAATATCTTTTTACCAGGAACAATAATTTAATGCTCGCATGATATCATGCGCCACGTGCAAGCGTATCGTTTCCGCTTCCAGTTGCGCTTTCTCCGTTTTCGACTCCTTTCGTACTATCTGTGTTAAACATGGACAGCCGTTCTATCTCGAAGAAAAGGAAGGTTTGCTATATTTTTATAATTTATGTCTAATGATTTGTAAAGATACGATGTCCGCTATGACTATTAAAGTTACATAAGAAATATTTTGTCCAAAAGCAAACATAAATAAATCATACGTACGAAATGAATACTTTCGCGGTGTTTTCGTTCGATACACGTGACCTACGCCTTATGTCTCGAACATTTTTAATATAGCGCTTCCATGGACGTTGAAGTAATTTATGTACATTATCACGTTAAACGAAATACGTTAGTCAATGTTCTACTTTATATTTGGTTAAATTACGTTTATGTCAGTAGACGCGTACTTACTGGTTAATTTGCAACCTATCAGAATCGTATATATCGAATGTAATTATTTATTGAATATCTCTGTTTCTTAGTTTGTCGGAGACGGAGTCTTCAAAGCCGAATTAAACGAGTTTTTAACTCGAGAACTCTCGGAGGATGGCTATTCAGGGGTAGAGGTACGTGTCACTCCTCATCGTACAGAAATTATACTGCTGGCAACCCATACACAAAGCGTTCTCGGAGAAAAGGGTCGAAGAATCAGGGAGTTAACGTCCGTGGTTCAAAAAAGATTCAACTTTAAAGAAGCGCAAAACATTGAGTTATATGCTGAGAAAGTTGCGACTCGTGGTCTTTGCGCTATCGCGCAAGCTGAATCTCTCCGTTTCAAATTGATCGGAGGTTTAGCTGTACGCAGGTTAGTTTAAACATTTATATAAGTTATGTAAACTTCTTGTGCATAAATTGTACTATGTGTATACAATTACAAGAGCCTGCTATGGAGTCCTGCGCTTTATTATGGAGTCAGGAGCAAAGGGTTGCGAAGTGGTTGTCAGTGGCAAATTGCGTGGACAGAGAGCAAAGTCCATGAAATTCGTTGATGGTTTGATGATTCATTCTGGGGAGCCAACCAACGAATATGTAAATACAGCAACCCGCCATGTCCTTCTTCGACAAGGTATGTCTGGCGACAAATTAATGGAAAAAAACAGGTTCTAACTTAATTTATTATTTCTTGTTAGGCGTACTCGGTATCAAAGTGAAGATTATGCTACCGTATGATCCGCATGGCAAGACGGGACCCAAAAACCCACTCCCAGATTCTGTCTCCATCGTCGAACCAAAAGACGAAGTGTTTCCTACGCAACCAACATCCGAAGTGAAGGCATCGTAGGATTTGCCGCAACCAATACCGCTTGCGGTGTAATTTATATGTAAATGTAAATGTAAATGAACTTTATTGTAAATAGTTATTTAGGATAATTTCTAGATAATGAAGTAAGATTCGTTTGTAATAAAATTATTTTAAAGTATGTTTTAGGAATAACTACGACTGAGACAATTATCCACTTGTAAATACCGATTTTACCAGGAAATCCATAGAATGAGCCAGTTTGAGAACGTATAGACGAAACATCGTTCTGAACTAAACCAACGAAAGAAAGAGGCGATTTTAAAGAACAAGTCGTGCGAAATTGGGAATGAAAAAGCCAATGTGCGAGTGCGACCAGGTTCGAGCAATACCTCCGTGGATTATGGAAATTGACGAAGAAGCGGGTAGAATTTGTGAATAGGTTGCGACCGACGAATCGTTGGTTCCCGTCGAACTGGGACTGGTCTGTGGAGGAGAGCAAATAGAAAAGAAAAAGAAAAAAAAAAGAGAAAAAAATAGCAGGCAGCCAGATACGGGGGGAAAAATCGAGAAAACGGAGGAATGCACGCGACCAAGATGGCTGCGCATTGTGTGCACTTGATAGAGAGAAAGAGAGACAGAAGGCACGAAACAGGAATGGAAGCCGTGGTAGAATGGGGATAATTGCGTTGGAAATGCAGCAAGGCTCCTCCCCTTATTCAAACCTAAAAGCTGCAACTGCAAGTGCCAAGCTGCTCACTTTACGGCGCGCACACAACACGTTCGGCCACTGGCGACGCAAATGTGTAACCCGTCACACCGGTGCTCCGCCTTGTATCCACAAGCGTGGAATTCGAGGGAATGCCGAGGAATCCGACCCTTTACGCACCGATCGATCGCGTTCCTGTATGATACGACGACTGTTTCTTCGCCCTTTCGTGGCACGGTTGATTATTTTCATGCCTCGGAATTCTTCAATTATTAATTAAAATATTTGTGCAATTACGCGTTGATGCACACATGTAAACTGAGTAAAAGTTTCTACTATCGTGAAAAAATTAGATCTGACTAACCTTTCGTGCATCGGTGAATAGCATTTTGTAACGAGATAGGAATGTCGTGCCCTTCCGTGGCATTACCACTTTTTCTGGTTTTAACTTTGTTTATCATTCATTACATGTAATTGTATAATAATATGTTTGGAAAAAGTACAAGTTCCTATTAACGTGGTAAATAAAAACTGGCCGATCGCATTTTCCGATGAAGTAGCGATTTCTCCTGAGTTCTTTCGGTTTGTGCAGTCACCATCGCCATTTCTTTTGTCTCGAGAAATTCGTTTATTACATATATAGAATTACATATACGTTAATACATGCGTAATACGTTCCAAGAAAATTTCTACTGTAACTTAGAAAATATAAAGGTTTGGCGAATACTTTATAGAAGAACTAATTTTCTTTGTGAATGTTTGTTATGTTAATGTATTGGCTAGTATACTGTTTTAATTAAGTAACAAAGTGCTTACATCAGCATACTTGAGTGCTTTCTACTGGTTGATCGATTAATTCTTTAGATACTATCGATAATTTATTCTACTTAGTCAGATAGTTTTTCACTGACTCATAAATTTAATTAATAGCAATCGTAAGCGTTAGTTTTATCGGGTGTGTGATTTTCGTCCCTAGTGGATACTCGGATAACGTTTTCAAATAGCTACGCGACATCTACACGCTGACTTATTTATCAACCGAGTAATATGCCAGTCACTGATAATGTCGAGCAACTTTTTTACCACTGGCACTGACTGAATACAGGATAGACCGCACATTATATGAAACCTCGTGTCTCACGTTCTGAAATACCGACCTCGACAAAAGCCAGTGTGTTTGTTACGCCCTCTACGATTTGCTACGACGTATATAAGAATTGTAATGAATTCAATCATCGAAGATGATAAAAATAGACTTGTTGTTTTACGAGACACCGTATTATTGACCGAAGATTGGATATACGAGACATTAAATAGGACCATTGATTAAAGACAGAACAGACGTGACACTGAATAGAATTCCGCGTCTCATTTTCTGAAATACCGACCTCGAAAAAAAATCAGAGTATTTTTCGTGCCCTCTATAATTTATAAAGTTATGTCACGATCATTGTAATTGTTTAAATTAATGATTTCTTTCATTTTATCTAATACTAACTAAGTTTTTGAAATATTTTAAATGGTATTTTTCAGTGACATATGAAAATGATGAAAATGATAAGAAACTCAACTTATTCCCTCGTTGAATACGAAAAAGCATTTTTGTATTATGTCTACTCTGCACTACGTTTGTGATAAGGAATGATAAAATGCAAGACTGCGATTCTATAGACTCGTCGGTAACTACCGATTACTCATAACTATTTAAAACAACTGTCCTCTCATATTTATAAAAATAAAATCGCGAATGCAGCCAATTAGCTCATATTACTTGCTATATAACTCATAATTGTATCATATTTATAATATGATACAATTAGTAATTATATGTCAAATAATAATGAGTCCCAGGTCTCACCACGAGGAGGTTGCTGCATGTGGAGACCCACGCTGAAAACAAATTTCAATTAAATCTTGAATTAATCGTACAACGCGATATGAGACCCTACTAAACCATAACGTTCATTCTATTCGAACATATTTCCTATCTAATTCAATAAACCTACAATAAATCTGCAATAACAAGAAAGAAAAGGAAGCATCTTATGGAATAAATGTACCTTTCAATATCTTCAATACATTTGATGTACCTTGAGGTAACGTACATCTCTCTTGCAGGTCTTATGCAGAGCCCTGGAAAAAGCTTAAATTCACATTAGTTTCATCGAAACTTAAAGTTCTTTATAGACCCTACCTACATCAAAATTAAAGTTTTCCTGATTTGACTCTATGACTATAAAAAAATTTAAACGTTTCTTTCTAACACTAACCTGCGCGAAGTTCTATAGTTTTCTTATTAGCCCTATCTATTAGCAATTTAAACATATCTTTTTAGGGATCCCATATATCTAATGACATAATGTTCTGAACTAAGTTTAAGTAGAAATTGACTTCCTGTCTGTAAAAATCTAAACTCGTTCAAGAATACTCATATAAAAATCGAAATATTTGAAGGAAAAGGAATGGGATATTGTATGTGTAGGATATTGTACGGGACATGTCCTCTTTCGTTGGTTCTCCGATGGTATCTGAAACAAACTCAAATAGGATAAGGTTTAGTAGAATTTTACAAGAATTTTACAGTTATAATTCACAGCAGATAAGAATAAGTGTACTTTCTAGAAGTTGATAAATCTACAACAAACTTATTTATTTTATTAGTATTAGTATGATAGAAAAAAGGTGAAAGTTGAAGAGAGAACGTTTTAGACATAAAAAAAAAGATTAAATTATAAAAATAAATCATAGTATTTTCTTATATATCCACCATTTTATCATATTAATCAGAATTGTGCAAGTTTAAAGCAACTTGAATTTAAGTTTGAAATTAAATATTTCAATTTAGACTTTATGAAAGTTGGAAAATTTGTTTTAAATACGAAGATGAAAAAACAATCGATTAAAGTCACAATTTTCTTTATCGAATTATTTAATAATACATCTATACTTTCTTTTTATTAAATGAGCCTAATTTTTGTTCATTGCATTAAAAATTTCCGACAATTTTAATGTGTTCGTTTTTTTTTTTCGTTTCAATGACTGTGTGGTGTGCAGTTTCAATTGGTCTCAGATATGACGTTTTCCGTACAATCTCTATTTCAATATATACAGCTTTTGCACAAATCACAAATTACAAATTAGAAAGATACTTTTTAAGAAATCGAACTCTACTACATCTTATTTTAACTTGGAACTTTTCTTTTAACTTTTTGGAAAGGCCAAACGATCTTTATTGTCAACGCGAAGAGTCGAACTCACGTCGAATTACATTCGTATAACGTTTTCTGTGCAAGATTCTTGAATATAAAACATTATCGCAAAGAAACCATTGATTTATGCACAGCAAATTGAAACATCTACAAAATTACTTTGTGCTTAATTAATCGAAAGTACTATGAATGGTAAAATTATAACTCTAATAACAAACGGTCACTGTTAATACCATTAAATAATGAAATAAGATCTTAATGGTATAATGGTATACTTCAAACAAATTAATAGACTACAAAATGTTATTGACTTCATTATCGTTATTTCCCATTTTCTTTTCATTTAGTAGAAAATTTCTATATCGTATAATTCAAATATATTGATATATCACCTTTCTTTTCTTTTTTTTTTTTTTAAATACAATATACATGTTTTTTAGGTTTTGTGCGTTTTGTAATTATGAAATAAAATCATCTATAATAATTTTAAGTAATGCAACCTCAAATTAAAAATATTCATCAGTATCGAATAGATATATTATTCAACAGTATTTCCATTAACAAACGCCCAGAGGGATGCTGAAAAAGAAAAAGATCCAATAGCCAGAAGGGCAATCCACTCGATAAAATACCCGAACAAACCGCGAGTGGAACATTTTTCTATTTCGCAACGCTAATTTATTAAGTCTATAATTATAAAATAGAAATTTCTCAAAATAAATCGCGAGGAGCGCTTTATAATATTTCCAACACTATACTAATTTGATATTGACAAAAAAAAAAAAAGAAAAAAAAATTAAGTGAAAATGAAAAATTCGCGGAAGTATACACCGCATTAGGGTGTTTTAATCATTAATCATTGACGCAACACTAAATAAATACTAATCTGTGCACTCAAGCCTCGACATACGCAACGCTAATATCGAAATGTCGTAGTGCAGCTACATTCAAAGCTGCTGATGTTTGACCACCTCTTTGCAACTGTCTTAGCTGCATTAGGTGATCCAGGAACAGGAACAGATTTCCACAATTCCAGTGGAAGAAGTTTGGGCATTTCGTAGACGCAACACTACGTATAAGAACGCGATCATTCGTCAACGCAACGCTAATCGAAAAAATTACTGAAACAATCCCGATGAAATATATCGCAACGCTAATTCTTAGGAGAAATTTAACACGAAGTTAATATTCATAGTTGAAAAAATAAAAAAAATATTTCAACTATACGCGATGGTCAGAAATCGCTACACTACGAAATTAATTCGACGTTATAATGTAATTCTAATTCAATTTAAAATAAAACAAAATGTGACAAATTTAAATTCTATTCTCTAATAAATTCTGATAATTATTCACGATAGATAACACTGAATACAATCGCGATATCTTACAATACGTAACACTGAAGCAAACGCGTCTTTTCATCGCAACACTAATCCAAACCGAAGTGAGTACTTTTCCGCAACTCTAATTAGCAACGCGAAACTTGGATTCGCAACTCTAATTAGCAACGCGAAACTTGAATTCGCAACTCTAGTTCAAACCGTAATTAATCATTCGCAACGCTAATTCAAAGACCGCGATTAGCCCAACATGGTGATGGGCCGACATGTACGTCGGCTGACAGACAAATCAGAAACAAATACTACTACAAATACTAAAGGCGAGCACAGTGACAAAGTAGTAACGAGAATGACTTGCTTGAGTTGCCCTCTTGAGTGGCAGTTTGCCGGGCCTCTTCGGCTCGTAGCCTCTTCTTTCTTCGAGCGCGATGCCCGCTGAAACTTACATCTAGGCTCGAGACTTTCTAAATCGCAAACTAAAAAATAACTTACAAAGGTGAAATAAAAATGTGAATCGCGGAAGCTAAACCAAGCGCACATGGATGAACAACGATCATACCGATCGCTGTCCGTTCGCACGTACATGCTCGAGCAATAAACGTTCGTGTCGAAACCTACTCGCGACCACGACCGCGGAATTCAAAAAATCGATGGGCAAAGCCAAAGACGATGGCATGTCCCATTCGTGCCAGCTTTACCGTCGATTTTTCGAATAAAATTTCCTGAAACAGGTTGGGCACGCGAAAACGCGCCTACCCGACGAGAGACTGTGCCAACCTGCCCGGCCCTACCTACTTATAGTAAACACTCATACCAGAAAATATGCTACCTATCCTACCCGGAAACCTCTATTTAAAACTGAAAAAATAGCAAAACAAGCACACCAACACATTCACTCCACGGTTCTCATACATAACCCGGGCGCAAAGGCCTACACTAGAGAGACGTCCCGGGACGCCTCCGACACCCGAGTTCAATATACAACTATTGCACACTCTAATGGTACGTACCATTTTCCTGAAATCGACTGACGAAGGCTAGCGACCATTGCGTACAATGCGGTAAAAGATAATCTCAATTTTAATTACAAATATTTATAATTCAGAGAGTGTGTCTGTTTCTCAAAGACATTGTAGATGGTACGAAATGTGGTACCATTTATTATAATTTAACAATAGAATTAATGATACTAATATCTCTGATTCCCTGTATTAGATAACGAATCTTTATTTTTACAGGTTGTGATTAAAATGATATTTGTGTGAATTAATTTTTTATTATTTAGATTTATAGTAAATGGAATAAATACTAAACGACGCAATTCCACAGCCTAACCACACACACTATGTGGAAAGTACGTCGTGCACGATACGCTAACTCACCGTCAGTCGCTAACAAATCATTATAAAAGATCAATGGTCATCGTACTTATTGCCTTTCTCTCACCCAAGTAGCATCTGGGCACGTGAGTGAGATCCTGGCAATGAATACGGAAGGGGTTAAACCTGAAAATCCTAACTAAAAAACGTATTGGTTAATCTAATTTGTGTTTAACGGGCTAATCGTTCTTTATTTTGCATTCTCGAACTTTATCTCTATTACTATCACTGTATACTCTAGATTATTAATTTATTAATTTATCAAAATACTAATATTGAATTTGTTGAAAGTAACTTTGGTAGTAAGAAAGATTGAAAATCTAATAAACTTTGATAAGTATAAAAACTAAAACTCTAATATGAAAGTTTAAAATCTAAAAATTAGGAATCTAATGATTTATGAAATATGTTAGTCATTTGTTTCATAATTCGGTATTGAGACTTTAACACTTACTTTATTTTAATGAAAGAATAACCTCAGAAAATGCTAACCTCCCAAATTTTCAATCGAATTGCATTTCTTAATTGATAGTGATCAAAGAAAAATGTACAGAACAGACATAATTGAAGCACGATATGTAAAAATACTTACATTCTTGGCTTTTGAGCCACCATTGGAGCATTCCCAAACAAGACAAAGCAGTTGAAGCTGTGATATGTCTATAACAAAATATAAAATATCATTAATATCGTTAATACATAATAACAAACTTGAAAATTTAGGAATAATAAAGACTAAACTCTAATAAGTATGTAAATTGGAAATCTAATATAAGAGTTTGAGAATAAAACATTCAGTCATTTTTTATACGTATAAGATAGTTTTATTGTACTTTAATGTTAAGACTTTAAGACTTCGTTTCAATTAAAAAGGACATTTATAGCTTTCTAAAATATCAATCGTTTTTATTTTAGAATTAACAACATTTCAAACAAAATATAATAAATAGAACGAATTGAAATACAATATATAAAACTACTTACATTCTTGAGCTCCTGCAGAGGCTTTATCCTCTTGAGGGAGGCACTGACTCTAATACCGAAAACGAATATTAAAAAAAAAATAAATATAAAAAAAGAAAAATAAAAGACTACGTTATCGCGATCGTTTAAATTATAATCGGCGAACAAGAACTCTAATATCGCGTATAAATTTAATTAATAAAACTTTATTACTTTCGCGTGTGACTATTCGATCGAATTTAATGAAAACTATCATGATTTTAAAATATTGAAAAGAAATTATTGCGTAGCAAACACTGACTCTACAACCGCATTGCGCGCGGTCACAAATATTCCCTGAAAATAAAGCTTTTTAAGGGCGGGGGCGGGAGGGAGTGGAAAAAGAAGCGAAACGTCGTTTTGACAATTTTCTTCTTTTTCCTATCGAACGTTTACTTAGAAAATATTGCTATTATTTTAGACTTATATATTATTATTAAGAAATCGGAACAAATATGAGAAATATAAGTTAAAAATTGTGAGATATTTCTCGATAAGGAACAAATGCTTGCGAATACCGTGAATACAATGTAATCGTTTATAAGAATTATACTGTTCGCAATTAGAATATATACTGTGAATTTTCGTTATTAGAATACGAAATATACATTCCGCTGATGCACTATAGTCGCGTGTTATAAATATTGGAAAATATTTGCAAGAATCCAAAAGTTCGCCACTAAATATACTTAAAGAATACTGCACAAACGCGCGCGAAACCTTGTTTCGAGGTATTTCAATCTAATTGTTACCAAGTTGCAAGTTTATGACAGTATAACTCAATTTGAAACAATAAGATAATTCGTTAACAATTCGTTTGAAATAAGAGAATAATTTCATACATCGGAAATAGAATAAGGTTGGGTGTCCATGAGGATTTCCGCACGTAAAAAAAAAAAAAAAAAAAAAAAAAATTGACGAAAATTGACTGTAAAAATTGAATTCGTAATTATTAGGAGGACAGACTTCTCATAATTTATTTCACCTCCGATAGAATAAAAATTAAGCAAGAATTCTTCGTTGTCATTAATTTCTACCATTTTCCAATTCTTGGTCGTTCGAAATTTGAATCGAAACACGACTATGGTCAACACACGGCGTGCATTGTATTCGTAAAACTGCTGACTTGTATAAAAATGGAAAATACGATTCATCGTGTTCTTCTTCGGTAGTTTATATCTTACTGAAACATGGGAATTGCACGCGTTTTAAGTTTAAATTCAAGCCAATGTCTATCGACTATCGAACTTGTTCGAATAATTCTGGATGACGTTACATATTAGAAAACAAAAAACAATTTCAGATATCTAACATCGAACATCGTCGCATATAAACACGGAGAATATAAAAATTAGGGATATTTAATATCGAATATCGTGACACGTAAGCATGGAAAATGGAAATACTTGATCCGCGAAAGCTTCTTGTCTTTAATCAAAGCTACCTATAATAGTTGCACCGAGTAGTATCGGAGATTCGTAGAACAGAATTTGCGATAGAACGGTTTGCGAAGGTAGCATTGAATTTCACGAGCATCTCCAATCAGATGGTCGGGAGTCAACATTCCATTGCAAACTCTCTCACGGACCACGGGAACAAGGCTAATTCGATTTCAACGTAACACGGTTTGCCGTCAGCTTCGCCACGTTTCAACGTGTTAGTGTACATTAATACATATAAAATGTAAAAACGAACTGAAAGAAGAATATCTGGCAGTTCAGCGCAACGCTCGTCAATTTGGGACACGATACACGTACAAAGCTCATTTTCTGCAACGTGCAACTGTTTCGTATAGCAATTTTACCAAAGGTATTCGACCTGCACGATCGCAAAGCACCAGAGAAAAGAAACGTCTAATTTTGGCAAAGACAGTTACCTTCGATCATCGATCGGTTTCGCGAGCAACGCAACGCGCCATGTTTGAGAGAGGAACGTCTATGTACGTGGGTGTGTTGGTCTATCGTGTTATTCGTTTATTATGCTAGCTAGCCTGCCTGGCTTATATTGTGCCGGGTAACGTTGTAAATGGGCGGCTGGCGCTGTTCTCCCGATACATCTTCCTTCGAACGTCTCTTCGTTCTCATTTTCCAAGCTCTCTCGCGCCAGTTCGACCTACCATCGATCCCATTCGACGCGAGGATCGACGCACGGCTTCCAGTGCACGCGAGATGTCCGTCGTGATCGTCTATCGTGAACTTGGTGAACCACTGTAGACCCTTGTTACTTTCCTCTTTTGTTACCATCCTTTCTTTTATACCAAAGGGACGAATGTGGTCCAAGTAGTCGCTGTAAATCGTGATACAGCCATTTCTTTCGTGGTGCGACCAAGCTGAAGGGATGACCTAACCCAAGAAGTCAACAGTGGTGGTTTCTGCTAGCCCAATCTGTTGTTTCAAAGTGATTACATTTGTCAGCTTATGAATGTCGGATGAATCGAGACGAAAGACTTGAAGACTTTCCACGATGACTCGCGTTATTCTCCTTCATCGTAATCTTTTTAATTAAACTACAACCGTCGTAATCTTTCTAATTAAACCACAGCGGCCGTAAATACGCGACGTTTAATTTAACGGCGGGTATGTCCGTAAATTTCGCTGCAAAATTCCTGGCATCTCTTCAGGCGTACCTATTGTCGTAAAAATTTTCGACGATTGTCGACCGAAGGGAAAGAGAAAGAGAGAGAGAGAGAGAGAGAGAGAGAGAGAGAGAGAGAGATAGATAGAGAGAGAGAGAGAGAGAAGAACACGAAACCAGTTGCAATACCAGACAAGTGAAATACCGTGTATAATAAAATGCACGACAGGAAAGTGTTGGTCGTGCTGCAAGGTGTCCTTCGGCTGGCAATGATTCATGTCGTCGCTTGAATCGAGAAGAACGACCGGGAGATTGAATCGCGAAGAGGGAGTATCGATGATCTATGTTCGTGAAAGAATAAAGTTCGATCCACCGGGACCTTCCTATCCCTGAGGATTATTTAAATCTGTCGGTGAAGCTGATTTATGTCATTGTCAGGACCATGCCTCTCAGATCGAACGAGTCCTCTTCGAGGGACACCCTCAATACTGTTGCAACCTCGGTTAGTTAGGATATTTTCAAACGATTATTAGCGGGGTGGTGATTTCGAAAGAGCAGAGTTGAGGGAAAAGGTTTCGTGAAAGGTGTTTGGGCACGAACCTTTTCCCGCAACTTCGCTATTCGAAATTTAGTACAGTTCCATTCGACTTTTGTTCCAGTCCCATGCGTCCTACTTCGATCCCTTCAACGTTTCCAACGATCCGTGTAAACTTCTCTACAATCTCGAACGCAGATGGACGATCTCCCTCGCTAGACAGCCATCTGGTTTTCGTAACGTTACGCTATGAATGTGAATTTTATAAGACGAACTTTTTTTTTTTTGAAACATTCGCTCGTGAATGAAAAATTAGTTCATTCGTACTTGTACATTACACAAGAACGACGCAGTGCACGCTTCACCGCAGACGCGAATATTGCACGAACGTAATTTCACGAACGAAGCTCTTAGAACGTAATATTTTAACCGTGGCAATATTTTTTAGTCTGTAAAGCTTTGCTTTCCTTATCCTCCGCACGTTGCTCCATGTAGAATGCTTCTCGCAAATGAAAATACAAGAATAGTCGCATTGTTAACGTTAATCCTTTGCTTTCGCATAACACGAGTCGTACGGAAGCGAGTCATACGCTGCGATGAAATAGGAAAGCGTGTCCCTATGGTATTTGCTACTCAATTTGGAAACTTGTTAAGTATAAATGTAATAATTTTTATTACGGAGTTACAGATATTAACGCGTTATCCATTTTCCTGCTTAACTCTTTCTATTTAAAAATTTATTTATAATAATTTCTTTCGCTGCTTTTTCGCACCAGCTGTAGCTTCTGTTAGAACCGACGTCGTCACTTCCATATCGTTAAATGTTACGATTAAACCAATAACTATTTGCAACATAGGCCGTCTTATATTATATCGCTTGTTTTCGTTCACAGAAACGATTTTTCAAACCAGACTAAACTACCAAAAAAAAAAAAAATTCCATGCAAAAAATTGTATATTCAGTTAAGAGGTAAATACGAAAATCCAAAGTGAAATATTGCGCAATTTTGTCTTTGAACGTTACTGGGGATATTTCGTGCATCGAATCCATCTTGCATAAAAATTTAATGAAAAGCAAGTTGAGTGATATCGAGTTTAGATTCCTCTTCGTTCTTTTTTTTCATTTAAAAAACAGTTTCTTCAAACTAAGTTAAATTATTAAAAAGAAACTATACCAAAAAGCATAGCATGTCAGAGTATACTGTGTACATTCAACGAATAAATATTCAACAAACGAAACGATGGGAAGAATGGTCGGGAATTCGATCCTCAAAACACATTTCAAAACCGGTGGTGCATGTGATACGACCGTTCGCGTATCTACAAGGCACGCCTCCGCTTGCGCGCGACTTACGGCAAAATAGATCAGCGGCGGAGCGATATTTCGATTTGAATACGATAATAATAGGAAAACGCGTCAGGATATCAGTGATGGTGCGGATGGACGCATTTGCGCATCGAATGCAAAGTAGCTCCGCGACAGGTCAAATTGCATCGGCGTCGCACGAATGGAAATGGAGCTGTCACTTCCGCTGGCCGCTGTTATCCAAAATTTAATACCGACTGTCCGAACTCCTGTACTCGTGGTTTTCTCCTATTCTATTCGTAGAATCATCCTCTGACCTCGTTGAATCTTGAGAATCAAACGTATCAGGGATTCTTCCATGCAGTTTTCGAAGAAAATCTTTACTTTACGTTTGCTACTTACGTAACTTTCTTCATCTATGTATTTTTTAATTCTGCGTGTTGTACATTAATACGTTTATTGTCATGGTAATACGACTATATTTCTCGATAGAACCCAATTTAAAAAGTCTTTGTTCGGATCATGAACGTTTTGAATTATGCTTTTTATAGGATATCGAACAGTTTTACTTTAATAAATAACGCCATCTTCGCCAGTATACCTTTTTTTCTTTTTATCAGAAATATTCTTGGTTTACCCAATTGTTTCAACCTCATTGCTTACCATTTTTGCTTGTTTTCCTAAATCTGTTTATTAAAATCCATCGACTCAAAAATTTACCGGTTGCGTCAGTAACAGCGAGCGCATTAATTGGACAATACTACCTTAATACGATTTTGTTTTAAAAGACCAGCTCTTTTTACAACTCCGTTTCTAGAGACGTATTTTCTCTGCTTTCAAGCGCGTCACTGTTCCCACCATTTCATTAACCAGCGTTCATAGATTTACTGTCAGCATAAAAGTCAGTATCTTTCCTTTAGAATCTGCACCATAACCTTTCTATTGCATCGTACATGTACAGCTTCCTGTTACCAATCTTATCATCATCCATTTTACATCGGAACCTTTCTAAACGAACCATCGTGAAAGTTCCATGCGGGACATGCGAAAAGCTAATGAAAGAATCTTTGGACAAAGTACAGCAAAACGTCGCTTACAGGAATCTTATCCATCACAGAAACTCAAGCAGGAAGAATTGTCTTTTAATATTGACTTATAATAGTGAACCATATTGTACAGATTATGGTTAATTAATATTAATGTACACATTATGGATATTACTATGTCTTATATAATGAAGCCAGGTCGTGCTTATTCGTTTATTGTAAATAACCGCAGTCCAGTAATATTTTAACGTTTCGTTGTAGCAGGTGTTCAAGCGATTGCTATTTAAAAATAACGTACAGTCGTGGGAAGAATCATAAATAGACAGCGGATTTTTATAAATTTATGAAAAGTTTGCAGATATACACAGAATGCATACAACATGCAGAGATACATGAAATATTCAAAGTACAACGCTCGTTATATTACAAACTCTTAGCAGCTGAAAGAAGTTTTCGCTTAGGTTTCATTTTCTTAGTTATTTTCATAAAAATATGAGTTTCCATAAAAATTTGCAGTCTAATTATAACGTCGCCTGAATATTTGCTATTTGTCGGTAGGAGGAACGGCGTCGGACCGGAAGATACGTCGCCGGTGGAGCTGTGCTGGCAATCATGCTACTCGCTGTGCATCATGCACTCTTACGGGAAGCGTCCACCATAGCTGGTGTCAGCATACCTGCCATAATAATGGTGTGCTACATTATCTGGATCCTGTATTCTGCCCACAGGGATAGACGAAAGGTAATGACTTTTAAGTTATAACCGCACAGTAACTGTATTCAGCCAACGAAAGTCAACTTCCGCGGAATTGGACAACTGCCAATTGCTTCGTTAAATGTTTACAGCAGTCTCGAAGAATACCGAATACTGGGGCAAATTTTACGGTGAACTCGAGAATTCACTACACACGCGTTCTTTGTTCATCTTCTTACTTTCTATAGGATTTTCGTAGCAAACTTTTGCCAAACTCATTGTTAACTTTTGATAGAATGGGACGAGAAAACTGGAGATTACGTTCACCCTTTGACATATTAATACTCTGTGGAGCGTAAAAATTTAGAAAAAATTACAATTAATGAAACGATGGAATTAATAAGAATGTAAGTAGTTCACACTAATAATAGTTCGTACTACCTGGCAAACGATTATGCACGCCAATGAGTCGAAAAGATTGGCTCCGATACTTTTGAATTAGGCGAAAGGACTAGAGTAATCGAGTGAATCGAACGAGAGTATGATTATTCGATTTTTCGCCGAAATGATTTCAAACATTGGCGTGATTTTTTCTGCCGGTCGTTTGTCTTTCGAGACAGAAGTTTGGCACTTGTTCCTAAACCATCGAACTCGAGCGATTCTCTACAGTGCCTGTCTTTATTCCGCTAAACTTAAACTTAGTCGAACTCTCGTTGAACCAAAAACTTCATTCACTGCTTGTACTTTAGAAAGCAATTCTTCTTTAATTTAAACAATTTTCGACTGTTCCTTGTCGAAGTAACAAAGTTCTGATAAAAAATATCTTATTTCGTGAAATTTGAGTTGCGCGGAATTTTATAATTTACAGGCGGTCACAAAACCTTTGGTCACCAGAGTATTTATACTGATTGTTAATTCTTAAAAAATAAATTTCCTTGTACAATCTTGTTTATTCTAAAAGTAAAGTAGAATAGTAAATAGGTATTTGTTAAAAATGGATTTCTCCTGGGTTTTCTTCGTTTTAATCGTGTACCATTATTTAGAATTCTCGATAGAATATTCCAAATACCAAACTGGCCGAACTATGATCACGTCTACATTTTTTTTTTTTTTTTCACTTTTCCTAATTTCATTTCGCCTAAAGTCTCAAATAACGTTGTCATCAACAATGCAATATACACGTCCTCGACGTTCTTAACGAGGACGTAGCAACGAATTGCAGCCGAATGTCCACTGGCGAATTTCCGTTCAATTTTCGTGGAAAGCGAGCGCAACGAAACTCTCCGTAAACGACTAGGATGAAACGCGTAATTGAATGGGGATGAAGTTCGGAAATAAATGTCGTTTCGAGAGTGCGGAAAAAGCGGGATGGCGGCGAATTAGAGGGCCCTGTTTACGCGAGCGACAGACAGCCTCGCAATTGGACAAGTTTTTTCGCCCTTTGGCTACTTTTAATCTTGTAATAAGTCACGTGGCTGGCTGTAGCGCGGCTGATGGCGCAGAAACTAATCGAATTGCCCAGGAATCGTGCCCCGTGCGAATCGCTTTTCAAGTTCGACGACGAAGCTGCATCGTTCGACGATTGCGTATCTAAAACTTGTAGACATTGCAACAAATTGCACTTGAGTTTCAATTGCATTTTCGAATTGCACTTCGTTAAAGCGCATATGTTTTATCGGTCCGAACGATTTGGGTTATTTGCAACTACTTTCGATTTTATTTTCCTGTTTTATGTTCGTGGTTTACTTATCTACTCTAGAAATTGGTTTTCAGCGGGTCAAAAATTCACCTCGATGGATGAAATTTCTATTCCCGCTGTGCTTTTTCTATGTGGTGCATTGTATTTCCACGAGATCGAACTTTTGGTCGTTGTGTTGGGTTGTTCGAAAAATTTATAGCATTTTCAACTACCGATATATTCTGTTAAATGGTGTGGTTGCTGGTTATTTAGGATAAACTTTAGTAAAATATTACTTGAGAAAATACAACTTTCAAATAAACATCAAATTTAGCGACTAAACAGAAAAGTTCGCCTTTGTTCAATAGAAATGGCGTAGCTCTTTTAATAAAAACATTAATATGTATATCTAAATGCGAGATAGGTAAAAAGTACGAACATTCAATCCTATCTAATCTATTCATAAAGAAATTACTATCGCCCGACAGGATAGCAAAACCCTTTTTATAACTTTTGGATTTGAAATTACATTTAATCGACCATTGAATCATATCGCTGAATTCACATCGACCAAAGCGTTTCAATAGGATATAGAGATTTTACACAAGATCGTTCAACCGGCACTAATTTTTTACATCCGAATATAACAGATAAAAATTAGAATATACGTGGTCGTTTACTCGTTCAAAATACTATTAGATTATCCGAAAAGTTTCTTTCGTTTCATAAGGTGATAATAGATGAACAACAATTTCTGTTTTATATTATATTATTGAATTAGGTATAACCCATTTCTATAAATATAATATAAATATAATTCAATAAACTCATATAAAACAAAAAACATTATACGTCTATTATTTCCTTACAAAACGAAAGAAACTTTTCGGGCAACCTAATACAAATGTATTTGCAATGTATTTTCTCGACGTGTAAGAAATTCATTGTTAGAACGAGTTGTATTTAAGATTCGTGTGAGATTTCCATAGAGATGAACGTGGTTAAACGACTTGAACGCGGAAACATCGACTAAGGAATGTTTTATCGGAGAGTTAAACGGAAACGGTGCAAAACGAAGAGATAAAAATAAGAAACAAACAACGGGGCTAAGCGGTGCGCAGAAAGTCTGTCTAAACTGGAACAAGGTTAGTTGATAACATAAAACAAGGTTATCTACTCGTAGTCAGGATTCGTAATTTACGCGGATTGAAAATGGTGCTAGTTGCGCGGATTTTCCTGTAGTTAAGTACAGCCTCGAAGAAACTGCGAAAAATGCAATTTTTTAATGAATTCGCCTCGAACACGTTTCTATCGGCCTAAGAAACTAATTGCATCAGATCCTTTGTGAGTCTGCGAAGGTTGTAACTTTCCATCTCTCACAAAGGAATTATCCTAAGAACCTTGTAAAGTTATCGAATTCTCTTCGTAATTGTTTTACGTAGCACTAACTTTTACTCGCATTTTTCCATCTTCCTCGTTTCTCGTTTAACACTTTTCAAGGCTAGAAGATATTGCTTCCTTTAAGAATAATAATAGTAATTAGATAACAAAAGTTGAAAAGTTGAAAAAAAAAAAAACCAACAAAGAAGAACACTGAACGCGTCAAATTCTCGTCATCCCCTAATTCACGCTTGGCAATTCAAACATTCCCTTCGGTGTCAAACCGCGAAGGAAGGTCTCGACCCCCGAGTGATTCAACGACCATTGTAGTCGACACCCTTTGCCCTACGCGCGTGCACCGACCTGTTTGCACTCCCTTCTCTTTGTTCAACCAACACTGTTTCACGCGACGTACGTCAATAGCTTGATCTCATCAACGAAACACGATTGAACACACGTGAGTCCCCTGTGTGCATACCGCTGAACAGCTTTGCAAGTTTCGCAGAGCGCTGACGATCTCTCGATTCTGCTTTCAGGCGTTGCGATTCGCCACAGCGATGCAACTGACAGAAGTAATCAGCGTACCAGCCACTTCCAATGAGATGATCTGCAGAAACGGGACGAGCAAGAACGAGATACGAAAGGCGGATTCTTCGAAGTTGACTAACAATACGCGGGCATCCCGCGAGAATCCTGCGTTCTCATCCAAGGACGAAGTCGCGTGAAAAGAACCACGAAGAACTCGCATTCTTCGACTGGACTTTCGTTGGTTTTTCACGATGAATAACGAATTCTTCGATAAATACCTTCCTTCAGCCGCGAAGTCTTCGTCTCATCTCTTCAGTAATCACTCGAGCGACGGTTTCTTGCCGGGTGGTTATTACGTTTGACTACTATTAGCAAGAAATACGTAGGTTCGCATTAGTAGCGTTGAACGAGTGCCATTCGAGCGGACAAGTTTCGCAAGATAGAATTATTTGTTTGGTCCGCCGGCGGGATTATTTAGCTACGTGACGCAACGTTTTCGTTGGCGGTAGCGGCGTGTGCACGCCGCCCTTCTTTCGCAAATAAATCTATGCAGTGGCGGAGATAAATTTCGAAAAGAGTCGCGATCGCTTGGGAAATTTATTCCGAGCAATCGCCACGACAAATCGTTGCGGCTATTTTGCGGACGAAGCTTCGAGCGTGGATCGATTTCGGGGACTTTCCCCTCAGAGATCTACGGTCGACCTGGATCCGTTTATTTCACGAACCACTGTGATTTTTTATCCTTATGGGTGAGATGCCGTCCATGCAGATTGGTTAGAAGGTCCATGTGTCGGATTACGAGATAGAAACCGTGAAAAGACCATATTTCCATGGTTACTTAAACTCCGAGCTGCTCGTAAATTACGGTTATGAAGAGTGACGCGGAATATTAGTCGAAAAATACGAGGTGCGTTTAATACGACTTAACGAAAGCCTCCTTATCCTATCGTTTTTGCTCATTCTGCTCGAGCGACGGAGCAAATCGGAGAGCGACGGATGAAACGATGAACCATTGTTTTTAATAAAAATTCAGTACAATCCAACAAGCGTCTATTTTGTCTAAGAATGAAACCGACGGATTATAACTTTTTCTTGCCGGATCGCGTAAAATATTTTGATATTTGTATAAAACTTTACATGAATATATTATGTGTGCCGTATGAAACATTTGAAAATTTTATTAGCGCTGTAACGAGACACGGCTATTTTGACTGCATTCATGTATTTTGAAACCAGACAATTAGGTATTCATTGAAAACATACGCAATCATCACAAATATATTTGACAAATAAATCTCAGCGTAAACATAGCATGAAGTTCCATAGAATGAAAGTACGATGACGTTACATATATAAAATATACCGATCAAAATTTTCTGCGGTAACTACCCAAATACTTTCCTGAGAGGCTGCGAACGTCGATTCGTTGTGCAGCCGACTTTGAACACAAAACGAGCTCGGGTACAATGAATTAAGTGGTAACCACGAGTATCGTTTCGAACGACCTCCGGCGCTACCGTTTGTTCGTTTCAATTTCTCACCTGAACAATAACCGTGAAGGGCCATTTGTAGCGAATCGGAAAGAGGGGAGAAGCCAAGGGCGCGCAACACAGGATGACGAGGAGCGAAGGGCGGCGAAACAAAGCAATTCATCGATGTTCCGGCGCTTAAAAGATGGCGTCCATTAATTAGAAAAACATATAAAGCGACGTTGTAATTCATTAGCGAAGCTTTCAGTTGCGATTCATCTGCGTGGCGAGCCAGCGCCATAGTTTTTCTCCGTTCCTTTTCTTATCTTTTAATTATTTCTTACGCGGTTAATTAATCGACCTGCTAAGCGATTAAGATGAAGAAAACGGAAGAAAGAAGGAGAAAATCACCGAGAACGAGAAAAGATCCAAAGGAAAGTGGGAAGATAAAGAGAAGAATTTCCACGGCAATGAAATAATATCCTCCAGCTCGTTAACAAAGGCGTTAACGATGAGGAACACGACATGGCGTACCTGACCATCGAGGAAACCGCGATTTCAGTCCAAGTCCAGCACCCTGACCCACCGCGGATTACGTAGTTCCGTAATTCAGCTACGATTCTATTTCGAGATAATTTGATTCGGTCCGCTACGAAACACGCGATTGCAACATCCATCTTTCAATGGTTTCACTGTAAAAGAAGCACGTCCATTTCGATACGCGAACACCGTGATTAAATGCTTTTTCGATTCCTCTCTATCCTAACGTCTCTCGAAATTCTTACTTATCACGAGTCGTCTAACAATGAGAAACAACTATTGTGAAACGTTTCCAGAACTGCGGTCATGCGAGCGAATAATCGATTAAGGACCCTTCGTGTTCGTTTCGACGTGTTAACAGAAACTTTCCAATTGCGTTTGCTGGACGCGGCAATTTCAAAACAATTACACTTTTCGATTACTTTCCAACTTTCTAATTAATTCTCGTTGAGAAATAATTTTATTCACGCGTCAATTTATTATTTGGGAATCGTTGATTATTTCGAAGCTTCAAGACGTCGTTCGTTGTAGTCGACCGTCATCGTCACGTAGATAATCGAGAATCTAATTAGCGGAACAAGCATACGACGTTGTGTCTATGATTGTAATACCACACGGTGACCTAATTACAGTTGTTTCGATCGTGACAATCCATCGAATTGATAACGATCGTTTATTTAAACGAAGCATTCTGAGAGGCGTTGTACGGGGTCGATTAAAGATTCTGTGGCCATTGTAGCTGGTTCGCGGCACGATTACGAAGAGAATTCGTAAATGTTTTCTCGCTGAGTGCGGTGAGAATCGATTGAGTCCAAGTTTCGTGGTATCAGTGTCGTGATTAACTTGGCTTGTTCCTAGCCAAAAAGAACTTCCTTATTGTTGTGGTAATCAAACTGGCGAAGATAGGAAAGGGGTTTCTTTTAAACGAGTTGCTCAACCAATTCGTTACGACGAAACTTCGAATTTATTCGAAGAGAAAGCGCGATCTGGTGGTGTTCACTGTCTCGGGGCATTGTGCTTCGGGTTAACGAGCACAGAGGCTAATTTATGGCAGGGAAGCTATTTCCCTGCAAGAGAATTTGTTGACATCGTATATCCTTCGTATACGTTATCCCAAATCTCGTATCTCAACCATGACGTTCCCAAACAAATCGCGAGATTCAATTTCTAAGGTATTAAATTAAAGCGTATTTTGATTTTCTGCAGAACCTGATCGTTGATCCAAGTTATGTAGAAAACGATGAATCGATCAAGACTTTATATATTTATGCAAGATGAGAGAGAAAGAGAAAAGGAATTCGTGAAAGCTAGACAAGCAAGTATACTTCTTTTTATACTTTTATATTTTCTTTCTAGAAAAAGTTATATCCGTGTTCTATCTCAATAAGAATTGAAATTTTATATGATTTTTGGAATTCCTCTTGTCCGATTTGTGTAACCTAGTCGTAGAACGATTGAATCTTCGATGAAATTGATTTTTCGAAATTAAGACTCGGAGAGAAACGTTACTCAATTCTTGGGTGATCTATGAAATCGTTCGATCGTTTATTCTACGAAATCCGAAGAGAATTTCACGAATATCACACGACTCGAGCGATACGAGGAAACGAAATTTAAAATCACCTGGCCAAAGAATGGAAGTGGGTTGTGCCACTTGGCTGCAACATGCTCTAAAAATTCTGAAAACAACCAACGAGAGATTCCGTGAGTCATTCATCTATGGAAGATTCAGAGAATACAAAAGTTCGCTTCCCGAAGAATGTTTCCTACACCAACGTTCCTACATCCAAGTTACAGTTACCACTTAGGATAATCTAAGCAATTTGCACCTTATGCATTTTATGAGAAATACAAGAGCGGAAAGTATTAGTTGTCAACACGTTCACTTCGGATCCAGTTTTCGTTCCGTACAATGCTGCCTGCTAACAAATAATTGTCTTGCTTTTTGACATATGAAATGTAAGTTATATCCAGGAAATAAAATTAAGATTTTCGTGATATTTAAATTCACGTACTATAATCGATAGAATATAAATAATGTAAAAGTACGTGTTGTCTCGAATCCACGTCGTACTCCATGTTAAACGATTTCCCTATAATTCTCACGCTGGATCTGCTATTCTTTTCGCAAATATCTTTTCCACACTAAATTTCCATGTTTAAATTTCAGCGAAAGGTTCCAATTTTCAACTACACTTTCCTCGTATCATGTTCCTCTTGTACATTCCTTGCGCTTAAACGTGATCAGGTCTCGTAGCGAAGTGAAATATTCCGATAGAAAAGGGATTCCTTGTTTCGACTTTCGTTGGAACGATATTCCCGTCATAGGGGAAACCTTCTAAAAATTATTATTTACGCGTGACGTTTGTCGGCGATGTATAAAGTACTCGTAGATATATGTGCACGGTAAGCAACAGGACTTTTACGCGATGCTATCGTGAAATTCCATCGAACGAGTTATACATTCCGCGTAACTACGACCAACGTTAGAACGTCTTAACGCCCGCTGACAGATGTCGTTAAAGCACGTTCTTTGAAGGTTGCCGGTATGGTAGCAGAAAATCGTTCGAATTAACTGAAAAATCTAGCTATCACGCTCGCGTACGTTCAAAGCTGCGAACATCGTTTCCAAAATATCGGGTTAACGTCAGTTCTATCGGATCGATTCGTTCTCGCGCAAGCAATCTCGTAAGATGCGAAGCTTGAGAATGAGCGAACGCGGAATAAAATTGTATCCCCTTCGTGGTTCACGAATCATCGCGGTTTCCAACGAATTTCTGTCCTCGGCGTCCAATAAATTCTCGTCGACTGAATTGTGTTGATTGTAGCCGCCAGCTGGATGGGGCGTGCTTGCGAAATTTCGCGTTGATATCGGCGTTGCTGATGATTAATTGCGCATTGAACCGACCGTCGATTTGCAATAATTCTGATTTACGTAGCTCTGAACACCGCTTAACGAGCCTCGAATCTGGTATTCGTCGTTTTTGCTACGACACCAAATTAATGTATATCAATTAGCCTTCGTTAATCCGAGTTTCACGAGTTTCAGTGCTGCGCGGAAACGTGGCTGGCGAATTTCTGATGAAAAGGTTACTTTGTAACTTCGGTTCTTCCCAAGAGGAAGTTTCTCTTTGGAAGTGTTTCTCCGCGAAATCGATGAGTACGCCACGTGATTCAACGTGGAAGCCACGGGTGGTGGATCACTCAATTGAAAAAAGCTTTCAGGACCCATTCTTTCCCGTTCCTTTCCTCGCGACAGGGGATCGACGCTTACCTATATTTGAACCACCAACACGTTTCTAATCGTGGTCCATGTTACACGTACTTACGAGACTTCCGAGAAATATTCGTACCGTAGATACTACGTTCTCCGTTATTTACGCATAGGATGCATTCTGTCTATTACTTGGGTTTTTATCTACATTGAATATTCCTTTCTATCTCGATACGTTCTTTACACTTAGGCTGTGCCTACAGTTGTTTCGCGTTCTGGGAAACTCAATACATCGAAACCATCAGATATCATGATAAATATTTGAAAATTGAAATATTAATTGGAATATTAATTGTCCATTTATGTAGTGAAATTAAGGAACCAATAAGGACGTAGAATTTTCCTTATGTGAAGCTCCTGAAGAATATTTTCATTACATTCAACGCTTCCTCTTTATCTCGCGATCGTAGAACGAATGGAAATTCGAAATGTAACGTTATCTGTTCCTTCGGAATACCAAACGGTTGGTTCTCAAATGAATATTTTTCTATATCCTGGTGACGAGATCGTGTCTACGTAGATACCATTTCGAGCGGAGTTGTGAAACGAAGATGGCCTTTAATTCCTGCCCGTATCTCATCGGAGTACAAACAGCGTGCAGCGTGAGCTAAGTAATCGAGAGAAACTCGTTTCTTCGGCAAAATCTCAGCTCGTGTAGAATATCGGGAACGCGTTTCCGCACTGGGTACACATATATCATACTTTACGACGTACTTAGAGCGGAATCTGCCTTTAATCGGGCCCCTCGATGCATCGATAAATTACAAGTTACAACGACACCGCTTTTCGAATATTCTTTTCCTCCGAGCACGCTGCTTATAAAAGATTGTACCAGTAACTACCTTGTCGATTTAACCTCAATCGAGTAATCTTCGCTAAAGTACGAGTATTTAAAATACAAAATAGCACTATTCGTGTCCTTAAGTCCGAAAAGAAGACAAAATATAAAACGTTCTTTTAGGAACTACATAGAGTTTATAGGTTCTAATAATATTCTAGATTAAAAGAGACTTTGCTGAAACAACTCGAGATGAAGTATAACGCGATGTTTCGATATTCTCTACGTAAAAGATGGCACGAACGAATGTTTGCAACAGATCAGCGTGGTTTCCATTTAATTGAAATTTCAATGTTATCACGTTGTCATGGACACGTGTGTGTACGCGCGTATGCAAGAAAATGGCAAGTATGTGTGACGAGCTCGTACATAGATTGCATTAACAGACTGACGTGTATCGCGGCATTCAACAAATCGCCACACACGTTCGTCACTTTGCCAGTTTACCAGACTCACTCTACTGGTCCGCTGTTTTGACAGCTCGTAGCAACTCGCGATGCGTTTATTATTAATCAAGCAAGTCTGCCCTATGCAGTACACGTGTTACTTTCAAAAAATCCAACGAGTGCAAGCTGAATGTTCATGAATCTAGCGGAATATCACGCGATCGCAGAGTAAAATTTTTGCGATACTAGTGACAATAATTTGCACATGATGCTTGCAAATACTTTCGAAACTTAACGTTAAAATTAATAGAGTACTCGAAATAACCAATTACTAATTTTTTAAAGAATTCCTATAGAATTGTCACGGTGCGCTTTTTTTAAGAAATAGGATGATTTTGTCTTTTTGATATAAGAAATTTGAAGAATGAGATTCCTTCTCCATCTTTGCTTTCTTCTCTTATTCGAATGGTATATTTACGTCAGTTCTATTATTAAAGCGAATACAAGATTCTCATGGTAATTCGTAATACTACCAATTCCATTCATAGCCTTCATAATTTCAAATTTTGTTGAAATTAGACGTAAAATGTCATTTCCTAGCAGAATTCGAACTAAAGCAGTAGGAAATTCCTGTTTTGTATTCGCGAATGAAAACCTGTATTCCATGAATGCACTTGTACTTCATATATTTTATACTCTAGTTATTGTACCGAGAGATTATTATCTTGTTCGAGGGCTTGAAAGTTATTAAGATGGACGAAGATTGAGAAACTTTTCGAATGACAAAATGGTAACATCTGAGAATCTCTGGAATTACCAAAATGGGAGTGTGAAATTGACTAGGTAGAAGACTTGTAAATTGTAAATACGCCGGAAGATTAAACAATCATTGTCGGCTGCGAGTTATGTTTCATTGGAACGAAGCTGATTGATAGATATGGAAGAGATCTCTGAGAATAGTGAATGTCATTTGCATCTCGATCAATTTAATTTCAATCGATTCTCAGGTATATTGCGTTTTAATTTAGTCTACGTTTTTATACACACAAGGTTTAATTATAAACATGAGTAGAATATATATTCGTAAGTATACAATAAGAGAGATGCTGGATATAAATATTCAATTCAAGATTCTAAAAGACTTTATTTAATTCTTCTTCTAAAAGGACCCATTTAATTAATATTCTTGATATCCATAAAGATCAAATATCTTTTCGAATTTACACGATAAGCATAGGCCATGACATTTTAAACAGTGGTCACTGAATACACGTAACAACGTAACAGGAGACCACTAATTTTCCCCACTATCATTCTCTTCATTATGTATGTGTATGATTTCTCGTTGAACTAATTGGAATTCATATCCATAAGTGGATTCGATCGATACTTCGTTTAATCGTGTACTAAATAAAATTTTTCCAATAAATGCAGTTATATTGTACCTCGAACAATATTTTACTGCAACAATCAGCCTGATCAAACACGTAAGTGTAAGACTCGAGTAAACACAAATTGTATTCTACAGACACAATTCATCCTTGACACAAGAGAAATCTTTCCAGCTTAACGCGCTCTGAAATATTCACAACGAACGTCTAACGTTATATAGCATATCAGTATAACGTATAATGTTATATAGTATTCCGTTATAACGTTTAACGTTATATAGTATTCCGTTATAACGTTTAACGTTATATAGTATTCCGTTACAACGTTTAACATTATATAGTAGTACGATATAACGTTTAACGTTATATAGTATTACGTTATAACGTATAACGTTATATAGCACATCAGTATAACGTATAACGTTATATAGCATATCTGTATAACGTATAACGTTATATAGTATTACGTTATAACGTATAACGTTGTATAGTATATCAGTATATCGTATAACGTTATATAGCTTATCAGTATAACGTATAACGTTATATAGTATTACGTTATATAGCATATCAGTATAACGTATTACGTTATATAATGTTAGATTATAATGTTTAAAGTTATAAAGCATATCAGTATAATGTTTAACGTTATGTAGCATATAAGTATAACGTATATATAACGTTTCGATCTTATACGATCGTTTCGAGTATCGAAAGGTTGAGGGTGCAGGAAACCGAGTTTCTCTCAAGGACTGACGCGAAGTATGCTTAACCGATGCACGTCGAAAGTTTCTCGGTCCATAAGTCGAACACAGTGGTTGTAAATTTACCTACTTCCTGGTTAAGAAATCGGTCGAGAAACTTTAATTTGGGCAACGACATGTCACATTATACTCTAGAGGAAGGATAATTCGCGTACAATGATCCAAAAGAATGGTTCCGTAATAAATTCAACATTCGAGTAATTTGTTTGCGCAATAACGATATCTCTTTACCTGCGTTATTTCCACCCCTCTGCCTAGGGAAAGAATGGAGATTCATTATCACTGTGACCGATGAACTGGTAGTAAAAGAGATCTTCATCGTCACAGTCTGTCGCAAAATGAAAAGGACGTTCTATGGTTTAATAATTAATGAAGCAACGTCTTTAACGGTATCGCTAATGATTAATAGCGAATAGCGAATTAAAGCTTAAGATATGAAATTCTTGATAATGATGTAAAATCGAAGAGATACTAGCTTTCGATTATTAGGTATAATTATTGTACACCATTTTCAATAAAAATATAGGACGAATTTGTATTATCGAGATAAAATTCGAAGTAGGAGGGAAGCGAAATTTTTGCTAATTCACTGCAACGCGTTCTTCGAAATAAATATTAGGTTGTCCGAAAAGTGTCTTTCTTTCACAAACGTGTTTTTGTACAACAGTGCACCTTCGTATAAACGTGAAACCAAGTCTGTAAAATGTCGCGGTGTTTATCTCAACAGAACAAAATGGGTCGTGCGTAATTCGACAAAATATTATAAAACAAAAAACATTGAGCGTCTATTATTTCCTCATAAAACGAAAGAAACTTTTCGGACAACCTAATATTTTGTTCACTTCGTAAGTGTTATTTGACTGATCTGTTAATGAAAAAAACACCGCAAACGATTCCTCGTAAATCTATGGTCCTCGAAATTGGTGGAACGAGCCAGTAGTTGAATTGAAATAGCGAATGCGTTATTCAAACTTCGATATTTATAACTTCGCGAATCAATCTCCAAATCTACCCGGGGCGACACGTCGTGTGGATACATTGGAACGACTGCATGTATATGTATTTGTCGTGTGAAAAACTCATGCATACGCTTGCAGTATATCTATTGTTCGGCTCGTTATATGTGTATGCAATCGAATAAACAAAATCATGAATTTCTAACGAGATCATTACAGTATCCGTCACAACGTGTCATGCTACGCTGTCTTTGCGATTACCCTCGGTCCAATTACTTTTGTACTTTGCTGAAAAGAATCTAAAATGAAAAGGTATCACGGATAGCAGTGCATCGAAGGGAGAATTGGATTAACCCTTTGACGATATAATAACACGACGAAGAATTTCAAATAAATAATTTAGAAAATAATTATTCGTTTATATTCAAGATCTTTGGCATTTTTGGCATGGAATCAGCCCTCGTTTCCTTAGAACATCGACTATTATCCAGTCAATTAATATAGAGTCAACTAAAACAGTGTCTATTCGAACTACAAATAACTTTATAGTCTAAATCGAGCAGCGTACCACCGTTTTAACGGCGCATCGAGTTCAGTATGCTTGATGATCAGCGCTGTTAATAAACGCTAGCCATGGAATTAACCGATTACTATCGTTCGTTGCGCAATTAATTAACGCTCAGCTTATGCAGGAGCGTTTGTTTATCAATATTTCCAGGTAGGAAACCAGGAACAATGGTGCATCGAACTTCGATCGAGGGATAATTTGCTGGAAGACCAGATGGAAATTCCGATCAGGCGTCCTAAATCCGTGACTGTCTCCGTAAATCTAAGCAATAATCCTTCCTCTCTGGACTGTGGATTCCGTGGATCCCGCAAGCTTGCCATAAAAACTTCTAGAGCGGGACTTTACCCTTCCCTCCGAATCAATCGACCGAATAAACTTGCGTCACGTGAGTAATCTGCCTATCGTTGAATTAAATTTAATTAGCATACTCCAGCGAGCTCTATACTTGAGTTTCGACATGGAACGTGGTAAACTATCTGTTTACGATCACGTTGCGTTATGTAATCGAGGACTATCGATGCTAAGAATTAATGACCATAGTATTATGTAATAATCGATCGGGAACGCGGTCTTTTGCTGGCTCGAAGCTGAAGCTTCTTGAGAACTTGCATAGGGTAATAGCCAAGCTGAGAGAACTTTCATTCTTTAGTAGCCGAGTAATTTTAAAGAGAGAGAAGGGTGTTGGATCTCGGGTCATTTTTTAAAGGGCACGTAATCACCTCCATTGAACAGGAGCGAGATACAGATACTTTTCGCGTTTATTTATTTTATAAATGGTGCCGTATTAAATGGAATTTATAGAAAACAGTGGATCATTTACATTTTGAATTAATGTTTTTATCTTCTCTTTTCTCAATTGAGATTACGAAATCCTGGAAATTTACAACTGGCCGTACTATCATGAGGATAAGAATTCAACTGAGAAAATTAGTACATTCAAATTCGATCTAAGAAATTTCTGAAACTGTTTTCCAAATCGACGTGAAATTGAATAATTAGGCCGCGCATCGGATGCAAATCTTAACCGCGAAGATTCTTATTTAGCTTGTATGCCCAGGATATTCTGCGAGTGGAAACGAAGCTTACTTTTTCGATGTGTTCGTGCGAACCACGGTCGAGTCGCATATTTATGGTTGTTTTCCAGCGAATTGAAAACGAGCTTTTCACGCTCCAGTTCTCGCTTTGTATCTTTCTTCGCTTTCGATTTTATTAAATCGTTTCTCCATTTATTTGAATACAGGTTGGTCCGACACGTGGACGTAAGACGAAAAGCATTTTCTTTCTTCGAACTTTCATCGATGCCAAGTGTTCTTTCCTCTGAATTTCCGCTAAGTACGCCTCGACACGCTTCATTAGTTCGACTCGCGGAATAGATTTGATTTGACGACGACCTATTTCCGGGATCTGCGCTTTAAACAACCCTATGTTGTAACCGCGCTAAATGTAAATGAATTTCACCTCTTGTTTTATATTCGTCGAAAATCGACCAGCATCGTGCTAACGAAAATTTGATCGAACATTTCGGACACGTACATCGTACGTGTCTCTTCGTACTCGCCAAAACAGAATAATTTTAAATCAATATTTGCGCGCAAGAGTGTTTAGAACATGTGTCACGAGCAATGTTTAATTACGAAAATTCGAACGTGTTCACCAGTTTCGAAGGATCCTTAATTATACGAGAAAATCCTAACGCTTCGCCTGTCGAGCATTAGCGAATTTTGTCGTTCTCACGCTTCTTCTAATACTTTCGTAGCTTCTATCATCAGCCACCAGATGCGCAGATATTTTATGATACAGTGTTGTTTCATTATAATTGCATCAACTATGCTTCGAGCGTGCATTTGCTGTTACTTAATACCCACGCGATGCAAAGGCGAGCAATGCCGTCGGTTTTATAACGTATTATGACGACGACACGTTGGCGTAATCCCGTACAAAAGAAAGATGCATTTCTAGTAAACAAGAACTCCACCGATTCTCGCTTTCAGAAAAATTCATAAAACATTTCGCGAAGGAAAAAAGAGAAGGAAAAAAAATGAGCTTCGAATTTTGTCACGAGCTGGCGAAAATTCAATTAAATTTGTTGAGGTTATTAGATGTATAGGAATGCAAAGAGACGCGTGGATAAATTGTAAGATAGAAAAAATATATATATTTTAAGCTGAAGTATAAATACAAAGAAGGAATACAATATATATGAGCTGGTCCAGATCCGCACGCTGGTGTCACTTCGGAGACACAAAAGATCGCGAAATCAACGAATCGGCGGCGATTTCCTCGCGTCGCGGTTCGAACGAAATGATTCTTTCGCGAATGGGATAAAGAAACTAGAATTTTGTATGCGACAATGACGTTTATTTCAGAAATCCGACAGAGTACGGTTACAAACGTATGGTTCGGAATATCAAGACAGACTGTCTCGAGACGTTACAACTGACTGTTTAGCGCTGGTTCTTTGGATAGTCCTTCTACCAAGGGTCTAGTCCCTTTGGAGGGGGCTTTGTTATTGTTTTAACAGATGTGGCATGCGGGGTGTTCGGTCGAGCCGGTTACTGAGCGGGTGGTCTTCTTAAGTGTGTGACACTAGCAGTGTTATTCTATAACTGAAAAACTCTGAAGCCAACGTTGCACGTGTACCGTTTACGGTTTGTCCTCGACAGTCTTTTGTCTATGCGCTGTCGGTGGCTTCGGTGCTTG
Organism: Bombus sylvestris; assembly: GCA_911622165.2. Taxonomy (NCBI): domain Eukaryota; kingdom Metazoa; phylum Arthropoda; class Insecta; order Hymenoptera; family Apidae; genus Bombus; species Bombus sylvestris. Next base: position 6,205,302 of record OU443149.1, on the reverse strand, counting down.
ACAAAACTAAAGACCAGATGTAGAGTTTTCTTAGAAGTGGCGACCACTTCAACAAAATTGACGATCTTATCCTGGACGTATAAACGACAAATACAGAAAAAGAGTTAGTGGAGAATTTATTGCGTAACCTTATTTAAGAATTGCCATCGAGGGTAGAAAAGGACAGACGAGGAAGAAAATTAATGCCGGATTTCTTCCGTTCGCGCCATTAGCGTAACGTTCATAGGGGTGACATTTTTTCCTCACACGATGACATGAAAATTAACGAGATTTTATGAGAAGCGCATGGTAGTTGGCCGAGAAAATTTCATTTCGAACCGGGTTCGAAAAACAAACAAACTTGTTGTACGGCTCTAGCAAATACGTGTGCGATAATGTACATACGGACAGGCTAGGTTGGTTCAAGGTAACTATGTAACGTTGGAAGAATATTAAAATAAGGATGGTCTGGGATCGGTACGTGAGAACTCAAGCTTATTCGAACTTATTCTTCTTAACAAAATATTCTAATCGATGGCAAAAGGAAATACCGCTAAAGTTACTTGTGTCTGGAGATAATTTCGTGTAAATGTTATTTTTCGAAATGAAACGAAAGATATAATTTGATCGATTACTACTAGGAATGGCTATAGTTTATTTAGTTCATGAAGCACATTCAACCAATCATTAACATCCGAACTTTGTTACTTTTACCTTTGTCTAATTATTATGCCCTGACAATCAAGTAAACAAAGTGGGATTGACACGGCAAACGAGGATATTCGATTGGGAGTAGAGAGCCGGGAGTTGACAGCGTACGAGCGAATGTGCCATCATGATATTCAATCGGGTTTGTGACATGTATACAATCAGGATCAATTTTAAGTCTGTGCATCACGTCGAATTCTATTATCACACGAATGTGCAGTTTGACAATAATTTTGATTGCGAATTTCACTAATTACCAATCGGCTCGTACGCCGCTTCAACTTTTCCTAATTTCGTTATTCGTTAATTGCCTTCATTATGAAGGAGTAGACCGTGAAATTTTTATATTCGAAACGGAAATACTATAGTTTCTATCGTTTCACCTTTTTGAACGAATTTATGCTTTAAACGAATTACAAAGTAAACAAAAATATTAACTTCCGTCTCAAAAAGGATGATTCAAATCCACGCAAATTGTCGAGAGGACGCGTTAATTACATCAAGCTCAATTAAAATAGTTTCATCAATCGACTTTGTGATCCTCTAATGGTATTTTCGTTGAGTTACACTCAAGGGGAGAGTGTTACATCCTTAAGAGCGTTATGGAAAATCGGCTTATTTCTGAGAAATTTCTCCGGACGTTCCTTCGATTCCCGCGGAAAACTTTTCAGCGAAGCCTTTGTGCTCGGTGGGCGACCCTAATAAGGACAGCTCAGCGAGAAACGGAGGTGTTTCCGTCCCGACAATGTTCCAGGAAGTTATCGAGTCAGTTGCATTCCCGTTTCGTGCTCGACGCGCGTTTCCTACGACTTCCAAGTTAGGACGACTGACAACATGATCAAATCGATGCGACGTTTGTTTTCGTTTCTGTTCGTCGATTCTGTTTTCCTCTCGTGGCAAATTTTTCCTCTTGTATTCTTCGTCGATTTTCAACTTTCCGGATATTTCGAACACGGCGATCGCGTCACACGCTTCTCTGACGGGAACACAAAGCCTTAGGATCTTGTTATTGAAGTAAATTCGCTGGTTCACTGACATGATACAATAGCCTGTTCAAGGAAGTTGTGTAGTTTGACGGATACTAATACCGTGTCGGAGTAATGTTAATTAACTGGTTTAATAATTGCTTAATAACAACCGCTGCCAATAATCGTTTCACCTTATGGTATACGTTTAACATTATATTCTAATCTGCTAGTAGACATCAATTCTATTTATTAATTCTAATAATTAATTTATTAATTCTAAATTGTATTAATTTTATATTATATTACATTAGATAAATGTCGGTAAACATCCAAACAGTGTTATACTGTTGTGTCGTTATTAAATCACGTGTAATATTGCCTGGTTAATCGATATCTATATTTACACAAGGAATATTCTGTATTGTATTACCTCAGAGTTTATCGTACCCCACAACAGAAAAGAAAAATATTGTACGGTTAGAGCGATATAAAGGAAGAGATCACAACAGAATCGGGAAATAAATCGTAGACCGAGTAGGACAGGAAGAGCTGATTCCCTGTCGCTTAGTGGAAGCGAAACAAAATCGAGGAAAAAGGAAGAAAAGTAAATGGATTCAACTGGGAGTAGAGAACATTAGGTCGTTTCAGTCGGTTGCAACAGGTTTCAACGTTCGCTGCAACGACCAACACAGAACGAGGCTGCAGGTCGAGCTATCACGCCACCCCTATTGTGCAGTTAGTTAAGCGTCATACAAACGCATAATTATGTTCCGTGAATTCAACACGACGACGCGGTCTGATTCTAAAAACCGAGATCCTACAGCCGTGATTTTATGCAAAACCGCCTGTGGAAAATCTGTAACGGACTGGAAATATAAAGAGATTCGCCTCCTTTTTTCTTCTTCTTTCCTTTTCTATCACTTTTCTCCCTCTTCGTTCCTCGCTCATCCGGAAATTACTTCTCACGACAACGACGGCCTTTGGCGAATAGGTTTTAATACCACGCTTTCCTTTCAAAAATTTCATCGATAGCACCGGACTGAGCAAGACGAGATTACATAGAAACGCGACGAACACACGCGAGCTCGTCAAATATTTAAAGCACCCGGAACTGCTTCATCGAAGCGGCACAAGGTTCTCGAATGAACGTCGAGGGAGTGAGGCGAGGAAACTGAAAAATAAAGATTGGTGGACTCATACGATAAAGGGGATCTCTTTTGACTTCGATTTTGTTCTGAATCTGCGATTCTGAAACTGTATCCTGCGCTTCAATAATATAACGAAATTCTAGATATAATCACCGTATGTACGTTCCATAGACTGAATCGATCTTTGATTACGTTTTGAAATAATACGCGACAGGTTTAGTTTTGACCCATTGATCGTATACAAAATATTATGAAGTACTATCAGGATCTCAATAAAACCGTTAATGCTATTCCGACTATGAATAGGAAAACACCATTATCAATGATATTCAAACGCGGCTATACTGTATTCACTGTAGGACGTAAATCACCGCGGTTCAACGATACACAAATGTTATCCTGATCAAAGTGGTAGCTCATAAAGCGGCGAGATGCTCGATGCAATAACAGTTTTATCACATGACCATTGCGCAATAATCTCGAGAAGCAATTTCAAAATTTATCGTTGTTATACGACTTCGTTTTGCTAATCAAGGTAGTCAGGCACAAATCATAATCACGAGATATATAAATTATGAGCCAGAAATTTATGTTGCTCTTGCTATAAACTTTGAATCTTTCATTTTTTCTAAGCTAATTGCTTATTAAATTCTAGGATTTTATAAAACACACCCTCCAAACTCTACTTTGCTAATTAGAAAAATAAAGTTTTAGATTCTTATCGAACTTCGAGAATCCTTTCCCATTTTCCACTTTGCTCAAACATAAATATCAGTCAAGGATCCGCGCGTCCACAGAATTCACGCGAAAGATGAATGACAGCGTAATTCCATTGGTGGAACGTTACGAGAAACGAAGACCTTCCGCGTTTTACGCAACGCATGTACGACACGCTTGCATATTCCGCAACGATTTTCTCATGTCATAGATTTTATTGGGAGACACGTTTATCAGAGTCACGTTTGTTCCGAGTTGGCAAGAAAATCCGGGGATCGTTACACCATTACAAGGAGCCACCGAAAGCCCGACTTAAAGCTGTAAGTTCAGGTCAAAGTACTTGGCCGCCATTGTACGTCGACCCAGCGTATGAGTCCGGATGAGTTTAAACGAGGACGAGGGCTTTCTATTGCTACAATTGAAAACGTGTCTCCGAAAGAGTAAAACTTTCAACCAATAAATTTCACGAATGGATTTTTGTTTTGATACGTGCGCGATTGCCATTCGTGGCTGACCTTTTACGATCATATTTTTTTGAAAAGTTCAATCGTGCAAACTATAATATATCATTCAACTGTGCTTCTCTTGCACTTTCGAATTTACCACTTTCGACAGGCGTGAAAGTTTTTCTACGTCAAAAACAATTCACCTGTATTTTGTATAGAAATACGAAGCGGAGTAATATCTACCTTTCAGCGTCTGTAGAAAAGTAGAGAAATGAAAAATTTAACGTTTATAAAATGGTCGATTTTCATCAGCGATCAAAAAAGCTTCACTCACGCGATTCAGCTAGAACGCTGTTCTTTTATCGAAAACTAAACGGGAATTAATAGGTTCGAATGAAACGAGCAAACTGACACGATTTCGTTTTTATTATCACCAGTAGTCCCATGAGCGTTAAATAATCCTTCATATAACCATCATATAGCGATTTAGAAACGATTTGTGGTAACAGAAGTAGTCCATATTTGTCGATAAATTTTTTCACACCTGACTATATATAGGTGGATGTTTTTAAAGATAAAAATTTCTCACAAATAACGGTAGAATCCCGACACGTTTTCTTCGTGGCGTGGTTCTCGTGTACAGCCTTTGATCTTGACACGAAGCTCAGCGTCGTACGTTTCACGCGTGCTCGCGTGTCAGAAAACAGAAATTTCTGCAGAAACTTCAAGTATTTTCGGTAGAACGGTAATTCCGAATCACTCGTTAGAACGTTCAACCTTTTGTTCGTGGAATCGTGTAAATGGCTGGTAACATTTTCTCTATTCATGCTTTCCGATTCAGCGTGCATCGTGTCCCGGTCGCAGGAAACGTTTTTCGAATAGCCCTTTGTCGGTATTTTTATTCCGTTTGTTTCCTGCGATATTTTAACTCGATTTGCCGAATGTATATAAAGCGTACAGAGAACGAATTTCGGGAAAAAATTCTCATAAATATCCTGCAGCTGTTGAGAAAAGTATAAAGTGGACGAAAACACTGGTCTAACTTCCTGATTTTTCACGATAAGTATAATAAACGCACCCTCTTTCGTTTTTGTCCGTTCGAGTAGGACGAGGACCAATTTCGCAGAAGAGAATCTCTATTCCTAGATAACGATAGAAAAGAATGGGGTCGTCGTAACCGGCAATAACACGGGGCAATCGAGTCCACGTGGCTTGTTTCACGGAGAATTTAGTCGATGAATGGTGGAAATCAAAGCGTGTCCTCATGGGGCCAACTTGGCCTCGCATTAAGTTCATTTTGCGTTTAATTTGTATAGCAGCGAACGTTTCTCTTTGTAGTCTTTGAATCGTATAAAAATGTGGCGGACAAGATTATAGCATAGGCTCGTGCTACCGATTGTACATTGGTTTAAGAGACGAAAGTATCGGGCTGGCCAAAAGCTTTTTTAGAGGAAATTTAAAGGCAGATTTTATGTTTCTAACTAAAACTACATTATATAATGTATTGTATGTTATTTTCTACTATCCTTCTTTCAGGTAACTTCGCGATACCATCGAAAAATGTGTGTGTCAAGCGAAAATTGTATCACTTTTATCTTCGGGAAACTCTTTCAAATCCATTTTACAGGTACAACCAGTAGAAGATATTGAATAAAAATACTTCGTAGTGTAGTATCGTGGACAAATGGCCTAAGAAATATCGGGTGAACCATACACAATATTGCGAAAAGGCCTAAGTATCGTTAGGCCAAAAGGGACAGTTTTAACGTGTGATCTTTACCTAGTGATTGTCGTCTGAAGAGTCGAGTGAGGGAGCTGTGAGTTGAGAGTCGAGTGAAGTAGTCGTGAGTTGAGAGTCGAGTGGAGTAGTTGTGAGTTGACAGTCGAGAGTTGAGTTCCCGAGTTGTTATGAGTTGTAAACTATTAGTTGTGATCTGTAAATTAACTATTTAGTTGTCTTAGTTATAGCACGTTACTGTATTTAGTTCACGTTAAATAACAATCGTTTCCTGTTTAATCCATTGTAAATAGATCTATCGATCAGTAAACTTATCATATAGAATAGAAATCATTGGAAATCCTAATTTCTAATATTTCTAAATAAATAAAAAAATCCTATAGTAGTTTTTATATACATGTAGTATCGGGAAAAGGGACGTGCCTGACCATGGGTTATACCTGCGGCCCATTACAATATCGGGGTAATTAAAGGGGATCCACCTGACAATGGGTTATACCTGAGGCCCATTACAACGTCAGGGTAATTAAAGGGGATCTACCTGCTAATGGATTACACCGGTAGCCCATTACAACATCGGGGTAAATAAGGGCGATTTGTTTAGGAATGAGTCAGGCACATCTGGGGGTTAGAGAAGGGGTAGGTCAGGTAAGGAGAGGGGGCGGCCGCCGTCGGAGAGACGGTCGCAACAGGAAGACGGACCGCGGCGCCGATGCCGGTGCTGCCGCCGCCAACGGCAGCGGCGACGCGCCGACAGCCGCGGCGGCAGCAGCAGCAACAACGGCAACAACACCGGGGGAAGCTGGAGAAGGGAACAACGGGCGCGCCAGGACCAAGCGGCGCCAGCGGTGCGGTCAGGGGACCGTCCGCAGCGCCCGGGAAGAACGCGGCACTCCCTCGCACGCCGCGAACGTCAGCCGTGACGCTGACACTTCGCGAGGGCTCCAAGATGTCCTACGCGGAGGTCTTAACCACGGCCAGGCAGAACGTCCCACTGGAGGAGATCGGCGTCACTTCGGTGGGAATGAAGAAGGCGATGACCGGGGCCATAATAATCCAGGTGCCCGGGGACAAAGGCAGGCAGAAGGCGTCGCAGCTGGCGAACCACCTGGCAAGGATACTGGACCCGACCGCGGTCAAAGTGGCAGCTCCCACGAGGACGGCGGAGCTGAGGGTGGTCGGGGTCGACATATCCGTGGGGAAGGAAGAACTGAGGGCAGCGCTGGCCTCGGCCGCAGGATGCGGAACCGCGGAGATGCAGGTCGGGGAGATAGGCACCTCCAGGGACGGCCTCGGATCAGCGCACATAAAATGCCCGGTGGCCGGAGCCCGAAAACTAGCCCGGGCAGGCAGCGTTCCCCTGGGATGGTCCACCGCCAGGATCATCGCCGTTCCAAGGAGGCCGCTCCAGTGCTTCAGGTGCCTGGAGCTAGGGCACGTGAGAGCGACGTGCACGTCCGCCGTGGAGCGAGGGCACCTGTGTTACAGGTGCGGCGGAAGCGGACACCGGGCGAAGGACTGCCCCGCCTCCGCACCAAAATGCCCCCTGTGCGAGTCACTCGGGGCACCCGCCAACCACAGGATGGGCGGAGCGGCGTGCTCACCGCCGACCACCACCAACAACAGCAGGAGGAGGAGGCCCACACACGAACCAGCCACCGTGGGAGGGACCGAAGGAAGCACCGCCACAGCCGCCGTCACCGTCACCGAAGCAGCAGCAGCAGCAGCAGCAGCAGCAGCAGCAACAGCAGCAGCGGCAGAAACGATGGTCGCGACGGCAACAACGGTAGATGGCCCGGAGGAGGCCATGGAGTTGGGACGGTAAACATAAACACCAACGCATCCTCCAGGCCAACCTAGGAAGGTCGAGGCGAGCGCAGGATCTGCTCTTCCAGACCATCCGGGAGAGCAGGATCGCCCTCGCGGTGATAGCGGAGCCACATCGAGTTCCCGACTCGCCCAACTGGGTCGGGGATCTGGATGGGACAGTAGCGGTTGGATGGACGGCATCTACGACGCCCGGCTTCACCGGCACCCTGCTGGAGCGCGGCAACGGCTACGTCGCGATCGAGTGGGCCGGAATAGCCGTGGTGGGCGCGTACGTCTCCCCCAACTGCGGCCTGGACGCGTTCGGTGGCTTCCTCGATGGAGTGGGCAGCTGCATCAGGAGAAGATGTCGCCCCCGCCAGGTGCTGGTGCTGGGGGACTTTAACGCCCGCTCCACGCAGTGGGGAGACACGCGAACGACCACGCGAGGAAGGACGATGACAGACTGGGCCGCGGGAATGGGGCTGCTGCTGTCGAACAGAGGAACGGCCAGTACGTGCGTGGCGTGGCGGGGGTCGTCGGTGGTCGACCTGACATGGGCCACCGCCAGACTTCACCGACGAATACTGGGATGGAAAGTGGAGGAGGGGGTCGAGACCCTGTCCGACCACCTCTACGTAACGATGGGGCTGGTCCCGGAACCTGCGTCCGCCGGACGGGCCGACGACGACAACGACGCCCGAGGTCCGCACCGCTTCCGCGGGCCGCCAACACCAAGATGGCGGCTGAAAGAAAAGAACCAAGACCTGTTCCGAGCTGCCGTCACCGTGTCCGCGTGGAGTTGGGACGCGCGGGCAACGCGGGAGGGCGGCGGCAGCAGCATCGACGAGGAAGCGGAGGACCTACGGAAGGAAATGACCTCGGCCTGCGACGCCTCGATGCCGCGCTCCAAAACCGCCAACGGAGCGCGAAACCGGGGTGTCTACTGGTGGTCCGGGGAAATCGCGGAACTCAGAAGGGAGTGCGCCCGGGCCCGACGAAGATTCCAGAAAGCCAGGCGCAGACGAACGCGCGACGAGGAAAGGATCTCCCGTCTCTACGAGGCGTACAAGGAGAGGAGACGCACGCTTCAACGGGAGATCCGGGCTGCGAAGGCTCGGGCCTGGAGCGAGCTCGTCGAGTCGGTCGAGGCGGACCCATGGGGACGACCGTACCGACTGGTGACGAAGAGGCTTCGACCACCGGCCCCACCGGTGACCGCGAGCATGGAGCCGGGGCTGTTGGACAGCGTGCTGGACACCCTCTTCCCACGACGGACGCAGGACGACGACACGGACGGCGCCGGCCGCGACGCGGGAAGGATGCCGGACACCCACCCCAACGAGACCATGGGGTGGAGCGAAGAGCTGCGAGTAACGAAAGAAGAGTTGCTCGCGGCAACAAAGAGGATGGCGTCCCGCGGCGAGGTGGCGCCCGGTCCGGATGGAATCCCGGGTCGTATATGGGCGGAGGCGATGGAGACCTTGGCCCCCCGTCTACAGGGACTCTACACCCGATGCCTGAGGGAGGGCGCCTATCCACAGGCGTGGCGATCGGCGAGGCTGGTCCTGCTGAGGAAGGAAGGCCGCCCGGCGGACTCACCGTCCGCGTACAGGCCGATATGCCTCCTGGACGAGGTGGGCAAGCTCTTCGAGCGGATAATCGCCGCCCGTCTGGAGGCCCACATCACGAGGCGTACGCCTGGCTGGCACGACAGCCAGTTTGGGTTCCGCCGGGGAAGATCAACGGTCGACGCGGTCAAGCGGGTGCGTGCGACCACCGACGACATGGTCGCGAGGAAGGGAGTGGCGATCGCGGTCTCACTGGACGTGACCAATGCCTTTAACTCCATCCAGTGGGACAGGATAGTGGAGGCGCTGGAGCGAGCGGAGGTGCCGACATACCTGGTGCGTCTGATCCGGTCGTACCTGTGCGACCGGTGGATCACGTTCGTCGGCAAGCACGGGGAGGCGGGAAGAGCCGTCGAGTGCGGGGTTCCGCAGGGGTCGGTCCTGGGACCCATCCTGTGGATCACCGCGTACGACTCGGTTCTACGATGCCCCATGCCACCGGACACGGCCGTGGTGTGCTACGCGGACGACACCTTGGTCATGGCCAGCGGACGAGGATGGTACGAGGCACAGGGGAACGCGGAGGCAGCCGTGGCGTGTGCGATGAGGGCCATCAGAAGACTGGGCCTGAGAGTGTCACCGGCCAAGTCGGAGGCGCTCGGTTTCTACGACCATCGCCGCAAAGGAGCCCCACCATCCGGGCTATGCGTGAAATGCGACGGAGAGGATGTGCCGGTGGGGGCCCGAATGAAATACCTGGGCCTCACCATCGACAGCGGGTGGACGTTCGGGCCCCACTTCGAGGACCTGATCCCGAGGGTGACGACGGCGGCCAACGCTCTGTGCAGCCTGCTGCCGAACCTGGGGGGGGCGGGGGTTGGAGTCCGCCGCCTATACGAGGGAGTCGTTCGGTCGAGGGTCCTCTACGGGGCCCCCGTATGGGCCGAAGACCTGAGGGCCAACCGGCGCAGCCTCATCCTGCTGCGGAGGCTCCAAAGGACGACGGCGCTGAGGATGGCGCGGGGATACAGGACGGTATCACACGCGTCGGCGTCGGTGCTCGCCGCGTCTCCCCCATTCGAGCTGCAGGCCCTCGCGCTCCAACAGGTGTACAATCACCGGAGGGCATCGGGCTCGGACCAGGACCGTCCGTTCCAGGACGTATGGAGGGAGACGAGGCATAGGGTGTGGGAGAGATGGCGCGCCCAACTGCTGGAAGAGGACATCGTGCGGCCACACCGGGCCGTCCGCGCCGTCCTGCCGAACTGGGAGGCATGGAGGGACCGTGGCGGGGTCCCGCTCACGTATAGGACGACGCAGGTGCTCACCGGCCACGGCGTATTCGGGGAGTACCTGCGAAGAATACGGAAAGAGGTGACGTCCACCTGTCACCACTGCGAGGAAGAAGAGGACACGGCGCAACACACGCTGGAGCGGTGCCCAGCGTGGGAAGAACCGCGCCGAGTGCTACGCCTGACCATCGGCGACGACAGGCTATCCCCGGAGACCCTCGTGAAGGCCATGTTGAGGGGACGAGAGGAAGAGGCCGCCGTCCGCTCCTTCTGCGAAAAAGTAATGCTGACGAAGGAGCGGGCTGAGAGAATCAGGGAGAAGCGAGGGGACCCGGTCAGGGTCGCTCGCGGAAACAGAAGAGGAGGAGGAACATCGGCGTCACGTCGACACACGACCGCCGCGGCACCACCACCGTCGCCGCCGGCATAGAAGAAGAGCGCGACGACAACGACGACGATGAAGCGAAAGCCGTCAAGCCGAGGAACGTCTGGGCCGTTCCTCGGAATTGCACGACGGCCCACGGAGCGCGGCGCCAGGGGGGGCTGGTGGTCACCCCCCCTAGGCGCCAAGATCGACCAGGAAGCCTCCCCACATCCAACTCGGGGAGAGCGGCGAGGGAGCGTCCTTGGGAGCGAATCTACGACGGGCACTGGGACGCCCCCGAGAGCCGTCAAGACGACCACCGTGGGGTTTTAGTCGGTAAGAGTCCGACACTACCCGCCGCCCCCCAGAGGGCGGCCGGGTGTCCATGAGGATTTCCCCACGTATAAAAAAAAAAAAAAAAAAAAGGTCAGGTAAGGAGAGGATGTGAGTCAGTCGGGGAGAAATCAGTTGAGGCAGTCGAGAGAAGTTGAGGAGAGTCGATGAGCAGTTGAGGAGTCGATCGGAGTTACTCACCGGGCACGGCGTATTCGGAGAGTACCTGCGAAAGATCCAGCGGGAGGTGACGTCCATATGTCACCAATGCAAAGTAGAAGAAGACACGGCGCAGCACACGCTGGAGTTCTGCCCAGCGTGGGAAGAACCGCGCCGAATACTACGCCTCACCATAGGCGACAGGTTATCCCCTGAAGCGGTCGTAGAGGCCATGACGAGGGGACAACAGGAGTTAGCCGCCGTCCGCACCTTCTGCGAGCAGGTCATGCTAGTGAAGGAACGGGCGGAGAGGAACAGGGTGAAGCGAGGAGACCCCACCCGGGTAACCCGCGGAATAAGAGGAACAACGACACGTCGCCGTGAGACTGCGGCATCACCACCACCACCGCCGTCATAGAAGAACGCGGCGAAGAAACCGTCAAGCCGAGGAAGGTCTGGCTCCCTCCCCGGAACTGCACGACGGCACAGGAAACGAGACGCTTGGGGGAGGGTGGTCACCCCCCTAGCTGCCGAAACTAACCAGGCTGCCTCCCACAACAACACAGGGAGAGAACGACGAAGGAGCGTCCTGGGAGCAAATTAACGACAGGTACTGGGACGCTCCTGAGAACCGTTGGGACGACCACCGTGGGGTTTATAGTCGGTAGGAGTCCGACACTGTCCACCGCCTACCAGAGGGCGGCCGGGCGTCCATGAGGATTTCCCCCATGTCAAAAAAAAAAAAAAAAAAAAAAAAGTCGATCGGAGTTGAGGAGTCGAAAGGAAGACGAAAGGAAGACGTTAAGCTGTGAAGTTGTGGTGAAGCAGTGGAAGACGGACAGTAGACGTTAAGCAGTGCAGTTGTGGAAGCCGAGTAGAAGACGGAAGTGAATTGTAGTCAGCTGTATGTTTGAGTATTGCTTAAACGAATAAACAAACTTGACGCTCCAATTTCCATCATTTCCTTGTCCTTGCTCTAAGTTACTACATACATATCCGAATAATTTCAGATATGTTTCAAACTCTGCCATTATAATAATAATAGTCAAGTTTCATTATGGTACTAATAATATTTCAGACTGTATCGTACAACATACGTAATATATCCATAAAAGTCTACAAGTGTTGGAATACTTTCTTGAGCCTGTTTTCTTACTCTTGTGCGGTGAAAATTAGACTTTTAAGTTAATCGAGCATCGGTTAACAGGTCGATGAGAATTATTTAGCGAGAATCAAACGAGTAGTTGACGTTCGAGAACGATGGATACACGTGACCCGATCGACAAGTTTGCAAGATCAACGCACGAAAGTGCCGCTTTTGAGACTTGATTTCATCCGAAGATGAAAGGAGATTGGAAATTCCATTCTATCGCGTGTCGATTCACCGGCGTATCCGCCGGGCGAAAGGCATACCGAACGTTCAGTTCCATTACATGCTGACGAACAAACTGCCAACGAGTTTCTTTCACATTACGAGATTGGGCAAAAATTGGAAATTAATCGCTCGAATAACATTTTCAAGCTTGACCCTCCGAACGAAAGAGATTCGATGAAAATAAAAATCGAAGATGAGTGCTCGAGACTCGATGTTCGTCAAAAATTGAATTTTACTGTGGGTTGATCGGTATGTTTCGTTGTTTTAATTAAAACTCCGATATATGATAAATATTCAGCTAAAATATGCGTATCAATAATCTACAATTTACAAAAAATTCCAAATGAAATTGTATAAATATAAATACAAATAAAATTTCACGACGGAATTACCTGATCAACCTGATGCATATAACGAATCTGTTAATTTTTCGGATTTATTGACTCTTGTAGATATTTCGTCAATTTCCACTAATATCCTAAAGCAACACGAATGTTTAATGCGACATCTCTTTGAGCTAAAACATCACGTACGCTGAATAGATGAATAACGAGTACCTTAGAGTGCAGCACGCTTCTACAGGTTACGGTGGAAAAAGTTCAAGGTCCATTGATCACGTCTTACAAAAAGTTCGCATCCACTATTCATACAGCCTGTGCGCGATACATTATGTCCCATACACGCTTACCGCGTATAGTCAGAAAGAAAGGAATAATTACATAAAAATTGCCGCGCGGTTATAGGCAAAATAGATGAAACGAGAAAGCACTCGTTCGTAACAAAAAGTCATTTACAGTTTTCCCGATTACATACGAAAAACAAGCAAGTCGAGCATTCGCGTGCATTTTTACGCTCGCTTTTTAAAGCTAACGACTATCGTTTCATTCGAACGCACTCGAAACCGTCCCGCTTTTAAATCCTCTCCTCTCGTAGCTCATGGAATCATAAGTCGAAGATCCGATGGGTACTTGCAAAAGCTCAACGACAGGTTATATACACATACCTTAAAAGGCCAATAACTGTTACACGTTAATACTCTGAAACTACGCGATCGACCTTCGTTTCGAAGCCGCTTATAATCCTTAAATGAAACATAGATCGCCTAAGCCTCGATCATAAAATTAGCCGCGTATCATTTAGCCCTCCTCTTCCCAGATATCGTAGACCTTGACATTTTCCGCTCAATCATGATGAAATTACGACGCAGGATAAAAGCCTTAGGCGGCTGGAAATAAAGTTCCTTCGATTTGTCTTGGGTCAGGTGCGGCCGATACTCGATTAGTTGACAGGAACCAAGAAACAAGAGAAACTAGTCGAAATCCTAACGAAATGAATTATTCACGTTTCCTTTCGCCAAACGAAAGGGTTCAATGCGACGAACGACCAAATACTCCGAATTATTTTAAGGACGCATGATTTCCGTCGCCTTCGAGAAATCCAGTGGAGATTGCGTCGGGTCAGGTATTCAGGAATTTCTCGTCTTCCTGGAATTTCGTGCAGCTGGACGGATGGTCGAATGACCGGTGAACGCGCTTGAAATTTTATTTCGTCCTAATTCCAACGAAGCGAGCCGATTGTTCTCCACCATTGCAAGCCGCTTCGTGGTAAGTACACGGTGCGACCCTGTTTTTCAGAGTGAACGCGATGCGAGAAAGCGCGTGGGTGTTTTTAGATCTATGGAAGATAAATGTGGTGGAACGTCTCAAATATTGAATGATGTTTTCTATGAAATAGCACGGGTTTTTTTTTTACAAGTTGCTCTCGGGAAAACCGAGCTTCTACTCTCTCCACGAAGTTTCAACGGATCCGTCGAATGTATTCATTCGACATAGTTCGTAGATGTTTACTCGTATTTGAAAATTCTAAAGTTGACGTTCGTCTTTTCGGTTGTGAATTTCTAACTAGAATAAACTTTATGGTAGAAAATTTCGAATAGTACAAAAAAACTATTCTACTGGTAAAAATATTCGTGATGGCAATGAGAATAGCTTTGAAGAAGTGCGATGTTTAATAAAGAAATTGACATTATTTCTCCATTAACTAACCAACGAGAAAAGCATGTTGCAGGAAATACTTGGAGCTATTGGAAATGACACGGCATCATAAATTTCGTAATTAATATCTCCGTATCGCGGTAACCTTTAAAGCCAATCATGCATACGGGTTAATTGAAATTTCATTATAATTAACTATTTATCAGACAGAAGTGGATCCTGATGATATTTCATGAAAGAGAAATATTAGTCCTATCTGTCCAGAACGACAATTCTATCATCGATAATTAGGATATTTAATTAATTTATTTGGTGTAAAATGTAGTTAAAAATTTCGGAGATTTTATCGAGAATTAACTGTCGTAACTTATTTAACTTATTATTTCGCTTTTTGAAGCATTCATCGGCCCATCTCGATCGCGTTAAGGTAAACAGTCGTTCTTTAAATAAAAAATGATTGTGTTTCACTGCTGCCAGATTGTGGGATGTGAATTCAAGTAGTATAGTTACGTACGCGGTCAGACGTGTTGGAACGACCACACAAGAAACGGGCTAAAAACGCGAAAGAAATTCATTCTCCCTCTGCAGAGTGGATCCCTGATACTTGTCAACGTCGACTTTTTTATTGGAAAATCCAAGAAAACAAGACAGCTCGATTTCAGTCGTCGCTTGTTCAAACGATCCATCCGTCAGAAACATCCAAAGAGCTTCCGACCCTTTCGCGAGTTTCCATGTTTTCTCCAACCGAGCCACGGGTTGCAAGATAAACTCGCGAAGCTCGATCTCGTCGAAAGGAAAACACGAAAGAGGCAGTGACAAGAGACGAAAGAAAATGAGATACGTCGGCGAAAAAATATATTCTTCTCTGCATTAGTTTCGAAAACAAACAGAGAGAAAAAGAGAATGGAGTTACGCATAGCTTACTCGGTATAAATACCGTACGACGTCCGTTGATTCCGACCATCCGCAAACATAAAATTGGAAAACTTTCGACGAGTTGGTAAAATTGAATGACCATCGTAACGTCGTTCGCTGGAGCTGCGCCTAGTTGTTGAATTCATCTAATACCGGCGAAGTAACTCCGATCTCATCGAAGTTGCGCGCATAAACATTGACCCTGTCTCAGGTGCATCGATGCCAGTCAGCTCGGAGAATGGGGGTGGAACGGTAACTAAACTCGTCTACGAACGTAGAACGCGATGGATACCTGGCGATAACTCGAATTCAGTCGTAACAAGAGAAACTTGACGAAACGGAAGCTTTAAAAATCGAACGTGTAATTATCCGCGAGAATCGTTCGGTTTTACGAGTCTTTTAGCAGACAGGATGGGCACGTTTTACGTTCACCACCGAAGTTTGATTAGTTCGTCTACGTAAATGGAGTAGCGGCTGCGTGCGAACGAGCTCGTCGCGAAACACGAGTTGAATTTCATTCGTGCCACGACTGCAACAATTCACCTTAACTTCCATCGGTGTATAAACAACAAACAAATCTATCGGTTTACAATCTTATCGGATAATCTTTGAATTTATTATTTAGAGGCTGAACATGAGAGACGGGTTCATGTCGAGTAACGTAGATTAGACGAGTTCCCCGGGGTATGGAATATCTCGAGGAAAGCTAAAAAGTCGATACGTTTCGGTATCTCGATTTTTCGATAAACGCTACCGTTTATTTGCAAATGATGGTAATATTTGGTTTGGCCTTAAATTCAGGATAAACACCGTACCTTCGGCAATCAGGATTTCTTTCGAGACGTTACGTTCCAAAGATCGAATCGTAATTTCAAAAATCGAAACGTGTACTTTTATTGAATGATGTTATTTGATAGCGAAATATGAAAAAGGTTTTCATGGAAGCATGGGTGTCACTGGATATACAAACGCATGGGATATTCCCGCAAGGGGGAAAAGAAGAGAAGAGAAACCAGGGCATGTTTATGTTTTAAAGTAAATGATACAACGTTGTAATATTACGTTAACTAACAGTTGAAAACCGCGTGCTACGTGTGTACAGGAAAATTAAAAGCGACCGTAATAATAATCTAAATAATTAGCGAATCGTTAACAAAATAAAGATTAATGAAACAACCAGAAAGACCAGAATTATCATTTATCAAATATCAGGATAAACATTTTCGCCAGAAATATCAAAAGTAACAAATGTAGCTCTGTTACGTACCTTAAAAATTATTCAACAACTGAAACACACATATTTCGTCAAATATTCCCATAGTCGATTCGTGCGTCTCCACACACGGTATAATCTTTCCCAAATATGTAATTCACGCAACGACCGCAAATGCAACCGTTAAGTTTCCAGTAAATATTCTCCAAACACAGAACGAACGATGGTAATTACCGCCAGCACGGAGAAACGTCAACTCTTCGCTCGTAGATTGGTCCACAGGTTATTCCGACTGGTGCCCTTCCGAATAAGAGAGCGGAAGCATTGACCCTACTACCTCAGGTGCAGCATCAGGTGCTCTAGCGCTTGGTAGGGAGTCAGGTGCACAGGGAGGGAAAAGGTAGAGGAAGGGAACGGGAGAGAGAGAGAGAGAGAGAGAGAGAAAGGGAGACGAGTAGAAGCGGATGGCTACGAAGCGACACAAGCAGCTAGCACGGCTGCAGTCTAAAATACGCTGGGTATTCGGTGGGGGTATGCAGGTGGAAGATAAGGTCGGAAGGTTACAAGAGCGCAGACGCCGACTGAAAGCATCGAGGATAGTACCCGGCACGGTGCCGAAGTACCGGACAGAGCTAGCTCGTCCGCAACGCTGTGTTCGTCTAGCAACGAGTCTTTTCACCTAGGACACGATCTACGTTCACCTGCTTCCTTCGACCGAACCTATCGAACGCATCATCGGCTGCTCGAACGTTCTTCCTGAACTCGTTGCGAGCAACCCGTCCACCCGGCCGAATCAAATCACTGCACCGTCGAACACGAGTTACCGGCGGATCAACGAGGGGCCGCTTTCCCGCGCTCCGTATCTACACTCGGTTTTCACCTGTTAACCAAGCCATCGCGCTCTTCTTCTTTTCTCAGAAGCTTGCGTCCAGGTAAGTTCATCGTACGGTGAATTTTCATACAGATTTTCGAAGGTGATTGTCGCGTTCATGGAAAACAAGGAATAATACGCGGATCGTGTTCGATGAAGGTTTGAAACGAAGTTTCAAAGGGGTTGGAAACGGATGAGGGTACGTGACCTGACACGCGGAAGATTCGTAAGGTACTGTTTTGGATTGCTTATCGTCGGAATTCTAAACGCGATTTTACATACCTATAGATTAAAATATTAGTTGGAATATATCGTTCAAGTACTTAAAAAGTATTTATTTTGCGGAATATCAGCGTTGAATCGAAAAGAGGTTGCAAACATTCGAAAGTTTCGTCATAATTTCGATAGCATCGCTCTACGGGTTCCTTTAATAGTCTTTCCGCTGAAACGAGGTTCTCCGATTCATCGCATCGCTCGACAAACTACGTACATCAATGTACCCGCATAGGCGTTAGTGAAAACAGCCAGTGCTTTGACCGGCTGGTCTGTGATGGAAACATTCTCAAACTCCTCTGGGCAACATGTGAATTACCTAAGCTTCGTGGAATATTAAATCGCAACCATTGTGTTTGCCCAGAAACTTCAACGAATCTTAATGAAACTTCTATAAACCTTGCAACGTCAGGTTCTGCCTATAGGGAAACGAAAATTCTCCTATAAAGCTGTTATTCACAAAACATTTTCATAAAACAGAGGCTCGTTGATTCGATTACTTTCGTATTAGGAGCAACTGATAGACAAATTGGAGAACAGCTACGTGTATTTGATGCGATATTAACGCTGTCGCATCCGATATTATGGATCATGCATTCTCGTTACGTCACTTGACGCTATGTAACTTCTAATCTTCATACGCAGATTTTCACAAACACACTTGCGTATTGAAACGACGTGGTTGAGACAACCTAAATTTCGATTAAAACCTAATGAAAGTTTCCTGTATCGAAGTACATATCTTTCCGCTCGGAGGCGGATTTCCATCAACGGTTGGTTATCTCATCAACGCTTCAATTTCGGTTCGTTCTTTTCATTGCAACGCTCTCGATTCATTCTCCCGAAATAACAAGAACGATAAAGGAGAGCTCGTCGCTTCTGTGTACTAAGGAACGAAATTAATGTAAGACGGGAAAGTCGGTAAACATCCCATTGGTCCCTCGAAAACTCTATTTACAGATACAGTTTCCATCGCGATAAAGTGCGAGCGCGAGACACTATCCCTTCTAGTTATTTTAATAACGATCCGACTTCCATTTATTGCCTACAAAGCGGCTGTAAATTTCATCGTTATTAAACCCATTGCACACGTAGTCTGTCTGAAGAACTCCTTTGAGTTTTCTCTTGATCGTAATCTTGATTAAAATCTCAGCTTTCCGAAAGTAATTTGCCTATTAAACGTGAGTTTGTAGTTCGTACTTTCCATTCCCTTTTCCTGAAACGACACGGAGAAACACATACGAATCTCGATACAACGTAGCAGGTTATCGGCATATTCCGCGTTGATGTTTCCTTGTTCCCCTTTGGCCTTATCTGTGCAACTGTTCCGTCAGGTGTCGGAAATGGCGCGGTAGATTGCGCCATTTACCAAAGTCCTTTCAAACCGTGACTCCAACAGAATCCCCGCGAACGCACGCGTGCCACTTTTAACGACACGTATTTCGCCCATCGTTGTTCGATTTCATACAATAGATTTCACGAGCATCCTCGTTTCGTTTTGAATGATAGATATGCAAACAACGGAAATATTTATGGGCAAGAACCGTATTTTAGATCAGGCTTCATATCAATCGAAGTTCTTTAGAAAAATGATCAATATTTACGGGTTCTTTAAAAGCAATTTCCATTTTACCATGACAAAATCAATTGTCGTTTTTTTTTACTAACGTTTCGGGTTTCAGACTGATTTCGTTGTTCCATAAACATGGCATTGAACTATGATTGCGATGTCGCGAAAAAATGGCGATCTCGAAATGTTATTTTGTCAAAAAGTGGAACATGCGGGAAACACGTCACGAGTTGGTATAAACTTTCGCGTGAAGACATTGACAGAAGGTAGAAATTTACTTCTCTTTATTAAATCCATTACTTAGTTTCTTTTACGACCGCTCCATCTTATGAACGTCTCATGAAATCATATTATTCTTGAAAAAGGTTTTACAAAATTTTCTTAGACATCCAAGAAAGCTATTTTAATTATAAATTACGTACGTTCAAATAAGGAGAAAATGTTTAGGAATTTCTACCTGCTGTTCCTAGACAATGTACATTTCTTCCCGGATAAAATTGCATGGCGAAACAATATAAACTCTGCGCCCGAGAGCAGTCGCCTAACATGTAAATTCGCTGGATAATTCTAAGCTCACGTTTGGAAAAAGAGAATTGCCCGCGGAAAATAGCTGTAAGAGCTATAAATAAGATTAAATTTAAAATCTGGGTAGTTGTTTTCAGCGAGCTCGACGATCGAGAGCGTCGTATTTTGTTTGTTTTGTTTTCCAAAGTGTGGCTCGTGATCGCGATAGAACGTGATAATTAACTGTCAGGAAGTTTGGCAGAATTTCGAAACTGCCCATTCGTTCCAAGTCTGAAAACACGACCGAAAAATCCATGGAAAGTTTTTGTACAATCATCGTGACGACTATTATCGCCTGACCGGAACTTGAAACAAGTTTCTCGAGGACGACGAACACAGTGGATACGAGATAATACGTTTCACGGGTTTCTTATTCTAATTATATTTATTCTACGACACTTTGAAGCTTTCCTGCGAATGGTAGTAACACGATTTCATGGTGTCTATGGTTAATGTTCTTTCCACCAAAATTAACACATTCGCTGATCTCCGACTTTCATCAAATAACTTTCATTTATCATATTTGATCACAAACTCCGTCGGTCATAGGTATTACGACATTCGCTAGTTACATTTAATGGAAAATTCTGAAAAAACTTTACCTCATTTAGAATCCACGGATTTGAACAACAAGGATGTATAAATTGACAGATTTATAGTAAAACAGTCGAAAGACAAAAACAGTAGAAACTATTTAATTTGTACCGAATATCAAGAAATGGCAAATGTGTTTGACCAGCAGGATACGTGTTCGATATGAAATACTTTGGAACCCTCCGGCTCGCTTTGATCCATGTCATTACCATAGACATAAGCTAAAAATACCAACTCAAATCCACAGCGAATAGAATTAAAAATCGCATAGTGTTAAATAACAAAAATTTCGCTCCCATTGTTTTATAAAAGTTCGTCCTAATTTTGTTTTATTTCTAGCATCTCTCACGATATATTCAGTGTGTGACTGGAATAACGTTGTTCGTTTTTACTTGCTACAAATTAATTAGTTGGCGGTTTAACGTTCGTCTACGCATTGTGTTCCTACTTATGCGCGTCGTATCGCTCAACTACTCGGTATCTCTCTTTGTCCGAGGTGGTGGTTTCGCTGCCAAGTAGATTTTACCCCATTCTCTGTTTCCCGTAACAACGCCTGGACTGAATAACTCCAAGCTATAGGTCCCAAGGCCTAGCTAGAGGCAAGAGGTCTCGTGTCACGAGCCGCAAACCGCGAAAGAGCACGCGCGAGAACGTGTCGAATACGCTTTCCTCGCTCCCAACTGCATCCTTCGCAAGTGTAATTTACCATTGCTGTGCAACCGTGTCGACAGTTGACCTGCATCATATTTTACTACAACTTCATAGAGCATACGGTGTGTATAAATTAAGTGATTTAATTTGAAGATATGCACTGTGGAAGATACCGTAGAAAGCTTCTTTGTCCACGTCCTACGTGTCATATAAAACATTTTGAAATTACATTAGCGTAATAAGACAAGACTGCCATGATTACATCGGTATTTGAAACTAATCTAATATTTATTGCAAATATATATTTTATAAAATTGTTATACTTATTATGCTTGTACATAATTGCTATACTGAACGTCTTGCGATTTTTATATACATCATTAGACTTGTTTCAAACTTTACCACTATAATTATGATGGCCAGGTCTTGGTAACAATACTAATGAAATTTCGGAATGTTTCGAATAATACACACAATACATTTATGGAAGATGTCCAAAATTGTTTAATATTTTTGCATTTCGTTGAATATTGAGCATGTGTACATTGTAAATTTAGAATTCGAAAATACTTCGCGAGTGTAATATAAATTTCCTGAAATAAAGTATTTAATTTGGACATACGTGTTGGTCTTATTGTCAAAGATCTAAATTGTAAATTATATGTTCAAAGGAGATTGCATGTGATTCGCGTGACAGATTAAAGCTTTGATTATGACACCATGGTGCGCCATTGTGCATTTCGGTGTCACTACTTTGATATTCAATTATTCAACGTAGGTATAGGAATTACGTGATACGTAATCTTTCAGGATAAACGCATTAATTGGATCGTGCTAACCGATGATATATTCATAGCTTTTCGCGAGACATCTGTTGCATCCGAGTGAAGCGACGATGTGCTATAATGATCGCGGGAAATTGTAACAAGGTTAGATCTTGGTTCAGGTAACATCATTCTGGTACATAGCTCATTCCAGCTGATATTACACAATGATCGTTTCGGCAAATTGCATTTACTGCAAGGCAAGGTGATAAACGATAAAGGTTAGAGCATTGGTCAATCACTGACCGTGTAAATTAAACGCGCAAGCAACGACAACGCACGTGAATATCTCATTTATACGATACGTATTATATAATATTCTTTATTATATCACACAATGTCAGCATATTATATATGATTTTGGTTTATGATCGTGTAATATTCTTACGTTCAAAAACTCATAAACATAAAACTAAGAATATTTCGATTTGAGTACTGCAAAGGATCTAATTGCATTCACCCTTTGCATGTTCGAGCGCCATTAAGAACGAGCAACTCTATTAACGTCTGTATATCTTTATATTTAACAAGAGTTCTATACCTTCCCAAAGGTCTCGGATAAGTTTGCACCCTGCATTTATCACCAGGGAATCTGTTAAATTATTTATCGCGGCAGCTTCTTTTATATAACTTCGTGAAAGGAACTACCGTGGATTTAAATAAGAACATCTCAAGATCTTAAGATCTGAGCTGAAGAAACGGAACATCTTTCCCACTAACTTACGACTTCTAGCACTCTAGAGACCGTACACGGTCTATTACTATTTCTAAAGTACTATGAAAAGAGAGGTAATTAGTGTCGCGCCAGGCAAACCGCATTCTACTCGACCGCGACCCGAAACGCGGTTAAACAATAACAACAGTATACAATTCGAATTCGTGGAATATTGTTCGCAACAGTAACGATTAATTGCGATTCGGTCGCATCAACCCGGAACAATAAGTCCGTGAAATACGGTTCGTTGAGAACGCTGACGTCGGGAAACAGTTGTGAGAGCGACTCGGCAAGGACAGCGAGCGGACGCCTTTCTAGCCATAAACCCACAGGATGTACGTGCACGACCAATTAATGTTGCACGCTAGACGCAACGAAACGAGGGATGAGGGGACCACTATCGATAATAATGTTTAACTTCGTGCACTCTGCGCGCGGACACTGCTATCGATTGCACGGAGCAACATGACGACGAAAAGATGGACTTGGGAGGAGATAGAAGGCCATACAGATCGATTTACCTCTGATCTCTGTGAGCATAAAAAGGGCGTTCTTTCATTTCTATTAAAAGTAAATTCTCTATATCACATTTATATTTGCAAAGACTGAAAAACGGATTTAACCAAAATTGCTTTGTCTCTATGAATTTTTTGAAAGAAGAAACGATGTTGATTCATCTGGAACCGGTTTAAAAGACCGAATTACAAATGGAGAATTAGAATGTTGCCTCGGTATAGCGGATCGAATTTTACTTTGGGTCGCGGATTAGATACCGTTCGAGAAAATTTACTTAGGATCGGTATACGGTTTATCAATCGATCCCTGTGTACTTTACGAAAGAAAAGTAGTTGGGAAGGATGGTTCGCCACGAAAACCAACGAATTTTGGTCGACTGAGAAATTAGATTTTCGTTGAATGGGTAACATTTTGGTTGGTGAATACTCGCAAAAATTTACTTAGGACGGGCGCAGCAATCTAGGGAATGCATAAAATATACGAACTAGGTAAGGGGTTTCGCGTTAAGAAGAATAATGTCTTTCTCCCTTTGCCCGTCGCATGTTAGGGCGATACCGTCGCGTTAGAGAAATAATTATGGTACGATGGTTACGACAGATATCTAATTTCTCCTGCGGTTAGCCACGGATGTGACTAGTATTTCGCCAACTAAGCAGTAGATATACCACCCATTCGTGTAGCCTAATACATATAGAGGCACGAATTCCGTGTCGAATATTTTCGATTTCCACGAAAATATCATATGTTTTTACAAACGACAAAGTTCGAAATTTTTTGCAGCGTAGAAAGAGAATCAAATATTTTGAAAGAAGTAAAAATATGGATTTTCAGTAGAATCGCGCTGGAAACTCCCAGTCGGATGTTTGGGAATTGAAATCGCGTTTGCCGGATAATTCTTCTCCTACCTTTCATTTTTCATGTCCTCGCTTCGCACTCTTGCATCGTTACTTTCGAATCGCTTCGAAAAAGATTGATCTGTCTCGCGGTTCTCGATCCTGTCTCCTTTGAACATCGATTCACCGGGTTTTCCTGCCTCTCTAGCTTCAACCAGGTAGATAGCGTGCTCCGCATCGGAAATTTCGCTGTTTCAAGATTGCAGATTCATCAGGAATACGTTATAAGGTTCGCGGCTTCGTTCCGCGTAGCTCTTGCATTTATCTGGTTCAGCGATTCGATTCGCATTACCCCCCTCTAGCCAGCTGCAATTCGCTCCGACTTGCTCCTACAATCCGCTTTCATCCGCTAGAGCTCGCATATAGCCGCTCCAACTATCTTCTACTCGCGTGATTCTACTCTGAGTAACTTCGTAACGACGCGAGCCGTGAATCGAAAGAAATGGCGTAAGAACTTACACTTGAGGACAGCGTTGCTCTAAACGAGGCAATTTGACAGAACAAGAAGGCAAGAAAACCAACTGAGATGAACTCTGGTTGAGACAGGAAGCTGGTGTTTCTTGCGACGCGATAATAATTGCTCGATAATCGCGCCACTTTTTCCAACCATGTATCTCTAGTTTAATTATAGCACCGGCGGAGACACAAGATTAATTTCGCGCCGCGCACCTTCTATCATTACAGCGAGTGTTGCGTGATCCACTTTCGCGCCGCAGACTTCGTACCAACTAAGTAACTATAAGTGAGGCTCATCGGTAACAATTTTTTTAATCGAAACTTGTGCCGGTCCATCCCGAGAGTACGCAACTTGTTAGAAGTATAAATCAATCGTATCTCTACCTTACAATTCACAGGGTGACATGAAATGGCAACGCAATTTTCCAATTTCTTTCTTTTCTGGGTGTATAATCTTCATTCTCGGAGATTCATAAATACGGCTCCAAGCAATTAAGTAACTACGTTCTTCAAATAGAGAGGATGATTAAACCGAGGATGTCATTTTTTTCTTTTTCTTTTTTTTTTTTTTTATAACATTCTTAACCCGTGCGGTTAAATCTCTCAAAATATCCGATTAATCGCATCATACGTTATAGGCAGGAGGAAAAAATTCCACAACGATATAACGAATTAACGATTTAACAATTTAATTACCACTCAGTTTGTGTTTAATTAACGCGCGAGCTGATAAATCATTCATGCATGAACATTGATGAAAAAAATAAACGTGCAAAAAATCATTCGACACAGCGGAACAATAGATTCTATTTCCACGTAGAAAGATACGGCGTAAAATGCCCGACTGTTTTCACGCGACGTTAGCGACGTTCCATAACGCTACGACGAAATTCAAGCCGGAAATTCGCTCAATGAGAAATCGCTTTTGAATCAACGCGACAGCGAACAATTTGTCATGCGGCAGCTGTTGAAACTTTTTCAGTGAAGAATGATCGCGTTTTACGGATTCTCGCCTTTTTTCATTTCCTACCCGTTTAATCTTTCAACACAGAACAACAACGAGATGAAGACTCTTCAAACGTAGGTTTATAAGCATTCATGGAAATGGTCACGTCGATTTAAAGAATCGACTGCCAAACATCGAAACATTTTTGGATTCGTTTTCGATTACGCAGTTTTTCTAAGAAAACCGCCTGAAGAAACGGCTAATCAATAGGTAATTTACCTGGAAACCTTCTCTATCGTAGCTTTACAATCGGCAAAATACGATCACGAAGCGCAAAAACAGCTGAAGTTCCACGACGTTACAAAGTTTCGGAAACATCAGGCAGCGGTTTGTATCCTGCAAGAAGCTCTTACATCGATTGCTCGAGAAACTCGTCCGTGAATGCGTCGATTTTTGAATTTACGACGGGCTTTGTGACGCTTTCTTCTATTACCATCGCAAATTATTCGGCCAATGGAACGATATAACAAACGATAATCGGAAAAATACTTCTAATGCACCTTCCAATTATTCTCCGATCCAATTTCAGACGTAGAGAAGACACGTTGGTCAAATTTTCGTTGCCATTTTGGGATCAATCACGTTACCCTCGTGAATAAGCTTTCCGTGATACAGCTAATTCAAAAGAACTTTTTTTAGGATTTAAAATCTTCTAATCGTTTTTACTCGATAGGAGAGATTTGTGCTTGTTTAACTTTTTGTGTAAATACTACCTTTTTTACCGCTGCGAGGTGTATACATACAGATACTAGTATTCTACTAGCGTGAAGCATACGTACTATTCAAGTAATACTATTTTTTAATACAACTGTTGTTTTTCCTAGCATGGCAATTATCTGCTCGTTTTAGCTGTAGGTGAAGTTTTGGATCAAAACTACATATTTGTGCCTGCTTATATAAACTGTAATGTAATATCATAGAGCGTTACAAGATCTTGTTAGCGGGAAATATTTCACGCCATACTACGTTAGGATTAAATGTTTCTTAGTACCGTGAAATAACTGGCTGGACGTTTGCTAAGTATTCGTCTCTTTTTTACGGCTCTCGTATCCGGAGCTTACTGTTTCACGCTATGAATGGCTGCATCGTGATAAACCGGGCGTCTATCGGCTGGGATTAAAAACTCTTTGATGACATGTAACTGGATACACAGATATCGATAAGTAGGGAAAATTCGATTTTATCCGGATTCCAAAGAAACGTTTAATATCTGGTAAAGATGGGCTGATAGTCGGATTAAAATTTCATTTTCACCCGCGAATGGGGCAGGGAGAGGTTAACAGATTGTATCGAATGTATAAGAATCGATAGCACGTGCTGTAATATGCCGCCCAGATAAATAACATTGTTCTGGTTCATGCTTTCAACGCTATATTCATTGAGCAAAGTACAATTTACAATTCCGCGGTATTAACCTGCGAAAATTTGAATGGATATGATCTCCCGTCTTATTTACATTCTCGTTACAAGCCTGTTTTCAGTTTTAAACAACCAAGTACACGTGTACCTAGCGAATGAACACTGGAATTTGAATTACTTTCGACTCGATAGCGTGTAAGCTTCAACGGCAGTATCAATTTATATAGTTTCCGAAGATTTCATCTGATTTAAACGAGCGATAATGTAGTGGAAAGTACAATGTCACGATGGTGCAATAGAAGATAAACTCTTCTGCATGTAAATCGTTAAGCCGCTAAGAAGACTCTCTAAATGAGAGGAACGTCTGTAATTCGAACAAATTGTAACGGAGATTTCCCTCCTTTTGAAAAGATAAAATCATATTAAAGAGCGGGCCTTAATAGGGAAATTTGGTACACGAAGTACTTGGCTGGAAGTAAACCACTAAAACGAAACTCCGTGAATTTCCCACCGCTCCACATGCCGAAGTTTGAATTACTTATCCTAGCAATTTATTACTCTGGCAATTTGCAAATTAACGCGACACGGATTTAATACGTTGTTGATTATGTTCACTTTATTTTCACTCGATGAATATTACATTAATGCGATAAATAATTGCACGATTCAGTAATCACTTTAACACGTTATTATATTTGAAAATATCTCTCCGATTTTTGCCAATCTTACGAGTTATTATTTTCCTCTCGAATGTTTAATCGATAATAACATTACTGGCCTAACTAAACACAATTCTCCAAACGCGCCACTATTTGAACACATAAACGAAATTACAGGGGGGACATCATCGTTTAATACAAAATCGATCAGACATCCCCGCAGACGATGACAAACTGTACTATACAGATTGCGTTCGTTGTATGCAATCTCACCTCGATTAGTAAACGCTTCAATCTCCGATCGCGCAAATGCACGTCGAAATCCACTGAAATCTTTAATCGAAACCGATATTATTTCCGCCAAATTGTCCGTCAACCCGTAGCGCTACACTCCATAATCGACTATCAATACGAATTAAGAAAAAAAAAAAGAAAAAAAAAGAAAAAGCGATCTACGTTCAGTTTAATGCCTGTTTCGAAATTATCTAATCCCACGGAACAAGTGCGTTAAACGGATTGTTTCCACACGACTAAAAAATCAATTTTTTTATGAAAGCTTTTCAATTATAGCCCGCATGAATGATCGCGCGATAACTCGTACAAATTATTTTTTAACAAACTTTTAATTCGGTCGATTTTTGTATGAAATATTATTCACGGCTGATGAATCTTGTTCTCGCGAACTGCGATCGTTTGTCTGGAATATCGATGAGGGATGTTTATCGTGACGTAACAGTGAACGAAATGTTTCTGCTTATTCGTCAGACTTTTCGAGAGAACGCGTCGCTGAATAAATTTCGCGTGGCAAGAGAAAAAGACATCCTACGGGCAAGGAATTTACAGACGCTAAGCGAAGAATAGAACGTTCGACGATTTCTCTCGTACAACGGATTTCGCGTGTCACAGAAAATTGCACGGTTTATCTTCCGCTGTACATTCTGTCCACCCAAACGAACCCATCGGTCGATCTTCGTCGAACTTTAAAAAGATATTCTCGCCACGGAGCTTTCACCGCCTCATTTGTATTTGTAGCCCACTCTCTATCTTCGATCGTGGTTTATTTCCTCTTTGACATGGTTTCGCGACAAAATACCGGCAATAACGCGGCAATTTTTCTCCGGCTCCTTCGTCAGCCTATTTTCGAAACTACTTTGTCATGTTTTGAGTCGATATCAGAAAATTCGCGAATGATATTCGAGAAAGCTATAAAGTAATATCGTTGGCTTCCCAGAACTAATTTTATCGTAAAGTTCTTGACTCGATGAAATCGCTAAACCTACAGAACAATGTTTAAAGTGTAAACGATACAAATTCGTAAACGTGAGTTCCGCGGATTTCGTGTCACGGTCGAATTTCATATTCAACTCACGATCTCTTCATTGTTTACTCTCGAAAGCGGATTTTGTCGCGAGAAATCGTTTGCCCCGGTCGCATCCCGCCTCTATTCCACCGGAATATTGCTGTCCCAACTCACGATTCGGTTTGCATTTCCGTACTTCTTTCGTTGACCCCGATTCTTCGTATTCGACGTAACGCCTCTGCGCATCAAGACTAAGACGCGGTCTCCATGAACCAAACGAACGTAGAAATTGAAATCGACCGGATTTGTGTGCGAGGGTCGAACGCACGGGACCGATCAGAACCCGGCACTGGCGCCGTGGAGAAATGAATTATGGAAGGTAGACATTAAGATTCATGTTATCGCGAGAACTTGTACTCAAGCTGCACAAGGGAATTAAAGTTTGCTTCATTGTTAATCGAAGCAAGCGGATATTAAAAATCGTAGGAAGAAAAATTGAATAGAATCTGAGACGCGTCTTTGCGAAATTACTTTTTTACTGTATTATTAAATTACCTAATAACGTCGCCAACGAGCTATCTGATAAAGAGAAAATAATTTTATCAAATCTGTAGACTTTCTCACGATGAAACTTGTAAATGAAATCGATTATTCTCTGACGAACCCTTCTCTAATACGAGCTGTAAAAATAGAAGACTTAAAACTGAAACAAGCACGTATTTTGTAATATACGTTACAGTCAATGTCGAGAAAAATATCACGAATTCCGCTCGACTACGTGTAATTGTCCTCGTGAGCGGACAGCTCGTCATCGTTATAATTGTAACCCTTCGTGGAAGCGACGCGTATATTACGATGCTGTTTCGAAGTTTCACAGGTCGACACCCTTTAACGAGCGGTTGGCGCCGTGTTTTTTTTTAATGAGATACGATTTTTTCCCCGACTTATCACAAGGAAAGAGGCCATAGTCGATGACTAAAGAGACGCTCGACTATCCCCGTAATGATATTTGAAATTTATGCGTCGTTGCGAGCTGCTTCACCACTTATCGAGCATCGCGTCGCCTGCGTTATCGCGGCTTAACCCAAATACGCGGTAACAAGTGTCACGTGCGTTCTCCTGTGTCTACATTGGAACACAGATGTGCCATGTTGTTTAACAAACGTTCGTCTCTACCGCGAGCCACGTGTTTCTACCTCGTGAAACAATTTTCCTGATGTAAGTATCAAACTTCATGGGATGGAGATTTTTGGAATTACGTGGACAAACTCGAGGGAATCGAAGGGATCTAGGCAGAGGAAAAATGGCTGGGATTCTAGCCTGCTCTTTTCCCTCTGTAATTTAATCAATGTTATTGTCAGACCTAGAATTTCGAGTGGTCGACATCAGTAGGTCGGATTTCGATTCTTGTATCTGAACGGAAGATCAGCTGGAATAAAATCGAGTCGAGGAATTCTCGAATTCTCGTTGTATGCTCTGGAACGTTTCAAAGGAAATGCTTAGCATCGGATTAAAACGAGAACAAACAGTTCTTTCTTATTTTACTCAAACTTAAATCGGACCGAAAATGATCGAAAGAAGACAGCAGGGTTAAACAATGCAGACAAAAGTTTCTTTTTAAGGCAGAAAGTTCTATAAAAGAAAGGAAACTTTGTGCGGAATAATCGATGCTTTTAGATTCAGTTCAAAGAAGATTACACATGAGCGTAAGAATCTCGAGATAAATCACGAACTCGAGATAAGAGACACTTTTCTATTTCACTTAACATGCATATAAAAGTTCCTCGAGATCGTTGGAGAAGATACAAATGGAAGATTTGCCAAAACTAGGCGATGCAAGCTCACGAGAGAGCGATTCAAGCGGGCGTTCAAGCGTATCACGAGGCCAATAGTCTAGTCTAGGTATACCCATGGAGCGACAGTGGTATTAAGAGAATCTTCGCGATTAGTATGAGAACTACTGACCTCTTTGAAACTCTCGAAGATCGGGATTAGTTTATATCTAAGTGTCTGCTTTACAAATCCTTTGCATATCTGTGCCGGTGCACTTCTGGGATTTTACCAAATTAATCAGTAATCAAAGAACCAATATTCATGTTATATTTATACATTAACCTTTAATATATTTTAAGGTGCTATATGCAAATGACAGAATAAAATAATAGCAAATGACAGAGTAAATGTCAGACATATATTTTTAGCAATTTTTCTATGCATCTTGTTATTAAATAGTTCTAACCTATAGTTCTAACGAACGTAGAGAAAGATCAATTATAAAAATCTTTGAAAATAAGTAGAAAGTTCCGCATTACCTCCGAGCGATACGTTTCTATGCACAGCTCTTCTCAATGATTAGATAATAAATTTACATCCTATCGTAATAGATTAATAAAACTATTTAGACAATATCTATATTTAATGATAGACCAAAGGGCTAGCTACATTGTCAGTTATCGTTTGTTATTTTCCTTCCCAGAGACTATGCGTATACTTAAATGTCAAGAGATAAAAATAGAAACTCATAAATTATATGCGCTAAATGAACATTTTGAACGAATAAAATCGAAGATTTTTGGTGGAATTTCCATTAGACTCGGCAGAAACATTCTTGCGATAAAAATATTATACCAAGAAGATTTCCACCTTAGTATACAAAAGGTTAATTGCGATGTCTGGCGATAGGAAGCAAGGAAAACACCAATTTGAACCAATTTCGCCAATCTCACGTATTCGCAAGTTTGTGTATTTCAATACCATGAATCAACATAGTAGGAGAACCCATCAAAAGCTCATCTTCAAGGGTTACGAAGGGAAAATGAATTTCTTCTTTATGCCCCTACTTGTACTAACAATCTTTCGTTTCTTCGAAACTGTCTTACGGGAGGGAACATCGAATCACTCGAGGAGAAGCCTTTTCTATGGGCGTTGATGGGAAGGAACAGTATTTACCATCGCGTCGAATCTCGTGACATTGTCTACGTTTCTCCTAGAACCGAGAAAACATGTCGTTTCTGCTATTTGTCAGTGCCAAACAGGAGATGAATTTTTGGTGGTTCGATTGATCCGTCGGGTTAACGTTTATAAATCGCTATGTTCTGAAAGGAACGATCCTCCACAATGGTGCGAGCAGAGATTCTGTTTTGGAGATAATTCCTGATAAGAAACCGATCTTGATGACGTACGAGAATGTCTTTTTGAAACATCAAACTCTATTTTGAAACGATAAAGAAGTTAGCAAAAAGGAATAAGAGGGCAGTGTATCGATGCTCAAAAAGAAGAAGAAGCGACTCATCCATCAATCAGAAGTAACATATTTATCAATCTCCCTCGAAACATATGTCACTCGTCTAAAAAGTAGTTTTAAAGCAACGTCGACATCATCAGCATCGAACTGAGACGGCTTGCTCCAGCATCGACTAACTAAACAGGCCAACGAAACTAGAGCAATTGCTTTCCATCTCGTTAGAATACTTCCAGAATATATAAGAAGCACGCGCAGATCTGGCTACGATCCTCGGTACAACCCACAGCCCGAATCTAATGACAAACGTCACTTCGTAAATTGCAGTCGCCGCTCGTAAACGCAACGATCACCAATAAACGCAACGGGACGATGATGCTCGTACCGAAAAAGCCTCGTAATTCATCGCGAATATCCTCGCTGTCGAAGAAGCGTCTGCTCAGTGGCGAAGAGGAAGTACCATTCGTACCATTGATGTTGAGTTCGACGACGCGGGGACGAGGGACGGTGGCGGCGTCAGCGACACCAAAACATCGACCAAAACCAGAGTAACGCCCTGAACGTCCCAGTTGGACCAAGTTCAGTCAAAGGTAATAGTAAATTTCTTGCGTGACAAGATTATAGAGGAAGACGGCTAGAGAGAGAAAGAGAGAAGGAAGGAGTACCAAGTATGTTTAGTGCTCCCAAAATGTCTCCGCTATCGAAGAAACGCACACATACATACATTCGTGTAGTCAACAGCGTGACTCACATTCACGTTTGTTTACTTACGAGTATACACCGATCGCTGTTGACAAAATTGTGCGAGCAATGACGCGACCGCGCATTTGTAAAGGTGTGGTCGACACACGCGTATCGCTCTGGCCACGTTTGTATAAGCTGTACGTGTATTTTATTCAACATTACATGAAACAAGACCGCAGAAAAGAACGAAGAGGCTTTCTCGAAGAAAGGAGTTACTTTTGCTAAAGGACTGTAATGGTGTCTATAAAACTGAACCTCGTTGAGAAGTGGGAACAATAAACGCAACTACTTTCCTTGACGCGTATTCTGGAAGACGACGTTGACTAAAATAGTAGCCATCGTACGTCCGACCCGTAGTCAACAACCTCGTTGTCTTCGCGGAGAATGCTCCATTAATATCGCGGTTGTCCGGTACATTAAGGTCAACGAAAAACAACGTGTCGTGGCTTTCGGAAGCTGGCCAACGGTTGGCAACGAACGCGCATAACTCATACACGATCTAACCGGTTTCTCTCGAAACGTCCACCCTTCGTACGCGCACAGCAAGTGCTCTGGATGATCACTGACAGCGAATGACGAGTGAATTTTGCTACTCAAGTTGACTGGATCGCGCAGAATGAAACGCGAGCGACCGGTCAGGTTTCGATGCGTCGTTACGTGTACTCAAATACGGCCATATCATTACGTCATACGGATACGTAGTACGTAGAGAGGGAGAGAGAAAGAGGGTGTGTGTACGCGCGCGGTGGAATCTACTATTGGACGATAATCAGCCGACTATGTGTGAGGATATAGAATGGTTGTGAGGCGGTGAATGCGTGCACGAGGAAAGTGGAGCAACGACCGGGAAGTCAGTCGGAACTAGCCGGCTCCATGCTGTCGGGTTTCATCGTATTGCACCGATCCAGTTCAGACGAGTTGGAGTAAGGGCGGTGAGTACGACGTCGCCAATGTCGATGAACCGAAGAGGGGCACGATTCCCTTTCGGTTTTGCTAGTTTTTTTCCCCATAGACAAGACTTTGGCATCCCGTCGAGTCAGAAACTCTAAGCACACGCCCCTTCTTTCTTTATTTCTTTCTCTTTTTTCTCTTCTTTGCTCGCTCTGTTGCTCGCTCTGTTTCTCCTTTAGCGCCTTTCCTTATTTCGGCCCTCGACGAGCTCATTGCGCTCTTTTTCTTCGACATCGCGTTATCAATATAAGAATATGTCACCGTAAGGATCGTCTCGCTTCCTCCACGAGTTACTTTCCAGCGAATGCTTGAATTGAACGCCGTCGGACGTGGAATAAGCTAGCCAAGTCAGCACGAGGAAAATATCGTTGGAGGAAATGCGCAGCCGATGCCTTGACGGATCTTGTTATTCTTTGACCCCACGTGGTTCAACTTGTAATTTCACCGCCCTTGCTCTTCCTCTCTGTGTTTTTCCTCGCACATGCTGTGATTAATCGAACCGACCTCTCCGTATGCTCGTGAATATTCGTTTCCAGTCCTGCGCACAGAATAATTTATAGCCTTGTTATATAACGTTATGAGTGATAATAAACTTTCAAAAATCATACTCTTCTACATTCCTCTAGATGCACGTTGCGCAATAAAGGGTTTCCAGATAACAGTTCTTTCAAATATTTTTATTAGTTTTCTTAATCAAATACTCAATTGGTTTCGTATGATCAACGATAGTTTGTCAAAACACGCATCCACTGCAACCACAGACTAACATTTGTGAGTGTATAAAACTGCTCGAAGTCGAAGACGATCGGTCGAGTATAGATTATCGTGTAGGTTTACGGGAAGAGTCTTAGCTAGCCGATAAGTT
Organism: Bombus sylvestris; assembly: GCA_911622165.2. Lineage (NCBI taxonomy): Eukaryota > Metazoa > Arthropoda > Insecta > Hymenoptera > Apidae > Bombus > Bombus sylvestris. Next base: position 6,170,524 of record OU443149.1, on the reverse strand, counting down.
GTCGCAAATTTGTTGCCATTATTCCATAGTGTCTAATTCACGATGTCGAGCAAGGTTGGTGAAGATATTTTCCGCCAGAGCTCTCAGGCCATTTATACCGTGTTTACGTGTGTCTACGACCAGTAAATACCTTTATGACGGTAAATGGCGTGGAATTTTTAGACGGTCCTGTGAACGGCCAAACCTTTTTACGTTACATACAAATTTCCACTCAAGCGTTAACACACCCTACCAAGGGATTCTATAGGCGTCGTACTCTCCTCGCTTCATATCTCGATCATTGTAAGAGGAAACGCGTTTGATTTGCAGTTTACGCTTTTCCTCGTTAATATTCATTGGATAAAACGTCGCGTCGTCGTGATGGAATCGTTTTAACTCGGAGGCGTTTAAACGGGAGGCACGAGGTTCGGGAGAATCTTCTCGTGAGAAGTAGTCATCGATATAGTTACAATCAGAATGCTTATTCTTATGCTACGAATATGTTATGAATATGCATGTGGAGCGTCGTAATTTTCTTAATTAAAAGGTGACTCGCTCGACTAAGAAGCAATTCGGTATAATGGGGAGCATTTTCATTTCTTGACAAAAAGTTGGTAATGAGGCCTTACTTCTTAGAAACCTTGGATCATCAGGAATTTCTTAAGACCTTTGTGGTCGTAGCGAAAATGTTAAAGAGTTCGTAATTAGAACCATCGCCGAGAAAAGGAAGTCACCGACTTCAACGTCGTTCAGACTGAACGAAAACAAACGAGATTCGAACGATAATTACAGCTGACTATAATTATAATAATCAGACTTCGATGTAATCTCGACAATAAAACACGAATTATGTAATCGTGAAAAATTTTCAGAAATATCGATCCTCTTCTTCCTCCTTTAATTACTCTTACTGTTTGAGGGAAGTTAACCTCCTCGAAGAAAAGTTTAAAAGGTCTGAAAGTTTAGTTCACTTGGGGAAATACTTTCCAGGAACGCGTGCTAAGTGAAAAATAAATCGGTCCTGGGAATTAACCTGTACAGATCGGTACGAACCCTGAAGCGGAATTGAAATTACTCGTACAATTCGACAATGGAAAGCCCTTGGTTGCCCTCATGACCCGACGCGGGAACCCTACGCCATAAATCACACACAGCGAGAGGAAAAACCATAGAATAGAATCCATGTGGAAGAATCGATGTTTGTCGAACCGTTCTATGAAAGGATCTCTTTCGAAACTTCTCTCTGAAGTACAGCCGTCTTCGAACTGTCGTAATGCTCGACTCGCCATTTACTCTTCTTGAAATACAATTTCAACGACTTCCAGCACTTTATTTTTCCCTACATTTCGGACAATTTGATATATCAAATTCGAATTTGAAAAAATTCGAGAATTCACTTGACGCGTCACACGAAAATATTCTCGAGTTTTCCCCTAACGTAAAGGCAAACTTTTACATCTTGTAATTACAAAAATTAGAGTATGATAAAAAAAGGTCCTCAAGTCCAAAGAAAAATAGCATTCGCTACGTATAGGAAAAAGTCCTTAAAAAAATACAAGTTGGAAGATTATCATTTCGAAGATTTTAGTAGAAGGTTCAAGAGAAAATATAAATAAAATATCATTAGAACACCGCCAGAAATTTCTGAAAGAATTCGCAATTCGAGCAACGAAACATTCTTCGTATCTTTGAAAATATTAACTTTTTATTTAATATGCGTTATAAATTTTCTTCCTCCGTTTGATAAATGCTATCTACCTTTAAAATTCTCAGCTCATTTATTTCACTGTATATATTGTATATATTATATATTGTATATATTGTTTGAAACTAAATCTACCCATATAGAGACAAAATCCGTGTTCTAACAAGAAAAGTCAATCCGACGCAGAGATACACATGTAGTCGAGCGGTTATCCGCGTTGCAAGTCGGATTCAACGTAAAGTCAACGTTAAATCGACGCGACATCCTTTATCGGAAAACAGTCAAGTGACTTTTTCAGCGACCCGTTAACGCTGGTATTAACGTAGTCATTGAATTTAATTAATGTCACAGCAGCGACACGTCGTGCCATGACAACGCATGTCAATTTGATCGTTGCACGCCCAAATCCTCCGCTTTTTGTTCCTAGCTGTGGCCCTCTCCTCTCTTTTATTCGATTCTGTACTAAAACGTATCGCGAAGGTCGACGAAACAACGGCGTTTAAGATCCGTTCCGCTTATCCGCCATCATCGACTCGTTGGATAAATATATTTGCTCGGACATGTTTGTCGAAAAAAAAAAAACACGGAGTTAGAGTGTCAGATAAAAAGAGAAATACGTCCGTCAAATTGGAAATAAATCGTTGAGGACTTTATCGCGACGTGGTATGCCACTTGATAAACCGACACACCTACCCGCATCATTTTTCTGGTTAATCTGAATATCGATCGGAAACGTATTGCCCGCTTCCGCATAATTTTAGATTCTCGAACGATACCCGCACCGAATTGCGTCGTCGTTTCGATCGTCACTGTATTTCATCGATAAATTAAAATCGGGTCTCGTGGAAACTGGCTCAGGACACCTACCATGCTCTTTCCGTGCATCTAAGGAGAGGATTATGGTTGCAAATGGAAGAAAACAGAAATCTAAGAGATACGAGAGCCTGAATCTACTTAGCTCGGATTATTTCGAAAAGCCGGGGATTTCGAGATGCATTTGATTACGCGAACAACGACGTAACGCTATCAGTCCGGATACTTTACGTTCACCTGACTTATTTCCACTTTCTGTTCGTTCAATTTCCCAACTGTACGAAAGGATTCGTTCTCTGGAAGGACAGTTACAATCCTATCGAGAAACAGTATTTTAATTCCACGATGAAGACGTTGGATTCGAGTAAGAATGTCGAGGGGTGAAATATTCGGCCAAACGGAAATGAAACTGTTTCAAGTATCGTCTATCATCTGCGTTTCGTGCTAACGTTCCTGGTAATAAGCACGATTCCTGTTAGTGAAACGCTTCTAAAGATTCCTAGAACCGTAACTGCTACCTTCCCTCGAGAGGGATATCGTTTCTCTACGGTTAAACAACAAATCGCAACGCGTATATTTGTGCTACCGATCGCCGCGTTTCTTAATTGCCGTAATTTATATCGGGCGACATACTTACAGGAATACGAATCGCAGCAGGCAATTAACCAAACAGAATTTTGACGCGACAGGTCGCTTCCTACGAAAACTACACCGAAAACGAAACTATACCGATCGACTTCGAACGCACTACAATATGCCAGATTTGGAAATGTTTCGTATCGATGGAAATAAATTCTCGTGGAAGCAGATTAAAAGTTAAACCGACGGATCGATGGTTTACGAGGGTAATATCGCTGGAAATTGTTGATCAATACTAAGCGTCGATATCGACTCGTCGAAGCTTTATGAAGCAATAAGCGCGAAGATTAAAACGTGCGCGGAGCACTGACCGAATCTCCTTTAACTCTTGCCAATTCTATCTCATTCTATTCTTTCTCACTTTCGAAGTAATTGACGTTAAAGGTAGATTCTCGATAAAAGTTTCAATTACCTTTTTCTTATATTTTACGAGTTTATAAAAACTGAAGTATACGCTCCGCAAGATAAATTGCGATAGTATTTAGAAAAGAGCTGTCAGAAATTAACGCGCCAAGAATTTTAACAAGTGGCTACTTTTAAGCGTAATTTATAATGGCTGCAGGGAAACAGGATGCACGGCATTTGCAAACAAAGCAGTGTGATCCTGTAGTGCGCCATGAAATCCCTCGACCGACCGTTTTTCTCGAGCTTGACTTTTCTTTAAAGCACATCGGGTTCATTACTCATCTTTATCTATAGCCACACCACGGCAATAACCCATTAAAATTTTTAACGAAACAACAAAGCCATTCCCTGTATGAAACAACGTGGCACGTTAGAGGGATGTTAAAATACTTTCTCGCCGTAAAATGCCCGATAAAAATATTATTTGCTTCGTGGTAGCCAAAATCTCTATGCTTTCATGTCTTTAATGCATTAACTTGAAACATACGAAATGTCTTCTTTATCTAGATTACGTTAAGAATATCATTGTATATCATTTATACATTTATGTATTTATACGACAGACTGTGATAATTTGTCTACGATATAATCTATCGAATAAAATTAAGTATTAATTTATATTTTTGCGTATTTTTACTCGAAATACTGTTAGAAGCTTTCTGGTATTCTTTCTTCAATAATATAATGGATACGTACAATATTTAATTCATCTTCCTTTACGAATATAAATTTAATTACCTCGTGGCCGAAGTCATAGATAATATTAATATTATATTTGAAGGAATTACTACTAACGAATATACTATTCGTTTTCCAGACGCTGAATCCTAAATTTTCAACATAGTTTTTTATCTCCTCTTAGCAATATTAATTTTCACAATAAACAGATATATAGATTTTATAATATCTAAAACAATAATATTTTTCTACGATAGTATTAAAAACATTATACACATCTCGATGGCACATATGTGTCAATTACAGCAACATAGTATTTTCATTGGTAAACTTGTTCTGATGAAAAACATATTTATCATAATAGAATAATACGAACATTTGATATATTACGACCTAATACAATATCGCGCTGATAATACGCCTGGTGTTGCACCGAACTCGAAAAGTATAATCAAAACAATCGGAGACGATATCAGCGAGGTTTTCACGCGGTTGCCTGGCAATTATCGTGACCGTCTATCGATCTACGAAGTCTTGTCCCCGAGCAAATACGTACACAACAGGCACGTTATGTCGTGAAACACGCGTATCATTTATCCAGATGGGAAATTGCGTTACGCGACTGTGAACATAAATAGCGGCAAGTACACGTGTTTATTCACAGGGAATAAAGAATCGGTTGGACAAGATCAGAAAATGTCACCTACGCCGAGGAACTAAAGGTCATTTATGGATGCCCGTCAGTTTTTTTTTTTTTTTTTTTTTAATAAAGGAACGATTTTACGCGAATGAAACCCACAGTTAAACGCTCATTTAACGCCGTCACGTTCTTTCAACCCAATTGCATCTTTCCAACGGTAAAGAAACATCTCCAGTTCGAGAAAAATATAGAAGAATTGTTACTGGCATGCGTAATTTCTTGTTCCAATTTTACGTTAAACGACTTCTTAAAAGATTAAAAGTCTTTTCGCTTGTAAAATAAATAGAGATTAATAGGTCACATCAGAGTTAAGAAAATTTACAATCTACGTTTCGGGTTTGAACCAACTGCGATATAAGTGGAAAAATTGAACAACCACTAACGAATATTCTTTCATTTCACGATATCCGTTCTCACCGATCTTCGTAGTTCGTTAAATATGGAAATAAGAAAGTTTCCGAAAGAATTTCAAATTACGCGCTTCCTTCTGGGGAGGAGAATTCTCAATGCAGGAAAAATCGAGAAAAAAGAAGAAAGATTCGTGAGAAAGTTGTTAAATAAAGTAGCATGGGGTAAGAAAGTAGCGTCGAATGCGGCGAAGAACTTAAGACGACATCTACGGGTATAAATTCCGCGTATTCATAATTTCTCTTAGAAAGCATCTTGAACGAACGTTACGTATAAGCTGCGAGAGAATCAAGGCGAATAATTTTCTTGGCTGGTTGCGAATTAATAAGCCGACCATAAACCTATGTCCTAAAAGGATCCTCGCGTCTTAATGCGGGCTTATCACGCGCATAAAGGGTGAATCAGCTGAAACTAATCGTATTTAGTTACCGATCCACTCGGACGGAAATTATCCTACTGAATCCACGTTCAGATCCAACGCGATCTCCCGAAACCTGTTAACAGACGAGCACCCTTGTCCAATAAAGGCGTAAACGCTTCCTTCGAGTCGCTTAAAATTCGTTCCTTTCCTTAAATTTCTCATTTAAACCAACGTGACTCATCCTTCTTTAATTTCCTGGGAAGGTTTTCCTGGAAATTACGGTTGTGGAAATGGAAAGAAGTTAGCGGATTTCTAGTAATGAATTGGTTCGTACTGTTTTCCTCAATCGGAACTGTTGTAGTACGATTAAAGTCGCCAGGTCGATCGATACGATATTTGATACGTGTGACTCGCCCCACTTCATCAGAAGAGACGTGAACATCTATCGGCCTATCGTAGGTGGATCAATCGGTTGCGATTGCTCCTATGGACTAGCTTTGTGCCAGCTGTTCGAAACTTTTAACCACATGCATACGCCGTGGAACGTAAAGAGAGTGTCGTCCAACGTTACCTGCCTCCAACGCCCATAAATTATGCAAACTAATTTTGAAAGTCACCGACGAAAGATAAAGGCAAATTATGGAATTAAATTTAACGCTGACGTTATACGCGTTGGAGGCGTTTAAAGAGATTTCTTGGAGAGCAACTCCGTTGATACACACTGCAGGAGATGATCTGTAACGTAATAACGAACGGTATATCGGCCTCTCTCTTGCGACTTTCGCGTTCGTCGTTCCATGAGAGAACCCTAATTTTGCGTGAATGATACGACGCTGGATGTCAGGACGCGATAGACCTAGGACTTCTTTGAACGTCGCGTAACTTTGCCATCGATCGGCGCAACATTTTGTTTGTAATTCCTCAAAATTAAGAAAGTGATATTTCATCGTTAAATCGTTACCCTACGAGAACTAGCCTTTATCAAATCTTTTCTTCTTCATACATCGAACGTTTTCATGATGTCTGTTTTATAGGCATACCTCTGCACAAATGATGAAAGGTCGGCATCAATTTCGTCGTCGTTTCAGTCTACAACCATCGTCGTTGAAGGAGGGCCAGGAAGATGGAACGACGAAAAACATTAGGTAAGGAGATTTATACTTTTCAAGCGTCTCGAAATTTGTCTTATCCGCGCTCGAAAATCCTTCGTCTCGACAAGAAAAGGAGAATCTTCCTTTTCTTACCCCTAAGGTACTTCTACCCGTATTCTTCGTGCTCCTCTGTTTCCTCTTGTTTCACAGAGAACGAAGCTACGCTGCTTTTACAAGCGTCGACTGATTTCCTTCCTGCATTCGTGGAATATACTATCGCCGCTAATACGAAACAAACGAAAGAATTACACGGACCCATGGGAAAGAACAAAACGATTTACGGGTAAAAGTGTGTTTTCCATCGTTCTCGAAATGAATTCCAAGCATCAACCATTCTTCCTGCTCTTTTTCCTCTTCTTCTTCGCTCCCCTTCCTTCCTCTTCGATCCTCTGACCTCCTCTTGACTCGCTCTTAAGCTAGGTCGAGCTTTAATTTTGTGGCTAGTCTTCGCAAAAAGGGAAGCTCGCGCTCTTCTCCTTTGTACGCTCGGTAATAACCGCGTTTGACTCCTACTCGTAATAAGCGTGGATGATTACGGAGATACTTAGGAACAGTTGTTATCTGGTGCATGCAAAAGCAGCGGTGCACCATCTCCGCTTGCATGCTCTATACACAGCAGATATTCCGGAGACTAATAGCGACTCAAATTCAGGACAGCTCCTACACAAAACGTATATTCAATAACGCGTGGAGACAGTGAAGGGGATCTTCAATGTTCATTAGCACTATTCTCTTCGTCAGGACGTTATCCCCTTAAAGACGAGGCAGTTGGCTCTCTTATTTGCCCCCTGTGTTTCGTTCTAAGGTACAAGCCTGTTATTAACTGTTTTTCAAACCATAGCTGTTACGCGAAAAAAGCAGAAAAAACAAATAAATTCATTAGAACGTTACGTATCAATTTTTTCAATGTTTCTTATAATTTGGTAAATTCTATCGAGAATATTTCTACATTTATTTCAGAAATGAGAGATTGTCAGAGTCAGACAGCGGCGGTGGAAAACAGGCGGAGAGTTCCATACGACACAAGATCGTGGTGATGGGCGCCGCGAAAGTTGGCAAATCCGCGATAATTAACCAGTTCCTTTACAACACATTCACACCAAAGTACAAGCGAACGGTAGAAGAGATGCATCACGGTGATTTCAATGTTTCCGGGATACATTTGACGCTCGACATTCTGGACACCTCAGGCTCGTACGAGTTTCCAGCTATGAGAGACCTATCCATCAAATCTGCGGACGCGTTTATTCTCGTCTACGATATTCACGATGCTAACACGTTCCTTGAGGTGAAGACTCTGAGAACACAGATCCTAAACACCAAAGGCGCCGTGCCCATTGTTGTCGTTGGCAATAAAGTCGACGTGATCGACTCGGCACAAGAGGTAACTTTTATCGTGGCCGAATGCGACAGAGTTCTTTCGTCTATAACATTCAATTTCTATATTTGATTTCGACAGGTCTGATTTTGAAAAATTCGCATTTGGAAATCTGAATTTGAAAATTTAAATATGAAACATTAAATTTGTATTTGAATTATTTTACACGCTTGTTCCAGGTGGATACAGACAGCACAAGAGAGCTAGTGATCATGAAATGGGAGAACGGCTTCGTAGAAGTGTCTGCCAAGGAGAACCTTAACATTTCGCAAGTGTTTAAGGAACTACTGATACAAGCGAAATTAAAATACAACTTGAGCCCAGCGTTGAGACGTCGTCGCCGGCAATCATTGCCGCCGCCGCAGCATTTGAATTCCCGTAGCAGCAGCGCTCACGTTCCATCGCCGGCGCAGCTGCAGCATTTGCAGCAAATTCGTGAACGTTCCGAGTCCAAGAGAAATTCCTGTATTCTATCGTAAAGAGCCTCTCGTCGCTACTGATCCAAAGCTGATCTAAAAGAGAAAGGGTGAGGGAATCGAAAGGGCGAGGACAAAGTTATGCCGCGACGATTCTATTAGCGATTCCACTCGCTGTGATCGATTGATGTTTCCCGCTCGACGTTCCGACGTCACCGTACGGCACGTTCGACACGCTTCGGATCGATCATCGAATGGCCAATCGAAAGAATTACACGGCTAAAAATGTCGTAGACGAAAAGATAAAGATCAAGGAAATTTAGCATTAGCGATAATTTCTTCTTTTTCATTGGCTGAGGATTCGATATCGTTAAGATTATCGAAAGCTAAAACAAAATAACATAGTTTCCAAATTGAAGATTCCGCCTACAATTTCAAGTTGAAAATGGAGAACACTTATCTTAGAGATGGCCTCTATTCGATTGGAAACTTTATAATTCTCGTACGGTTATCGTACCGTTCGTGGTTTTCGTAGTCCGACCTTGAAAGATTTAGGTAGCAAATTTTCTTAAAGAAACGAATTTCAATTATTCCATGTTTATCGTTCAACAATTCGATGTGCGTAGCGCGAGTCAACGTACTTGATGTGTCTCTATTTCGCCTTCGATTAGAAGATAATTCCTGAAAAATTTGAAGCTCTTGTTCCAAGGTAGAAGGAAACACCACGAAGAGATCAATGGAACACTCTACGATTAAGCCGATAGCGATAATTATTCCTTGTGACATAGTTATTCGGTTCTCATTCGCAATCGAGAAAAAAATCCTTATTTTCCTTCCTCGATGCAAAATGATTTTAAAGATTTTATTCGACGTTGCTGATCGATGAAATGTAAACTGATCCAAACGGCATATATGCTGTTGTTTAACATAATTATTCCGAATTATCAAATCGTAGAATTCCATTTTTACAAATATATCAAAGTATCTTAGAAAGGTATCCTATTTCAGGGTTGTATCCCACTGCCCATTTACTATCTTATTATCCACTTATGGACACGTATAACGGCCAAACAATATTTTATAAAGCATTATTGGCTAGTCGATTAATCTTACATCAAGCACTTGCCTACGCTGTTCTTTATACCATATATATCGTTTAATTAAAGAGGTTAATTTCCATATACATATATATATATAATTTCCATTTCCATATACATATATATATATATATACACATATTTGATCTATGGATTAAATTATTTGCGAATATATCGCGTTAGAAGAAACGTTCTATTCGTTATTTACGACATATAGATACTTCTAACGAGACGTATTGGAAAAACGAAATATTGACTTATTTGTCAATTACGATGAGCGTGAACTTATTGTACACGATTGCCTTGCCTAGAATCTGAGTTACCGTGAGTACAATAATGTTCAGGTGAAACGAACAACCACGTACAAATTCTGATCGATTGCAGATAGCTTTTAAAGTAGTATCGTTGTACTTGGTAAACTTGCTAATAACGAGAAAGTAGCGTGTACGATTTCTGTTTACGTAATTAGGTAACAGAGATAGAGGAATTTATAAATTTTAAAGGAAACACTATGCAACGATCATTGATTTTAAGATTAGATGCAAAAGTTTATTACTTCGCGTTATCGCATGATACATAAATTTATCGTTTGTGAAAAAATGTCACGTTTTCGAACCTATTGTTCAGATACAAAACTAATACATATACGTTAGTGTAAATGTAGAAAGTCTATGTAAATAACAGAGCATTGTGATGTGGATATCTCGTTGAATCGAAACCCACATTGGGTATAATTTTACATAGGTATATTGTAATTAAGTAGCCGCGGGTCAGCACGTAATTTAACGCGTTCAACGATTATGAAATATCGCACATCACGATAAGAGGATAATTTATTTGAATGTAAAACAGTTCGAGATCAAAGCTATTTAATCGCTCCAAGATTATCTATTATAGACGAAATCTTTTGCTGAAATCATGTATTTGCCTGACCTGTGCAATCGCATTATTTCGTGTTATTTAGATTAATGTTAGACCAATCGGTTTAATAAATGAAATCTTATCATCACACTACGGAAATCTAAAGAATTTTACGACGCGTACAATAAATCTACGTTATATGGAGTTTCTGAGCAAACTGCACTTAACACGACTGTAACTATTTTTAGCGTAGCTGTGGAAAAAATATGTGGTAACAAATTATTAAGTAGTCTAAGCCCTTGACTTTATATCATTGTGTTACCAGAAATTAAATAAAAGATGGATGTCATATTTAACTTCCACATAATCTTGTTTTGTTTGATTTTAGCCCCTAAAATTTTCATAATATATAAGAACCGTAATAGATATTTTTCTACGAATTTCAAGTATGCAATAAAAGCTTAGTTTTCTGGCAAACCTTTTTATTTACATCTACTAGCTACGAGCGAAGTACTAAACGATTTTAGGTACTACAGAATCTTTTTGATTGCACCATTGATAAAGTACAGGATAAATTAATATTTCTATGAAACTTTGTGTTGAAATTTTATTCAATGGAAACTGAAATACCGACTTTACGAAGATCAAAGACTAATTACAGTAAGAATAATTATCGATAGATAGTCAATATTTTTATATAACGGTTAAATTATTACTTCACCTCTACAATATTCTTAAATGCAATAAAAAACCTAAATTTATTATTGTACATATACATGTAATTTATTTTTTAATAATTTTCAGTACGCGTTTGAATACACATGAGTAAACGTTTATCCGTACATAATGTACTTAACCTTCACAGTAAAAGCATAAACGTGACAGTTAAAGCATAACCTTAAAAGAAAATATGAATCGGACAAATTTCCGTATTAAACTCGATTTGTGTAAATACCAGAATGATCAACATCGTTTTTGTTGGATTTTTATTGACTCTACTAAAATGATAGATATAAACGATGTAAAAGGACATATTAAAGGACTGTTCTGCATTAATGAGCCATTTGAATTGTTTCTAAATGAAGTTGAATATTTACCACCTAACGAGGACGTACGGATTTTGAAGGAGAATGAAACAGTTTTGTAAGAATTCTTGCAATTAAGGTATGTGATATTGTAATAATGTATCATTTCAGTCAAAGCGTTGCAGGGTTTTACCCAAGTCTCAACTAAGCAGTACTCAACTGACAAATCAACTTCATGTATCTGTAAGCACCCCAGTTTCATCAGTAGACCCAAGTAGACAAGACCTAGAAAATAGTCCAAAACAAATCCAACACATCCAGACACATCAAACACATCCAAAACAAATTGAACCAACATCGATAAATTCATCATCTCCAAAAAATCTATCTCAACAAGAGCAGTTGCCAATTAATTCTTATGTTGCAAAGTCAAGCCCTATGCAACAGGAATGTCCAGCTGATATAACAGACAAATCGCAAATTGCTAAAGAAAGTAAGTAAAATGAATTAAGCCCCTTGGTTGAATCAAAAGTGTAGTATTACTTATTTATGGTATTAAGATCCTATTTGTTTATATTGTATTATAGATACAGATACAGTTCCTTATGTATGTGCAAGGAGAAAACGTGCAAGAAGACGGAGAAGCACAAAACTCGAGCAGTCACTGTTAAACGAAGAAGACAAATCTAGTAAAGCCAATGTTATAAATTGTAAAATTGTCCCTCTTGGTAAACATATTCGTTTTGATAATGTAAATGACAAAATTTGTCTAGAAAATCCAGTTACATGTCCAGAAACGATAAAAGGAGCTCATACTACTATATCACCTGCTCATGAACTTACAAATTTATTATCAATGGCTAATAATTCTGCTCCACCTATCTTTAAGAACAACAGGGTAAAGAACACGGTAAATGGAGACAATGCGTCTCTTGAAAATGTCAGTGAAAGTATAGCTTCAATTAAGGAATTAGGAGAATCAAAAGAGTTTCTGAATGTAGATTTTGAAACATATCCACTCATGACAGCAAAACCAAAAATTAATGATGTTATAGCGTTTAAGGTAATTTTTTGAAATATTAATTATATTTTTAATCACAATTTTACATGAAATTCATTTTTAGATGCTCAAAATTGGCTCAGATTTTACACCACAAGTATCAAACTTTATTGTTGCAGAAGTTGTATCTTATAGTCTAGAAAAATCACTATACACCTTTAAAGTATTACGTATGTGATTTTATATCATTAATGTATCTCGAAGATATACCTATATATTTTTTATTAATTACAATCTAACACTTCTCTGTGCAGAAGGCTTGTCAGAAGTGCAAGTGCCAGTTGGAAAATTTAACTTTAAGGAAGAGTCAGAGGAACGTGTGATGAATGATACAATTCAATTAAATTATGCACAAATAATGAAACCTAGAATAGTATCTTCATCAAGCACTAGATATTCGTTACCGTCGACTTCCTGATCATTTATTTAATAATTTCATACATTTTTTTATATATTTTAAACTAAATAGTTTTGTGAATAAAATTAAATATATATAGCGACAGTACTTTTGAAATAAAGAGCGGGATTTATAAAAATTATCTTTTTCTTGCAATACTTAAACTCACCGTTTCTGTCGTGAATGTTAATTGTAGATTATGTTACTATTGTTGAACAATTCACTTCAATTTCACTTTACACTAGAACAGCGCATAATAAATTTAATTAATTTCACTTAAACATAGTAAGTAGCATTGAATTAACAACTTAAAAGCTCGTAAATAATACGTGACAATACCGATGCATACAATTTTACTACGACACATGTGTGACGACAAGTACGTACGGTGTCTATTCGTTTTTGACTAAATCTTTAATACCATTTCACAGAATTTATTACTGAACACTCTAACACTATCACAAAACAGAATATTTCTATATTTTTCTTTCATTTCTCGTTTTATTGTTATATTTAATTCACTTCCATAACCGCATCCATCACGTTTGAAATACTGAAACAATTGCACGTGCAGAAGACGATTGGTAGAACCATTTCTGGCGGCTTCACACTAATTGGCTGCTACAAATTTATTCCACCAATGAGATTTCAGTAGGGAATACTGCGCAAGTTTACAATTCCGCGCGTAATTTGTTCTTATTAGTCTGTGGGGGCATTCGACAGGAAAATACCACAAATCGACACTAACTAGTGTCGGACGACGGCAGCGCAGTGGTTAGCGCCTTAGCTTGCGAACGGTTCGGAACTCGGGTTCAAATCCCGGCGACCGGAGTCCGATATTTTTCTACCAACATCTACAACTATCACGGTCTACACGACCCGCCAAGCTAACCTGCGTACAGCTAAACCTCCAATCAATTTGAAACGCAGAGATTCAGCTTGCGCGATAGCGCCAAAGACCACGAGTCGCAACTTTCTCAGCATATAACTCAATGTTTTTGCATTTTTTTAAAGTTGAATCTTTTTTGAACCACAGACGTTAACTCTCTGATTCTTCGACCCTTTTCTCCGAGAACGCTTTGTGTATGGGTTGCCAGCAGTATAATTTCTGTACAATGAGGAGTAACACGTACCTCTACCCCTGAATAGCCATCCTCCGAGAGTTCGCGAGTTAAAAACTCGTTTAATTCGGCTTTGAAGACTCCGTCTCCGACAAACTAAGAAACAGAGATATTCAATAAATAATTACATTCGATATATACGATTCTGATAGGTTGCAAATTAACCAGTAAGTACGCGTCTACTGACATAAACGTAATTTAACCAAATATAAAGTAGAACATTGACTAACGTATTTCGTTTAACGTGATAATGTACATAAATTACTTCAACGTCCATGGAAGCGCTATATTAAAAATGTTCGAGACATAAGGCGTAGGTCACGTGTATCGAACGAAAACACCGCGAAAGTATTCATTTCGTACGTATGATTTATTTATGTTTGCTTTTGGACAAAATATTTCTAATGTAACTTTAATAGTCATAGCGGACATCGTATCTTTACAAATCATTAGACATAAATTATAAAAATATAGCAAACCTTCCTTTTCTTCGAGATAGAACGGCTGTCCATGTTTAACACAGATAGTACGAAAGGAGTCGAAAACGGAGAAAGCGCAACTGGAAGCGGAAACGATACGCTTGCACGTGGCGCATGATATCATGCGAGCATTAAATTATTGTTCCTGGTAAAAAGATATTGGTTATAAATATTGACGGGAGATATCCTTTTTTCACAAAAAATGTTAACGTTCTTTTTCAATGTGAGAAAATTTAAATAGAAGTAGTTTAATATTACTAGCAGATTCCTGAGTCTAGAAGGAAGTTAGGGAAAACACTAGATCTTTCGAACGTACATTTACGTACAATACACGGCGAAATACCTAAATGCATTCTGTGGAATAATTATCTTAAAACATATATGCGAGTCGTTAAACGATAAGTTCACTCGATAACCCTTACCACCAACGAGCAGCCTGTTTGTATGTAAAAAAAGAACAAATATAATGTTGATTACAATTTTAGGTGAAACAGTAATGTAACAGCATAAATGTAACGAAAGAACACTTTGGAATGTCATGTTATATAAAGAACTATTGCAAAAGTATAAATATTCTATTCGCGTGAATTGCAATAAAAGACAGATCATTTTATATATTTTAATCTTTAATTGTATAAATGCATCTACTTTTAAACTCAGTGAATTAAAAATGGGGGACGCTTTATATGCTATAACACGTAATACTTCATATTACCAGAAATATTTTCGTATTTTTTGAAACTTCTTTGTTCGTTCACACTGACCCCCTCCACTTTTTTCGGGAAAGGATCAATGGGCATTGAAAGCATATTAAATAATTTTTTTTATTATTTCATACAAATATGAATCATTCTATGGATTTCCTGGTAAAATCGGTATTTACAAGTGGATAATTGTCTCAGTCGTAGTTATTCCTAAAAGATACTTTAAAATAATTTTATTACAAACGAATCTTACTTCATTATCTAGAAATTATCCTAAATAACTATTTACAATAAAGTTCATTTACATTTACATATAAATTACACCGCAAGTGGTATTGGTTGCGGCAAATCCTTCGATGCCTTCACTTCGGATGTTGGTTGCGTAGGAAACACTTCGTCTTTTGGTTCAACGATCGAGACGGAATCTGGTAGTGGTTTTTTGGGTCCCGTCTTGCCATGCGGATCATACGGTAGCATAATCTTCACTTTGATACCGAGTACGCCTAACAAGAAATAATAAATTAAGTTAGAACCTGTTTTTTTCCATTAATTTGTCGCCAGACATACCTTGTCGAAGGACATGTGGGGGCATTCGACAGGAAAATACCACAAATCGACACTAACTAGTGTCCGACGACGGCAGCGCAGTGGTTAGCGCCTTAGGTTTGCGAACGCTCGGAACTCGGGTTCAAATCCCGGCGACCGGAGTCTCCGATATTTTTATTCCACAACAACAAATAATAAGGAGAAGATACGGTAGTGCCCCAGCAGAGACACATCTACCACCAATAACCAACAACTAATCACTGCCTATACACAACGCCTCAAGTCTCTATAGAAATATGTATATTTATTTAGAACATTATTTTGTATTAAAAAATTATCTTTTATAATTATATGATATATGAATATCATATAATGATTATTGATTATTATATGATATTAATATATCATATAATTTTAAGAGAAAATGTACAATCGTTTAATATAAATTAATAAGAGATACAAAATTTAATCAATCAGTAAAATTAAATTAACAAATTTTTTAATAAAAATCAACCTAAAAATGTTAATAGACGAACCATTTTTCTACGTGCGAACTTGACCGTTGTTCCTATATTGCTACCACAATAAATTCAGAGTAAAACAAGGAGAAAAATCATAAAAGAAAAGAAGAAGCTTTGGAGCCTGTAATCGTAGAATTAAACGTTTCTTTCAACTTTGCTTTAAGCTCCTTTCTTTTTCCTTTCTCATTGATCATCTCTAAAATATGTATATTTATAGTATGCAAAATTTTACATATTTCATCCCACGGTTTGTACACGTAATAATAGAAAATGTTCGCTCATTAAAAAAAAGTTTTTATATTAAATAAAACTACACAATACTGAGCGTATATTTCGTTATAAAACAAATGCAGATATTCTTTAAAATATCAATTTAATTGATAGCTAACTGATGTATACTCGTACGATTCTATACGATGCCGTAGTTCAAAATTAAATTCGTTTTAGCATTTCCCGTTCAGTACGTCGCGTCGTCGCCTAGTTGTTCAGCCTTTGACAACAAATCTGAACGCAAACGCGATACCTGGGATTAATACCAGTTAATAGAAAGCAGCGTGAACGTGCGGTTTGCTCCCGCGAACGGCCATGTATACGCTTAACCGTTGCGCTATTAATAACCCGCATACAGAGAAAATTGCGCCATTGCACGAAATTGTAGACTTAATATCTCTTAACCGATTCTCTTTGTTCTTCGTAACAAAACGATTAAAGACCTGGCGAACTGAATGTTCACAATTAGCTGTAGAGCTTTCATCTTATTTCTACCTCTGTCTTCCTCTCTCTTCATCTCTTATTCCTTAGTTTTCTAGAATAGCTGGCGATCTATCTCACCACGTTTTACCCTTTGTTTCACCTAGTAGTAATTTAATCCCAATGATTCATTAGCCCTATACCGAATAAAACGATGAAAATTAATTTGTTTCAAAGAACCCCGACGTTATAGTGTTTCATGGTCTCGAGTATGTTTTCGGTGCTATCCTTTTCGCTTATAAACGGTGATACCACAATCTATCGCTATTAATCTTGAATGTGGACTCAATCTTCGCGTATCGAAGCGGTATTTTATAGATATAAGTAGAAAGCTAACAATAACAAACGCCTATAGATGAAATCTAATTCGTCACTCAATTAATCTTTCGACAGACGATCTAGGACATACTTCTCGTTCAAATTTCACCCATTTCACGATTTTTACATTTCCTTCTATATTTCTCCCCTTTTTCTTGTTGAAGAGTGACAAATGAACAAAGATAATGATCATGAAATTTTAACCGTGAAAATACTGTACTGTACAAATATTTGCGTTGATCGTATAATGGTGACAGTAATTCGGGATGCGAATAATCCACGAGATAAAAACACAAGAGTAAATTCAGACGCAGATCTAACTCCACGGATCCATCCGTGTAAGGGGATGGATTTATTTCTGTTTTCCGAGGGTGAATTATTCATAGCTAAATTGCAGCTGGGAGGGTGCGTCGCGGTTACGTAACCTCGAATCTCTTGCTTACTTTTTTCCCGTAGTCGTTCTCGAAACAGAGGATATTTTAGAAGATTCACGCGTAATTTGATTTTCAATTTTAAACTCGGTTTAATCGCACGAATCACTCATTACATTATGCTCAAGGTAAATCAGCATCGATCTTCATCATTGTGATAAGTAGAATCGTTTCGATCAAAGTTTAAATTCAATTCGATTACGTTTTACATACTTTGTGATTTTCTGGTAACAAGCAAGCGTTGTCTTCCGTTTGAACGATAAATCACGAACAGAGAGAATACTCTTGCGAAAAGCGACTTTCTGTGGCGGTGTTCAAAGTTAATTCCGCAAAGTCAGCCAGCCGAGAACTTGTTCACGTTGCTTTCGGAAGTGTCAAACGTTTTACGAGCAAACTTTCCGTGTCACCTGTAACGAGGTGTTCGATTTTCCCAAGAACTCGCGAGGAAAATTACGACCACCGGAGACGAGCAACTAGGGAGAGTATCGACTAAGTTTACGGCTAAAGAACATTCTGACAGGGACTTGTCGCTCATGAAGAATGTAGCTCATAAAGTTCGGACGATCCCGGCTTCTTAACGATCTTCTTCCTGTTAATATCACGTGCCTCCGCATTAGAAAGTGGAACTTTCCCTAAATTGTTGGTCCCAAGTTGAAAGCTTCCCTTCGTCATTACACACAGAGAAGATCTAAACGCTTACCTTGCTGGAGACCGCGTTCCTTTTAAGTTTAATCCTCCTTTCGCGAAACCACGTGCCACACAACGAGGATTTTACGAGTAAGCAGCTTTCCGTAAGTACCGAGACGATTCGATCGCTTTCTACGAGTTGCAACGCAATAAGGATCTCTCATGTAAATTCGCCTGATTCCCGACGAAACAGCCAATTGTTCGACAGTGGTGAGCGAGATGATTGCATCCATATCCGTGAGTTGATACGAGAGCACGTGGCGTGAGCAGGAAGCCAACCAGATTGGAGGCTTCCAGCTTGTCCGGGTAACCTTTCATGGAAATTTCATCCCATTACCCTAGCTGGAGCAACCGCATATTCTCACGCGAGTACCTCTATGCACGTAACTGAACGCTGTTTCAGGATTCTTACGGCGAAAGATGGTAATTTATTCGAGTTTTTGAAAAAGCTTTTGGAGAAGAGATTATTTCTTGGTATTAGAAACCAGGTACGGACGATCGATATGGCACAAGAGTCCGTACTAAGAGATAAAATATAATATAGTTATTGAAACAGCCTATAAAGATCTCGCAATCCTCTAAATTAAATTACAAGAGAGTTACAAAGATAACACTTGATTTTTATAAAAATCAACGCTACGACCAGATAGAGATGAAATTTTGACCAATCTGTACCGTATAGTTTCAAAATAAAAAAAAAGAACGCAAATTACGTACATTTGAAAATTAGTTATTGCTGAGTGCATCTATTTTTCAAATTTTTCTTTTGTAAAACTTAAGTGCGCACTATCTCCTATGAAATTCATCCTTATGATTGTATGATAACAATATTGCGCGATTATGCACCTTCGTATAATATATAATATTCCTAGCAGTATAATCTTACGTCTGCATGCATCGCATTATTAAAAATATAATCCTGCGTCACCGGTTGCGAAATCACATCGCCACGGTATCGTGCGTCTGCACCTGCCTCAGCTGAGTGGGTTAGACTTCAAATAAACTAGTGTCTCTCCATACCTCTCGTTAGGATTGTGATCTAGATTTTAATATCTCCGTTACTCGAGAAGCACTGATACCGGAGATTGGCCATTATAAATTTTAACGACGAATGTTTACGCTTATGGATGAGAGGTAAGCGAAGTTCACGCTGAAAAGCAGGATAAAGACGCTGCTTAGCACGTCGTAAATTGAAGCGAATATTACTGTAAAATGTTTTCGATACGACTCGTGTCATACTTATGTTCACGAATGATGCTTATCCATAAGTCCTCCCCCTATTTCGATAAACGGTGAGGAAAACACGACATTTAAGCGAATTCAGAACGTTTTGACGCTTCGACAGTCTCTCCTCGTGTTCTTTTTCTCGTCTGGCAAAAGCTTTTTTTAGGGATGACCTTATTCCTGGAGAGACATTCGACATTCGACGCGCAAAAAGTCGAATAAATCGATAGCGAAGCCGCGGAGTCATCGTTAAAAATAGTCCGCGACTTTGACCGTAAAAATCTAATTAACAAATGGAACGTATCCTAACGATTGGAGAGGTTGGAAATCACATTTACACATCTCGATATTAGCACGGTTCTCTCGTTTCGTGTCAGTTTATTAAAGAAATATCACGATCAACGCTCGACTGATATTCTCGTATAAAGTTCGTTTGGGAAACATGTTTATTATGAAAAGTAAAAAGAAATGGCGTTTATAACTTGTGAATTCAGTAACTGGATGAAACTTGAAAAGAATACAATGAGACTTTGTAACGAGATTTACAGTAGTACAGCTCGATATTGGACGCGACGAGCTGCTTCACCGACAAAAATGCGTGCTAAAAAAGCACTGTTGCTCGTATCGACGTTGCTTCAGGCAATATTTCTCCGAGATTTACAGGAAATTGACATCCACCGCACACGTGCCCCAAGGAAGTAGTCAGTTAACGATCTCATAACTCAATTCCGACGCTTTAATGGTCTTATATTTTAAAGAAAATTTAGTTTACAAAGACGAATTGCGGTCCTGCAAGTTTCTCCATGATAAAAGGCTTGAATGATAATCTTGAAAAAGTTTGATCGAGATGTTTCCTCTGAAAGAGCTGCGGAACTTACCATTAAAGAATTGCCCTCCGATGTTTTCGCATGTTAAAACGCTGCCAGACAAGCAAAGGATTAAAACTAATGCCAAGAATAATCGGTAAAATATTACGTCGAGTTCCTACAATTACTCCGAGAAGCAAATTATCGTAGTCCTTTCATATAAAACTTTTAAAACCTATCCCTTCATTGGGTTGAATCAACGGCCATAAAAACAAATGACTTTCACTGATTTTCCCAAAGAGTATATATCAAAATGGAATTCCTCTTCAACTATTTACTGCAAATCTTTGTCACCGAGAACTTTCCGAACGTAACTATTTATTCACGCAACTGAGAATTTTCTCAATACATCGTTGTATGGTATTTTTAAGCAAACCACGTTCAAGCTAACAATAAACTGCGCCACTTTGGCAAAGTGCATTTCCGGGGTATTCGCGTAACGTTGCTGAACACTAAAAATTTCACGAATGCAAAGTGTCCCTTTCTGCATGTAACACGGCGTATTCTCTCAATGGGTTACTTTGTAAAAATACTCTACAATTCAGGTTCAATTCTTTATTACCCACGATTGCTTCTTTAACATCGCGCGCGTGTGTGTGCTGACTGGATTTTATGGAAATCATAAGAGTAATGCAACGTGCAACGGCACATCCATGGCCTTTATCTGCGGCTACGTGATCGCGCGATACTACTCTTGCAAGTTGACTCTCTTCACGATCACTGTCGGAGGCGATCGATAAGTCGTCCTGAACGACGTCGGTAAAACGGCGGTCGAAGATAAAGTTGCTTGTCGAGACGTCCAAGTTCACCGAGTCGAATTTTTATGACAAAAGCGTCTGGTATGTGTCGCACGACTTTCGTGTCTGCGAAAATCTTCGCTTCGTGAATTTCAGCTGGAACAGTGTGCAAGGAACGATACATTGAATATCGTTGTTGAATCTATCTTATGCGCTGCGTTTGGCAAGATAGGCATTACGGATAGGTGTTATGGAGGACAGACTATACGTTGTTGCGGAAGTTTGGTTTTCTTCAGGTTTAGTGTATCGGAGTATATTTCTCAGGTTGATAATCATTTTAAGATAAGATTTAAGATAAGATTATCATTTTAATTCAATATACAGTGATTGGCAATTTTGTGAATTTTCACACTGTCAACTTTCCACTACTTACATTCGCTTGTAATTCAAAACAACAGTATTTTTCGATAAACCATTCTTCTTAATCACTAAAATCTGTTACAAAATTAATAGCACGTTACTGACTCGTTGACCAGATTTACAACAAGTTATTTAATACTTGAGAAGGTTCTCTGGACAACTACCACAGAATTTTCAGATCTATATGACACAGGACGCGAAGTTTCTTGATTTAACTCAAGGGAATTGATCCGGGATACGTGGCTATCTGCGTAAATAAAAGAAACTTCCCTCATATTCTCTGTAGCTCGTCGTTGCCCTTCTAATTTATTTACTTCGTCGTTATTCTCTCTTCTCGTGCCAAGAGCGCGTTACAATTAACGCGTTATCATTAACGCGGGAACAAATCCGAGAGATCAAGCAATGGGATCACGAGAAAAGAGGCGTGGTAACTACTCCCCGTCGAAAGCATTGTTCCCCTGAGATTATTGTCCCGGCGTCACCGGAAGCAACCCCGAAACCGGTAATCTCCATCGCGTGACGCGGAAAGGTGTTTGAAGGTAGCAGCTTCTGGAAATCCCTGAGGGTAGGCGAAGGAGAAGGAAGAGAAGAAGAAAAGTCCAGGCGAGAAGAAAAGAAAAAACTATCGAAGAGCAAGCCGAGGAAGAAAACGAAGAGAAAAAGAAAGAACAGAGAAAAGGAGACGACAAAAGGTTTAATTTAATCGGACAGGCAGAGTTGAAGAATTGTTGGGGCGCCTGCGCAGCCGCCGTACGTCCCTGGACCACCGACCGCTAGTAGCACCCGCCGACGTCGACGTCGTGGTTGTCGTGGTGGTGTTCGTTGCCGTCGTCGCGACGCCCAGACACCGTGCCGTCCGCGTCTCTCGAGCAGTGCGCGTCCACACGTCGCGACGACACGACTCCTCTCTACTTGTCGCTCCAATCCTTCAGTGCTCACGAATTTCGGCTGCTGCCGTGTACCATCCCAACTACCCTCTGTGCACGTGACTCTGTTGCCAGCACGAGATTCGGACAGTTTCGGGACTATTTTCTTCGCCTACTCTTCGTGATTCTTCTCCCCAGATAGCATTCCGTTTGGATTCAATGACGAAAGACGCGATGTGGCAAATGGTTCGATCCATCTTGTCGCACAGGATTTAAAGGAACAGAGAAGGTAAGAGAACCGACGATAATAGCTGTATCGTTAATAGTCACGCGATGTCGAAGTTAAATGGACCGAATGTTAAGGTCAAAGACATTAAGAACGGGTCAGGAAACTTAAATTTAGCGGGCAATTTCGGAGCGCGGGGATGGACCACGAGGCTATGACGTTTCGAAGGATCGAGGTTGAATCGTATATTTTGAAGAATCCCGACGGGCCAATAATTTTTCGCGAGCTAGTTAACGTTCCCGCTTCAACAGGTCGTTGACAGACGCCGCCGTCTCGTAAAACGCGTGAAGGGACGGAACACGAGTACGGACGCTTCACGCGAGCCGTGACATCGATTCTTTTTTTACTGGTCGGCCGTCCGCGGTCCAAAAATAATATCGTGAAGCACGAAGACTGGAAGACACGCGGTGAGGTGACACGTTTATTTATGCGACGCTTAGCGTCGCGCGGAAATTGTACTTCAGTGGCAGGAAAGAAACACGGACCTGAATAATTCATATGGTTATGAACGAACGTTTCGGAGCATTCGTGACATAAATGTTGCATGCACGATGATTCCACTGGACGTCGCTGCTTCATCGTCCGGAATTTATTTGCGAGAAAACTCAGAATTCTTTTAACATCAGACGATCGATAAGGAAATTAAAAAATTAGCCTCGAAAACGTTGCTACTTTCCGTAAACTTATCGCCGGAAGAAGCTTGTAAAAGACAGCTCGTTCTTATTAACCTCGACGATTCCAAAGGAGGTGAATTGACTGAGGCTCCACGTGTACCGTGACCACGTCGGTGTTTTCCACTTCTATTTACTCGGCGAAAACTGAAATTTCTACGGGTTGTCCACCGAGGTGGAAAAGCGAGACAACACTGGAAACTTCCATCGACATTTTCTTTTGACGTGACCCGATAAAGTGTTATCGTTCTAACGCGCAGCGCTACAAAGCTCGAGCGAGCTTTTTCGAGAAAGTTTACGATTTACTACGAAATATTAGAGCATCAGATTGGAGAGATAAATCAACCACGATAAATAACGTTCATGTTACATTTTTACTCTATAACGAATATAGTTGTGATGTAAAAATATAAAGACAAATTATTTACAAGGCTGAATGAATATGACGTACACGCTTCACTCCATTTGGCATTTATTCGAATAGATAAATTGTTTGTAAATGCACGATATGGAATGGAGAATTCCATTATTAAAAATGTCAGGGCGTGCTGTTTACGAGATTGATCATATTCGACGTAAACAGTTTGCTCGACTTTAAACTTTTTCCAACAGTTATAATTTCAACATTACAATAAATATCAAAACAAACTATTTATGAAACAAATTCAACGTAAACGTTTCGTTGCGTTTGAAATTTTTTCCAACAGTGGAAACATTTTTGAATGCACGATACAGGGTGAAAAATTATAAAGCGACATTTCACGCCTCGTTCGAGACACAAATGTACGCGGAGATGGAAAATAATTGACTGACCTTGTTCCATACCTCGATACGTCTTTTCATCATACACTTTGTGCATGTTCGTTGTTCACATCACGATGCTCAGTCATTCTGCTTAACCCTTCTTTCCTATCGTTTTCTGGGTCATTTCTTATTGTACTATAGCTTCGAATACCACTGCGTTGCCATTTTTCCTTCACTTTTTCTTCCACTATTTGTCGCGTACTGGCACAAGCTCCCCAAGCCATGGGAAATATGCACTGGCGATGTTCGGTTCGTGTTGCCACTGCGAAGTAGATTAACCTCTGTAAAATGCAACACGATTCAACGTTGTCGCTGGATGCTGGGTTGTCGCGAGAACAATGCATAAACAGGTTACATTTTGATAAATACCCCCTGCCCTTACTCTGAAAAAATTAGCTTGTTCGCTCGTTTCTCTTATCGCGAGTACGATGCTCGCAGAATATGTTTCATGTTTCATGTGTGGGTTGATTAAAGCAGTTTTTTTCTGGAGATGAAGGGATAAAGGATATTATAATGGAATTTTAGATTAAATTTTGATAATTGAAGGAATTTTCAGATACTATTTATAACTATTACTAATTTGTAATGCCGAGTATGCTATTAATTTTAATATTAATTAGGTTGTTTGCATTGAAAATCAAGAAATTATTATCCAAGTGAGATATACCTGAATCGACTGAACCGATTAAAGTTGTAAGATATTTATTTCGGAGATACCGTTTCACTATTCTCTAGAACTCTGCTGCATAGATAATCTTATTCCTGCGATTGTCCCAAGGTGAATAGTTCAACTTTATATACGTAGATGAAAGAATAAATTTTAAGAATAGAGAGATTAAAATATATCGTTGTTCGAGATAGTCGTAAAGAGTGCGTTGTTTCGAAATTGGACGATCGGAAATGAACGTCGTTCTTTTAGATAAAAGCATCCTTAACACAATATATGAAACTTTCAACATCATGGCATATACGACGACGAATAACCTGAGGGGCGAATGGACGTGTCCCTTTGTCAATGCTTCGTCACGATTAAGTAAATATCAATCAAATTTAACGTATAGTTGCTTCCAATTAGCCAAGAGTGATGCGTGTGTACGGGACTTGGATCGATTGGAAAAAGAATCTATAAATTACGTAACACTATATCAAGTTCTATCTATGGTGTTATAACGGGACGAATCGATGATGAGACTAATTGCTACAATACTTGGAACCGACTAAATTACAAACTTAGTTTACACTTCAGTTCTACGAACTTTCATTAACTTCTCTTTTGCTATACGTATAAGCAGATTGCAGAGATTTACGCATTTCTGGAAAATTAAGAAAACCCCTAAAAATATGAAATAATAAAAGTGTGGCAAAAAATAATCAAAGTAATGAAATTGTTATAACATTTAATTAGTGAGCGACAAAAATAAATTTCTATTTATTGCTCTACTGTTTTAGTCGTATCATTGCGGAAATAAAATTGATGTTAGCGTATAATAATTACGAATTTGTTACGTGTTGAAGTTACTAAGCTAAATTCCAGAGAAATAAAATTGATCCCAGAATACGATAATTAGAGTCGTGAGATATTCAAATTGTCAAGTAAGGTTCAATTTGACCGCATCGTGTGTGAGGCCGCAGCTCACGAACAGAAATACGAAAAAATAGTATAAAAACTTTATCTAGTTAATTAGTTTCCACTAAACTTTAGGAGTACTACTATGCATATGCGGAAACTCGTGAGAAGTACGTCTGCTGTCAGGATGCTGTCACGCGTCTTACATAACTCGCTCAATGTTTAATAACCTCACGTCAACGGCAGCAGGTTCCTAACTATTTTCCAGGCAAGCATCGAACCTTCGCGTTACAACTTTCCATCCTCTTCGTCTCTTTGCTCTTATTCTCACGCGAACGATAACGCGTGAAAATCGAGATCACAGACCAGGATACGTGTTCGTTCGAGCAACAGCTCTGATCCGCCTATGAACTCGAATACGCTTAGATAAATATGCGTCGAACGATCCGACATATGTTGCATAACTTTCGATCGATCCTGTCGCGTTCGAAATATCATAATTATACCTATAAATTTCGTTACACGTCTGGGAATTAAAGTTTGTTCGCTTGGTCGCGTCTGTGATTAGAAAAGCTAATAGAAAAAGTAGATAGTTTCTTCTCTCTGGTGATTTTATCATAAGGAAGATAGGCTGTTTGTGGAATTGTCAGAGAAAGTGAAGGTTTGCTTGATCTATGATTAAAGAGACGATCGTAACGAGGTTTCTTCTCCCGCACAAAATGTTCATTAGGAAAATAGATTGTCAAAGTATCGTTAGGGAACGTGAAGCTTCGGGCTTCTGCAATGGTCATTCGGTTTTCTGTTATCATGGAACTTAGGAAGAAAAAGCGATAAATTCTTGAGGGTGCCATAAATTAGGCCCTTGATACTACTGTGTCATGGGCCAAGGGGGTCGACTAGAAATGAAGCCATATTGATTATTACCAATAACTTTCGCTATATAGAGAGATATCAATGCTATCTTTATGGCTATCGATAATTTCAATATTTTTCTTTTATGATTATTAATATATTCCAGTGTACAATGCAAGTACTGAAATTCTGTAATGTAGAATATGTATATACGCGTGGCACAGACCAATTAAAATGATATTTGAGAGCTGTATGAAATTACAGGATAATTAGTTACAGTTCCTAGTTGGCAGATCTGTTATAAATTTCATTGAATGAGAGAAACAATACAAATAAATAATTAGAATAAATAAAATGTGATAAAGAAAATAAATAATTATCGAACTCTTTTGGTAGGATGAGTTGATTTAAACTCAAGAAATCTAAAAGTTCAGGATTATTCATAGACTTGTTTAGGGAAATGACGTTTTCGAACGGCTGGTCTGTGTTAGAGAAAGGAAACAAACGAGTAAACTGATACTGGAATTTCATTGGCTTCGATATTCCAGAAATGGATATTATTTTTACTGCCGGACTCGGCGAGTGATTAAACGACAGTTAAACGGCAAATTTAGATTCAGAGATTTTAATAGTCACTTAAATGCTTCGGATAATTTGAAACTGTAATTAACCCAAAAGCTCGAACACACGAGCGTAATACTTTCCCGAACGTAGCATTTCGTTCGAATTAATATCACCAGTGGCCTTTTCGTTCGTAAAATCGTTTCCTTCGCGCTTGAAAAGCTGGAGCTTCATTCGGGGGATATCACGGTTTCATGTACGTCGTTTCTTTATTGAATAGTTGAAATTTTTTCCGCTGGCCATCGATGGAACACCGACAGAATATTCGTGCTTTATGCGAAACAAAAAGAATTATCCAAATATTAAGTTGGGTATATCGGATAGAAAGAAGCTAGATTTTATTTGAATAACGCCATTTAATATTCTCGTCACTCGGATTGATTCGAAAATATCATGACCCTTGACTATTTCGCGAAACAATAAAAATTAAAAATGTTTTTTGCTATGTTCTCGATTGATTTCGCGATACCAAAAACACAGTTGTTACATCCTCCAGTTGTCGTAACACAGTTGTTACATCCTTCGAACTTTTATCTTCTAAAACTTATCCTCGTACTTTCGTTTAAGAGAAATTCTTTTGTCGTATAGCTGCCTCTATTTGTCTTCGTTTCGAACGCGTATATTGTTTCAACAATCGTACAAAATGGCCATCTTTCATCTCGCTGTAGTTCTCCAGACGTCCAATAATGCAGCCCATCGAAATTGACATATTGCTGGAATATTTGAATGCTATCAACCGTCGTTCTATCTACAATTGCCAGCAAATTGCCTCGCTCTAAAACAGTCAAGGTTCTACGATTATATACCTGTAGATTTGCATCGACCAGGAAGATTGCTTCGATCAAACAAAAGATCGACTGCAAGCAGGAAACGAGGTCAAACTTCTAACATTAATGAAACTTCCTTTACCTTTGAATTCACAGAGATCCGGCTACTTAAAGAAACCATATTAATTCATCCGTTCGATTTGTTCGTTCATCGAAGATCATTTGCGAATTCGCCACATTAAATATTATACAACTTTGCTCGATCTTCAGGGAAATATCCAAGCGAGGTGTTCTTTGACTGCGCATTTCTTAGCTGAAATTCCGAGGTTGATGATACGGCGCCCTTAGGCGCTATATTTCTCTCCTTACAGTCGATTGCACTTTGTAAATTTCGTCGTTTGTTGCAATGGATGGCAATAGAAACGTAACAAATGTTTTCCTTGTTAGATTGCCAAATAATGGCAAAGCCTTGGCAGCTTTAATCACGCGAATGACGTAAAAAAAAAAAAAAAAAAAACAACTTCCTACTGTCAACATCTTGCTGAAGTAAGAGACCAATCGCTTTAAATAAGAGACGTTTAAAAAGTTTGTCGCGAACGTTACGTAGAAATTTTGCTCGCGTTTCGAGATTAGGGTGGTTGGATCCGTGCGTCTTCGACAAGTCGGCTTCCCGCGTGACCCTGGCAACGAATCGCGGATAAACCGGGATTTGATGCTTTGTTTCTCTCAGGACTGTAAGTGGTAAATCGAGCAGCCACTAATCGAAATTCGAGTCACAAAAGCTTCAGTGGGAACTCGGAGGGAATTCACTGTCCGTTCTAAAATCAAAATCCAAACTAAAAGAAGTGATTATAGAAATACTTTAATGAAATTAGAAGCAATTGGCGAAAGAGTTTGCGTAGAAACCGAGCAAGGAATAACACGTATCTTTAAAGAAGAAATTAAAGCAAAGTACCAATTAAAACAGAGGAAGAACCGAGGAGAAGGAAACCTGTGATACTGGTTTCCTAAGCGACTCCACGTAGTCGGTGAAATCGAAGGATAAGCCGATGAGGGTATCTGCGACACCAGGATTTCTGCTAGAAAATGCACCAGAAACCGGTCTTTATCGGAACGTTGTATCTTAATCGTATCCATTCTCACCCAAAAAAGACTATGACTATAGAATCCAGCGAAAATTGAAAAAATTGAGCGAGAAACCATACGTCGGAGATAAAACGTAGGACGTTAAACTCGATAAGTCGATGGATGCTCGATAGAAGTCGTCGATTTCTCTCCAATTCGATACGAAGACGAGAAGATCGAAGCAAGATCCACGCATAATACGATGTTGCAGTAAAAAGGCAAGTCGATCGGCGAAACAGGGGGAAATTTCTCTGTTTTGCAAAGGGCTAAAGCGTTTGAGAGTTGGACGCGTGTATACAGAAATGGAAGAGCGAAAGCAGCGGAAGAGGAGAGAAGAGAAAAAACTAGAGTCGCGTGGAAAGAGCAAGAGAAGTGGAAACTAGAGGTGGAAAATCGTCGATGGCCGAATTGCCAAGGATCGGCGACCGGCAACAAAGAAAGTGTGTCGAGCGTGGAAACGAGCACAGCGAGATTTAGCCGAGCTGACACACGTTGAAGCGAGACGCGGCCACCGTTAAAGAGAGCGTTCGCGTCCAGAGGATTTGCGGCAGTCGAGTACAAGCGAAAACATGATCGAGCATAGAAAAAGACGGATCCGCCCTGGTGCGGTTTGGTCCTCGAGGTGTACCACTCTCTGCCGCACCCTCTCGGGCCTGACATGCGCCATGACCCGCATATAGGTATCCATAGGTAGCTCCTCGACGTCTCTCCGCTTGCTTTCATTCTCCCTCTCCTCTCGTTCTGTCGACAGAACGGACGTGCGTCCACGCGGACACACGCGGAAGATACCACAGCGTCATCTTCTAACCTCCCCTCTTTTATTAGCCGCCGGTTACCGTCGGTAGCACAAGGGATAGGCCAGTCAGGATCCATTGCTCGCGCTACTCAACCCTTCCCAGTCACGATAAATCTACTTGGAATTTGTTGATGAAACGAACAGGACGCTCGAGTGTCGACGAGCCTCGCTCACCAGCAGGTATATTAAATTTTGCCATCGCTCAACGGCACAAACGAACGACGTGACGCTCACGCCTTTTGTATCCAAGATCGATTTCGGATCGATTTCCTATGGTGTCTGGTTTCCTAGTTTGTATATTGTCGCGACTAGAATTGTAATACTGGAATAGAGAGTGAGATGTTGCAGGCGACATGTGTTTTTGATAACGCGTTTGCTATTGAGTTGTCGTAGGAAAGATACGCGTTTGGGTCTTTGTGGACTCGATACGTTTGGGACAAAGTTTTCAACATTTCACGTTTCATATTGCATACGTGGTAAACGTAACATTGTGCTTTAACGAATCGTTAATTGAACGTAACATAACAAAAAGTTTGTAGTATTAACTGTACGTAGTAAAAAAAAAAATTTTTCCCCATAGACAAAAAAGGAAATTCAATTCTGAGAAGGTCAAAGAGTAGAATGTAATTGGTCTGCGACAATGTGGTTGATTATAACATTTCATTCTCCTGAGGTATTTAATCTTCTGTCTAACACTTCGAGATAGAACGTCGCCTACGTTGATTTATGGAAATAAAAATAGACCTCGGTCTTCTTGTTTCTTCGCGATGATAACACGTGTTTTCAATCGCTCTACTTCTTCTCAATCTGTCTAAATTCACGCAACACGTTTCCGCTTCAAGCTTTCTAGACACGCAATTTACGTTGCGAGACGAACGTTCTATTTCAACGTAAATGGAAAGGGAAACCCAAGGATTAAAAGTAGTCCGGGTTCGGGGAATATTTATAAAAATCGAAGAACGCATTTTTCTAGTAAATGTCGCGGCATGGGATTAA
Source organism: Bombus sylvestris (assembly GCA_911622165.2). Taxonomy (NCBI): domain Eukaryota; kingdom Metazoa; phylum Arthropoda; class Insecta; order Hymenoptera; family Apidae; genus Bombus; species Bombus sylvestris. Next base: position 6,139,296 of record OU443149.1, on the reverse strand, counting down.
ATGACTTGACACGCACAGTTCTTTATCTCCTGGAAACCGGAGGTCACACCCTTTTGTAATGTAAATCGAACGCGGTCGGATCGATTTTTCGCCTCCTACCGCTTGTCGGAACGTCCACGAATATACTTGTGCAAATCGTACCACTCGCCAGACAGATTTATCGAATTTGGATCACTTTTTCCCCACTCTTGTCGTCATTTAGGGTCGAATCGGAGCCAGAAAATCGCCGCTTCTTTTCTCGCCTCTCAAATACGATTCCATATAATCTGGAATCGTTGGAAAAAGAGGAGTCGAGTATGCAAAGTGGATAAAGGATGAGCAAAAAGAGTAGCAGGGTGAATAGATGTAGAAAAAAAGGGGAAAAAGGGTGGACGCGAAAGGATTACAGGAAAAAGAGAACGCGTAAGCTAGAAAGGAGCAAAGAGAAAAACGAATATTACACAAAGAGCGCGCAGTTGGTAGAGGGATTGAAGGTACAGTGGAAAATAGAAAACGAGGAGACGAATAACGAAGAATGAAAGGAGCCGACTTTTACAGCGTGTCCAACGGCTGACGCGGACAATTGAAATTATCTCACTTATGCACTTACCGCGGCATTGTATAGAACTCGTCCAACAAAAGCCATCAGACGGGTGGTACGTTTCAAACACATTCGCGCATTCGCCCTTCGACTCGAGCCAGCCCTACAACCCTCATTTACGTTCGTCTGCTGATGCCTCTCATCTGGATATACAGTAATTTTAAAATTCATAGGTCGCCATACAGCTTAGCAACCTGTTGAGAACATGATTTTCCAAGGAGGGATGTAAGACCTGAAGACCTTAACGAGAGCTTGATTTTATAGACACGATTACAATTATAATTATTATTGATATTTCAAATTCATTTTAACGAAATTTTTCATCAGTATACGCTGCTACAGTTTGTTTTAATGATCTGTTAATTAACTCAACCATAAGTATGTTTCATTTTCTATAAAACTGATCGTTCACAAATTTTAGTACGTTATACCAGTTTTGAAAAAAAATATATCCGAGAAAATACGTTTCCATTAGCCACAATCCAAGAAAATAGCAATTTATCAAAAATCAAATCGAAACGAATTTTCATTCGACTCTGAAATACGTTTTCAGCTTCGAATTTCCATTTCGTGTATCAATTTTCAGTTTTTACTGTTGGAACGAAATTCCCTTAACCTCGGCTGGTTGAAACAAGACGTTGCATGGCATCAAGGGGCTAATAAACGTGGTTGCCCAGAAATTTACAAACCAACCGGCATTAACACGATGCCGCCGGTAAATTGAATGGGTCTACTTTACGGTAATATTGCCGGCGATGGTCAAAGTCCTTTTTCACGATCGTAAAATTGCCGGGCAAATTCGCCTGGAGGCCGAAAGCAATGGACGAAGCGAATTTCCGACTCTCACGCGATTTCACCGCGCGTTACAAGGCGCCACCCCCTACAGCGAAATTCGGATCGCGTTCAGTACGCGTGTTACTCGCTCGTAGAACATATTGCGCAACAAACACCGACGAAACTCCGTGAATTCATCGACCAACTTAATCGACCACTAGGCCGAACGCTGCTGGAGATTTTGCTGCGGCGTTTCAGACAGCTTGTTAGTTTCAATTTTCTGCCATTTACCCGAATGATGGAATTTTCGACGTTTGATCGAGAATTTTTAATTTGTGCTACGTTTAATTGATAAGTCAGCGATATCGGAGATAATATTAAGAAATTACAATAATTAATTAATAATTTGCAAAGTAGCAGGATCAAAGGTAATATTAGAAAACTGACAAAGAATCGAATCTTAGGAACCTCATTTTCATATGTATATTAACACTTTGACTGCCACGTTGGTCATATATGACTGGCCACGATTTCTCCTATGACGTCACGGTAGTCATTGGTGACCGAAGCGCTTGAACTTCTTATAATTGTAAAAATTGAATGAAAATTGACAGTCAGGGCATTTTGAATATAAACGATAAATAGAAGAAACTTTGAAATAAAAAGTGCCCCATTAAACGATTAAACATTTTTATTAGAATATCAATAACAAAAAATGAGAACAAATCTTGCATCTAACGGTGCACTATATTTGTATCCATACCTTTGAGAGGTAATTTACAAATATTATTATAAACATACCTTAGAGAATAATCGTAAATGCTGCTTTATAATCATATAATTGAAGTTCAAAGTGTGAACATACCTTACTACTATACATAGAATGAGCAAATACCGTTTACTAATATCTTCTACACGTTTCAACAATATATTCTGCATAGTTTGCTTACGATGAAACAACGAATGCGAATGGTTTGTTGAAATAAACGAAGCCTTGTTATAATATGTCGTTATCAACTGTTACCAAACCGCCACGGTGGTCATCCGTGATCACCGATAAGATAAACGGTCCATTGGGAAAGAATGTTGTTTTACATCATCAATTTATTATTATTTTGCCGTTATATGCTTTGAATAATAAAAATACTCCCGTGGCATCCTGGCGAAACATGTGATTTCGTCATGGCAGTCAGTGTTAACACTTTCACAAAACATTAAAGTCACTTTCGGCTTATCATTTTATGCACTACAAAATTATATGATATAGATTTTTGTATGTTTTATTTGACATTTCAGAACAGAAGATATAATATACGCAAAAATTAGTAGAAGAAATATCATGTAGTAGAAATTGTTTTCCCCCTTCTTCTAATCGCGCTCTCCGAGTTTTCCCAGAGGTGTAGTCAAATACACTTCGGAAACCAAAAATCCCACAGCGAAAATTAGCTTCTCCCCGAGTTTTTTATTCGCCAACTTACGAAAAAGGTGTTAGAACGAAATATAGTCTATAACTACTCACGTACGCTTCCGTGAGAACCAACACTCGCGTTCATCGCTAAACGAGGTTAATTGCTCAAGTAATAAAAACTAGTTAATTGAATACTGACTGGTACGAAAAATAAAATGTAAGAAAGAAGTAGGAATTTGCTGTTTGGTATAACGCGCATAATTTATACCGATTAGGCGAACTTGTTGCTTATCTTCCGACAAATTAATGTCCGGTAGAAAATTTGGCTAGAAATATACGAGTTTACTTTACTGTTCTACTAAATGTTGCTTCAGGAAGAATATAGTAGTCTTTATCACGAAGACGATACAGAGTATCGTCTGAAAAATGTCACAGCGTATTTCATTTCTTCGACAAAACAATTTCGAGCATGAACGTATTCGATTAAATTCTTAGACACAGTCAAATTGAACAAGGACATAGTTAAACGAATTGTAAGGATCGCGATTAAACCTTCTACGACCAATACTCTTTACTTAGACTTACTTACTTAGACTTAATACTTAGACTTTACGAAAATGTTGTCCTTGTAGGTTATAAATAATAGAAATGTGTATATATTCCCTGATGCTTTTGCAAAGGAAACGCAATACATTAAAATTTCAAATTGATTTTGTTAAAAATAGATTCGTTTACAAAATTACGTACAAGCGAATGGATGAAAGGGTTGGAAATGCATTAGTGGACGGTAAAACGAATCGTGTTTCGTGATTTATTTTCCAGACAAGTAGCCCAACCTCAAAGCTTCGTGTTTAAAATAAAACGCGTGCGATTCCGGCATGGTATAACGAACGCGCGCGTTCAAAGCAGCAGTGTCGCTGTGAAATCATAAAAGAGGAGAGGAGAAAGCGATAAAATACGTTTGCAGTGCGCTGTTCTTTGAGTAGAATGTACGCAGGCAGCTTGCATTCAGAAGATATTTGCTCGCACGATTGAAAGGAGAGCAAATGTCCTTAACGAACTGCGTTGCCGTTGAATTGGCGTTAAGCAAACATTGTTAGTAGACGTTGGCTGACCGATCGATAAAAGGGTTAACGCGGTCTGGTTAGCAGATAACATCTCGCCTTCTTACGAATGATATTTCCCCCTTCCCTTTTCAGATAAAACGCTGGATTTCATTCGCCTTTATCCTCGCTGATAGTTTCAAGCGTGGGAAATGTAAAAAAGGGGGAAAAGAGAGAGAAAGAAAGGGTGGAAAGGAAGAGCGCGCGAACACGCCGTGCTGCATCGATGGAATATTACCCGGTTATTTTCCGTTTCCAGCAACGCCGTGGGGACCGCTTTCAAATCTGTAAAGCTTCTCTTCGAACTCTGCCACGAATATTCCTTTCGTGAATAGCGTTGCGTGTTTCGTTATCGAATTAGAGGTGTAAGTGCAAGAAACTTGGATATAGTATGTTGGAAACTTCTATTATAACTAGATTATCGCAGAGTGGAATTATTGAAACTGTATTTAGTCTCCAAGTTCAGAGTTCTTCTATCAAAGGACCCTTTTTTACTTCGCGATTTTGTTTTTCTTGCGAGATTATTTCTAACGTAGCTTGTCTGCTTGCCGTTTCTCTAAACTTTTCTAAACACCTTCAAACTTCTCTAAAGTCGAATAATCAAACTACGTTTAGTACAACTGTGCTTCTATTATCCTAATTGCTTGTCACAGGAATAACCATGACAGGTCACGAGAATTTCGAGTAACTGCTCGCGTCTTCGCTGGCGTAATCCAGTTATCGGGTCGCAACTTGACAGAGCTGATAACAACCTCGTCCCCGAACAAAAATGTTCTCTAGCTGGCTCCCTGGATTCATTTGTCATCCATCGACGGTGATCATTAAGTTTAATAAATTGACGTATTAAATTATTCTCGATGGCTGGAAACATTGGTCCCAAAGCGACCAGTTATCCGTCGATCAGACGAAGAAGAGTTTCGAACGAACGTGGTCTCCGCGTTCCGTTCGTAACACGACGGTAAGACGCGACGATTAATTATTTCGTTGCAGTCACGATTTCTCATCTTGCTCGTCGAATAAAACAAGGTGATCTTACGTCGTGAATTTTAATTTGTTACCATCACTTATTTATCGAGTTACAGAGGCAACTTCAAACTAGCTCAGTTCATTTATGGAACAAAAAATGCAGATTACTTCTGTCACCGTTTGGAATAACTTTTCGAATAATCTGGCGAAAGCGCGTTCCAAAATATGAATATAAATATTTATTATCCTAACTAAAGAGCGTGGCGCACAGAAACGCGAGTATATGAATTTTATAAAATTAAAAAGTGCTGAAGATATGAATACATCTATCTTTCACAATTTCTTCTAAATACTCACAGTTTGAAAATTGTTAATGTTGTGAACTACGTTTGGGCCCAATTACACTGTTTTTCGCGATAGCATTGAACGAAACCGTTCGTCATTACGGCAAAAACGAACGGTTCCGGCGAATCGTTCGATCGCTCTATTTCCCCCCTTTTCATCTTCGCGATTCACGCCCGTAATTGTCGAGAATCGTGTTCGTGCTCGGAGGTGTAACACGCAATAAAAAGATTACAGGCGTGTCGGCGGGTATAATGGTAATTTTGAATTTTCTCTCAACCACGAGGTCAATAGAATCATCCTATCTGTTCTCATCGCTATATGAAGCAACGAACGAATTACTCGGCCGGCTCAATCTGCTCGGCCTTTAACGAAGGAAAATGTGAAAAATTAGGGTCGGGCCGCATCGTTGCCATCGGTTGTACAACCTTACAGGAGGAAATTCAAAGGGAAGAAGTAGATGTCCGCCGGTGGAATGAAAATAAAAGTTTACTGGAATTCTGATGAATAGTTTCGACGTTGTTTCCGCGACAAAAAACCTTTCTGCGATAGATATATTTATGTTTCCCATTTTATTCCCATTGGTGTTTGTTTCTTTACACAAAGAAACCGATACGTCACACTCTAGGAGGAATTGAAACATTTTATGCCTTATGATATCGTGCTTTAGGCAAATGAAAAAATATAGACTTTTATTCCCCACAGACTCCGACGTTTCCTTCGTATCTCGTAAAACGCGACATATGTCCGTCCGTTTGGCGACAAAACGAGCAAAGATAATGATACGATTGATCGAAGCACAAAGAAAGAACCGACTATGGTCTTCTCTCGAGCATCCGCGCGAAAGTAAAAAAATGGCATAACGGAAACAAAAAGAGAGCGATAGCCGACGTGGGATGGTTTGTTGCACGGATCCTTTCGTTAAATTTTCCGCTTGGCCACACCGAACACAGTAATGGAAAAAAGCCACATCTCGCTGAACATTCGAGACAATGTGATCGATTAGTAAAACCCGATATGTATTTTGACGATTCAACGCGCGTTCAAAAAGGTTAACAGTCCAGAAGCGTCCCTATCGATCGAACTGATTTACACACGGATGGGTTCTTTCGAAGCGCGATATTAACGCGTATTCTTCTTGTTAACGCGTTCAAATCCATTTCGCTCCAATCCTCCCTTCCATCCATCGTAAACATCCCATCGACGTTCGAATCGGCCCCTTTTACAATGTCTACGTATTCCAAGATACAACGAATGCTACATACGTTCGGTGTCCACAAAGCATCTATTCTCCTCTGTCGAAAAATTCAAAATCTCTGACAGAAGCTTGAAAAATATCTATCTCGAAAAATTCTAGAGATCAAATTTGATGCGTTTCGTGAACGTAGAGTTCGATAGATTTTCCATAGAAACGCCATAAAAGTACGTACTATGTAAGATATTATCGTTACTTCCTAAGAGCATTAAAATAGCGTGTCTTACCATTTAAACGGTGGAAATTCACATACATGCGCGGATGTCAGTCGAAGTTCAAATACTAGTAACTAGATCGGAGTTTAGAGCAAAGAGGTTTCAGTTGTTTCTCGTTCGATGGTATCAGGGTAAAGTAATTTCAGTAGTGTTTGATGATCGCATTGAAATTCGGCATAAATTAATGGTGGCTGAAACAGTTGTAGCAGCTTTGAAACGGAGTAATTTCGGTCGATGGCTGAACAGCCCAGGGTCGCGTTTAATTCGAGACATACGTGACTGTTTGCCAAATGTGTGCGTACAAATTCGATGCATATTAGTCGTGATTGCATTATCTATCACGAGTGTATGATTTAATCTCGGCGTATTGGACAGCAGGCTTAGTTGAGTTTAAATTCATCGCGACTTTGCGTGCGTTCGAACGCGGTTTCACGTAGTTATGTTCGCGATATTGTCAGCCGCGGTCGAACCAGACACTTGCGTTAGCTTTTCGTCTCGGTAGCTTTGCGCACGGACGCGTTAGAATTTCGTATAAAGTAAATTTCATTTCTCTATAGACGACTAAGTTTCGCGTAGAATAAATTTATAGCGCGCAAACCCAAATACAGACTGGCTGTGGTTACGCGAAGTAGATAATGTCCGTTTATGGTCAGGCACGTAGTAAATAAAATTTAATGGAACTTTGTAAACGAATGAAATGTTAAAGATATCGTCATTCATGTACGTGAATACAAAGGAACGCGTGGATAAATTGTAAGGTAGAAAATATATATTTTAAATACTGAAGTGTAAATACAAATTGGAATATAATTGAGCTGGTCCAGATCCGCACGCTAGCAGTGTTACCCTATGACTGAGAACCCTAAAGCCATCGTCGCCTGTCTACAATTTATGGTTTGTCTTCGACCCAGTCTTTTGTCTATACGCTGTCGATGGCTTCGGTGCTTGAGAAAACTAAAAGACCAGATGTAGAGTTTTCTTAGAAGTGGTGACCACTTCAACAGTTGACGTATATTTGTACGCCGTGTGCTACGATCAACATGGGGGTGATCCTACATGAAAAAAAGCAAAATTCTAAATTTGTTTCTACGAGGCATTGTTTTTGAGAAAATTTACTTCAAATGTTAGTCTATGTATATTAACATCCCTATTTAACGTTTTTAATACTAAAAATTACGGTAAAATAATGATAATTCGTCGTAAGATACGACACAATCAAGTTGCATCGTTATGTATTTTCATCTACTTCGTTAAAGCATAATCAACTCAAGTGCAAAGTAATTGCAAGTACTTGTCTACAGGTAGGTGCAATTCTAGGTTAAGCATCCTTCAAAGAAAGTTGGGTGACCGCGTATTTTCAGTAGACGATTCTAATTCCATCTCTGTTTCTTCCATTTCCATGAGCGTCCACACTATCAATAACTGCTTCGCGTTACAAATTATCTCCTGACTGAATATCTGTCACGGATAACGGCCATTTCGTGGTCAGTCAGTGGTCTCTGACGGTCATTTTGTCCAAAATTCTTCCAATCAACTATCGTACCGTTTACCGCAATGTTGTTCCTAGAAATTCACTTCCGATTCCAATCACTTCCGCGGACAATATCCTGTCTGAATAATAGCTGAAAATAATTCACTACACCAGGGACTTCCATCCAACGGTATCTTCGTGGAGTGCATTCTATAACGAAGTGAAATTGGAACTTCGAAAAATTTCCTCATTTCTAGGGGGAATCCTCTGGCAACGGGAGAAATTAAATTTGGCAAGGAGCAATTCCGGAATAATAATAAGTAATATAGGAATATCAGATGAAATTTCAGAATTTAAGAAAGAATCGTAAGGATATTGAAAAGAGAGCTGCAACGATAAAACAAGCACCATTTGGACAGGTATCAAAAAAGAAATTGCAACGAAGGAAAAAAAGAAGAAAAAACAAAATTCAAAAGAAAGAAAGAAAGGTAAACTTTTACAAGTGAAAGTACAATGTCATCGAACGAGAACGACTTTTAAGTCCCTGAGATGTCCTAAGTAAAATTCTGCTGGACATGTGCCAAAGATCCAAGACGTAGTTGAACTATAATACGAAAGTTATCAATATGATACCCTTAAATACGAACTTTCATTTAACAAGAATCATTTCCCGCAATTTCCTCATTGAATCGTCACATACTCGCTCGTTAGCCGACCACGCCTTTATGATGAGCAGAGTTGAACACGAAGTAGTTCATCCAAGCTACGAGTGAATCGCGTAGACGAGGTCAAAGTTCAATAGAGAATAATCTGGGTGATTTCAGCGTCAAACCAGCGTACTCTCGAGTACGATTCCTAGCGGCGCGTCGTAGTTGCAGCTGCCTCTCCTGTTCGATTCCCTGGATTTCAAGTAGAATAGTCCATACCGCTGCTTCTGTCTCTATTATTCGGCCACTCGGAGCTACTCGAGATACCTGAGCTGTTCGATGATCCGCCGAGGTTGATCTCGATTGCGAAGAAATATCAAGCGAACAACCACTTCGGATCAACATTCCGCGATCCAACGAGGTCGAAACCAATGAGGCGGAAAATATTGGATGGCGGTGTTCGCTACGTTTTCACGAGCGTTTTAACCGTTCCATCGTCCCTCGAAGAATCAGTTGCGCGACAATGATTCTGTTGTAAACCTGTGCGTTTCATTTTGTTCCGCCGTGAAAAGTTACGCGAGCATCGTAATGCCGCGTTCACACTGAAATTTACGAATGAATAGCGAATAGATCGCGAAACGAAATTATTCATAGTACAGATATTTTCATAAGTTGCGAATTTTCCAGAGAATAGCGCTGTTCTTTTAGAAAACGATGCATCGTAGATTGTGCTGTGTTTTAACTCGATAGAATCAAGAAAGCCGAAATTAATAATTAATAATCTTCCTAAAGGTACGTACGAAATTCGAGTAAGTGGAGTGTTTCGTTCACTCGCGGAGAGACGCGATCGCGAAGAAGCACGTCAACGGGAGTCGTAAATTCCCGTTACGATTAGATAATCGACGCCGCGAAATGATCGATTCCCTGTTTCGTTTAGGACAACAGGGGTGGTTAATTGAATGCGACACAGATATGATAATGTATAATTAACAATTTATTCCAACAACTTTGTTATGAATAGTTGCGCTGTTGCATTAGGTACAAGTTGAGTATGTGACTGATCTAATGGTCGAAACTCGGCCAAAGATGTTGACCGTGCGAAAGTTGGTAAATCAGTGGCGTTTGGCAATGATGCGGTGGCAGAGGAGAGCTAGTGATGGGTAGTGAACATCGTTTCTTATTGGTTAATAAGATGACCGGTAGACTAGGAAGGGTCTTAGCTGCCCTCGGAGGAAAGTTGATAGTGGGAGGTATCGCACGTGCGAAACTAACTTTCCCGTAATAGAAGTGAACATTTGTTAAGCAGATGCTACATCCGGCTCGTAGGATCTTAGATAGATTTGTGTAAGGTTTATGAGGGGTCCTTGAGGCTATCGAGGGTATGCGACAAGGATGTGCGGACATGTGGCTGCCGTCCTGCCCGCGGTGTGTAGCCTGGCCCAGGTAGAGTGTCAGCCGTCGTAACATGAAGTAACTGGAGCAAGTGAACATGAAAAATTCACCGGTAAGGTAAGTTTCTGTTCGCGAGTTTTAGTGTGTGTGTGGACACAATGCTACTTTTGCTCGCAAACAGTGCGCCAACTATTCGTAATTCTGATCGATGCTGACCAAGACAAACATACGAGATGTACCTGGGCGAACAAATAGTAGTATTGTAGTTCGAAAAGGAAGAAAGAGAAGAGCTCTGCCCGAAGCCTGTTGAAGTGCACTCATCAAGTCTATGATTAAACGTGGTATCCTTCGACAACTAAAGTCTGTACTGCTAAATCCGATTGTGAACTTTATGAAAAAGTATATTTACTCATAGCACAAGGAAATATGGTGAATGATTAAATGTGTTACTTTAAATGACGATACCATTGAATACTTGTGATGGTCCAATCAATTAAAAATTGTTCCAAGTACAGAGTACAGAGTTAATCGTCGTTTGCTCAATACCGCTCGTATACTAGGTAATGCTTAACTGAATGCTCGATACTAACTGTCCTAGAGAGCGTGTTCGCTTATTTGTACTAATCGGGGGAGTACCGGAAAGTTTGAACTCGACTCCGGTTGACGCTTGCACGTAGCGGCGATATTATTTTGTCCTGAATTTTTTCATTTTTAAATCTTGTACATCGAAACGGTGTTAATACTCCGAGGCAAAACAACAACACGAGTCACTCTCGATTCGAATCGTCCTATGACTCGTGTGCCGCTACAGAAACAACAAGCACTTACACTTTCCCAAAAATCACTCGAGTTCGTAATAAAGCATCTTCGTAAAATTATAAAATTTCTATGAAAAATAACGAATTAATCCTTTTGACTATTCTAATCGTTTCCGGTATTAAACGTCGAAATAGTAGACGTCAGATTAGTAGAACGAATGCTTTCGAGGACGTGTTCTTCGCTGTGTATCCCTCCAACAGCGTGCGTAGGTGGACACAATGAATAATGTCCAAACCTGCAATAAAAATTACGTAACTTGATCGGTAGATCTGTGCAAAGGCGATAGCCGTGGTTTAAGTCCGGATCCGAGGATAATGCATTGGATCGGGCAAGTATAAGGCTGTACGAGGACGTATCGCATGAAAGCAGCCTTCGCCATGGCCTACCCATTCTAACAATCAAATCATTATTTCAACGATGTATTTTACGAGCCGTGTAACTATATAGACTTGGTTCCTTTCGTGAATGATCCTCGTTCGCTACTTACTCGACTTATCAGCGTTACGCAACTGTATAATAAAACAGCCGCTGTAAACAGTATGGTGAAACGGACGACGTTCGATAAATTACAAGACGGATCGAACGACCAAGGAGAAGCGGCTATTCGTTGATGGTTACGATCAGGATATTGACTGGCGTCTCACGAAACAACGATCGATAAGCATCACTGGATGCTTTTCGATGACCTATCTCATAATTACTTGTCATCCTTTGGTCTTGGCGAGTGAAAATGTCACGCGATTTAAAGTTTTTTTACGATAATAATTGCTTGGCAATTTAATTCGAAGTTTCTAAACACAGATCGTTATGGAGCATTTATGTTCTACGGATTCAAGGCCTTTTTTTATCGTCGTAAAGTTTCTTGAAACGCGATGTATGGTCTTCTACAATACCGTAATAATGAAATTTTCTATAAAACCGAGTAAGTTTAAAGAATTGAGAGAAAATTGAAGTTCATAGTTGAGAGAATTTTCCTTTTTGAACTTTCAATTCTTTTTTTTATTATTTAATATAGCTTTTATAATATTTTACGTTTAATTTTACGTCACGCAGCATCTCTACAACTAGACTTTGTGAGAAAGAAACGTATAAAGAATAGCGTGCATATCGACAAGAGATACGAACTGCTATGACTCTGACAGTTTACGCAACTTTTAGCGAGCCATGAAGAATGGACATCCGGAAAATCGGTCGACCGAATGTTATCCTGTGTCGCGTACGTTCGATCGTCGGCAGATATTGGCCTTTCCCTCGAACCAAAGAATAACCGAATTTTTCAAAGCTTCTCTGCTATTTGTTCGTACTGTCAGCTTTTCGTCAGGTGATAAATACGGATATCGAATCGCGCGAGGAGCACTATAATCCAAGGGCCATTGTGTTTTCACTGAACGCGTCAAGCATTTGTTATTATCCTATCGATGTTCGAAGTTTCATTTTTCGATCGAAGCCTCTGCACCGCAAGAACACAAAGTCGATGTTTGGAACATAAAGGAAAGTATTTAGAGTAAATAGCAGATTCGTTGATCTACGCAAGCATAAGAGAAGTATTTATGTGTATATATTTCTTGCACTGCAATGAAATATTTGCCGTATTGATCGTGTCTTTGCTCACTTCTGGAAATCAATAAAAGTACATATTTCTCGAAATTACAGTTTTTCTCTTAGTTGCTACCTTGAGACCTCCCCTCTGTTCGAGTTATAAAAAGAGAAATATAATCGTTCGATTTTATTGTAGCTATTTTGCAAGTCAGTTGGAAGTGACGTGAATTCCCTTTCAAGCGTTACATTGTAATTCCACAACGTGCTTCTCTACAGAAGACTGTTTCGTATTCAACGTTCTGTAGAACTTCTGCGAGGGAAAAAAGTAAAATTGTGTTCCGTCTGTGCTATCTACTCCGTGGTAAAGACAATGCAATTTGGATTTCTCGGTAACGCGATTAAAACTGGAAAGCGAACTTGCTGAAAAAGAAAAAAAAAAAAAAAATGATCAGCACAGGGAAAACTCATTACAGAATCTGGTTCTCCTTCTCCAGTTTCCGGATCAACTGCGCGTCGTTTGTCTTCATCCTTGGTGGAATGTTTATTCTGCCCCGAAATCTAGCAAACAGCACAAATTCCGAATTTCTAAAAGCTTCGTAATATCTAAAATATTGAATATTGAATAAAATCAGATACGATGATTTGAAAGGATCAATCTCGATAAATGTAAATTGGATTTAAATCTAAATTTTTATTTACACGCGTAATTAAAAATAAATAGATTAAAAATAATTAGAAAGAGCCAACTTAAAAAATTACAGGTTAATCCATTATGCAGCGAAATCCTGCGCGAGTAGAAGAATTTTTAAGCCCCTCGTGGGTGCTTTATTTGAATACCCTTAAACTTGGAACCATCGAACTTTTTGCACGCTGATTACGCATACCAGATAACTACCTTGACAGAAAGCTTGCCGCTGACAGCTAGTACATTAATGATAAAAATTGTCGTTCGCTGTTATGTGATTCCACCCACTTTCCCAAGAATCGCAAATACGATTCGTTTCCACCGTCGTCGGTAGAATCGATCGATTCAATCTAGATGCAAACAAGCAATCCTTACCACGGACTTAAATTAAAATTGAAGACCGTAGAAGAATACAGCGTAAGTACATATACTTTTGTTGACTTCCTGATATCAGTGATATCCTGTGATCAAAGGATTAGATGACAGATAGATTTTAATATGACGTAATTCACTGTTAGATTCAAAGATGAAAATGACAGTAAGTTTTATAAAAAGTTTCTGATGAAGGGACAAAGTTTCGTGGTAGTCGAACGAATCGGTTTCCTTGCAAAAGTAAGGAATTTGTCGCGTTACTTGTCATGTTCTTCCTGTGTAGTCTTCAACTGCATTTGTTGTTAAATCCATTTTTCCAAACATTAAACTTTCAACGATCCACCACTTGCTGTTATATTTTCTTACGCTTCTCCCGTGTCATAAATCCGCCCCCTCGTTCTTCGGAGCAACAGTTCTGAACGATAAAGAAAGGGAGGCTGGTTTTTCTCAGTTGAACCTTCTCGAGGATCTTTAACGTCGCGAACGTAAAAACGGAGTCGACGTCGGGTAATTATTTTTAACGGCGATTCTATTTCGGGAATTCACTCTAACCGAGTCGAGTAGAAACAGGCGTAGTGCTTCGTATTTTTTGTCGTCCCTTTCGTCCCGCTTGTCGCGTGCGAGCTGACATAGATAGCGTGGGAAATCAATGAAGAAAAGGTGAAAGGAAGAATCTACCACTGTGCAAAGTGAAACTATTAGGGCATCTAATAATAATAAGAAATACTGTTTCCTTTTTTGTCTTTCCGGAGAATGAAGCATATCTCTCTCTCTCTCTCTCTCTCTCTCTCTCTCTCTTTCTCTGGACTCTGATATCGTCTTTTATTTTCTACCGAGTTTCTATTAAACTTGAAGCATAGTTCTCATTGTGGCGCGATATTACTTTTTATTCATTAAGGCAAATCAAGATAAGATCGAGTTCTTAGTAAACTACTAATCGTTGATTCTTAAAAAAATTTCTCTAATTTCCACAGTATTTCCATTTCGTGACTTCTCTTAATCTGTCACTATTTTTCAACCTTCTCTCGTTAAGAAGTTACTCGGTCTGATCTCCTAGAATTCTACAACAAAAACATTCGACTCAGCCTTTCATTCAACCAAGAGCGACAAGAATGCAAAAACGAACAGCAATATGGTAATGGCGTCGTGTAATGTCACGGATGTAATCACCCGAAAAGCATGAACGACCGAGAATAGAGAGAACGACTGGTGATTCAACGATGCTGAAGATGGCGACGATGATCATAAGGTCGTCTCGTAAATTTCGCTTTGAAAATTAAAGCGCACTGGCTTAATTCCTCCATGCTATCCCCAATCTCTTCTGTCTATCTCAGAACGTTACTGGTTTCCCTTAATCTCTCCCTGTTTATACGAGCGTCTACGTGACGGAGAACAACTTAAGAGAGATTCCAGCGGATCGCGAGTGAGCTGAGACCTTCACGCTTACGAAACTTGCCGCGAAATCCCCTGTATCCCGCCTATCGACTGTGGAAAATTAGAAGTTAGAACGTGGACAGCTAGCGCGTAGGTGTAACGTGTGTTATTCGGAAACAGAGGGTGAGGTGAATTACCTTTTTGAGTGTTTTAAAGGAGAAGAGAGTCGTTGAATAAGGATAAGTATGCTTCTGATAAGTACCCTAGACCGTTGTTAGTTGTTTCAATACTTCTATGGTACATTCATGATGATTTCTACGGAACATTATGTGTTGTTTGTATTCGCTTGTTCAATATTGCGAATAATTGTGCGTCGAGTAACATATTTGAGATTAGAGAGAGAGAGAGAGAGAGAGAGAGAGAGAGAGAGAGAGAGAGAGAGCTAAAGCGGAGCTACAATAAGACCATTAATATGTTAACAAGAGTAGAGTACTTTATGCTTCATTCATATTTATGTTTTGACTAGCTACTAACATAAACGATGCTGGGATATAAAAATTCAGAGACATCACTATCCTTTGAAAGCTCCAGGTTTTCCGTTCTTTCCGAGAATTTGCTCTTTACCGCAGCGCAAATTTGATGTCAAAAACTTGGAAACATACGACGAAATATTATTTCGTCGACTGACAAACAAGATGCGCTAGCGGATAATACAGTTATCCTCATACTTCGTTCTAGGTCAGTCAATCTTCTGCAAAACCACCGAGATCACCGAGTAATCCCTCAACATCGCGTCTCATTGGACCTCGCATTTTTCTTCAACTCGGTCAAATCTCTGAATTCACGACCTACTCACGGAAACGGCGTTTTCGGGTGATAAACCAACCGCGTTATCTTTCATCCCAAAGCCCGATCCATCGTTTTATTCGGTGTCGCGATCAGTTCGACGAGTCACCGATATTTTTTCCAGTTAGCAGCAAGTTCACGAGGCCAAGGCAGCTTGTCGAGAAGAATACGGAAGCGACGGGGTGACCCTCTACGATGCACGATGATTTATTAATGGCGCGAAGGGACACGGGTGCGGAGAGCCGACGCTGGCAACGATATTTTCCGAATAAATATGAGCAACATCGAGAGGGATGGAAAGTTAAAAGTACGCGGTGAATAATAAAACGATATTTAAGACCGTTCTTCGCCCGTTTCCTTAAGAAGGGTCTGTTGTTGTATATAAAGGCCGAACTTGCAAAGAAGAATCTAAGAAAGTGGCGTTTTCCCCCAGATGAAGTTTATCAATTTTACGTATAATGTTAAGCAAAGAGCGTTGGTTTATTATTCGTTATCGGTACATCAATTTTTAAAAATTTCATAAAATTGTAGGAAGAAATAGCAAGGAAAAGGAAATGTTCATCGAACTTGATAATGTCGATCGATCGACCGGAGAAGATTGCAAATGGGATATCGCATTAACGCAGCGTCAGCCTATAACGGGTTAATGGTGATAAATATACGTCAAAACTCTTCGTACAAGCTTGGCTCGTTTTTTAACCCTTTCATATTTTTACGCTTTGGTTTGCCTCACGCAAATAAAAGTATACTCGCGACCATCACTCAGCCACGTCAACAAGCGACAGAGGATCCAACATAAGAATCCTTTTAAAAACTCTTCTCATACTGCACGTTCCTTGAACCTTCATGAACTATTACCATAAAATAACATGCAACACATTTCTACATAAATTTCCCACATCTTTATCGTACATGACTTCTTCCGTTCGTATTAGATAGATTATTCTCTCGGAATAGCGAAATAATGAAGCACCGAGGAGGTACGAACGAAAACCTGGTCTAAGAAGAGCAAAATAATACAAAGGCTGCAGAAAGGTGGAAACACATTTCGTTGAGAGATAAAAAAGAAAAAAGAAGGTAAAATGGCTTGATGAAAATGTCGGCATTGCGGAACGATTATTAAAAAATTTCCAAGTTTTTTCTCCTGACGGGGAACGCAATAACGGTATCCGACATTATTCTTCGTTGCGATATTGCGATATTGCGATAGCCGACTGTTACGATCGAAGGGAGGAAAATAAGGGAAGAAATATCGCGAGCCGAATGAGATGCGCTTGGACTTCGTTTTCTACTCGTCGCGTCGTCTGGTTTCCCTTGATCGATGACGGCGTCCGCTTTCAAACACACCCACTGCCGACGTTTCTTTATCTAGAAGAAACTCCTCAAAGTTTGTTACCTCCCAAGCAGACGTTCTATCTTGTTCCTCGCCACTGGCAATATACTGCAAAGATGCAACATGAGATGTAATTTCAACGTGTTCGCCTTCCAGGCAAAGAGTCTTGAATATTTTATTCTTCAGGATGCAAACGGGGTTGATGGATGATTGCTTCGATGAATCATGCTGATAAATTTATTTGTACGATATTCTCCTTGCAAGTTAACCTATAAAAACGACTGTGATTTGCTAATTTTCACTGTGTAGCTCTTGAATAGAATTATTATGGTTTGTAAAGTTCTTATAGCGAGTAATTTGAAGAAGATGGAGATCGTTTGACTCGTTCGGAATCGATTACCTACCGTATACGTCCATACCGTTTCTCATCCATGCCATAGACGTTAGGTCAAGAAATTCGCGTTGTCGTTATCAATCAGGAAAATAAAATAGCGTAAAAGTATGACAGAAAACACTACGTTATATTAGAAAGTATTATGTTCCTATATAAAGGAAGAATCAATTTGATGAACAACTCACGACCAGAACCCACGTCAGAACTTCGAAATCGTTCTTGAAAATTGGTTTCTAATTAGAAAATCGAGCCCGTCTCGAGCGAATTGAGCAAGATAATCGTATAATATTTCTCAGTTACGAACTTCTATAGACATCGTTTGGACAAATACGCTGAAATCATCGAAACGCAAAAGCAGTAACCAGAGGACAACGCTACGTAAAACGAACAACATTACACCTTTGAATATCCTGTACCTGAAGCGAGTGCTTCCCAGGGTCTCGTTGGAGCAAATTTTAGCGAAACTTTACCGCCGAAACAAACTGCAAAGGAGAAATTTCGCTAAGAGATTTTAATTTACCGTTTTATTTCGAAACCAGGCGAGCTTTAACCCGCCAGTTGCACAAAGAATACTAGTTTGTTTTAATGACGAGGCAGCGTGCAGTAGTCCTCGAAGACTGCTCGTAGCTTTCCAGATAAGTTCACTCGAGAGAAGCACGGCGAAGAAATTGAAACTCGTGCAAATATCACTTCACCTCGATTAAAAATGTGACGACGAATGCAAGAATTAAATTACGTGGTAGAAAAGAAAATTTGCGCAAAATACATTGTCTCGGGTACATAAAGCAATTATTTTTGTAATTTTCTCTGGCATCGTGGCGCGCTACGGTACCTTTAACCTCGCGAGATGAACAAGACACTTCTGTCCGTTTATCTCGCAACGCTTTGTCCTCATACCCTCGGGATATCTATCTTATCAGACCGTCCTTTGTTTCAGTCGCTTTACTCTCGTCTCGGACAAAACCCGAAATTTGTAGGATTGGAGGATGAGAAAGGGCCGCTTAGGCCTGTTCGAAAAGCCTAGGCTCTACTTCACGTCAGAGACGAGCGAGCTAACCTTCGTCAAGCGTTCCTCTCATGTCCAGCAATTTTCCCAAGTATCTGCTGCGCGTCATTATTCCTTTTACTTCGAGTGACATTTTCCACGCGACCAAATCAACACGAAATTCGATACAAACCGTCGAGCATAATTCTTTATTCGTAATCCTGGTAATAAGCGTAATCGATTTCCAGGTCTTTTCATACTCGGCGTATTGGCTAATAAAAATGCAGTGAGTTACAAGTGCACGTGCCAGGAACTCTCCTACGTATAATCTCTCCATGCTGCTTTCATATCGATAGACCACACTTTGACATTCTTCCTCGACGATCGTATCGGTGCATCCCAACCTACGATCATCGAACAAACTAGAATCTCGAGGACCCTTTTCACTTAGAAATTTCTTTAATCAACGACACAATTAACTATTACCATTACTATATACCATTTACGCGGAGGTTCAATCGCTAATCGAGGTAATTTGCTGGCGTTATCGTCGATTATCTCGCGGTAGGATCCCTGTCCTCCATTTCTCCCTGGAGTCACGATCAGTACACCATGGTAGAAAATGCGCACGCTGGCTTTATTGTCAGCATGCGCTGGTACAGCAGCACTTTCAGATAACAGAGTTTCCAGGAGGTCGTTGCCGGCGGCGTCACGTAGCCGTACCACCATTGTAAGAAAAGTACTTTGCTCGTCCATGTACGAAAATAACGCTGCCCGAGCTAGAGAAACAGAACGGTGGCGATCCAGAGCGGCTGGCTTGTCGTGAATCCACGACACAGAAAATTATGTATCCGCCGGAAGAACAGAGAACGTCTGGTCCTTTGAGTGGAGGCAAGGATGTCTCGTGGAATCGTGTTGCAACGATTAAACATGCCTGTCTCGACGATCCTGTTTCCACAAATTTGTCAGTTCCACTCCGTCATGGAAAACTTTGACAGAGGCATAGTTGATATTTCGTTTCGCTTATTACTATTTTGTAAAATCACAGGATCATATTCGTATACAAAGAATATTTTCATGAACAAGAAGAATGCGTATAAACGATAAGTTGAACGAGATATTTTTCCAGCGCGAAGACGATTCTAAGAGAAGTTTATCTTGGAACAAAGGAAATAACGAGTATTGAGTGACACAAATCGTTCCAGGGATGAAATTCGCGATTGATAGAGAAAGAAAGAATGGAGAAATCAAGTTTGAGTATACTCGGACGAAGGTCATTTCAAATGTGCTTTGCTGCCCATATTTGCTTTCCTGCTGCTATCGTTTGTCCGACCCTTTTTCCAACCCCCACGTTTCATTTCTCGCTTCTTTATGTCCGATTGGAGACAAATATGGTGGGAAGAATGAGAAGGAGAAGTACCATAGCGGAGGCTATAAAGTAACAAGGAAGTAGGATGCTCTACTAACGTAAAATCTGGCCGAATTAACAACGACCAATACTACTGCAGCCTCGAAATTTATTCTTCCTTTCCACTTTGTACCCATGTACGTAACTCGTTCGAATATTCATCAAATCGACTTTTCATCAGCTCTTCGTCCGAAAGTCTGGCAGTAGGAACAAACTTACGATCCACGAGGAGCATTGTAGAGTTCGCAGATGGTTTGTAAAAGATTCGGCATCTCGTTTCAAAACTCGAGTTCGCAATTAAGCGAGTACTCCACTTTTTCTTTTCGCACTCTTTATCTTCGTAGGTTTTGCATCTTTTCCACGCTCGACTAACGTGATTTTAAAAGATCTGCGGACGGATGTGCACGCAGGAATTGATACCTGGCGAAATTAACTCCGTCAGTTGGTGACGCGACAACCGGAATACAAATCGAGTCTCTCTTCTCCCCCTCTGTAATCCCACATGTTTCGAAAGATGCCGAAGAACGGTTTAATCTCGAGCGACATTCCCTGGAGCATTGGCGTAAGACATCGATATTCGTTTCGTGCAGACGATTCCTGCAGTTCAGATTGGTACGTTGGACGGTAAAAGTACGGGACTGCAAAACGAAACGTACAACAATTATTCAATGCACGTTGCAGAAAGTTAACGAATTTGTTATCGACAAAAAGCGTGACATCGGATTTAGAACGTGTCGTATCGTGTTATATCTCTGTTGATTCTCTTCACAGAAATTCTACCGAATACTCTGACGAATTCGTGTAGGTGTCGATAGATTGGCAAGGGATTTCGAGGAAAGTTTTCCATAGAATTTTGTGTACTTCCTCCGCGAATATAAAACATACGAGTAAAATCCATCGTCAATCGTGATAAATATACGCGCAAGAGGGGGTGGAATCGGAGACACATCGCATTTAATATCTGTCAAGAGACGTCAAACGCAGGCAAACAGCACCGAAACCTTTCGCCTCGAGGAACGCGTTCAAGGCAGCAAATCACCGAGCAAATGGAAGATTTTCACGGGTGACGGTGACAGTCACAGGGTGGCCACTGTTAACTGCGTGGCCAGGCATATCGACATCAACAGGTCCTTTCTGGGTGTGGCCAATGGAAACGCAAGACCGAAGGCCAAAGTCGTAGGTGGAATTAGTCGACGGTCAGCCGATAAAACCAGGCGTGTTCGCGCTTTGATGCGGCGCTGACCGACTTTACGCCACGTTTCACCGCGGCCGTTAGAGTGACGGCCACGTAGAAAGGTGGTGCCTGGTGTTCGACTATTAGTTTCATTACCACGTTTCAATCGAATTTCACTAGCCCCGTGGCGTAGACTTAGAGACTTAACATAGAAACGTACAACCTTCGAAACCCGTGTCCCCGATCCTTTGTATCCTTTTGAAACAACCTCTCGCTGTTTATGCGAGCTTTTGCTCGCGCGTACTCTCGTTTACGTCGGCTAATACTGTGGCTGTACCCTGTTATATTCGATTATTTCGTCCGACACTTTCGTGACGGGGCTGACGGCAAAGAGGAGCGTTGAAAAACGAACGGTGACAACGGTAAAGAGGGTGAA
Source organism: Bombus sylvestris (assembly GCA_911622165.2). Classification (NCBI taxonomy): domain Eukaryota; kingdom Metazoa; phylum Arthropoda; class Insecta; order Hymenoptera; family Apidae; genus Bombus; species Bombus sylvestris. Next base: position 6,117,778 of record OU443149.1, on the reverse strand, counting down.
AAAAGAATCACACGAGAAAAAAACGTAAAAAAAGAAAAAAACATCGCACACCACTCGATTACCTGTTTCGTGAAACCTGTGCATACACGTTCGTTGTGTGCGTCGATTAATTAAAGATCCCGTTAATTGGCTGAAGTACGTGCGAAAATGTTTGTTGCTTCGGCGATGACCGGCAGGGGAGCAAAAAATAGAAAGGGAAGAACCAGAGAGGAAGGAGGAAAGGATGAAAAGCGAGATCGAGCGCGCGCGCCAGTTTGATATTTGCATTCAACGGAGCACGAATGGCGGCAGTTTTCCAGTTGTGAGCCACCCTTCTCCGCGCGACCACCTTTCGCAATTCGTATCACGCCGCAAAGGTTAAATCCTTGGTTAGAGGAGACGTGCACACGGCCAGGCGGCCGTGACCGCCACAGAGACGCCAAATATCAGCGATCCGAGCTACACATGCACGACTAGATTACCGACAACCAACCGATGACTGCCACCCCCCGGTTGCCTATATTTGCCCTGGGACACGGAACAATATTTATTTCGCGTTATTTCCCACCCTTTGTTCGCGCACACGCTGCTAATACTATTTATCATTTTCGTAGCCTGATTTCTCTTCAAGCTTCTACCAACTCTAATAAGTTCGTGCCATTTATTTCTTTATTGTTTAGAAGCTTCCAATTCCAGTAGCATTTCTATATACTATTGGGTTGGCAACTAGGTGGTATCGAGAAAATCCGCAATCACTTAGTTGCCAACCCAATATAAACACCAATGGACGATCGATTTTGGGATATTCGAGATAATTTACCGATTGATAATTATCAGTGAATCGACGAAAGCGACGAGTTATAAGCTATAAATCTTTTCTTCGTAATTTTGCAACTTTACGTCAGATAGTATTTCTTGGGCGTGATTTTCGAACAGGGAAACTTTGGAACGCACGTTGAAAGCGTGTCACAGTTCAGACATTTGCTCGGTGGTGGAAAGCGATCGACGTGACCATTTTGCGAGGATGGAAATGAAGTTGGGAGAAGCGTCATGGAAATTTCGGTCGTGTACAAACGTTGGTACGATTCTGTGGTATGGTAATGACAAGTTGAAGAAAGGTCCAACCGTACAGAGTTCAAATTACGGAGCCTAAAAGCTGGAAGGGGAAGGAAAATTGAAGTCACAGAAACCTACATAGCGAGTTAACGGGTCAATGACAGTCGTTTAAGGAGTAGAGCAATAAAACGGGTAATAAAAGAAAGAAACGTGTAAAAATTGCGTCGTAAAATTGGAATTATCGAACGTTGATGTCGTTTGACCCCTTAACGCCCAAGATCGTGTCCTATACAGATAGCAATTTATATATATTTACTAAATTTATTTACTCTCATAATGAATTTTGATGACCAAAGGTATTTTAGAATTTCTGATATAAATATATTAGTGTATTCCACCACTTTGATAACTTTTATTGTTCGTAGCTCTAATTGCTACCCTAGCGATTAGTGAAACGCGGATAGAAAGAAATAAATTATCGCTAAATTTGTAATTAAGAAGAAATGCGAACATGTAGGGATTAAATATGGATCTATTAATGTGTGTGTGTGTGTGTGTGTGCACATACGTTAACGTTAAGCAAATAACGATCATCCGTCGATTATATCGAAACGACGTCGATCGCAGATTTTCGTTCTCAGTAAATAACGAAGCAACGACGGTTGTTATATACAACGGTAATAATAATTTAACGCCAACATGGCTACGAACGTTGGCGTTAAATTATTACTTTTATTATACAGTAACGCGTTGACACGCCACATGGTCATCATTCCAAACGATATGCCAGCGCGAGGAAATAGTTGTCTAGCGTAATATCCACCGTCTGCTTATCATTCGTCGCGTGAAATATTCCCGATCGAGTGGCGTTATCGGTTGTCCCTTTCCTCTATGTACATTTGCCGATGACGTTCCACGCCAGCGTGACTCACTTTTAGGCTCGATGATCGAACTTCGTCGTAAATGTTTCTGACGTTGAATCTTTTATTCTCCTAATTTCAAATCTAAATGCATTTCTTAACGTGAATTTTCTTTTCGACAACTATATCCTTCGTTTCTTCGTATATCTTCCTGTAATATTCGATCAATCCACGATCAGACATTTCTTCGCGAATCGGCAAACTTTTATACAGAATCAATATTCGTAGAAAATTGGACGAAGCGAAACGGTAGATGATGTTTTATTCATCTCGAACAACACGTATTTCTTCGATCGCTTGATCCCTTCGCGAAACAGACCTCGGGCGATTTTCGGAAATCAAAGGCCGACTAAACCGTTCCATTTTCTAATCGAAGGAACATCGACAATTTCACGAGTTGATCGCGAAACAACGTGGACGACACAACGCGCGATTGTTCATTATCCCGTTCGACGAGCATACGAGTCAACGAGGGTTGGAACGGGCTGACCATTTCGCGGCTGTTTTCGAAATTTTACGGAACCACGTTGCTTTTAATCGGACAAGCCAGCGCCGACAAAAGCGTAATCGTTTAACAAGCTTGCCATGTAATTGACGCGCATTAAACGCTTTAACGAGCGACGAAACGCGATAAGATATTATGGAAATTTCATTGGGACCTTAATCGCCTTAGCGATATCGACCTACTTATCGTTCATTCTATTCGATTTTCGTCCTTTGTCCAATCGTTAATCCCCTATTTGGCTGGTGTCGCGTTTCATCGGTGTCGAGTAGGTCTAATTGGTTCACCGTGCCGCGTCTAAAACGTTGGATCCGCGTGTGGCAATTACGCGACCGCCATCTGCTCCCATCTGGCCTGGACGTAAATCGCACGATGAAAAGAACGTAACTAGATCCTTTGTATATTTTGCAGGGAAAGTTTCGATGCTGATAACCATGCTTGTAAAGAGGATTTTTGTAAATATAGTAGGAAAATGAATAGCGAGCTATGCGAAGAGAGAGCAGGGTGATTAAAAACGAAGATTAAAAGTACAGTGGAATTTTCCATTGGAATGAACTTTTAATTAGTGCTTGATTAACTGAAGTTTTCTCGATGAATCCGCCTGTTTTCATGGAAATTTTTATTCGAATCAGAAATCGAATCAGAAAATAGGTAGAGAGAATCGGCGAGGTTCCGATGTATTTATCAACGTTTTATTTCAACCTAATTTCCAGAAAAACGTACGTTTCTTACTTTGTGCTGCCGCCCTCCTTCAGTCGTTATAAGTTGTTTATCCTTCGGGAAATTCGGATAAATGGATTTCTACGGTATGTTGTAGTTTATCGAATCTTAGGACGAAATAACCATTATACGATCTCTGCGTTATTTCTTTTCGAGAGATTCTTTCATTAGCAAGAATAAGAAAAATTCAACGGATTAAAAATATTCTATGCATTCTTCGTCCCTGCGCTAGTGTATCGAAACCATTAAATTATAAGTATAATATAAAATATAGACCGCTAAATATCGTGATATGATAATTCTGATTCATTGCATTTTTCATACAAACACCGTGACCAGGCAAACAAATAAATATTATTAATGGAACGTAAAGATACTCGCGAATATTTCATTGAGAATAATTGAGCGACAACATGGACAATGGGAAAAGCGGAGTCGCGTGACGATAATTTTATTAACCGACTTATGAGCGCGACACGTTCCAAATTCGTCGAATAACGATGAATTTTCCCATAGAACCGGCACAGTTTCGCATGTTTTCTATAAATTTCGGGGCATTTTATTTGTTACCGCCAAACATCGACTAGAAAATGACGGATTAAAAATCCTACCAGTCTGATTTCACGCGGACACGTTGATAGAATATAAAACTGCCGCTCACTGCCCGGGAAATCATAGCTGTGGAGACAACGGGACGCGAAATTACCGGTGTAAGACGTCCTCGAACAGAGAGATATGTTATTGAAGCTATAAAATTCGCGATTTATTACAAACAAGTTCGAGGAACCGTAAATGCCTCGAAGATCCTCTCCAAGTTGGTTGCAAGACCTCTTCAAGTTGAAAACTTTTTAACGGTCCACATTATTACGTCGCTCGAAGGTAACTCTGAATTCAGTTGCAACTTCTATTGTAAAGGACGTTTTGGGAAGTTGGCGTCGAACTTCAACAACACGTAGTACTCATCGAAACAAACAGAAAAAGTCTTAATAAAGCTGGGTCTAAATATCGTTATTCATTTCAGAGTTACGAGACTTTCAACGAAGCATTTCCTACTTGCAGATGTTACATGGTAAAGAAACGATTGGTCATGCGCAATTCTCGTACGATAACAGGGCTAACGTTTGTTTCGACAGTTTATTCGGAATTCTCGTCAACTGCTTGCAGAACTTTTCTTCTAGCACAAACTTTCTGAAATGCCATCTATTTAGAGTGAAAATCTTAGATAAGTCTGCAGAATATTTTATTTTCACTGTCGACAAGAAAAATTTCAGCGAGAGAGCCATTGCGCTTTAAAAGAATGTGCTTTCTTCGTTAAGCTTCCTGTTTAAGTGATTTAAACTTCGCCACAGAGTAATATTCCTTTAGTCGCCTGGCGAAAAAGCAGCGCGTCATAATCTCGTATTTCGTGACGAAATATCCGCCGGCCATTAAATTTCTGCGCATTTGCATATCGGGTAGGGCGATCGAGGTTCAGCCGTGTCGAAAGAACATCCGTAAAAAAGTTGACGGATCGATCGGATGATGTAGGAGACTGTGAATAATTATAGCTAGATCCGTCATGCTGCTGCACGTCCGATATTTTAATTGATTTTCCGTGATCATTGGCGCTCGAATGTTCGTGAATACGACGTAGGCGTTCGCGAGGTAAAAGTTTCGTGAAGAGAAAGAGAAAGAGAAACGGCGCGAGTTGCTGGAAGAAACGAGAAACGCCTCGACTGGGATGCCGAAACATTCGATGTAGACGATCGATCGAGCGATCGTTGTTGAACGATTTATCACTGCGATTTATCAACACGCCTCACTGACTTTTCTTCTTGCTACGGTACATTTACTCTGGTAATTATCTCGTCTTCGTACCTTTTGAAGAGTGGCGTGCTGTCAATTGTGTAAGAACGCAATGGAAACAATGTCCTGAAGGAGTTTAACGAAAGGCTGAATTCGCAATCTTCTGCAACGTGACTGATTGCCTTTTATAACTAGATTTTTTTACAATGATTTATCGATTAATGATACTAAGAAATTGACGATGTACCGCTGCATCAAAGAAACTAGAATTATTCTACGATATAGATCAGAATCGACATCCAAAATTATCTTGAACTTTGATACGTCGAGTCATTTAAACCGAAGGTAGTCAAATTACCAGCACCGATGCCTCATATTACCTCACAGGCTGTCGCGTCCGTTGACAACTCAACAAATACACCTATGGAGAACCACGTTTCGTAAACAACGTTTCCATTTTCATGAAACTCAATCGGGCTGCTGGGAACGAAACGCCCATCAGAGAATCCGAACTTCCTCGAAGTTGGTAAAAAGAGATCCCTTTTATGAGAGCTGACAAGAAAGAGGCTAAAAAGAAGTGAGTCTTTGTTATATCGGGTTTGCTACTAATGGAAAGGCGGCGCACGAAGCGTAATGGATTAGCGAGATTTCAAGTGTAACCATTTCGATGAAGCGATATCATCCGATAAACAAAAAGAGCGACTTTTCTTAGCCTGCTGTCTTGACGCCAGGCAAAGACAAAGCGATCAATTTAACACTGGCTTCGTTACAACAGGGAAGAGGTTCCCTGAAATTTAACTCTTCTATTCTTTCATTATCCTCACGATTAAAAAAGAAAAAGCCAGGCAATATTTTAACCGAATAAGAATTTTTACCAGTGTCATGATTGCTATAGACTTTGAAATATTTATGGACTCTACGCTTTTATCTCTTAATCCATTAAGGACCAACGTTGCGTTAATACATTTCATTTGCAATTTTTTTTCTTTTTTTTCCTTTTGGTCAATTTACTTTATCGAATTCTACCTTCTCACGTGACGACTATGAAGTCGTTCCAAGAATTCTTCATACCTTTTCGTTGCTACTCCTTCTAATTAATTTTTAGAATTTCGACTGACGTTATTAATTAGTAAATTATCGTACAAGGCGCTGCAGGTAGTAAATATTCGACCAACTCGCAAGATCGATCACTTCCATAAGGAGATTAACAAAAATTATACCACTCCTTCCTTCTTCGTATAACTTCTGGCGGAAATTTCCAATAGAGGACCGAGTTGAAAGAAGGCTAATCACAGAAGAGAACACGTGACCGGCCACGAACGTTATCAACGCGAAGCTATCGAGCTCGATATAAGAAGCTTCTGTAAAAGTGGGTTTATTGGCAATTATTCGGCGAAGGTGGGGTACCGGTGATGAAAGACGGCTTGTTTCAAGAATCGGTCGGTGTCACTTTTATCGTCCGTCATAAAAACCACTGCAGGCTCGTGGCCCGTTGACTAATTCGTAAATAAGAATATCGCAAGGCTTTGTGTACGATACAGTCGAAATTATGCATGGTTATAAAACGTCATAAAAGCCCATCCCCTGATCTGAAAACTCAACGTTACCTGCCGTGAAACAAAACAGAAAACGAACGAACGTACCTCTTTTAATTCGTCGATTCATGGAAATCGAATTACAAATGATCGGCTCGCACCGAGACGCTAAATTCATTCGTGTAGCAGTATTTTGCGTTACTCAACCGGAGAAATTACAGTTTGAACGGGGACACCTAAATTGAGGTTTTAAACTGGCGAGCGCCCTACTTCCAGTATGATCGTCGTTCTTTTTCTTTTTTCCTTCTCTCTCGATCGCCATGTAATTCTGGGGATTACGCGAAAGTCGAAAAGGCAGCAAGATAATTAAAGAGGTTCTTTTAGGCTCTTGGTCTATGAAATCCTGGCGAGATTCACGTGCTTCCGATTTCGCGTTCGAATTCTAGAAGCAGAAAAGAGGCGCTCGAATCGGACGTTCTGATAAATCCAATTCCCTCTTCGCGACTTTAAGAGCGTTCAATTTATCTTAAAATCCCGCCGTTTCAAACATTCCGCTCATATTTTAAAGATCCTCTCGTCTTTCGAGACTTAGATCAGCTTTCCGCTGTTGAAACTTTCCGAAAGATCGCGTTCATCCGGAAATCGCAACGAATTTTCAAAATGAAGAATAGCCAGGATAACCGTGCACCTGCTTCGGGCATTCGCTCCTCGCGAAGGCGAGAACCTTTGAAACTTCCGCCCGCGCACTTTATTCCACCTTTCGCTTGATCTTTCCTTTAATAAATTCCTCAACGTTAGCGCGTATTATGTAACTCCGTGTTTCGTAGATGCGGGCAAATACCCGAACCGTACATATCTGTCGAAATAATTACATGTAACAGTTGTTCCTGTTCTCTAGAAGCAGTCCAGCAACGAGTGTTCGTGGAAGATAAATGGTCCTCGCGTGTTTCGGTGTGTTCTTGGGGAAACGCGGTTACTTCCAAGACCACCGTGTCGAATAGCAACATGGTCGTGTGAATCTCGCTTCTAAAATATCTCCACCGGTAGAAAAAAAATGGCCACACCGTAGTTAGACGACTGAATCTTATTCCACTGCAAATATAAATGTTATTAAATTTTATATTTGTAGCGGCACTCGGCAACAATGTATATCGTCGAGGTGAAGTGCCTAACGAACCATCAATATCCCAACGGTTCTTCCGCCGAATGTTCGAGAAGAAGGCGTGCGTGGCAATGGTCGCGGAAGTTTAACAAACGCGTGGATAGTAGGAATATTGAGAAGCGACAAAAATAAAAAAATCGACCCCGATCGACAGTTACGTTTGAACCAGAAAGCGATAAAGTCGAGTTGTAACCGAGAGCTATAAACGACGCGATCAAAAGAAAACACTTGTTAATAAACGTATTGTTGACCTAAACACCGAGTGATTATTCAACGTACTACAACCAATATCACCTCATATCTTACTGTAAAATTTCCGATATAACGTAAACGTAGTAGAATTCCACGTTTATCGTTATCCATACGTGTAATTTCTCTTTTCGATTTTATTTTAACAATTCCCTAAAACATGGAAAATCCTGTTTGTTCGTTAAAACGGGAGTAAGCTTGAAACGCGGAAATACGAGGATCGCAGCAAGGTTAATTTTGCAAACATTATTCAGATTTAGCTTAGAAAACCTTCGACCGAGTTGTTCGACATATCGTTCGCAACACGGCAAAACGCAATACGTCATTTTTACGGATCAGTTCCAATCAAACAGTGTTTATTGGAAGACATTATTCGCTTGGTAATTATAAAAGTACACAGAACAACCGCAATCTGTAATACAGCGTTAACGAATATTCCTCATCCACCTAAAACCGAATCACGTTTATTTCCGATGTGGCGAGAAATCGACCTCGGTCCAGTTGTTATTCCGTATCGAACCGACTGCTATTAAACGCGCGTGACGATCACGTTCATTAAATTGGAATTTCTTTCGCCCAACTTTTTGATCCGCTGTACATCGTTATATTTTTAACATATTGTCGGTGTGTTTGTGTATGTGTATCAGTTGGTTAACGAGATAGCGAATGAATTTCGGAATTCGCGCTGTTTCGCCCGAAAATTCCACGTAATCGAGTTTCATTTTTGCACTCTAAAGCCTTGCACAATATGTACCGACTGATTTCACCTGCATTATTTAAATAAAATATCGACGTTTCTCCTCTGTTAAAACCAACGAAGCGCATCGAAATGGAATTATTCGTAGCTCTGTTTTACAAATCAATGAAATTTTCCGAATATATTTTACATTTATTTATATTAAGCTTGCGTCTATCCGCTCGAACTTCGACCGATCGCATTTTCATTCACAGATACGCTTCTGTATCGCTTGTATCGCTTATAACATTTATCGCGATTTAATTCAACGAAAGTGTTTACTTTACATTTAATTTCAAGTGATATATGAAATTTTCTCTGTAATTAAACTTATATTTCATCACATTTACCACGATTTTAGGATTAATCGGACCACATATTATACAGTTACGTGTACATCAGAGTAAAGAAAAATCGTACTTATTGTTATTTGTGTCACGTTTTCTGATGTATGAACTTATGCAGGTAGATAATTTTTTTTAAGAATTGAATATTAACCGTGTACCTGGATAACGAAAGTGAGAACTATACGCAAAGCGGAATCGATATTAACTTCTGAAACATTCGTCATAGTAACATACTTTATCGCATAGCATATTCACCATGTCTTCCGAAAGTAGAAAAGGAACGAAGCTGTCGGACATTATACCATAACAAACGAACACAAAGACGCAATTATCTCCATTGAAGTTCAGTATCATGGTGTCGTAATTGTGCCTGATATTCATGATTCATATATTGCAGAAATACTTTTCCTTTTAGACGAACAAGGATGACTATAAAAAACGGAGTTATTGCAATTTTCTTTGTAATTGTCGGAGAAGATTTCAATACACTCGAAATTCAACGAAATTTGACGATAATAAATTCAACTATTGGTTTCAACCATCCATCCATACATGTTGATGTACATATCTAACAACCTAACAAACTAACATTTTTCACATTGTCTCTCTAACGCGTCGTTCGAGTATAATCAATCTTGAAAACGAAAAACAGTGGGAATTCGTCATGTCATTGGAACAAGCGTACGTCTATTCAAAGACGCGAAAAAAGAACAAATGCGTTACGAAAGAAAATTACACAAAAATACTCGACGATGCACGGATATCGGATTAAAAAAATTCTTGCCGAGAGATACGTTACAGTCGACGCCATCGTGAAATGGAAAACTCATCAACGACTTTCGTTAAGCTGTTGTAATCAACTTTGCCGACGCTTCACGGTAGTTATTGATATAATACATTGTGCATGTGCAACGTGCGACGTGTATCGAACCGAGAACAGGTTGTCTCATCTAATCAAACGAAAAACTAAAATCGTGTTGCGAGAGGACGCTTTAATTATTAAGCTTTTTCCTACATTTTATTTCTTCCATATTTCTGATACTTCTTGCATCCCTTTTATCGCAGACGTTCGCTTCCTGAAAGAAATAGCAATCATAGAATTGCTAAACACTAATTAGAATTACAACTAGTTACAAAATGCTATTAATTTGGTTGGAAGAAGATTAAAAATGAAAGTCCACGTACTTAATTCATCAGAGACTATTACAAGTCTTTTTATTATTTTTATTATTATTCATTACAAGTTTCTCCAATTACCGTTCTAATATCCATAGTGTGTCCCTAGAATATGAAGAAAGTTCGAATCGATAACGTATTCAAGAATGGCACATTGTCCACGAATCATCGTGGAAACCTCATCGTGCAATATTAATAAGATGTTATCGGTACAGATGAGCGATACATAGGAAAACGCAAAACCCTTCGTACCGTGTTTGTGACTGTATCGTTATCAGTGCTGTCATCGTCGCTACGCTCTTCTTCCCTTCTAACACTCTTTTTCTTCTTCTCGTAATGGCAGCTTGCGTAACACCGATGTTATCTTACTACGCGATTGAAAAGTTAGAGAAAGCGTGATTCGTTACTTCCAATGGCAAAAGATTTCCTGCGATTCTTTCGCCGTTTGGCTAGAAGAAAACTTATGAAAACTTTATTTGAAGAGTCGCGCAAGACGATTGAGATTCTACGGGATTACGAGAATTTCTCGTCTGCAGGAAACTCGCTACAGGATTAGATAAAAGTTATTTTTTGAGATATTGCGGCAGTGAGATTTCGCGCGACGACGAAAGATTGAGAATCGAACGAACGTTCGTGCTAAATTATCGTTACAGAATGTACAGCGATTCGTAGGATGCGCGTGGAAATTTAGTTGCATATGTCAGCAATGAGTTATACGTATAAGATATTTAGCGAAGAAATTCTCTAAAAGGTATTTTGATATATCGAAAGACGAACTCATTCTCGATCACGTTACAACAACGAAATTTATCAACAATAACAGACTATTCTTGGAGAAATTGATCTGTTGTCTAGAGGAACACGTTGCAATCTTATCGAGCAAATTCTAGAATTGATCGTAGCCGATGCCGTAGTAAAATTTCAGACGAAAAAGGAGATTCAATCGTTCCATGAGATAATTACAGTCTGCAATTCTCGCCAAGTCAGCCTAGAAATTAGTTTCTACCATTTACTGCTGCTTAATTCAGACAGGGACAATTTAAGCTGGCAATGAAATGCGCTTTTCGATAGGTTGAGCAATTCGTTAAACGTGGTCGAGTAAAATCAAAGTACTTCAGAGTTCGATTCTCACACTTCGGTTACATGCGAGCAAAAGTATGGTAAATTACGTCGAAACGAGAAAATTATATTTCGTCGAAAGATCGATAGTCGTCATCGAATAATTCTGTTCTTTGAATAATTCGTTAGATCTCGATTTCGTATTAAAAAAAAAAAAAAAAAAAAAAAGAAAAAAAAAAAAGCTTGAAGAAATAGTCGACATGCAGAATTCTACGAACCTTTCAACATCCATTTTTCTTCGTGGAATTTATACGGAAAAAGGTAACCAACGGTGAAGTTTTACTAAATAGCCCACGATGGCGGAAAGCAAGTTATTGTGTCAAAAATATTCGTCCACGAGTAATGGCCTTTTTATCCCGACGGAACTGCCTCACAAGAACCGGAACCCGCTGTCACGCGCAGCCCTCGAAAGAAATTCTTCCTTTCCTTTTCCGGACAACCCTTCCCGGACAAGTTAAGATACCGTAAATCCTGCTGATCCTCCAATGAATAGCCATTGTTGAAATAATATTTGGTAAACTTAATTTTTTGGAACAACGATTTTTCAGAAAATTTCCGCGAACGTCTTACGAAAGATTCTGATAAAGCGGCAAATGACACAGGCAAAAATTTACAAGATTATATGGAATTGTGATATAAGATAAAGTTAAAAGGTTCAGAACGCAGGATGCCAGCAGGCAAGCTCGGTTTCTAGCATGCTTTAAATGAAAGCGTTGTCGTTTCAATCAGATTTAAAACGTTCCCTGTAGCCCTATCAGAAAATACATTATCGCTTGGTAGGTGACAGGATGCATTTTCGGGGACGAGAAAAGGCAAGAGGTCGAGCCATACCAAAAGAGAGAAACCTAGGAAATCGAGTTATCAGTGAGGTATCTACTTTTCTTTTTGCCATTTTATTTCACATTCGCTGCGGGATATAAATACGTTTACCTCGTCTCCTCCCCTTTGTATCCCGCATCACCAACTTCAAGAGATTTAATGTTACTTAATTGAGAAGCTTCCTGAAAAAAAAATTGTCTACAGATTTACGATAAACATACATGTATCGAATATACTTCCCAATTGAATAGAACTCGACGAACACTTGAAACACTGGCAATAACACTAGATTTTTCCATTATTGGCTTCGTTGTTAACTGCGAGTTGGAAGCTACACGCAAAATTCCTCGCTTATCACGATCGGATAACGATGACGGCTGACAGGACTTTTCGTTTTTTACGAAATTAACATTTCATTAACATTTTAACATTAACATCTTAACATTTTTTAAGAAATTGTGTATTACTTTACGACTTCATCTTATGACTTTCGATATTTTTGTTACTGATAACTGTTGCTGTTTCAGTTCAAGAATTTGCTTTTTTTCAGACTTGTTTAATTTTTTCCGCGTCCCACATACTTACAAATTTATATAATATTGTACTGTAATCCTTACTCGTTGATAGATCATGAACTACTCAGCTATTTCTAAATATATTAACAGAGTGTGCTATCATTTCGTTCTTAAAATAAAACAATTTTTTTTGTTACACCCTGAACCTCATAATATTTTTAATTATTTTCAACGAACCGCATATCCTGAGCTCATAATGTCTTGATATTATACGTTACAGACGAAAAACTTCACTTGACGAGGATCGTAATTCAATCATTACGAAGTTTGTATTTATTCTACGAATATAAAAAGTAGAAGATTCTTTAAGAACTACCGTAGCTATCGATTCAAACGCTCCTAACATTGACTCAAACATACTTATTTATTCTTTCAAAAGGATAATTGTACCCTGTCTATTTTTCTTTTCGTATTCCTGTAGTTATTATTCGAATTACTTCATTTGGATAAATATTACAATACATTTCCCATAAACGAATAAACATCCATAATTTACTGATAAGAGTAAGAATTGCGACTCGTAAACGGGTTTAGGTCGCATTCTCACTTATGTACCACGATCTAGCTCGTTATTCCACACGAATGGAAAGAAACGCGAGCCAAAGAAACGAATCGGTTGAACGCGCATGAATAGATTGCGTATCGATCGATACGTCGCTTAACTCGCGCATCTATTCAATTCCTTTGTGAAAGATCAAACCAAAGCGATCTCGAACACCTGCTCGATGCTTCCTCGTTCACCTTAATGTACATTTCATTTATGCCGCAGTGAAGATAATACGGTCGGATGTAGTTGTAATGAGGTCGAAGGTCGGTTCTATCGGTACGAAACGACGAAGCAAGCCCTGCCACGAAGATTCACGTGTTTCCTGCTAGAATTTGCGACAGCGTCGATTATTATCGACTGGTATCGCCGATCGTCTATGAAATTACCTCTGATTAATAGTTTCATTCCATTCCTTCGCGTGTTCTTAGGTAATTGCTGCTATCTTTATCGTAGGAAGCAACGCAACGTCGAGATGTACGAAAGTCTGTTCGAAAAAGGGGTGATATATAACGGAAGACGCGAAATTAGTGATATTTTGGATAGCAAGCTTGTCTTTTTACTATTCGCTTTAAAAAATTAATCCTTTCACGGTGGAAACACGCGGTATTTTAACAAAATAACTCGTATCTAATCCTGTATCGAGGTTGCAGCAACCATTCTTCTTAATATAATTCTAGTTATCTTCCGTGTTTCTGGAGGTAAATTTTCTGAATCTACTCTGTAGACAAATAACGAACGGTTGTGAGTGATAATCAACCCTTTTTGTTTCCTATCTCTGCCGAGTATTTCTGCAGTATTTTAAAAAGTATATTTTCTCACAGGATAAGAAGAAATTCCGTTTTGAAAAAAAATGAACAGAGTAAACCTGATAACTTGTGGTATATCCAGGTTGGAATACAAGAATAGAAAGAGACAAGCTAAATGTTAGCAAATATCGAGCCACGGCTGAACCTTAAAACAGCTACGCAAATATTACATGAGCTTCCCTTTTTTCCTCTATTATCGATCGTATCCCTGGAGAACAAATAGTTGGCGAAATAAAATTCACAAGTGTGTCAGGTCACCTAGAGCACACAGAATAGAACGCTCGAAGTTCTCTTCCTGGAAACTGTGTCTCAGACTGTCCGACAAGGATTATTCCAAGTCCACTTCCGAATATCACACGATGTACGACCTGCAGTACCGTAATTAAAGCTCCCCGGAAACGTATATATCACATGCAACCAGTATCGTACGAATTGCCTTGTAATAGTCAACTCCTTTGACGGAACTGGAAGATTTCGTAGTTGGAGCGTATCGCGGTCTATTGTCAAACGAGGAGCTGAGACGCGGATATCCTGCGATCGGGCTTTCGAAAATTTCACTGAAAATAATCGCAGCTCCCTCGTTGTAGCATTCGAAGCGTCGTTGTTTTTTCCAGAAGAAGAATAGTTCGAAAGTGGAAACTCCTCGTCTCGTTTTTTTTTCTTCTATTCGTCGATCAATACAAGGTGGGAGCTGTTGCGCTCGAATTTCGTTGCAAATACAAGGTACGAGGTAAACGAAGTTTGAATCGTTGTAGTCCTCCCGAATTCCCCCGTAGGGTGAAGTGCGAACGTTGAAAGTTTCGTCGATTTCTCTGTAAGATTCCAAGAGTACAACGCGAAAATTTCAGTGTATTTACTATCTTTTCTTTCACGGCAGAAAAAGTTTCGTTTTGTCTGTTGTTATTATAGGAACAAATTTATTATCATTAATAATTTGACTCGTGGCTTGTAAAATTTCATTAACGATATTAATTAAATCGTGTGCAGGAGGGCAACCTTGAAAACAGCGATCTAAAAATTAATCCATCGTAGCGGTAATCGTTTGAAAGTTGCGCAGATTTCGATCGATACAGTGACAGTGACGCGATTAAATATAACAAGATTTACGACGAACGGAATTTCCAGTTGAAAACGCAATTGCCGTGCGACGAGCTTCACTTTTGTAACTGAACCGCCAGACTATCGAGCGATTTAGCAATTTTTGGTTTTTGTTTCCGAGCGAAGAAAATAGTTCGAATTTTCCTCGTAGCGGACTTGCGTTATATAAAAACAAGCGACTTTGCTTTCGATGGTAAATCTCGATGGCTCTCGATGTTGCGCGTAGCGATGTCGCCCAACTATTTCCATGGGAGGATCGAGTTGGTGATGCAAAAATTTGAGAGTTTATTCGTAACTTGGTACACGCGTATGCGAGTGAATATTCGCGAAACTTGGACCATTTGGTCGATGCATACAGCTTGCATGCCATTGATGATTAAAATGCGCTTTGTTATCATTGTCAGATTTTTGGCATTTGGAATGCAATAAATGTCAACGTTCGTGCTCAAATGAACAAATCACTCTATGCGAGCATTCTACGAACTAATATGATAATTCGACTAATCTGATAACTTCAATTTTAATATCAATTAAAGGGAGTAATGTTCAATACTGGAAGAATGAATGATTTATTATTGATGGAATAGGTATGGCGCTATAAAAGGTTGAAGTTTATGTGTTTCGTGTAATTCGCGGTACACGATGAAATATAAGCAGCCAAAGAACTAGTTGAAATTTGCGCATATCCAGAATTATTTCTTCCTTTGTCGCATATCTTAAAAAATCGTGTACAGCATACGATATAAAAAATGAATTCTATTATTAGTTATTTTTCGCAAATAAATTTTTGCAAACAAAAATAGCACAAATAATAACAAGCCTGGAATAAAGTTGAAACAATTGTCACATTTCTCTATGCCAAAAATTTTACAGTAAATTAGTGCAGCGTTTGATTAGTTCTTTAAAAAACAGCACCGCTTCGAAGGAGATTGTGTCTATGTCGTGTTCGTTTCTAAATATGCTACAGCTGGCCAGAAATTGAAAATCAACGCTGGCAAGTCAACTTCGTTTCAGTTATTCAATTAATCGAGTTGCACGAAAACGATCAAATTTCTATTTCAGTTCTGTCGCGAACGTTTGCTTCAATTATATTCCGTCATACGCGACGCGAATTTTCTCGTCGATTTTATTCAAAGATCCAATTTGCTCGAAGTATTCGCGAGTAACACGCGCTGCAGAAAAAGGAGCGACGATCGTGTAATTTAGTTTGGAAAGTTTAGTACACTCAATTCGAAGCAGTTAGAATTCCTCGAACTTCGCCACTCGTTCTCGTCATTCCGAATTGTCGTCAGCCTCACCGACGATTTCTTACGACAGTTTTATGATACTCTACATTGACACTTTTCATCGAAGTGAATGACATTTCCGTGAGCCGAATGCGAGTTTCATTTTTGATACGATAGGCCACTGACGAGACTTCAATCTGGTTTTCATAAGGAATTTGATTAAAATGCAATCTATCAAACATCGAGGGTTTATTAAAAATTGTTGAGGTTATTAGATGTATGTGAATACAAAGGAACGCGTGGATAAATTATAAGATAGAAAATATATATATTAAATACTGAAGTGTAAATACAAATCGGAATATAACTGAGCTGGTTCAGATCCGCACGCTAGCAGTGTTACTGTTAGAATTTAATCTTAAAATTAAAATAGATAATCTGTGGAAGACAATGTTTCTGTTAAAATAATATTACGTGACATTTGTTAAACAGAACTACAGAACCAAACGTATATAAGTGAGTGATATGGTATAATTAAAAAAAGTATGCAGGTAAAGAATTTATGGATTGTTGACAGTTGGCCAGTTACACTCAGACTGACTGTAGGGAGTGACCCATGATCCCTTAAACATTTTGAATCCCACTCTCTATACAGTAATGAATATGACCTGTGTAAATGTCCTGTTCAAATGCCTGTGTAGGTGTCTGTATAAGAATATTTGTGTCTATGTGTCTAACATCGTTGTATTCCATAGTTACCCTGTGACTGAAAACCCTGAAGCCAAAGTTGCCTGTCTACTGTTTATGGCCTGCTTTCGACCCAGTCTTTTGTCTATACGCTGTCGATGGCTTCGGTGCTTGAGAAAACTAAAAGACCAGATATAGAGTTTTCTTAGAAGTGATGGCCACTTCAACAAAAATGTCTCAAAGCTACTGGAAAATGTAAAAATGTATTAGGTTGTCCGAAAAGTTTCTTTCGTCTCATAAGATGATCTCAGATGAACAACAATTTCTGTTTTATATGAATTAGGTATGATCCATTTCGTTATGTTTCTATTATTATGTTCGTGCATGATTCAATAAACTAATATAAAACAGAAAACATTGTGCGTTTATTATTTCCTTATAAAACGAAAGAAACTTTTCGGACAATCTAATACGTATTATACAACGCCTCTCATTTTTTCATTCTCGATTTTCGATAAAAATCCCATATTTTAATTCGCCTATCGTTTTAGTTAGTATTTAATATTTAATATTTAATATTTAAGACATTTCAAGATAAAGCGACGAAAGAACGGTAAATAAAAAGAGACGGTGGAAAACGAGAAAGAATATATTGGGTATTCCGAAAACAGACACATCTTTTACAACAACTCATCTTTATACAAACATGAAACCTAATCTGTCAAACGTTGTGATTTTTATCTTCATAAAACAAAATGGATCATACGTAATTCGATAAAATAATATAAAATGAAAAATATTGTGCGTTCAATATTTCCATATAAAACGAAAGGAACTTTTCGGACGACCTAATATGATCGATTTCTAGAAATCACGAAAACCCATGAAACCTACGAAAGATATATAAGAGAATTATTTGCTTGGCAGCGAATCCACAAATTCAGGGATATCGTACACAGTAGTAACGTCGAGTTTGAAAATGATTGAATCCTGCGAGAAACTGGTTTTAAGGGCTGCAGAATTTGAATGCGGCGACGGGAAAGAAAAAAAAGAATAAAAGTTTGCGAGTTTCGGTATAGAATTCATTGAATTCCGCAAGCTCGGCTTTCAATGGCTTCAATGTTCAAATGTGAAACTGTTGGAAATAAAAGCTAGGAAACACCTGCGAGCACGATCACAGAGATACGTTATTTATTGAAAATTTAGCTCCTAACGTCCCTCAAAACTGAATATTGCAACAGTTAAAAGGAAAAAGGAGTAAAAGTTCTACAAGTTCTAGGTTTCACTGAATGCTGAAAGCTCTATGTCCCACGTTCCTGGAATTTAAAGTTGCAACGGTTCGAAGCAAAAGAAATAAAAATCCTTTGACTTCAAATCCTTGATTTCATGGATACTGAAAGTTCTGCTTTCAATTCGTTTAAAAATGATGACAGTTGGACGACGAAAGAAACGAAAACCCTACCGAATCTCGAGAAGAATCGAGAATTCGTTTCACACGAATCTCCGTTCTTTTATTGGTAGAATTCGAATTTCATATAGTTAAAAACAGAACGAGTGAAAAGTAGATGAATTCGATGAATGTTGTTGAAATTTAAATACGTTGAAAAGTTTTAGTTTGAAATATGTACGTACAATGGTACGCGAAGGGTCATTAATGGAATTGTAGAAGAAATATTGATATTGTAAGAGCTTATTGGAAACGTTTAACGTGCAGTAACGAACCACTGAAGATAGAATTGGAAGTGAATCCTCGATGATGGATTTTCCGTCAATTTTGTAAGGTTTGCTATCGTGGGGCAGAAATGTTAATTAATCTGTAACGAGAGCACGGTTAATCGAGCAAGAGTAAAAACCCAGGAATACTATAAATCGACTTGTTCGAATTAATTAAGCGAAGCAGTTCGATAACAATCGCGTCCAGATTAAATTGAATGCGTCATTCAGGAAGATCGATTAACAAAAATTCAATTGCTTCGTACTTTCCATTTTCTTCGTACATCTACGTGGACGATGATATCCCCTGGGAGTAGTCATCCACATGTTATTTAGCAATTAAGCTAGAAAACCGGAAATTACCGAATATTCAGCTGGACAAATTCTAAAATACAAAATTAAATAATAATAAAAAAATCTACGTGGACAGTGGGAATGAAAAGTAATAACGGAAGCAAGAAACACCCATTCAAAATAGTAATCGCTTCTCAATAAAACTATAGACGCGATCGATAGTCGCGGATTTTGTCCCCGATTGAAATTGTTTGTAATTACAACTTTATTGGCGCTTTCCTTGAATTACGTAATATTTCTAATTGAAATTAGATTTACGTTAGTTCAGACGCAGTTGATTCGCGACCGATGGTCAATCGGCGTTGGATACAAAGGATTTTAACAATCACGAAGCTTCGGATAGACGATTCCGTTAAAGGGACGCTTTGTCGGCTAACAAACCATGGCATTAACGTCAATCCTACTCCGCATCGTTGCACGTTGTTGCCAATATCAAAGTAGTCGGTCAGTCTCGTCGATTATCAATCATCTCGTTATATGTCGTTCCGCTAACATGTCGATCTTTGCGATCCGGGTGATTAGGTGGGTAACAAAAACAGGGTAATATGAAAAGCTTACCACATACGTGAATGAACTAGTATCGCACTTGGTGAAGGGAGATCGTTCCAGAGTGAAACGTATTACGAAGCGCGACGTAGAAAACGCAATGTCTTAATGAACAATCTGTTCAGTGATAAAATAGGATGAGGTTCGAGAATGGGGACACGTGTTGATAAACTTGATACTTTATAACGTTTGTTACGAATAAAACGACAAAAAAAAAAAAAAAAAAATAGATCTTACCGAGGACGAGTGCATTAAAACTCTTTTTAGATTAATTTTTAGAAGAATCATTTTCCAAGGGAAATAAAATTACTTTTGCTAATTTTCATGCGATGAAAACATCGAGCTTCCTTGAAGCATGGCAAGCTCCCGCGTGGTTTATTTGTCAGTGCCACGTAATCCGGGCAACGCATTGGCGAAGAAACGAGTCTGTAAACTCTGTAGCGGAAAATTTATCGTGGAAAGAGCTCGTTACACGGCAGAAGGAGCAACGCCTCTGCATGGCAGCACAACTGCTGCGACACAATAGGAACGCTCGAGAATCATTCGAATGATTCATTCACAGTTTGTCACGTAACGTAGGAAACAAGCAACGATTCACTTTAACGGAATAGGTATTCGGTTTCGTGCTTATTCACGAAAACTCGGAGATTTGGATGCGAGAATTGAAGAGGATCGGAATGGAAATAACGATCATTTTCGAAGACCCAACCACGCGAGGTAATCAGAGACCAGTAGGTACAAATTTAGCAGGATATCTAAGCTCGAGACAGTCCAAACGTTGCGCACCATAAGCCTGCTGTAACAAGCTTTGTTGAATTGGACTAGGCAAGCTAGGTTTAACCGGATATCTATATATCACACCATTTGAATTTCATGTGGTGTCCATCTTACACGACCAACGGAATTACAGAATTGATAGCATTGGGAAACTTTAATGCAAACGTTATGAAATATCTTTAACTTCTTGGCTTATAATATTCAGGCATTCAGGAGTTAAACAAAATTTAATTAACGAATGTGGCCAAATTCGATCGGAATTCGTTTGAAAATTGTAAAAAATTAAAACTAAATCTTAAAATTTTCACGAATTAAGAAATAAGATTGTTAATTTAATAAATTGAAAATTCTATAAGCTGTTCGCTTTAGAAATGTATTTATTCTGCTAAAAAAATTTCTCGAAATATGCGTCGTTTTATCATTTTCGTTGTTGAACGTTCGAACAGGAATTTCAACAATTTCGTTTGAAGAAACAGCAGATTTGTTCCAACCAGCGATTATCTCGTCAAAACACTCAAGAAATTCGTTCGTGAGTAACTTAATGGAAACGCGCGTCTAATGTATTTCCACTCCACGCGACTGTCGATCATTCTAAGAATCTCGATATGAATTATGAGATCATTCGTGAGAAATCGCAGCCAAAGAGCTTTGCGGATAGTTTATCATGATCGTCTAAATCTGTTCAAATATTCTCTACTCTCCGGTGATAAGAAAAACGCGACGTATTCGTTTTCGAAAATTGTTCTCCATATTCGTGAAAATATAACATCCATCGACTTTATCGATCGCAGTTTAATCGCTGATCGTCGTAATTACACATCGAACCTTTTTAATAATTGCACGATCCATCCTTTTTTTATTTTAAAAGTTAAAAATATCGAGATACTCGTGCGAGTATTCGCAACGCATTAGATTAGCAAACAAATTGAAAAGATACGAATAAATTTCATTCTATCTACAATTAAAGCGTTTCGAATTAAAAGATTAAACGGGTTGGTAACAAAGGAAAAATCACGCGCAAAGAGAAATTCCAATGTCGCTACAGACGTATCGATTCGCAATAAGATTTATTTCCGTGCGACGTTCCGTTCCGACGTTCGCTTGGCACGATTAGCACAGCTTTTGCCCGTGCTACAGCTTTTTCCCGATTTAATTAATGTGTCGGATACGACGACTACCTTGCTTAATTACAATGCTAAAGCGCCGCGTTTTCCTACGCTGCCGGACATTAAAACGCACGAAAGTATGTTTTCAATCTCGTCAACTTTCCATTTGTCGTTTTGTTTAAGTTGCAGATTACCTGGCGGACGCGTGCGCACTGCGTGCACCTCACAGAAACTTTTATCTATTATCGACCCGAGCCAAAGCAAAACATTTGCATGTGGAAGCTCGCCGAAAAATAGTACAACATTTTTACCGTGTCAGATTAATCCACGCAATTATTTCATACCTACGACTATCTACAAGGCGTCGTTCAGAAGGCATGCTGATCATCTACATAAATTAAAATACGTGAAAGAGTGTACGATTACGTACATCACTTTTGCAAATTTTCTTTGAAATTCACAATTATTTATGCTATGATGTGATGAAATTTCTACTTTGAGATATATAAATGATTATAAATAAAAAATACAATCAAACGTTCTTCATCCTTAATCAAACCTTTTATGAAAGAATACCTGTTTGTAAAATCCTCCATATATTTTGTACATATTTTATGCACCTTGCAAATAAACGCACGTTCTCGATAATTTGTTTAACGGGTTATTTAATCTCGGAAATAGGATACATCGCGCACATTGAGATCGAACTCTTCTATTCCCCGGGCGAAACGCGTTGCTAAATAACGCAGAATGCCCATTGCCCATGCACCGTAAAACTCGAGACAAATAAAAATAGTCCGGTAATTTGCAAACAGCCACCGGCATAAACGCGTACCTATGTATGTGTGAATTATTCATCCATAATTCGCTTGGCCAGGATTTATCGATCGATGGAAGCATACAGAGAGAGGAGGGGGCGGGGAGTAGCCCTCAGTAAACTGGTGAAACGATTCAACAGAATAATTAATTTATGAAATGCACTCGGATGGAAAGGGAAAATTTGGAAATGAGAGAATAAAAACTAGTTCGATGTAATCTCACTTTTATCAAGGTTTATCGAAGACAAGCACTGCTTTGAAAAACGCTTTAAACGAAACGATTTAGAGAACGTGGAGGATTATCGAACACGTTTATAGTCTACCAATCTTTTTAACAAAAAGAATTTGTAGCAAAACCTTTTTTGAATCTTTGAGCTTTTCTACTTTTGGAGTTATCGAAATTGATCACATGAAAATTTTGGAATCACGCAGATGCCACCACGGAAACTTCTATATTATTAATACAATTTGTTTGATACGGAACATTGTACTCGTCCCAAGCTAGCTGGCAAATTAACCAAACGAAATGAGAATTACGCCAGCTAGGAATCCCTTCGTTACATAATAGCGTTATAAACCGTCGCTCTTCGAAAAGGAGCACGTAACATTCACCTGGTCGAAGATTCATAATAATTAGAGCAAAAGTCGATCTTCGAATCTTACGATCAATTGTACAAATATCAATTCTGTCTGTGCAATTATAATCCTCTTTTATATTTGTTGATAATTGTGGATCTTAATTGCCGAAATAAAAGCAAAGGAACACTAAGGTTACATTTAGAATTTATATTAAAATAGTTTTAGATTTATTTAATAAAGGATTTCCAGGATCTTCGTCGATATATATTTGCACGCGTCTCAGCACTTTCTTTGTCTCACCATCTACCATACCACACTGCCAACGAAACAGTTACATTCATTTGTCTAAAAAGAGACGCTGTGTACACACATGCTTCCATAAACTCATATTCACATACGTGTGTCACTACTACACGGCTAATCCAGTCTAGCACATAAAATTATACAAATCTCAATAATATTTACTCGACATGTCAGTGGACAAGATTCGATAAACGAATAATTCCCATAGTAGGAGTTGCTAACTACCACGTTTAACAGGCGTTCAGAATTGCACTGTGCGTTTTGTTAAACTATTGTTGTATCGTCTTTATATATAATACTAGTCAAAAGTTAGAGCCACATATTTTATACAACGCGATATATTTTATATACAAAGCATGAATTTAAAAAAAAAATTCGGTTTGAATTGCTGTGTCTTAGCAAACTTTTTAGTAACAAAATTTGGTGCAAGTTAAGATCATTATTATCGATATTTGTAGCATTAATTTTAGATATTTTATTAATCTCTATATTATTTTGGCAATAATAAAATTAACAGGCGATACAGTATATGCAGTGGTTCCAAAAGCCAATTACGTAACTTATTCTACGCAAACAAATGCTTGCATACATGTAAATGTCGTAAGTAGATTATGGGCATACATACATGTACGGATTTATGGAAACTTTAGTTGTGCATAGATTGTACGCAATATACAAAAATATACAAATGCAAAATATCGAAAGTTCGATACTCGTCGTAATATTTAATAAGCGAAACAAATCTCTGCTTTAAAATTCCATTTCCATATCTTCGTAAGAGCTTCAATATGCGTAAATAAATCCACATTGTAATTATAAAAACACTCTCGTAAATAGCTAAGATTCCATTTTATTACGCGATAAAAGATAGTTCGAATAATAAAAGGTCGGCTTTCAAATCTCAGATATACACACACACACACACACGCACGCACACACCTAAAATTGAAAATTATCTTGCTCGTATAAACGAAGTGTCTATAAATATAAATTCTACTATGCTTATTTGAAATTCGTAAATCGTATAATACTTCGTCCTATAATCTCAAAATCACAGGGAATCGCGTGAACGAGTATACAAACTGTCAGGAAGCAGCGAAACGTTTGGCTGGTTATCAGTACAGCAACACGGAACCAGCTAATTCGAGCTGAATCCCCTTGAACAATTGCCAGGATCTTTTATTGACGCGTAATATACTTTTTGGCTACTATTTTCCATCGATCGTTGCTCTTTCGATCGTTCGTGTTTCATTGCTGATATTCCCGCTCGCGAGGTTCGCTTTTCGAAATAATCATTCGCTGCCTCGCGAGCAACCGTTTTTCAACGCACGAGTTTATCTGACTTTGCTTGTCGGCGATTTCCAATTTCGATGTTTGAACAAACGGTATCGCGACGAAACGCATGTTGCCTGCACGATTCGTCGCTGATGTTACTTGCTATTTCAGACGCGCTCCGACAGAGAATAAATACCAATAATCTACCGTTGTCTCGATATTTCTCTTTTCGTTTTTGCTGTATGATGCTCGCTGTATTTCTTGCAGCGAAGTTAATCGGGGAAAATAGAACGATCGAATTCATAGAACGAAACGAAGGAAGAAAACTTGGTAAAAATGTTCCTTAGATATTATGGCTCTGGGAAATCGGTCTTCTATTAAATCTCAAATGCTTCTGATAGATTAGAAGAATTAGCGCGAGACATTTTTTCGTACATGAAAATTTCTTCTGAGAAATCGTGCGATGTGCGAATTATACATTTAAAAAAGCTCGCGTTTCTTCGCTGGGTGTGAAGGCATCGCGCGACCACTGCAATTCCTCGTATTTCGGTTTTCCAACGGGGGATCTGGCTCGTGTTTCGAATCGCCCCTTTATCGTCGCGACGGTGAAATACATTAACGATTCATGAAAACTTCACAGGAGTTCCACCGACGTAACAACGCGAAGTTAGAACGAGAATGCCGCGCAGCACGCGATACACGTCTTTTAAATATCGCATTTTGAGCAGGCACTTTTTCTTTCTCGGAACGTGACTTCTCAGCGGAATGCTTCCAAGCGAAGCGTAAATTCGTACCTCTGTTCGGAGGGTCCTTTGAGAAATTTCTACTTCTCCAACGATCCTCTTAACAGAGGAAACCCGTTAAGGATACATCGACTTTATGCACGAGAAAAATGACAAGTACTTGCGTGAAATGGTTTAGAATTTTAGAAGAAATCAAGTCTGTGGCGAATATCGGAATCAATGTTTCTTCGAGCAACGTTATACTAGGAAATTCATGGGTCGAAGAAAATACGAGCGAGTTCGTATCAATTTCGATAGAAATTTTACAATAAGAGATAATTTTTACAAATCTTCATCCGTGTGCCGAATTAACTCGCGTCCTTTCTTTATTATTTCCCAATATAACGCGGAAATTAATTTATAACTGATTAATTTATTATCAAATTATGCTTCAAATCGTAATTTAATATTATTGCTGCTCATCATTTATTCAATTGTTCATTTTGCGTATCGCATTCGTAGTGAATGCACATCTCTTCGTGTTATCAATATACAAAATTATAAATGGAGCATGTGTATGTTGACAAAAATTATCCACCATCCAGCAAATTAATATCATTGTACGAGACGTAACAAAGAAAGCAAAACACCGTATATATTATATATATATATATATATATATATATATATACGTAACTTACTTTCAAACTTACTGTCATCTTGAATTAGCTTGGCTCTCGCTGGGACAAAAATATTCCACTTCCATCTGCCATTTCATCCTACAAAGTTTCGATTAAATTCCACGACTAAGATATTTTTCCAACTATTCGAGTCATGCGATTTCTTTAATTAACGTTATTTCATCTGGAAACATAAAACGTCTCGATGATATCGTTAGACCGCGATCATCGTCAATGCACGCATTCTTCTCGAACAATTCCTCGTAAATTCTTCTATCGCGTTTCGTATCATCTCCTCGGCATTGTACGCTAGAATCGTGTCGCGTTTCCAGAAGTTTCATCGCGGCCCCGTTTCAGCGTCGGCAAATCGTCCCTCGACCGAGATTCGTCGTTTCGTCGCGAGTTTACGACAGCCCTAAAGCTGTGTCGCATAAATTCCAGAAAGGAAGACTGCTCGCGCGACAGCCGGCGGCGCGTCCGTGAGAAATTTCGAATCGATGGAATCGGGCGCCGATATGACCATCAAATCTTCCAGGAGATTTAGAACGAACGTTGTCCGACCAAGCGTCGGATGAAACCGCGTCTCGATCTCTCTGATTGGCGTTAGGTTAGAAACTGAGTGATTAACCCATTCACGTACTAATTGTTTCACGCTAAACGTTCTGTGGTACAGTCTATGACCACGAGTCTACGATACATACGTGAAAGATGAATGGATTAAAACGCAAAGAAAAGTTAGAATCACAGACATTGTATGTCAAAATTTATCTCGAGACTGGTGATTATTTATACTATCTTTTTGCGATACGTATGTTTGTCGATGTTATTAACACGTTGATTATCATCGATGGTCGCGTTACTAATTCTTCTTCTAAATACGATACGTTTTATGCACCACCAAATTGTCAAAAATGTTAATGATTCGGATAACGTTGTGAAAGAAAAGTGTGCAAATAAAATATAATATTTTGCAAGGATTAAATGTTACGCTGTAGTATATTTCGACGTAGCTCCTAAACAAACTATAGAGAATTCGCGTGGTAGCCAACGTGTTAAAAAAGATATTGAAATAAATGTTTCACAAAAATACAGTTCTGTAAATATTGAATTTAAAGCTTTGAATGGCTCGATAGTCGCATACGCGTGGATCGTATATTTTTACGTTAGTTTCTCTCTATCATTTTTTCTGAATAATATTTTTATATGCAAACACGACGTCAAAATATTATCTTGCAGCTCCAGTTCCATTCTTTTTTTCCCCTACACTTACCGCTCTTTTCTTAAAGTTTGTTCCACTAAAGATCTACAACGAACTTCCACCAAGTAATCGTCGCTCAAACACCAAATCGTCCAACTCGGCTACCGCGGAACGAGTCGAAGTTAGGCCAAATGAGACGCAAGGCAGATCTCCAGAGGAGATTGTCGTCCATGTAGCAGCAGTTTCATCAGAAGCTGCTAGTTTCGGTAATTGGTCCGTCTCAAGGGGTATCGTCGGAGAACTTTTAAATCGGTTGACTGCAAGCACAATGCGGTATTATAGCGTTATCGCGTCGATATTCGCGTGGGTGGATCTCGGTGCAGCACGTACGTCAACTCTCCTTGCAATTCTCGAAACAGCTGGAAAAGAGTCGCTATCGTCCCGATGGAATCGATCGAAGTTGAACAAGTACGTGACGTTGAAACTCTCCGTGATATCACACAGTGATATCGAAACGATCATCTTGTTACGAACAAACGTGAAATATACAGAGTCGTGGTACGAATGGAACTTAGCGACGACTCCGACGAATATTTCAAGATGCTTGGCTTTCTGAAAAATTTTCTCTGTTTCAAGAAAATCTCGATGAAAGATGACATACCCGCGGATGCAACATTCGCGAAACAATTCTTTCTCTGTTTGTACAAGGCGCGCTCGATGTAAATGCGTGTTCGATACTCGCGGGTAATTTTCGAGACACAGTCCGAAAGTTTGTCAACCCCGCGGGAGAAGAAGTTGGCCAATTCCAACTCGGTCATCTTTACTGCTTCGAATATTTCTTCGAGTCTATAAAAACGTCGAGAGTGTAGTTTCGTAAAGGGATCGTCGTGGATAGCTCGATATATAAGGGAATTGGGAAACGTTGAATGAAAAAGGCACGGGTTTCTTTCAAGACACACGCAGAACGATTCCCCATTTTTCTCCCACTTTATAATGCCTTTGATGTATGTGCTTGGATAAATTCAGTGTCTAAGTTTGCTGGAAACTTTGTCGGGAACCGATTTTATACCTGGGGTTATGCGTTCGTATCAAAGAGCCACTTTGGCAGAGGACGATCTTCGGATGAATGTAAAAACTTCTATTGGCCCTCTTCAAACGATGAATTCTAGATAAGTATTGTATATATACATATATAGAGATGTTGGATCCCTTGATTGAGGGAACTGAAGAGAAAATCAAAACTATTCTGTAATTTTGTATAACTGAAGCTTATATAATAATAGCACAATAACAAACTGTGGTACTCTTTAAGGTATTTAAATTAAACCAAAACCTTTATCTTTTCCAAAACTCTCTTCTCGTTCCGTTCCCACGAGCGCTCTAATTCCAAGAAAAAAGAAAAGAAATAAAAGGAAATGAGGAAGTATCAGGAGTGGTGTTGCACGAGCTGGCCTGTTAAAGCGAGTTGGAGTCATAAACTGTACGAAGCCTGTTTTTCATGGAACCAGCCTGTAAACTCGCACGAGTGGTTTAAAAACTTTGTATCTGCCGATGAAACGCGGATAAACTACGTAGTTTCCACTTTACATCGGAAGGTAAAAAGTAAATTACCCGTTTGAACATGGCTGTACAGTTTGATATTTATAAAACGTTATAGTAAACGAACGAGAAGAATCGGCGCCACGAATTAATTTAATTAAAGTTCGACAGACGCCGAAAAAGCTTCGTTCGAACTTTAGGAACATACAGATAAAACCGAATATTCATCGTTCCATTAATCATCGCGTCTGTGGCATTTTCCATCGATCGTCCGCGCCGTGTCAAAGAGGCAGCTTCTTGCGTGCATTAACGAACACCGTAAACTTTTGCATTACACCGCTGTAACCCGTCTCATTGACGATGATGGAGTAGCTAAGTACATATAGGTTTTTGTGTCAGAAGAAGCGTAACGTGGTTCGTCGTCTAAGATACAAGCCAACAGATGTAGGTAATTTTACCGAAAATTGTGTGTATGTTAGAGACAAGGTTCTCGGTCTACTGAAATACACAGCTTATTGCCACAAGTTGATAAAATATTATTCTCGGCTCCACAACCGTCAAGCGAGTACGTGATGAATTGCAGTGTCAACTTTTCATCGTATCGGTCACCAATGGATATTAACCCTTTAGGGACGCCACGTTCCAAAGTGGAAGGAATGCGATCGATGAAAAAGGTAGTAAATGTTTGCAGCTTGATCGACGTATATTCTTAGAAAAGAAGATGCATCACCATATATTTGCTATTTCGTCGAATACCTATTTTGCATATTACGTTTGCACCTTTAAACTTCGCATGAAGGTATAAAAACCTTGAATCTATTCAGTTCAATAACATGGTTATTTACGAATATACCGACATTCAGAGATCTCAGATCGACTGTAAAACTCTTTTGGCCACAAGGAGATTTTCTTTTGAACTTTTTCACCGAATAGATTAACCTACTTAAAGGAGTAGATCCGAAATTTTACGAAAAAGCGGACCTTTGATCTACTTATCGTTCGGAATGGCTGGCTTATGGAAAACCCGGACACGGAAATTCGTAATTTCCTGTGCCATTCGCCATCTTTTCAGCGCTATCAGCATACCTCCTTCAATTCACCAAGGACTGTTCATTCTCTCAAAGTCGCAACCGTTTTTCCAATACTTTACGACGGAACTTCCTCACAAAAATTAATTAAACCATTTAATAGAACTTCTCGTTTAATTCGCCAACTATCACGACTATTATATAGTGCCATTTAAGACAATTTACAAAGAAAGTGGCACGAACTAGACTGGCAGGAAGACCGTCGGTGAAAATCAAACACGAAACGACACGAGTTCTCGATGTACTCTAGAAATCTAACAAATTTCAAGGATCTGGCTTTCCGTTGCAGACGAAATCGACTTTTACATAATTGCCAGAATATCCCAGGTTATTTCGAATAATCCGATTGACCAAGCGATCCGTGAGGGTGCTGTTATTCCAGCCAGGAATATCCGAACGAAAATGGTTTCCCAGTCATTGGCCTTTTCGAATTTAGTTCCTCCTCGAGGTCTATCGTTTTTAACAACATATACTCTCACGTTCGTGAGTATTGGAGCATCTGGCGTAACATAAAACGTAATAATCGAGCTAAATCGTCGAAGGAAGAATCGATCGATGAGAATTATACGTTGAGAAGAACGATTCGAAATATGTAGATTCTAGACAATAGCGTGCCTATTGAAAACAAGAAGCGTTACCAGGAACATTAACCGGATAACCGAAATCGTTGGATTTCATTCTTGGCCAAATATCGGGCGAGAAACGAAAACAACGTTTCCATTTTGGAGAGTTGCCACTATAAGAGAAGGGCTTGGTGAATGGGAGACGGTAATCGCGAGTTCGACATGATTATTATCGACGTCGCCAACCGATAATCCCGCTGCAAAGAAATCTGTGCCAGTGGGTAAGATTTACGATTCTGAGATTCGTTGAACTTTCCAGATTCCTATTTCGCGTTCCTCCAATAACGAAAATATTATATCTCGAAGAAGTTATTTACATATTAACCTAATACTTCCATATGGTTACAAAAATTTGCTACCATAAAATAAAACGAGCGATATTATGAAGATGAATGTGATAAAAAGTGATTTATTGATCTCTTTTACTTCGGTGTTCAACGTGTGATTAAAAATCGAGAGAGTTGCAGCGTTAATTGGGCGCGTCGGTTGTTCACGGTTCACGATTTCGTTAATTTACAACGTAGCAACTAAAGCATCCTAAACGCGAGCACATTCAATATGTTGCGTCTTCGTGCTGGAATTTAATTTTCCTGGTAGACTGTTACGAATTTCGAATTTCATTGCAGCCTGTTTTTCCCGACGATCACTGCTACAATTGTGTTCTTTTCGCGGGCATCCGATTTAACGCGTCCACCCATCTTGCCGAGTTATCGATTTCACGTACACAACATCCTCTCCCACTTTTGCTTCCACGCGAAACATCGAGTTATATTAGGTCGCGGGAGTCTCGGTTTTTTTTTTCATAAAATCACGAATTTTCAACGTGCTATCCGAAATAATGTTCACAATATCTCTTTTTATCGCGTGCAATGTCACGTTTTCAAGTATCAACTGACTATTTTAGTCGATTCCTATTAACAATGTACGTTATTAAAATATGTATATGACATCGTATGATCTAAATCCTCTCTTAACGTTGAAACACGTAATCCTCTCTTGATAATTTTAACATTGAGACGCTGCTCATCGTCAAACTTGCGCTTTATTCTACAATTATATTCAAACGTTACATATTCTCCTCCACTCCCCGTTTATCCATAATTTCATTGAATTTCACCAAAAATAAGCAAATATTCGCGTACCTTCGACTATGCGTAAAGCGTATCTCTTACAAAGGAAGAACTAATACGTTCGTACTCGATCGACCACTTCCAAGAATACGACTAAATTAGAATCCTAGGATTTCCCATTTAATACCGTGTTTCCAACTTTAAATAAAGCAAAGTGGAAGATCAAAGCGCGCAGAACAGCTTTCTATATGAGAAGCCAAGTTGCTAAACAGAATAGAGGATGAGGATGAACAATGAATCTGAAAGCCAGCGGGAAAGCAGATCTTCCACGTTGGCGTATATCTTCGTTTGATTTCTTCTTCGATTTGCTCGCAGAGCTTGTGCATTCGCGTTGCTGGTCGCGTAATCGATTCATTTGTATCGGTTACGAGACTCACCGCTACCTCGTCCGACTGTAGAGGGAATGGCCATTACTTCCGATTTAACCGGCGGCGCGGCGACGCGAAGGTTTATTTACGCGTGCTACGTCGCCTCGTTATTCACGAGTTCTGTTCACCTCATGTACGGAAATGCAGGCATTGTTTCGTCGTGGACGACGGTAACAACTGAGCACTAGCGGCCTTACTATGTATGGTGGAGTAATAATACGTCTTTGTTTGGGTCGCGGCTGTATATCACACGAGGTAATAGGATTAATAGAATGAGAGAAATTAAAAGTGGGCATTGATCAGGGCGAATAGAGGTGAAACTCTATGGCCTAGGTTGCGTTTACAATTTTCAATTGTTTAGACTGGAACAATTGAAACGAGTTGTTGGAATAAATTATATGGCGAAGAATTTCCAGCGAGTATGATTGCCATAAGTAAAACACCGAGGGAGTTCTTTGTACGTGCTGGAACATTTTATGGGGAGCCTACATTTTTTAGGTTCTTTAATACGTGCGTTCGTGACGGTGCTCGTCGATATTTTAACTTTGAGATCGTAGTCTGCCGAGTTCTTTTTGAATTCTCTTATCACACGGATCTTGGGTTGCTTCGTTAAATATTCTACGTGAAATTCACCTACACTCGGATCCAAAAATTCCTTTGACGACCGGAATGAAAGAACTGTACCTAAATTTCCTCGATCTATCCTTTGTAGGAATTAAATCTGATTTTAATATCTCATCTGCCTGTGGAGGGAAAGATTAGCATACTAGGAATATGAATTAAATTTAATAATTTATCAGCGACGTTTCTATTCGTGTCGACTAAATAATTGAACATTCAGCAATCAGTCCATTCGATTATTAATGAAAATTCGCATAAGAGGCATCAGCGATATGAGAAACCAGCGTGTTAAGAATTACTAAGATTACGTCGGAATATAGACCTGATTCTACCGCTATTTTTAAAGTTAAATACAGAATTCAAGCTAACTAACCACAGTGATAAAAGTAGCAAATCGATCGGTTAGAGTGTTCATTCTTAAAAATAGAAAACTATCAGTTGCAAAATTTTGATAGAAATTTTATAGATTAGTACCAGGGTGAATTTCTAGAAATTTGAATAATTCTTCGTTAAACGTATAAACACGTGCAAGCTTGTCTTTCTCTTGCATTGCGTAATACGTATATTATGTATTTTCTTGTACACATTTCATTTTGATTTCTTGGTGCCAGTTTCATACATCATTTGTCGGCAGTTGCGGTATAAAATAAGGTCGAGTAACTAGCAATAGCTGTCACATAATTCAAAATTCCAAGAATACCAGTTCGACGTAGCGAAACCCTATATTATTGGTTCCACGTAAATTACGTGAATTTCTGA
Organism: Bombus sylvestris; assembly: GCA_911622165.2. Classification (NCBI taxonomy): domain Eukaryota; kingdom Metazoa; phylum Arthropoda; class Insecta; order Hymenoptera; family Apidae; genus Bombus; species Bombus sylvestris. Next base: position 6,084,535 of record OU443149.1, on the reverse strand, counting down.
ATTTAATTCCAAGCTATAGGTATTGATCGACGCTGCGTGTGAACCGACTGCCGATGTAACCAGCACATCCTCTCCGGCGGTCGTAAAATGATGTTACAAGGTCCGTAGATGGAGTTTCGCTACGTATTGCCCTCGCTGAACACGGTATCAAGTGCGACCGTTTCCGCTCGAAAATTGTTCCGCCTTTAATCGATGGTTTATCCGGCGAATCAGGTTGAGTTTATTAACGGACCATCGTCGATTTGACGCCTGTTTTTTTTTTTTTTTTTTTTTTTTTTTCTTTTAACTTCCAAAACTGCACGTGAAGACTAACTAAGCTTTACGATATTGCAGCCACTGACACACGAGAATTACAGAACTCCGAATTCTCCGCACAGTGGACTATGTTCTACGACAACAATATTGAAATAAATGGCCTCTGTGGCGAAACGGACGACTTTTGCTCAACAAGTATCGATACCACGGTATCGTCCTGAATTCATGAAATACGAATTCCCCTGGTTTCTTCATATATTAGAGATCGTATCTATGCTTTCGCTCTACTCTCTGTTCCGTTCGCAAACATTGCCGGATAACAAGCCACGGGCTTAATATCTATGAACAGCAAGTTATTTATCATTTAAGTCGATATTAACGCGACTAACGTACTACTGTGTAATGATTCTATTATATATAGAGAATTCTTTTAATATAAACATTTAATAATATGAATATTATAATATTATAATATAGATATTTACACGAAGAAGCTTCGAGTATCATCGTTAATATTTTTGTAAATTTTATATCGTTAATGTGACCCTATACAATCTTAAGTATATTTCAAAATAAACTCTTGAAATCTGTCGTTTCCTTCTTTTTCTCTCTTTTCTCGTTTCTTTTTTTTTTTTTTTTTTTTAGAACGAGTGAAAAATTTGCATGACCTTGAAAGCTCGATGTCAAGTGGAAGTTCCACTTTTGTATGTAGATCGGCGTATATTTAAATTTGTAAGCTGCACGACTCGATTTTATACAAGAATAAACACGGGCCGTATCAGTGATATGAGTCGTTCATAAGCCAGACGCGCAGTAATACAATGACAAATTTATCAGAATAAAATCTGACCTTACAAACAGGCTAGCGTGTTGTTAAGCGTTTGTTTTATCGTAAGTCCGTTGAAAGTTTGTTAGGAAATCCGTTCTTGTTTTTTTTTCTTTGTCTTTTGTAGCTAGATGAATATATCAAATTAATACGAGGACCACGAGTTTATTGGATAAAATGCTGATACGTTTCTACAACTGTCCACACTTCATTAAAAGTACTCGGAAACTGCACGGATGAAGGTTATTACCGTGATATTCTTTTTTTTTTCTTTTTAATCTTTTTGTAGCAAATGCACAATGGTTAATTGTATCCTGGACAGAGTTGTGGTTCTTTTTTCTCGGTGAAAATAAAGAACGTTGATAAAGAATAGGGCAAGCGAATACAATGTAGAATATTAGTTTCTCCTTGGACTTATGCTATTCATCTTTTATGCGATATTACCCAGGGACAGAAGGAGACTATGTAATAATACGAAAACGATGTATACGTAATGAGACGTTTCGTCGTGTTTTTCTCGAGGATATATTTTCTAGCACGAAGGAAGAATAACGCGGAGAAAGAATAACACGGAGGAAGAAAAAATCGCAATAAGAGGGAGGTTTCATTTGGAAAACAGTTCGAATGAAATTCGACATTTAATACGAAAATTGCACGTGTTGCTGTTGAGATCTGGATTTCTGCCAAAATTGATGTACCGCGGTTATTCGGAACGTTGCAAACAAATACGCTAATAATATCTTGTCGCAACTGCTACTTTGTTTCCTGGCCAGAACAAGCGTCATTATTCGCTGGAGCGTCTGCTCGTGATCGTTCGTGATAAATGACTTCGTGAAATAGAAGATCTATTATATATAACCGAGGAAAATATATCTTTCAGGGGATTGGCTCGAAATAAAAAATTACTAACTAAACTATTTAGTATGCAACAATTTCTTCTCCTTCCACAATTTAAATAACAATATCTGTATTTAATGGCGTTTAATGTTTTTATAATAAAGATAGTCGTGAATGTTTAATCAAAACGTTCGTTCAGTGAATCGATCGCTCGTACGGTTAATCTTCGTTTGCTCCACTCGTTGTTCAAACAATGCGGAAATAAATTTGCCAGGGTAAAAAGGGGCGGAAAGTAAATTGCTGAAACGTTAAGACGATCGTTTTACGGGTAATTGCAAGGCTATAGGATGGATAGCCCGATAATGGCGATCGATTGGCGCTCATTAGCTTGCGGAGCAACACGACGCACCGCGAATTTTCTCACGGTTTAAACGTTCGTCATATCGCCATTCGTTCCGCATCGTCTCATACCAGAGACTAATGAGTGCTTCTAAAACAATATGTTTCCCGTGCTGCGATCGCGCGTCGACTTAATTCCACTTCAACGGAGTTTAATAGAAAACGAATCGAACGATCGACCTGAATGCTCCTTGAGAATCTTCACGATCGAGTCGGACGAGAAGGAGATCCTTTTTTGGTTCCCGATTATCTCGTAGTTCAACGCTTTGACGAGGATTTCGGCGAACTTTCCGTCGAAGAGGCGACCAACGAATAATATTTCAGTGCAGCGGCCCGATGAAAACACAGATAACTCTTTCCATTGGATACCGATAATGACTCGCGTTTAATGAAACTGGAGAAAACGCGAAGCGAGTTAAACGAGACCGAGATTCTCTCTTTTCCATGAACAACGCCAACTTTCCTGGTAATAATACTCGTGCCCGAAACGATAATGACGATTTTTCATGAACGAACCACCGTGATTTTCCAACGAGACGTGCAATCTAATTTGCCAGAGTAATCAAAGCAAGGAATTCGTGCTGCCGATTTGAAACTTCGACGATCATCGTTCCGTTGAATTATTTCATATAAAATCGATGGATAATCGAGGCGCGCCAACGTTGTAAAGCATTCGAAAATATTAACTGGAAGAGTAACGTTAGTTTCTTGCATGCTGACTTGCTACGGTGTTGTTATTTCATTTAATTTTACCATTACGATTCTCAGCCACTCGTATCTTTATCAAAATACAACTTCTGAATCAAACGAACTTCACCTTGCCCTGAGTCTTCGCAATGTTTCACCATGAGCTCTTACCTGTTCCCCGAGTTCTCGAGCAAAAATCTATCAAAGTTGATTACGCCGTTGTCTCGTTCTAAAAAATTGCAAATCTGAATCTTGCAACTTCTAAAAGTATCAGAGTGCCGGGAAACAGCGATGGATTGGCCAAACGATCGTGCAAAGCGATCAACGCCAGTGTTCCAACGCTTTCACCAACGGATCGTGCGTAGTCGCTTTCGCTGCATTGAAAATCATCCTTAAACATTCGGGCAACGAAGAACATCTGGTGCAGTTTCGCGTCGAGTTCTCGAGTTTCTCGAGCCGCTTGTTCGGCTTACCAGCGTGGCGAAAGCCACAAGCTGTGGTTGCCCGAAACGTTGAACTCTCAAGTCACGAGTCAACTCGGATCACCGTAATGTTCCTCGCAATCTAACCTTCCCTCCTTGTTCCAGAGTTGTCAACAGGATTCTCGGTTTTCGGTGCAGCTACCCTGTTCCCAAAGATTTACGTTTCATTTGATCAACAATCGCGTTGCTAGGTTTATTTTGGAAAGAGAATGACCTTGGAGAGGTTAGTCCTTAATTTATGACGTCGATGGATGATTTATCATATAATACAGCGAAATTATAAAACAAGGTCAGTAGAAGAAAACCAAACTCAAAAATAGAATTCGAACGAGAGCTGTGAGAAATATTTCGAATCGACTACTATCAAAGAGTTTGCCGAACGACAACAACAATCGTAGTGTAGTCATAGTTTGTCTAATTAGAGTGACATAGAGCGATGTTTTAAGTGTTTCGAACGTTCTAAGAAGTTTAAGTAAATTCCACCAAGTTCTAGTATCTAAATCAACAGTTGCGCTGTTAGGGTTGTTTGGATAGAGAACTGTCTTAGAGAACTAGAGTTAAATATAATATGATGTAGCAGTGTGTTTCTGTTTAATTGGAGTGGAATTTAATTAGAATGGAATACGGCGGTGTTTTGGGTGTTCCAGTTTACTTGCTCACACTTGTTTAATTTAACGTTTCGTGCCAATTGTATATCAAACGTGTTCCGAATGCTTTCGAAACTTTGACCGTAAAAGGATCGTTATATATATATATAATATAGAGTAACAAAAAGTGATAATTATTTACAAATTCATGCATATTTACACATTTAGATGTATGTTTAATTAATTATCGATTATTAATTACGTAGCACATTCAAACGATTAATGTTTGCAAGCATGCATAATATTGCATATTTAATTGATGAAATATGAAGAATTTGATATCGCGAGCTATCGAAGATTAATTGAACTATAACGATAATTTAACTGTAATTTCACAACCGAAATAAAAAATTATACTCGTTCATAAACAATATAAGAGACTATACTTATTTTTTCAGGTATAACTATAGAAAACACTTAGAACTTGTAATCGTAAGATCAAACTCGTATTACGAAAGCAATAATAATTTGAGGTGGTTCAAACTTCTCGATCACCATCTCTTTGAGACACACCCTCCATCGATTCATCCGATGAAAGCAACCGGTGCTATACACCACACAAATTGAGTCTATTGTTACCAATAATAGGGTTGAAACTACTCGTTGAACCCTTGCCAACGAAATCTTTGTACTGCAGATCTAAAAAATCCTCAGGACGCAAAATTCAATCAGAAAGTTTTCAATGGCTTAGCTCACTCTCTGTCCGTATCGAAACTGCTTAAAGACAAATTTAAATTTAATCTGTATAAAGAAGAAATGTCGGATTCATCCGAAGAAACGTCGATTTACGCTTGAACATCGTGTAATCAAATTTGAAAAACGATGCTTTCTTTTGTTTCAGACTCGCGTGCTCGGAAGGAAACGGGAGAAGGCGAGCGTGCAGCGTTGACTTCCGAGTGATCGGGTGTCCGGAAGCGCAATCGTTTCATGGCTGACGGAATGACGTCGGATCCATCTCTCGTACCGTCGTCATCGGCGCAGCGATCCTTCGTCTACCCTCTGATCCCCGACAGAATACGACGAACGCACGTTTAATTCCTAAAAGACGGTTCATACATTCGTATCTCCCCTAAAGACGAACAAATCTCGTGAAAAAGAGAAAGTAAAGACTGCCCCGGTAATCTTTCTTCGTGCCGAGTAATCGCAGTTAGATCTCTTGAACCATCAATCGAAAGCCATCGTGTGAATAATCTCCGGGAGAAGATCGTTCAAGAAAAAAGTAAATTTACGAAGGGGACGAAGATCGTTCGTTGGACGAAGAATCTAAGACGACTGGAGCAAAATGAACGCCACGATAATAAGCTACGAGACGACGCCGAGCATGATGGACTACCCACGCATAATGAATCAGGAGGAGTCGATGATCCAGAATTGCGAGGCTGATCTGCCGATCGTCTCGCTGGTCAATCAGATTCTCTACTCTATCGTCTGCATCGTTGGTCTTCTCGGAAATACTCTGGTGATTTACGTGGTGTTACGATTCTCGAAGATGCAAACAGTGACCAACATGTACATCGTGAACCTGGCCATAGCAGACGAGTGTTTCTTGATAGGAATACCTTTCTTGGTGACCACGATGAGCCTACGTAGCTGGATCTTCGGGAAGATCATGTGCAAAGCGTATATGACTACAACCAGCATCAATCAGTTTACCAGCAGCATCTTCCTTTTCATTATGAGCGCCGATCGTTACATCGCCGTGTGTCATCCGATATCTTCGCCGAAGATTCGTACGCCATTCATCTCCAAAGTGGTCTCTCTAACAGCCTGGGCCACGAGCGCTCTCTTTATGATCCCTATATTTCTGTACGCCAACGCGATGGAGTCTGAGAAAGGAATCAACTGTAACATTTACTGGCCAAACGATCGCGGAGGCCACACTACCTTTACTTTATACACGTTCATCCTAGGTTTCGCCATTCCACTGATTCTCATTCTGATCTTTTATTTCCTCGTAATCAGGAAGCTTCAAACGGTCGGACCAAAGAACAAGTCCAAAGAGAAGAAACGATCCCATCGTAAAGTGACCAAGTTAGTGCTGACAGTGATCACGGTGTACGTTTTGTGTTGGCTGCCCTACTGGCTGATGCAAGTGGCGTTGATCTACACTCCACCCAAACAGTGTCAGAGCAAGATCACGATTACCAGTTTCTTACTCGCTGGCTTCCTCAGTTATAGCAATAGCGCGATGAATCCTATCTTATACGCTTTCCTCAGCGATAATTTCAAGAAAAGTTTCTTAAAAGCGTGCACTTGCGCCGCTGGAAAGGACGTGAATGCCACGTTGCATATCGAGAACAGTGTATTTCCACGGAGGAACAAGGCGAACGCTGAAAGGCTTCAGTCGAATCGACAAGCTATATCCGGTCAATCGAGGATGGAGCTGGAAGACGAAGACGCCGAGAGAGGATTACTGATCAGCAAAACTTCCACGACGACGGTGACCATGACGTCACGATCGAATATTACCATAGGCAACGAGCCGAGAGATCAAACGCAGAGAGAGAAAGACGCGATGAAAAATGGAACACAATTGACATTATTGACGCAGGTGTAAAGGATTAACGAAGAAAACGAAGATAACGATTCAACGAAATGCGAACGACGGGCTAACGACGACCTCTTATTTTTTTCTTTTCCTTGTCACGGTGACCAGATGAGCCTAGGGTCATCGTGAAAGAAGAGAACTGATTTTAAGGAACGAAGAAGATCGATGTCGTGGAACGAATTTTCAGATAACGTTAGAATCGTCGAAACAGCGACATTCGAATAAGATCGGTCATCGAATTTTTGCTACTTTCCCTCGCGATCTTGGTACCAAAGGATTTGCTCCAAAATCACGTTCGCGTGTCAACCGAATGTAAACGCCCATTTCCGTACAGTTGTCTCGTTCCATTCCTTCGTTGTAGTAGCTGGTTTCGAACATTACTCGCAAAACGGCTGGAACATTACTGGAAATCGGCCGAGGAAGGAGGCCGAGCATTGCTTGACCCGTGACGCACGTGCCGCCATTACTCCTCTTGGAGAACGGGTCAAGAGCGTGGTCATTCCGTTTAGTTAACTCTACACGCACGCACAACAACCGGGAGAATAAACGAATCGTCGATGAGTTTGCCAAGCGCAGCAACAGAAGCGCTATCAAAGAACAGAATCCCTTTGATAGAATGGCTGTCGAAGAGGAGAGTCTTATTTCTGTACAGAATACCATCGCTTGAGAGATCATATGAAATTTAATGAAATTCCATTGGTAAATAAATTAAACGAGAAGAAAAGCAAGTCAAATTTGTACATATTATATACATATATTGTAGTCGATCGATGTATTTATCGATTAACGTCGATGGTTCAACGAAAAGAAAAAGTGAATGGTTTCCGTGCCAAAGACAGAGTATTTCAGCGACACGTTTCAGCCTAGTAAGGAGCACGACGATAGTGCCTCAACGTCTTTACGAACGAGTCTATTCGATCTACGGCTGAGAAAGATCGATACAGCATGCCTCGAAGAAGAGAACAACAAGTTGCCCTGGAGACTCGCGGTTGGAACAGCTTTCTTTCGTATTTTCTTGCTTCCTCGATGCCTCGTTCCATTATTTCGATTTTTATTCACCCTCTTTTCTTACTTGTGACAAGGCGCACATTGTGTGGAAGAGAAATCGTGGCGAAGATCGGAATCAAATTGTACCAAAGACTATCGCAAGAAATCCTAGCGTATTTTCGTGATTTATCGCTGTATTTCGGATCAGTTTACTTTGTGAAAACAACGTGTCGATCATTTAGGAAGTTAAACGTTTCAGAACGTTCAAATTGAAAAATACATCGTGGACGGAGACTAATAGCGAACGTTTGACAGTGTGTTGCGTAGTTATGGGAATTTGCCGCTTTCATTAGTCTTAAAACTAAAAAGAAAAAAAAACTGTCGTTGTAGTTCGAGTTTGAAAAATTCTTGTATACGCGCGCGATGAGGAGAATACGAAGAGAACATTCGAACCATCGAGACAAAAATGTGTATCTCAACAACACTATAACTCGATAGTACTTTGAAAAGTTTTCAATGAAGTCAAGCAACAAATGAATCGACGTTATGACCGTCAATTGTCGTAAAAAAAAAAAAAAAAAAAAAAAAAGACGGGAAGAGGAAGAAAATTGTCAGACGCTATCAATTTTCTCTACGTATCAAGTTGTGTAAAGTAAAGTAAAAGTTAACGCGTGAATGTATAAAGTTTCGAGAGCTGATCATAAAGATCAAAAGCTGCCTTCGCAAGTAACACGTTGAAGAATCGAGATGGCAATAAAAGGATGGAATCGTGTTTGAGGAACGTTGGTCTTCAATAAACTAGCGATATAAGTAGCGAATAGTCGCGCTGATTGTCCTACGTTTGCCTTTCAATCAGCATATCTCTTGAACTGCGAGGAGGTTTTCATTACTACGCGTCGTTCTATGGCACACAATTATTTTGTTTCGCAAATTTAAAAGTAAGATGCGTTTGAACCTCAAGTTATTCTTCTTTTGAATGTATCTATCTTGCGAGGGATGAAATTTTACCCAAGAAAACCTAAATTTCACCGACTGGGAGATTCATAAAATCAGACTGAAATTTGAATTTCAATGTATTCTAATTTCCAGGATACTCGACGAAACAGAATCGATTCATCGCTTCTTGCGATTCAGAAATTTCACAATTTTTAAAATTTTACAGCGAATATCAAATTTTACTTTATTCCAATTATCTTGTCACTTAAATTAAGAATAAATTACCGAAGTGCTATCACCGTTCAACTATTAAAAGAGAATCGATTCGTCGTCGAAACCAGCTCGAGTATAAGATCTGATCAAGCTAACAACAAAACTCATTCTGTTTAGAAAGTGCAGTAGCTACAACAGCCACATCGAAGACACACACACACAGTTTCGAACGGGGCCAGTCGTGAAACAAGCTTCAACGTATCACATGCGAGCACAGTTTGTATCAGCTAGTTAATTTCAGTCTACACACGTGCTCGTAAAAGCCGAGGAACGAGCACGAGCGCAGATCATTATGTGACCTACTCGTAGATAGTCCCAGCGGGGATGCATTTAAAAAATGAACAGGAGCAACGTAAACGTCGTTGTAAAAATACTTACTCGAAATTGCGAGAACGAACGAGAACATCGCGGCGTTCTCGTTCAGCGAGAACAGTTCGATGAACGAGATTGCGATCTCGCGGTGAGAAATTTCCGTTTCTTAATTAAATGTCAAACAAACGTTGATTATCGGATCGTCGATACGAACAGGTTAAACGATATACCGGGGCGAACTTGTTGAAAAGTGTGTAATCGATTCTCATGGGTTCGGCAACTGATAGTAATTTCTTGCAGTCAACATTGACAACTTTATACTACGGATGGTCTTTATTTGACGATATAAACCGGCACGAGGATCTTCGACAGCGTGAGTTAAATATCGGAAGCACTCGAAACACGAGCTGGGAATTTTCGAAGATTTGCTTAAAAAGTTAACGAAAAAGCTTTCGTTTACGGGTTCCATAATCGATTTTGCGATAGGAATATGAACTTTGATCGAACAGTTAACTCTACGGGATATTCGTTAAACACCGTAGGTTAACTTGATCAATTACCAAATATCTTAATTTCCGCCAAAGTGAAATCTAAATATTTGAAACGATTTGTTGCAAAAGAGATACAATATGCCACGGAAGATAATCTCATTTTACCAACTCCCTCTGAATATTCCCGCGCGATCATCGGAATTTCCAGCGTACAGCAAACAACAGGTAAACGCAAAACGGTAATTCAGGTTGCAGAATCCAGGTAAATACAGCTGCGCTTAACGGATTACAGTAGTTGAATACCTATCTGTAACAATTAGAATCCGCCGTCCATAATGAGGTGAAGTTCCCTGCTTAAATCATTATGCGAAATCTTTGAGAGATTAACTAATTTCTGTTTGTCCGACGCCGCACAATTTGTCCTTGTGATATAATAAAAAAAGGATCTGTTTCGCGAGCCTAACGATTTCAAAAAAAGCGGAATATTCATATTTTTATAATCGATATTATTTCTAAAAAATCTGAGTCTTTCATTCTACAACTATTTATGCGAAAAATCGCAAAACTTTATGTTTTTAGACGTCTCAGAGTGCTATACTTCCGTAAGAAAATAATCGAAATATTCTATGTTTCATTTTTCTTTGATCACTAAGACACAGAATATTCGATATGGTCAGGTGCAGTTTCGCGAGAGATGAACGATTAGGTGTACGTATTCTACGCAGAAAACGAACGAGGGTTCGGAAAATGGGATGAGAAGCTTGCCGACGAATTAACGTTAATCGCGTATGTACAATTAACATACGCTAAAGGAGTGTGAATCGGGCAATCAAAGAGGACAATTTCATCATACCGGAAATTTATTTCGACATCTCGTACAAATGTAGATATCGTCCTATCGTACAATTCTCTATGGCCTTTTATTTTCACGAACATAGCTGCCACTGGAAACCGACGCGTCAACGGTGTTTCTTTGTCTGTCGAGAACGACCCGTAAATCACAAGCGAACTACGGTGATTTTCTCCGAAATGCTACACTTTCTGTCAATTTTATCATCCGCATTTCGTTTTATCATTTCTGCCGCGTAAAACAGATAACTGTTTACGAATTACCTAACCGTATTCGAACGACAAAACGGTCACTCGTAAAATAACAAGCTTAATGTCGCAAGGGTTAGAAATTAGATACAGAAGAACGGCGAGAAAAACAACGAAACGCTTTCACGAAGAATTCGCTTTAGTATCCTTCGAGAGTATCTTCGGTCGAACGTATGCCCGCAGTTTCCCATTTCTTTCACGCTGTTTATTTATTATTGCCGCCGTGGCTTCGACAGGGTTCCTTCCACACGAGGCGTGGTAATACCGTATCCTGATCTCATAACTTGCTCGATAAGCCCGATAATACCTTCGTATATCAGCTCGATAATGTTTCTAATAGCCCTCTAAAGCAGTACACGACACGTATTACACGATTTTTCAAGGGAACGTGTTACCCGCTGTTGATTTTTATAACTTCTCCACGCCAAGTATCACCGTCGTTCGACAGATTTCCAGATGAAACGCGTAACTGTATCACCGAACGTATTTTCTGGGTTCTCATGAACGAGTGAATTTCGAACGAACGAACGATATTTATCAGTAGAATATATTATAGATGTTTACGGGTGGAAATTTAGATGCGTAGAGATACAAATCTTTATTCGAAATTCGTCCTTTTAATTCTATCTGCAAAATCTTAAATTTGCATGAATATTCGCAGCCTAATTACGATCTGTTAAATTATCGTGCAAAAGAATTCTAATAACGAGAAATTTCATTTGTTCTAGAATGATTGTGTTATGCTGTTATAAACTGGGGCAAGGTGAATAGTTTAGCGAAGATAAAAAAAATAATAACGTGAAAAAGAAAACTAATGGCTGTAAATATTTAGAGCAATTTCTTTAGAGAATCCAAGAGATGCTTGTAATTTTCAACGATTTCGTGACACGATGCACCATAGCGGAGGTTGTTTCTTCGAGACAGTTCTAGATGTTCATCCTTTGGAGACATCCGGTTGGAAAATGCCGCTATTTCGGTTCGCAAGCAATATCGCGCCACTTTGGAAGTACTCGAGCGTCTAAATTTATAGTCCTGTGTACGCGAACGGTGTCTCTTTTCGGATCTCCGAAACGAAGGGAAGAAACTTCTTATGAAACTTAAGCACACCGGCTGAAAGAGTTTACCCTGCTTCTGAAATTTAAACGACGAAGTCGATCATTGTAAGACAAGTGGAATTTCTTTCGTTACGAACAGACAAATGCTTTCTATGGAACACGAGTACATCACTCGAAAGTACATGGAAGCTTTGAAAAATAAGAACCATTGTAAAAAAAAGGTGCTTTCATTAAATTTTTCGAAGTCGATAAACAAAATAATCGTTTTGGCGCACGCAATTTTTATCGCAAAATTGTATAAAACACTCGTTGTCGCGAATTCGCTCTTTCCGTACGAGAATTTGCGATATATCGTAATAATTAAACGTATTCTACTCGTGAAATCAGCAACAGACGCTCGAGAAGTTTACACGTCGTGAATCGGAGACGCGAACAGTCATTTTACCTATCGAAATAGACAAAAATGAGATTAGAAAAATCGAAGGATCGTAGCATAGTTAAAATTTCAGTTCGCGGATATCCAATTGTGTTTTTCTACTCTTAACGTGTTACTGGAACTCGAGAAAAGAGAAATTCGCGAAAGAATCAACCCTCGTGTAGAAAAATTTTCTTAAAATCTTCAAAGTCCCTTCGCTGATTCACGGAAAAGCGAGAACGAGAGAAGAATTCATAGATTAGAGTAACGGATAAACAGACTTGAAAAACTTGAATACACAAGTGTTGTACCGTGTTATACCATTCCCAGGCAGCGTGCGTTTTCCAGAATCATATCGTTGAGATGACGTGCATCGGAGCTATCGAAGGTATGTGGCGGTCACGGGTAATTACATTACAAGGAACCCTCTTACCAGAGAGAAGAGAAGTACGGCCAATGGGTTCGCTTCCGTCGCGGCGCTATCACGTTACGAACGCTAAAATAACGCGAAAGGAGGCGTAACTTTGGTGCCGGTCGGTCGTTACGGTCGTTAAGCGGTGGCTGGCCCGCGGAATTCCTATTTAATATCGTTAAACGAAACTGCAATCACATTTAAATTTTAATGTCCGGCGTTACACGGTATACTACGAGGGCGGAACGTTTAATCGCGATGCTTTTATACGGTTAAAAGCGAGACGGAAAACGACCGTAATTTGCTAGTCGAACGGTACTCCGGATTAAAACAAAGTCTCGTTCACGCTGAACGCTAATAGTCAGAAAACGCGAAAGAATAGTTTTCTTCTATTTGTTCTCATTATCGCGTTCTTTCTATCCTAAACTTTTCGCATTAAGAATGTATTAACGCCGATACTTTTAAATCGTTTAATTAGTTTCTAAAAATGAAAAAGGTTGAGTGGATGTTATTCTTTTTTTTTTTTTTTTTTTTTTTGAATTATTTTATCGTACATTGCGATACTTGTAGCGAGATTGAAATTCGTTGGCGTTCAAATGCAGAAATTGTAGAATGGCAGATGAACGTAGGCGTTGACGATCCTCGCCTTCTCGACGATAATTAAAATCCTGCAGCTTTACGCGTCGGGTTTAACGCCACGGCATTACCAATGAAACGCGATGTTACGATCACCATTGCTTTCACAGAGACTCGAGGACGGTCGTAACGGGAATACAAGGATGCTCATTCACCGCGATCCTCTTATTCGAGATTTTGAAACAAACAATGGATTCGAAACGATTCTATATAGGGGAACGTTGATTATTAGAACATCGGTTAGTGAAGACGCGGTTGATTCTTAGCAAGTGGAACCGGAACGTAAGAAGAAATGACACGATAATATCGGCTGATGATAATATCTTTATTTATGGACCAAAATTTTTCTACAGAAATAGGAAAGTCGTAAGAAAAATCAAGGAAATCAAACGGAATATTCCAAGTTTCTCGACGTTGATTAGCAGCAAGCGTGCGGAAAACGTTTGCGGAATATTGTTGCACGATTTCTAAGAAATCAAGGACTTGGTCCAGATCAGAGAACCGTTGCTCTGACGTGAATCAATCACAAAGAATCATCACCGCTTCCGATTAAATATCTCATCGATATAAAATCGCCTCGTAAATTTCTGGAAAAATAATAAATGCTCGTGTGGGAATCGACAAGATGGATTCGAGAAGATTTTCGAGATACGATGCTTATCATGAAATCCGTATGGCTCCTTTTCACTGTTTGATCTATATTTCGCTATTTGAGAATTCGATGGTCAATAAAATTCAAAAGTCACGTAGATCAAAAGTGAAGAACGCGCACGCGATTGTAAATTTTTAAATAATTACTTTCCCTTACGTTTCGTAACAGTTGTTAAGCAAATAAATAAGTTTGAATTTTTCAGTTTCGTCCCGTTAAACTTTTTTCATTTATCTTCCTTTTCCATCACGTTTTCGGTTCGAAGCTGCGTACTTTAGGAAACTCTGCGAAATTAGCCGAGAATTCTCCAGGGATACGAAAAGAGGGCACGATAAAGAGAAAGGAGAGCACGTGGTTCTTTTTGGTTCGCATTTACTTCGAAGTTCGCGTTCGGAAAACACGCGGCGCGTCTCGATTCGTACGGTTCAAGGAGCAACGAATGGGAAGACGAGGAAATGGATACGGTTCGTCGACGATTAATTCACCACCTACACTGTTTCACATACGGTTCACCGCGCGTTTTCGCTTCTTTGATCAACGATTGCCTGAAATTCCGTCGGAAGATAATGGCAAACGAGGAACGCGAGAGGAGATTCGAACAGAAACAATGTTTCTTTTTCTCTTTCGAAAGAAAAACTTTCAAAATCGAATTACCGTTTCATTGATTTGTAACTACTTCGATCGTACAATATTCGTTTTGATTCTATTCAAAGCGACTCCGAGTTTTCTTCGATTTATTTAATCGAATGTAAAATCGAATCGTCGATGATAAACCTATGGAAATAGCGTACTCCAATCTGCTTACGGTTTTCTCGTAACAATGGTTGACATAGCGAGACCGGAAGGATACGAAGTCGTGGCTATGTTACGCAACCAGATCGTGTGACCGCTTCGTGTGCTCGAGTGTTCAGCAAACTGCACGGACTGTCGCTAACTTGTGAAACGAGGGGCACGATATAACAGAAGCTACATACGAAAATACATAGAGATCCCATGGACCCCAAAGTCTCTGTTTGGCGTAAAATTCAAGATCCAAGTTATCCAACAGAAAACTCGAGCCGGAGTTTGTCGAGCGTATAAAAGCGAATTCTCCGGTTTCGAAAATCGATTCGACGACCAAGTTGAAATCAGAACAGAGAGGAGGATCGTTACACAGATACAACGACAAAAATGTCAACGATTCGCTTGATTAATCCAGTGTTATTGACTTTTCCTTTCGAAACTCGATTATCGAGTAGATGAGATTCGGATCATACATACATATGCTGATTACGGTAATCAGACTCGTCTTCCGGTTATCACTCGCGTGAATTTGCTTGCCACTTGTTATTCCGTTCCATCGGAAGTTTCTAAATAGAATGACGTTAACACGTCCACCGTGTCATGAAAACGAGAATCTTTAAACAACGGATATTACATTATCCTCGAACCTCTAACACTCGAGCTGGTGTATTCCTATCGCGTTTTCACCAAATTCCTGATGAAAATCGATTTTGCTGCGCGATAACGCTAGTGTTTACCTCGAACAAAGATCTACTTTAAATTATAGATCGTGCCATGATAAACAACGATGTAAATCATGGACGATCGCTTTCCACAAATTTGTTATCTATATTTTCACATATAATGTTGAATTTCTGTCGTCAAATTTCTCATAAACGTATAAATATTCGCAATCTCTAGTTTACTCAACTCAACTGGTTTCTTTGACCATTCGTTTCTCCATGAAAGTATGTAGTCATTTTCTAAAAACTCGTCAAGCGCTAGCAACTCGATCGTACTTTCCTTGTCAGCATTTTCCTGGTTCAGAAACTAATTAACGCGAAATGCACTCAAGACTCGCTAATGGGTCGTTAACCGCCCTATTCGACTTCGTTCGACGACCTACCCTTTAATTTCTGCTCGTTGACGATCTTTTGGCGCGAATTTTCGCGCAATTATTACTCGACAACGAGGTATTCCAACAATTTTCCAACGACGACCTTGTGATTCTCGGTCGCACGCTTTTGAACGACGAGTGAATGGATCGATGACGGCTTCGTAGTCGCGCAAACAACTTGGAAAATTAAGGGAAATTGAAAATCGAATTTTACCTGTTATTGATTGACGATAATGCCTATTATGATATATCGATCTTTATCCACGCTCGATCGAATTCATTCCACGAGATAGATGCAAGAAATAAAACAGAGACGACGATAGAACGTCGAGGTAACGTTGGGCTAATGTTAATGTCGAAACAGCGTTGAAATAATGTTAAACGATCAAACAATTCATAGAGATCTATCGTCGCCGTTTAATCGAAAATTGCACGGTCGCGAGATAGTTGTACACGCGGTAATTATCAAGCTCATTGCGTATTCAATGATCAATCGTGACGTTGATCTGTTAAACTCGTCAGATTTACTGGTGTAACGAGATCATGTTGTTGTAACATTGTGCGCTGCACGCCCCTAACTTCCACTTAGAAGCGATCTTTCCCCTTCATTTATCTTTGTTAGAACATCGAAGCTTCTATCGATAAAACGTTCGTCCGAGCTTAGATGGAACTACCTGTGACCTTAAATGGAACGTCTTCTATTACGATATAATATTTGACGGATGAAACAAATTTTTGTACATAGTCGCGTCCATAAGAACATGAATTTGCGTAAAAATCCGCTAAGAATATTTCAAGAGTACATTACGCTATGTTCCATTTCTACTACGTTTACCGTGAAACAATGTGTTCGCCTCGTTATCGGTCCCTTTCGAAAGTTGCTTTTTCTTCGAGTAAATCGATGGAAAACAAATTTCAAGGAAGCTTGAGCGCTCGTAACGGTGCATCGAGTGCCACTTGAATGACGGAAGTAACGATCTGTGAATAACAGATACCTTTCTGCGTGGAATTCGTTCGATCCGTGTCAGTGTGTACAAGCTCGATGGCAAATAGCCGAGTGAAGCTATCAATCCACAACTGTTTTAATGAATTACAAAACACCAGCTTCGTTCTCACGACGAACGATCGATCTTCGATGAACATCCGTCAAGAAGCGAGTTCCTGATAAAACTTGGAACAAGGTTACATCGAGAGAACAGCACCTGACTGACGCGAACGAAGAAATGTGTCACAAGGTTGCTTCTGATATTAATTGGCAACCTTGAACGATTCAAACGATTTATACGCAATAGTTTCTTGAGTTTAAAGCGTTGAATAATCGTGGAATTTAATTAATTTTCGTTACGATTGTTTCGATATTCTCTTAGAACTTGAGCTGCAACAGAGAACTTTAGCTAACTTTCCAATGAAGCATTTTCACGCTGTCAAATTTTTCTAGTCGTATGAAATTGACAATTTTCTAAGGTTTCAGAAATCACAACGAAGATTCTAGAAAACGAAGCTTCCAACGATTAAATTTTATTCTACGTCTTCCACCTATTTGTGGATATGGAACAACATATATATCTATACACACAGAAGGTTTTACCAAAAGTATTTGCGTTTAAGAGGAACAATGGAGTCGTGTGAACCAATAATTGGCTCTTTTTGCACGAATAATTAACCCAGATTGGAGAATGTATTCACGGAAACTATTAAGCGAAACAATTGCACCAAGGATCGTCGAGAGAGAGAGAGAGAGAGATAAGACAGCTTCCGCAACTAATTGAAGAAGTTGTCGCGTTTGAAATTATTTATCCCATGGTGTAGGTAGTTGGTAAACCGACGAGGACGTTATTTGTTTTCGGCATGGTGGTTCCTCGCTGTCGTATTCTCACCGGGCTGTGCCAATGCAAATGAGAATTTCCTTCGAGAGGCAGGCGGAGAGTAGTTTCACCTGAATTTTCGAATGCGAGCTTTACGTAAGAAGCTGAGGATTTACGGGCGCGAGTACGTGTTCGCTCTTTCTTTCTTCCTCTTTCCAGCGATTTTTATAGGTCACGAGTAAACCGCAGCTACTTTGTATGACAAAGTACCCTTCAGAGCCGGATACAGTCTATTCGACAGCCGAGAAAACACGCTCCATATCGGGAATACTGGCTCGTCGATGATACGAGAACGAATTTTACGATGCCGCCGACCAAACAGAAATAAATATTCTATGTGGCAGTAAAGATCCTTGTTCGTAATATTGACAGCAGATAAATCTCTCTTCGTGCGAGTGTTTCTATATCTTTCATAAAGAAATGGAAAAATAAGGAGGGAAATTGTATAAAAATCTTCGATACCAAGTTGCTTTGCTATCGAATACAAATTTTCCTTGTAATACACGCGATTAATAGATATCGATTTAACTATGCAATCGCAGCATCCATTTGTACGTATTCCAAATACACAAACGACGGAATATTTCGTCTTTTGTGAATCGTCGATAAACTAGAATAGGTTCGGTAACAATAAGACAAATTCCGTGACAAACGGTGTACTCGAAGGCAGGTTAGAAATTCGAAGAGAACTTCCTCTAACTCGACCGCAATTTAATTATCACTTCCGGCCTTCAATTTTCGCACTGCGACAACAACCTGCACCGCAGCGAAACGTGACCAATTCATGACAAAACGCGATCCTTCCGCGCGAATAATTTTGTCCAGGGCTAACTCGATCGCTTCTGGTACGGCAATTAAACAATTAATCCTAATGCGGCCCAGGGTATAATTAATTCGCGGTCGAACGCACGAACGATCAGATCGCACGGTCCAGTGAATCGTGGTTGCTAGCGGAAACAGTACAGCCCGTGGTATTTTCCAGTTCTCGCGGTCCGTCCGGATTCTAGCCACGTTTCTGTCATGACCGACTCTCGGAATTTTCTAGAAGGAATGTGAATGCACCACGGCGAAGCTGAGCCACGGATGCTCGAAATTCCGTGGCGTGAACCGCAGTCGGTTCACAAACGCGAGCTTTTGCGGAGAACCGCAGACACGCGACGAGTCGAGATTTCTTGAAACGATCGATTCGTTTGAAACGTGCTTCTCGCATCAGACACGTCGGGTTGCTCCATTCAAAGACCTATGTTTAAGCATGTATAGTCGTCTGGAATATTTCCATTCTATTCATTGTCACTTATTATCTGTCAGTGGTGTATGCAAAGAACAAAAAATCGCAACAAACTTAGAAAATAAGTATTTATTTACCGTCAACGCTTCGACGAAGTATTTACTCGAATGAAATTTTAATTCGCGTCTGATTAAAGTAAGCGTAAAGTAAATGTCTGAAATTTCTTCCGTTCTTTTTCTAAGACACATTTTTTCTTGTCTTTTTTTTTTTTTTTAAAGGAAGATCACAATACTTCTTTCAAAAATTCATAGGTCCACGCGTATTTTTATAGTTTTTATACCAAACAGAAGTTACTCTAACGTAGATATTTATACGAAATACGCCAAACTTGGTATTTTTCAATTACCTAGCGACCTAAAAGAGACTAGTTTCGTTATGCAACTCTTTCTTAATAACTTTGATAAAATCGTTAAAAAATTGTATCGATTTCCGTTCGTATCGACGACCGTGCAACCTTCATAGCGCATTGAACGAATGTCACGACTATGTAAATTGTGTACGAAGGAGCAAGCGATTATTACGTCTGATTTAAATTAAAGAGTGACTCACTGAATCTAGAACGTTTATTCTGAACGTGACTCTCGATAAATCTCTATTATATAACGCTCAATGTCACCTTCGTCGCTTTTCTCGAAAGTATGTTGTACTTGTAAAATCAGAATCAGCGCAAGTGTACATTAAGATACGTACATCGCTGTATGAATCATAGACCGATTAATCGTATAAGCTTAATAACCAAACTATGTGAGTCGAAGTTTAAGTTGAGTTTAATATAAATTTAATCGTACCTTGTACAGCATCTAGCAATGTATCATACGTGTTTAATCACATCGATGGAAACACAGAACCAAGATAAAACTCGATATTTCAAAAGGAAAATCGAAGAAAGAAAATGAAAGAATGAATGTGTAACTGGGATGGTTAGCAAGAGAAATGATCTAATATAAACGATTGTAAATATATCTCGATGTGTGTGTGTTCCCTGTGTGAGATAAATCTTACTTCCATATGTAAATTACAAAGTTTATCCTGACTTAATCTGTTCTACTTGTTTCCTCAGTCATAATGCATTTTATTTGCCGATTCATTGGCAAATTCATTTCTTCTCTACTTTGTCAGAGAAATTACTTTTTAAACATTATGCATAATAGAAACTAAAATTTCAGTCTAATTTGATCAAGAACAAAGATACTTATCGTTTAGTTAATCATAAAATAACTTACTAAGATACAATGCTGCGTATATGTCAATAGAATAATTCGACAGTTTTGATGAATACTTTTGTTTTTCAACGAGATGACAAAGACCTGTTCAGAATGAAAGATAACATCATCGAAAAAGTCGTGTGCATCTGAATAAAATTGAATAGACAGAAACAGAATGGAGGAGGCTAAGCGTAAACGAGGCAAGTTTGCTTCGCAAGACCATTGGCTTTCCAGTCAATGAAGATTCATATAACGGTAACTTTAATCATCTTCAACCCTGATTCGACACGATGAAGTACTTGTTACATAATATCTGGCTCCAATTAATTCGATCCCGAACAAGAAAAATAAACGTTTGCCTCGTTCAATTTGTTTTTTTTTTTTTTTTTTTTTTACGAATAAATTGGAAAGATAGATAGCAGGAATGACATTGTGAAATTACATACACAACCAGCAAATAACTAAAACTACATAAAAATTGCGAAACAAAATATCACAGCCAGTGAAGCGAACAGAATCTCGTCGAGTAGAGACGAAGAGTCAGCGAAGGTCTTCCTTGGGAGCTGATAGGGTGAGAAATATTGATCACTTTCATTGAACTTCCTTTTTTTTCCTCCTGCCTCGCTTTTCTTTTCCCTCTTTGGTATAAAGAATGACGCAGCATTTCCGCAACGATGCAATATTCCTCTGGCAGTTTCTTGACTACTTATATTTATGTAAAAGCCAATACAGTTCACCGGTTTTACGCAGTAGGATTCTCGGTTTCCTTGAAAAGCAAATACAATTGTCCTGTAGCTACGATATTCAAATAACGTTACAACCAGGAAGCCGATACGAAGAGAGATCGATAGAACAGGGACAAAACACGACCAAGCGATCCACCCCTTTTAGCTGCCTTTAGTGTCACGTTGTTAACCTTCGAAAGGAAATTTTTTTTTTCATTGAATTAGTGTCAATTAGCGGCGGAAGGAAAGTAGTAACGTTTCCCTTTCTTCTCTTGGGATTACCAAGAACATAATTGAATTCGAGACTACCCGCAACTTCTTCGTCCAACGCCATTCTTTCGATTCTCTTCTTGTTTTATTCAATTTGTTGAATTTCAAACAGCTTTTTCGCTAAACAACAAAGAGAGAAGCTAAAAACGAAGACACACGGAGGTATCCGAACAATCGACGTCACATTTTACAAACAAATATATTTTGTGTATTGTATGAAACACTTTTAAATTTCATGATTCAGTCGTGTATCGTTAGGGTGCCAATGAAATTGTGAAATGTTTTATATAACACGAACACGAAAGTTTCCTATGGTAACTGTCGAATACTTTCGCGAGTCAGTATGTTTCTCGATATGAATCTTCAGATGAGCCGAGAATGACGGAAATATCGAAGTTGATCCGTTTGTTTCCACTGCGTCGCTCGTTTTCAAGCCTATTTGCCAGTCCATTTGCCAGGCAACCGAGTAGGCGAGAAAATTCCCAGGGCAGTGAATAACGACGGTGAGAGAGGAAGAGGACAACGTATAATACTTCGCAAGATGAAAATTCGCCACGCCTTCCTTTTAAGAAATACCTGACCTACGGACATGGTTTCGTCACTGTCGCGTCTTTATTTGTGTCGATAACTGGCTAGACATTCGTATATTTAACTCAACAATTTTCGATATTCAAATTTCGATACTGTAAAAATATCATAGAACGAAATCCTACAAATTACAAGTACAAATTATAAAACACAAGCCTATATAACCTACGACCTATGATTTGACGATTTGCCAAGAAGTTAATTTTTTCTTCTCTGTACGGTTAATGTCGGCGACACTTTCTCAAAGTGATAGCGAAATATTTCAGAAACAAATATACAATTTTTGTACTCAATCAGTACCGTATAGTAATACGAAAAAACAGGGTCTGGCAATGTCAACAGAAATGAGTCGCTTATTCGGCACCTATAATTAATTGGCTTGTCGTTGTGTGTGTACCACATGCGAAGCATCAGCAGCGTAATCAGCCGAAGCACGCTTTTAAACTTAATTACGAGCGTGTGCATGACGAAATCGCATTTTAGAATCACAACGATTTTTAATCCATTCCTTTCCCACGGCTGAAAAATTTCGATATATCGTAACGATCAGGAAAGGCAAATTAAAATATTTTCGCGCTGATAATTAAATTCGTTGTCGGGCGACGCGTTCGACGACCTCGTTTCTCATTACGCCTTTCCAAATCCACCGGCGCCAATGACACACCTCTGCTTCTGTGTGTACCTCCAGTCTTTAATAACTTTAATTACGAAGCCACCTAACTGGCGGCCATCAAATTTCGTCACTGGGTACTATGAAAGTTCGCGCCAGCATCCTCGCGCTTCGTTATTAAATCGTGGAACTTGGTCTTCGAGTCGAACGACTACAGAGACCCGTTGTTAAAGTGAAAATTACGAAGAAATTTATTATTCGTATCTCGTAAAGAATATATTATACATTCGCTCGTGGCAAAAAAATTTTTCCTCCAGTCCTTAACGATAATTTGCATTTTCATTAGCTCGCATTTCCATTAAAAACTCTAACAGTAAAAATTGATAGCTAATGTAAAACTAATGCTATATCTCCGTTGATAAATCAGGAAGAGATCCGCGCGAATTAAGGGGTTAAATACGGCGAGTGAGAAAGTTCTAACGTTGTTTCACTTTCGATTAACAGGAAATATATATTCAATCTGAGCTCGGTGTCTATACCATCCACCCTTTTCCCTACAAACCTTCTCAACTTCAACCACAAAGCAATTTTCTAATTACCTGTTAATGGTATCTTCTCCTTTGCCCGGGAAAGAAAAACGTTATTAACACTAAGTAACTTAACATCGTTATCCATCCAATTATCGTTAAGACAGGATTTTGCTTGGGAAAAGCTGGCAGCATACATCGCGTGAAACTTATGTTTGCGTGAACAGCGCCACGTAATTCGATGAAATAACTGGGAATCCAAGCTGCCTCGAACGCAATTAAACGAGCGGCGAGTTCGGCGAAGGTTGGTAAGTTTCAAGCTTATATGCATAATTCGATGAGGGACAATATCGAAGAACCGTGGTCTTGCTAGCACTGTAACGATAAAACGCACACGAATATACGAGACTCACACGTATATAAGTGCTTAAAGCATAGCAGCGAAGAGGATGTTGCTTTTCCTCTTTGAAAAGCTATGAAATTTATTTGACGCTGAATAAATTACCATGGAATAATCGATAACAGTTTCCTGCCACATTAATAATCTAATTGAAAATGTGATTCCTGTAAATTAGTTTAACACGTTGGATGGGATTCATTTGGAATATTCCATAATTCATGAAACTTTTCCATTCAATCTCCGTAAGTTTCTTTCTCGACTATAAAAATCGTAAAAAGCGAAAAAAGTTTCTTAATCGTTCGCGCTGTAAAAGCGATAATAATACGTATACAGATTAGGAATTTCAAATATTTTGGTAACATTATTATTGAGATAATCGGTCGATGTACCTCTTATGATGCACGGAAATTACGTCGTTCGTAATTCAATGCAACGACGCAAATTGATACGCGTCAAATATGGCAAACGGTGTGATTGCGATTCACGTACGGATCAACGCGTCGAACGGTTTCTATCGGCGATAATGCATCTTCGCGCACGCATATTGCTGCGTAATCTAGCGTCGTTAGGTAGAGGAGATTCGTGACGACGTGACGGCACTCCTCGAGCCATAATTTTCATTCTATTAGACGAGAGGAAAGCCGGCCTCTGACAGTTGGATCGACTTTCGATCGAGGACGTCGCGACGCGACGCGACACGCCGTGCATTCGAACCACGTCGAATTTCTCCTCCACTGGATGTATCGATGATACCCACGGCTTTTTACCGCTCACGTTTCAAAATCACGCGTTTCGTCGTTCCGTTACGAACCAGTAATGGAATTTATAATTCGACCCTGCAAATTTATAAAAAATAACCTTTTAGATTTTGCAATCTTTTCTTGCGAATCGAGTTACGAATTAGATTGACGATTATGAGACAATTTTAGAAAGATATCACGATAAAAATTGTTTTCGTACAAAGACTGTGCAAACGATCCATTAAACTTGAACGATAAAAGTACACGATTCGTGTTGAAGAAGATAAATGGTTCGTAAAGGACTGAACGAATAACGAAGCCTGAAATTTTACATTCGAAATTCAAAAAGACCATCTTTTAAATTCGATATCCCTTGACGTGGATCGCGTTACGAATGTGATTATTAATTTTGAAAAAGTATTACGATAAAGGGTCTTCGTATAGAAACGGTACAATGGTTTCCTAAACCGGAACGATAAAGGTACATTATTGACGGTGAAGGGGGTAGGTAGCTCGTAAAAACGGCAAAGTAATGGACCATAAAGATCTCAAGCTTTTAAAAATCTGTGGAACTTATTCATATTAATTTTTTATGGCGTAAATTCTTTTCGGGCACAATAAGAACGGAAGATCGTAAAGAAAAGGGAACCCGTCACGACGATACCGTCGAGGGGTCAAGTTTCCTGTGGCCCGATTCAACTTTCTCCCCGAAAGGAAAACGGCCACTAAACGAACGTTATTGGCCACATTCAGGAAATCGAATCGCGTAAAAATCGAACGTAATCTTTCTACGAAAACGTTAACCTCCATCATGAAGGGTAAAAATGAATCCTGCATTTTTATGTAGAGTTCCAACAGTTTTTATTCCTTTCGGAAGAAATCGTATAGCTTCCTAACTCCTTGGCGAACGAATCGTCAAAAGCCCCTTTAAAGTACCAGTTCGATAAGAAAAGATTATATTTCCTTGCTTATATACGGTATCATCTATCTCCTTGGAATCTTTCTAAAATCCTGTTGGTATTTCTCGGAAGGAAACGGAAGGAGGAAGCGAAACGCGGTTGGGGGTGGCGCGAAACAGGCCAAATCGGATATCGTGGTTGCAAAAAGTGATAATGAGGGCTCGTACGTAAGGTGAGACTCAGCTGGCCGGAGCAAGAGGCAGCTTCTTTCGTGGTTGAAGAGGGGTCACGATCGCTTTTTCGTCAAGGCAAGAATGTTTCGAGGGTTGGATACGAGTATTGATTTCCAATTACCCGCCGCACCGCTCTGTTCCAGGACGCCGAGGCGTCATGGGGTGAGTTAACGGATGGAACAACGAGAGATGCGAGCGGCAAGTCGCAAAAGAAAAGAAGTTATGCATAATTAATTAACCAGTCTCGTCTCGGTGCTGGTAATTTGCCACAGCCGCCAACCCATATTCTTAATCGCGCATTTCGTTTAAGCCTCGGCGATACGCCAACATTCTTTTCCGTGGAATATGGAGAAGAAGGCTCCTCGATGATGGTATCGTCGTTTCACGATACCTTGATCCATGTAAATTTAAAGAATTCTCTTCCTCGCAATTTTAACGAATTGCAATTTACGCGAGAAATTGACTAACAATGGAATAATATGGTCTTATTTAAACTTTGGGCGCGACAGATTAGATTTCTGTGTGTTTGCGATTGTCGAATAGTTTTTGAAGTTACGGCGAACGTCGCGGTTGAAAAGAACATAGAGAAACGGAAGAAATGGTACGATGAGGGAAGTAGGACAGAACAGGGTAATGATGATTTTTCATTATACCAGACGTACCGAATAACCGTCTCTGTAATATTAATTTCCTGAAAACGTTATTTATCGTTCAAACACGTTCGCTTGCTTTTCTTCGCTTATTTTCCCTCTGTTTTCAAATATCTGCCGTGTTGAAATAGCACAGTTGAAACGAATACAAGCATATGTCGGAGATGAAAGGACATCGGAGCCTTCCTTTCGAAATGTTTGGGAAAGTCCCAAATACTTTAGTCCAGACTTTATATAATAACCGCACTTAAACAATAAAACTGAGAAATAGCTGTTCATGAGCTAAGTCAATTATGATTATTCGAGATTTATGACAGTGAGCTTGGGCTCGAAGTGACATTATGGCTCACTGAACGTAGCCGCGGTCACGGGAGGGACGTGTACCAAACAGAGGTATAAAGTAATTGAATACCTCTCCTTAAAAAAGGGATTGACACGAGGAATACGGAGAGGGGTGTATAAGGGCAGTTCCACTTGGACTGAGGTTCAGTCCAGTTCAGTCCAGTTCAGTCCAGTTCAGTCCAGTTCAGTCCAGTTCAGTCCAGTTCAGTCCAGTTCAGTCCAGTTCAGTCCAGTTCAGTTCTGTTCAGTTCTGTTCAGTTCTGTTCAGTTCAGTAAGTTCTGCTACTACAGGGAACACGTGTGTCAAGTTCAATATCGCATTTGTCATTCCGCTGACCGTGGATTCGTTATTGAATCTAAGATCATTACGAGTATCTAATTACCATGGTTACTTGTCAAATTCCGTCACAATCACAATTGGACTAGTAAATATCTTCGCTCGTGCATAACAACAATGTCTAATCCAAAGAACGATTCGTTACACGCCCCTAACTCTAATGATAACCCGACATATACATATGTACTTAGAACTTGCCTGAAGCAGTTGCGACTTTTTCGATCGCCAACTGGTTTCGCGAAAAGGAATTCGATCGATTTTCTGCAGTCGCGCTGGCCAATAACGCAAGAGCGTGCATCGCGTTATGCAAATTAACTCTTATCGTGTTTTCCGCGGCAGCCAGCGCTCCTCTTTCATCACACTGCACCCATTTCGATACTGTTCGTGCATTAAACGATAAGCGATCGAATCGAGATAAGGAAAGAGGCGGGTATCTCGCATTTACACGTAGATCGACGATTATTTATCGGTCGAAATGCTAGATAACGCATGCCGCTAACGAACCATACGTAATTCCGAGGAGATTAAGTCGCCAGTGTTACAAAGTTTTTCGTCCAGATCGAAACAGCGATACGTTTTAATTATTCATATCTGATTCGACATGAAATCTCGGAACTTTGTCGATCGATTCGCGAAAGAGTTGTCGAGAGAATTAAAAGCCGACCAATAGAAGAGGATATGATAACAAAGTATCATTGCGATTAATTAATACTTTTACGTTACATTTTAATTTTACTACGTGATCGTTTATTACATTTTGTGGCAATAAACGATACTGCAATTAGCGTAATTTTTCAAATTTCTTTTTATTAGAATCCATTATATATAAAGAAAAATCAGGAAAGCGTTGCGAACTCAGTGCCTCGGCGTTGAACCAGTGGCGCCATCTTTCTCTCGCCTATTAAACGTCCTTGTATTATCAATTTATCAAACAGACCTTGTTACATCGATCTTTTTTTTCATTGTTTCTTTTTTTTTTTTTTTTAACGAGCACCTAATATTTCGTTATTTTTTAGAAATATCACTGCATATCTCATTTTTATTTCATTTTCACGTAACATCCATGACTCATACCTATCTCAGGTACGAATAACCGCATATAGATAGATAGCCAACAGTTCCAAGAATATCTACGTTAATAATAAGTTTTGAAATATTTGTAATATTATTCGTACTCGTTCGGAGGCATATAAACTTTTCTAATGAATTTCCATTGTCTCTATCAACTCCCAGCAGTGAAACAAATGTTTATATTGTATCAATAACAAAACGTTAATATCATACGATTAACAATTTCAAACAAGATATTCGCGAGAAGCTAATTAATCTGTGCGTCCTTTGACTAATCAAACAGTTTTGGTCGATTCGAGAATTGAATATCATCGAGATAAATCGATCCTTATTCGTCAGTAATTAAACATCGTTTGCAAATAGCATTACCAGTAGTCGGTAGGGCTGTCGCTAAATTACAGCGTCGAATTCGTTGATTCCTCGTCGATCTATCCCTTGTAGACAAAATCTATCCATTGGCTTGGCTTGAATTAGTGGGACGTTTAGTTAGCCTGAAACGATCCTTGTTTGCTTTGCCGAGTTTCCGGCGACAGGAAATTAAATATGCCGTTGACTTCGCTATTGTGCTCAGAGAGCGCCTCGATCCTTTCATTCTGGCTCTTTAATCGTTTCTGCTATTAATTGACATCGAGTAATTATTAACGACAATTGGAATCTTGAATTTTACGTCGCGATAGTAGCATCGTCGATTTCATAAGATTATTCGGTCTCGAAACTAATTATATTACGGAATAAGTTTAAAAAATCTGAGATTCTTCCTTATTGATCTACGATAAGTCTAAATTTGGTCGAGAAAGAGAAGTTTAAATTTATAGGAACTTCGGAAAAACGCATCTACCACGGTGCGCAGTGAGTTCGCGTCCATATAAGTCTATTCAGTCACCAGGAGTTCATTTCGTCAGACGCTGAAGTTTCGTTCCAACAAATGGAGCTTTACAGTGGTGATATGAATATTCGATTCTCATCTAATTTTTTTTTTTTTTTTTTTAAGAAACGGGAATTCAAATTGTCAGAAGCTCTGGAAAAACTCATCTATCGCGATGTTTCCGTCTGGAATTCAATTTCTTATTGTACGCCGCTTCGATATCGTCCGAGTCTAATGAAAAAACAGGAAAAGACGTTTTCTAGAAGGAAAAAAAAAAGAAGGCTATGGAAGGAGTTTTAATCAAGCTCGTCCGTGACTTCCGTTCCCGGGGAAGCATTTTCATCGTGAGAAAACATAAAGAAGAGACGTTCGTGAGCGAAGGCCGACAGCAAAACGGGCAGAAGTTTCGCCTAGCCATCAGCCGTCGAACGGTCCTTATTAAATAACTTTTGAAACTACACGAAGCACGGATACGAAAGATACAGGATCGCGACGAAGCTCCAGGCGTTTTATTCGTGGAATCCGTGTCGCGACGTACAACGAGAATCGAAACGTAAGGTAAAACGACCACGGGGTAAAGAGGTGGTGGGGTTAGTATCGCGAAAATTAAACGTATTGCCAAGTTATTACGTGGCAGCAGTGTTATTATTAATATACGTACAAGCGTAATTCTCACGAAATGGCGTTTACGAGGACCGCGGGCAGGTTACAATTATCCAGGTGAAATATTGGCAGCGACATCGAAATCCATGGAAAAGCGGACCCGACGAAATTTCTGTTGGAGACTCAGTGTAGAGCAACAGGTGTCATTCGAGCACCTTTAATAGTCTTTCACAGCTTTAACCACATCGATAATTTCATATAAAGTCGAGCCACTTTGCCGTGAAGAACACTCAACGCCAAACTTCCTAGTGTATCCGATAAATCCTCGAAGAAGGAAAAAATAAGATGAATGTATCGCGAATTAGAGATAATTCCGTAGGTTCTGAGAACCTGAATGCGTCTGTGGTTTCACGGTCGTAAAGCTACGACCGCAAGAATTACGCTTCGCCAGAAATTTCTTATCGGGTTAATACGGCGTTAAAAATTGATACCGTTAAGCGGAAACTATTATTTCGAAATTAAAACGTTGTTTCGTAAAGTAGTTTTTAAATTTCGGCCAGTTTTACACGAGTTACAAAGGGAAGAGCAACGAGACCGGTGGAATTTTCAGTCGCGACAATCTCGTTGCTCCATTTTTGTAATGGATAGGCGAAACAATATCGTGAATTTGAACTTGTCCCATGCTATCCAATTTATTAACCTGGGAAAACCTCTAACAAAATACTAACGGCCAACGTGGTTAGCCAGTCCCGTGCGGTGCAAACTGCGATAATAAAATGATTGTTGGCCCCGAGCCAACTCGGGAACAGTTGCAAACGTCGAGAAAGTATCGGTAAAAAGGGCAGAACCTTTCGATGGTCACGTACTCCATCGCGATTTCTTTTATTTCTCTACCGATGCAGGAACGTATCGGTGATCGCGAGTAATTTATGTTCAAAATGGCTGGACATGCACGCTCACCACGGATAATCGGTGTAATTACGAACGATCGAAAAGCGAACCATTTCGGAGCATGTATTAACGCGTGCAATGAAATTAACGCGAGTATTTTTACGTGAGAACGCTTCTGAACCGCTGATCGTTCCTTTCTTTCTTCCTCCTCTCCTTCTTCGTCGTCTGCTTCGTCTCGTTCGATCAACAACAACTTCATTCTATATACACAAACCAGATAGATAACTACGATAGTAGCTTTCTTTAACAAACCGATGACGTATGATGATCGATGAATCTCTGTGTCGTTATACTTGTCACAAAGTTGAATTTTGTCCCGAAGGCCCACTTGTCTTTTAATTTGCGACTCTTAACTGGCTACTTTACTCCGCTCCACTTGCTGCTCTCTTTCGTCGTTAAATATAACTAGGTTATTTCGCAGATTTTTTTCCCGATAATTCGTCGCATGTAGTTTTAGTGCAACGAGTATCGATAAATTGATTTTAAAATACGATACGATGATCGTCCCATAAGAAAAAGAAAAGAAAAAGAATACACGAAATTTATGACGTATCTTGACCTATATAAGTCGGCAAACGTAAAAATAACTAAATTCTGTATCGCTGCCGATACGATCTTGTAAAATCGATAAATAAAACCAACACATTAGAGAAACACCTATGAAGCAGATAAAAAGAAATAAAAATCGTAAAAGCAAAACAAATAGAACCTCTCAAAGCTTCTCGATGCTCGTGAGTAGACTAGGTACAACCTCGATCGAAACAGGAAATAAAAATGAAAGATCAAAAAGGGTAAACAAGAGGAAGAGAAAAAGCAATTTAATGGGATGGAAAAACAAACAAGCAGCGCAGGAGGAGATGAAAGATCGTCGTGGTGGTCGTGTCGCTTTGTCGTTCGTATAACGAGATCGACGGTTGCCTGAGATGGGGATGGCAATTACACGAAATTTGCTCTTTTTTTATACATTTTCGACGGTGCTATCGGCATGAAAACGAGGCGTAACGAGCGTTTAATGGCCGGTCTCACCCCATGCGGCCCGATTTCGATTGGAGCCGTTCGGGGGAAAAAAAAAAGATTTAATTAACCGTGTGGAAAACTAGGTCGCGCGACAATGATCCCGAGGACGAGCCGCTCCTCTCCTCGCTTGGCTCGGTAGAAAAATCGCGGATGAGGTTGTGCGCACGAGGTCTTACTCACGACGCGTTCCTCAACGGTGGAGACGCGATTACCATGCTAACTGCGTGATTTACCTCGATCGAGCGTGAAAGGGCGTGTGGCTAATCTCGAGAAGAACTTTCACGCCCGCCGGATGATTGACTTTTTCTTCGTTTCACCGTTGGGCTTGGCGATATTTTAATCGCGTCACTGGGCTGAATTCAAAATCGTTTTCTCCCTTTCCTCTTTCATTTGCCATTCTTCCGTTCCTTCGGCCATTGCCGTTGAAAAATTAGAAACGAACGAGGCCAAGCGAAATAAAGTTGCTTTGTTAAGTTAATTACGAAAGAAGGTATTATTTTTCTTGGGACAGCGAACGAGGCGGGTCCTTACAGTAAATTTCACCGGTCGGGCGTTTAAAGGAGCATGGAACCAAAGAACCACGAGCCTCCGAAAGAGATTCGCGATAAACTTCAACTGGCGATAAATTTCAACTCGCGCTACCAGTCAGATTTCGGGTCAAACTACGCACGAGCCACGAGTTTTCTCGAAATTTCGGATTTTAGTTACGGTAGGACAAGGGCTGTATGTTACGCGAAAGTAGACAGAAATACAGTTGGAAAAAGAAATGGATTCGCGATGTGTTTCGCGGCGAGGGGCACGGTTTGTCCCCGCGCGTACGTAGAAGTACCTTTCTCCAAAGCAAGTCACGCGCGAGTTCCGCGCGTTCTTACGCACTTGCGTAATGCATAATCGGTGGACGATGCGAAAAAAGAGGGTTATCCGCCTGCAGTACCGTACTCCGCCTCCTTTCTCCCCTTCCTCGTCGATCTATCGCGACGAAACTTCGCGCGAGATCAACGTGACAGCGAGTTTTTCGTGGGCGAATTCGATCGACCAGGCCCTGAAAAATTTCACGAGCCGACCCACCGAAGACCATCGATCAATCGCGCTTTTTCGGCTTCACGTTCAAAAAGGAGAACGCTCTCGCGTGGAAAAATATGGCCGGCAAGATTTATCTGCGGAGTGTAAAAATTCGAAGTTTCGGCCGTTGCTGTCAGCGAACTTCTTTCCCCTTCTTTCCCGAGATCGACGATGTTTAATGGAGCAGCAAAGAAGACGGTAAAACCGGATGAACCATAATTTCATATTTTGCACGCCTTTGGTGCTCTAAACTTCCTGTAGTTTTAAAATATACGACAGCTGCCTGACAAATATTTCATCTGTAATCTGAGCGCACGAAGATTTGTTTGTGCCTGGTAGAAGCGTTGGGTTCCCACGTTTTCTCAAGAGCCTTAAAGATGAATGAAAGAATAGACTAGAATCTGGAACGTATCAAGAAGATACAGTGGGTCGTGGAAATATTTGTGCGCTTCGGAGTACCTTCTCGTATACATCGTAGGAAGCATTTTGAAATTTCGTTGGCATTGTAATGACACACCCCATTGTTACTATATACATTCCAATTTCTATATACATTTTTAAATCGGTTTCAAATTTTATCGACATAATCGCGATAGTCCGATCCTACTCCAGTGCAGATGAAATTTCAAAACGTTTCGTACAACACGCATAATCGTGACATGGAATAATACCAGAAACAGACTCCATCGAGTATAAATTCATTCCGACAGGAACGTCGATATCATTCGACGTCAAACCAGGACAATATCGCTTCCACCGGTATAACTTGATATTAATAATCTCTTGTCATGCATAGATCCACTGACACGTACATGCGTGAAGATCAACTTGTATAGACACAGACACAGAAAACAAGATCGTATGTACGCGCTCGTTGACTTTTCGACGTAGCATGAAACGAGAGTCGAAAGTTTCAACCTCGTCGATGCAAACGCGAGGTTGAATATTCGTCGACGCTGGATTAGATACTCGAAGGGAACACGATGCGCTGTTTCACCAGGGAGCAGCTCTTTCGCTCTTTGCTGCCTCGTTCTCTCAAACGTCGAACGGTGGCCAAGAATGGACCGATTTTCTTCCATAATCCCACTACCATCGGATAATGCATAGTTTTATTTGCGGTTGACAGAATCCTGGTGCTGCGGTGTCATCCACGAGGGTTCGAGGGTCGGGGAAATTTGAGGGGAAATTTGCGGAGAAGCGAGCTGTCGCGGATCGTCGCGTCGGAACATGAATTTTTATTTCCATCCGGCTGGTAGCTCGCTTTCAGAAAATCGGCACGAATGGAACGTCGTAAATCTTCGTCTCCTTTCGGGCGCGTTAGAATTCCCGACTATGCGTTGTGCGATGGGCCAGGGGAATTTAATTTAATTTTCAGTTGCAAACGTTGTTTGTCGCGTATGTTCGAGTTACAACTACCAGAGTTGTTAAAACGAATAATCGGAGCTATGTCTGACTTTTAAAAGCTTTTGATAAAAATTTGTGCCTCTCGTTGCGTTACACGTTTTCCTCTATACCTTTCGTTTCGATTCCTTCAGTAAAAATTCTGAAGTAGAGACGTGAAAAAGTTGTAGCCTTGAATATTAACTATAACTATATACAGTATCTAAATATACCAATGCCGGATCAATGTCCTAATGACGAGATCGCGAGAGAATGGATATTGAACGTAACGCGAAAGATCCTTAAAAAGACGACGATTGCCGGCAATCGAAAGGAACAGTCCAGTCGGTCGAGTTCCGCGCGCCTCCCCCTTTTTCGAATCGTTTTCGCGGCTAGTGCTCATGCGCCTGGGCAACATATCACCGCGTCGAAGTAGCGTCGGGGACTGTGAATGGGACGACGACGCTGACGGCGACGACGCTCGACGTACGAGCTACGAGGGAAAGAGGACGAGCAGAGAGAAGTCAGTCTGGCCGCGCGCGCCTACGATCACTGTCGACCGCCGGTCTCACGTCGTTCTTTTCGTACCGGCGGGACGGTCGTTTCAATTTAAATCATTGTCTATCGTTTTCAACGAATATAGTTCTCGATCGTTCCCTCGAGTGTCTTTTTCCATCACAATTTCATCGCGCGTTACGTCATTCCTTGCGCTGTTTCTTATCTTTGGTAATTTAAAAAAATCATTGTCAACTTTCCTAATTTTTGATTCTTTCCTTCTGTCTGTTTGTTTGATAATTTTTCCATGAAGCTTCTTCAATGGGATATAGCGAACGAATCTGTGAAATAGATAGGAAAATAGCAAATAGTAACCGGTGCTTTTTATTTCTTTGATGCACCGTAACGATTACGCGCTGCGTTCTTGCACGCTGTCTCACGTGGACCACGCGACAGTCACGAATTTAAATTACGGAGATTCTAGTTCGCCATCGCTTGGAATGCTTTAATTTCTTCCACGGTGTCGTTATCGCGATCGACGTGGTGCCGCTGGTGTCTATTGCGCGCTCTTTCTTTTCCAGGAATGCAATTTCGCGTGTCCGTACGACTTCTGGTGTTCCACTGAAAATCGTCTGTCTCTGACAAAGTTTAATTACACGGGAATACGACGACACAGGTAAGCGTGATAATTCATTGAAAAAGAAGAAGATCATAATGAAGATTTCGATGAAACATATCGATCAATGCAAACTAAGCTAATGGGCGTATCGTTTGATTTTCTTCGTAGCAAAGTGTTTCTCTTTCTTTCGCTCGAAAGTCATAACTGTAATATATGAGCTAATACAACGTGTACTGATACAATTTTTCATCAACGCGCTACTATCTTCGCATAATATTGAAATATATACGTGTCTGTGAATTGACGTCCGTTTCGACTGCAACTTCTTAAAATTGCCTCTTTTCTCTAACGCGTGATAAATTGCAACACCTACTCGAACAATACGCTAACGGAACATGTACTTAGAAAATTGTTAATCCACATACTTTAATCTGCATTCGATACTAAAGTGCACGTGTTCGTCTATAAACAACGTGTTCGTTTCTATTAGTACACGCATTGTTACGAAACCTGTCTTTACGATTTTTAATCCACGCATTTTTATTTCTACCAAATATCAGCATACACGTGTCTGCGTACGAACGTTCGTTCGTATTGCGACTCCCTAAAATTCCATGTCGAGCTTCTAGACCAAAGTCTAGTTTGAAGTAGGCCAAAAAACAACGAGCATAAACACGATACCAGAGACAGGTTAAAGAAACTAAAGAGGCAAGGTCCGCGATGTTCGGAGGAGCGTAGGCTGGCGAAAAAAGAAAAATAGAAAAGAAGGTGATTGGAATGGGACTGTGGTAGGTGATCGAAGGGGGGAAACGTGATCGGGACAGCGTGGAAAGGACTCTAGCCAGTTCTGAATGACTGGCGGCGGGCAAGTGTTGCCACGTGCCGACGAAAACTTGGCGCGATAAATCATGAATAGGGTCTCGTGAGTGTGTAGCCAATCTTGTTTCTGACGGGGCGGTCGAAATTTCGAAAATCGAACGTCGACAACCGCGAACGATTGAACCTTTTATCGCGAACGGTGTCAGAAGTCGGAGGAAACCACTTACCGTCACCTGCGTCCCTTTCCGCCGACTCGTTTGAAAGTGTATTAACCAACTTCGACGTGCAGATATTTACGAGGATGTAAGCGTTCCGAGAAACCAAGGCGCTTAGCCGGAGCCGGTGCGGTGCGGTGCTCTCAAAGTAAAGGCTCTACCTGCTTTGATTCCGCAACGTTTTCGCTCTTTAATTGAGATACTTTCATCTTTATCGTTAATGAGCGAAATTCTTTCGATCCGTCCGAATGATATCGAATTTTCGGACACATCGAATTTTAATGGAAATTACATACCGTGATACTTACTTTAATTTGCTTTCGTTGGATATGTCGAGAAACATGTTCGTGATGTTTTCTTATTATTCGTTTCCCGAGATCCCGTGCCGATACGCGGGGTAAATGTGAAATTGTGCTGTGAAACGTTTGTCCTATGTATCGTACGCACAAAGAAATTCGTGACTAGCTCGAACGATCACTTTGCCGTGGGTCTATTACGAGTAGGCACGCTAGAAACATGTTCCAATAGGAACAAATTCTCGAATTTATGCGATACACGGAATTTAGAATTTATGAATATACAATAGAAACAAGTTTCAACGCGAAAAAGTTACGATAGCAATTTGAAAATCGTCGTTTAAGTGCAAGAGCACAAGAGTAGATATTGCATATTATATCTCTGACAGAGTAATAAATTGTTTTAGAATTGACGCAAGGAAATATCTAACAAAGAGAAGTCGAGCGTTAAATCCACGGTATCCGCGTGGGTGCTCGGCAATATCGCGCGTAAGCATAAGACAGAAATTGGAGAAGTTCCATTTTAGTTACCGGCAATACCTCGTTCTCGTCTCTGATCAGTCGGTTCATCGTCGAAACGAAGAGAAGGTAAACCAAAGGACGCCGACGATTTAGTGACCAACGCAACAAGACAAATAGCGCGAGATAAAAAATTTCACGTACAGAAGAATACACTCAGCCAAGGTGATGAAAAGAGATTGCAGTTTTTTGGAAGTTGCGAGCAGCGGGCGTGAAGAAGTTTGGAAAATACACAAGGTGGCACTTGGCGTGACTTTCGACGCGGAATAGAAACAAACAGCGTTTCGGAGATTTGCCCTAGCCTGTCTACGAAAATAAACGGAAAGTCCAATAACACAAAAATAGAGCGCGTGTCTCGCGTATCGGCGACCGCTATTTCAATTTACACACAATCGAACAACGCCTTCGCTGTTTGCTCTAGATCTCGCCATCACGGCCGATCTTGCTGTCGCAGGATTTATTGTTGTCTGGCAGCAAGGATGGTCTCGCGACACTCGTCAAAGCTATCTTTAACTCGTCGATGACACTCGTAACTCACGGTATGATTAATGTAGTCTCATAAATTATTCGTCAGACGGTTGTCGAGTTTATCCAACGATTATGCGCGCGTCGATCATCCGCCATTCCTACTTGACGAGCTCGTCTAATTAGAAAATGATCGTCGAACAGTGAACGAATAGAAATTGAATCGAGCAGCTCGAGACTCGTGGCTTCGTATAACCCGTTGACGCAACCGAATCGAGGCGTGCCTAAAATTCTCTATGTAACACCATGTGACACAGATACCGAGATCACCTTTTTCGAAAGTCGGCCCCCATGATCGCATCGAGTTACTTTCTGCTGGTCTGTAGTCGAGATTCCCCGTCACAAATCATTCTTCGTGATTACTTTTACCTTCGAATCGAACGCGATCCACCGCCGAGTCGTATTCTCGCCGCTTGGTTTCTATTTCTTGCGTTGCTCCGGTAATTCGAAGAAATTAATTCGGAGAATTCAAGGATACACCGTTTGCAAATTGGAGGAGAAAGGACGCGACTGCTCTCATATTTTACGGGTTGTGAGACCGTTCTTTTGTCATTCGTAGTTGTCTGAAACCACGGCCAACCGTGGGTCATACAAGTCCCTATCCAATAACATTCGCAGAAGCTGGGCTGCTTGCTCTCGTAAAAAATTGTTATAAAAAAGGAGTCGACAAAAGAGAGTGTCCTATCCCGCTCGGTGGACTTTATCAGATTCCATCAAGTTGCAGCACGGCAAGGTCCCTGACACGCAACATGCTCCGCGAACCTTACGATTTAACCTTCGTCGTATATTTGTTTCGTTTTCTTCTTTCTACGATCCCTTTATCCCGTATTATTTATTTCTTTTGATCGGACGTTACCTTTCCAGATTGATAACGACGAGATTTAATCGATCAATGCGTTCGCTGCTGCGTTCAATAATTTCCATTTCACACGGAAATCGCATGATATCCGTTTTAACGCGTTGACTGGCATCGGTGACACTTTAAATTTCTTTTTCCCAAATCTCTTAGAATCATTGAAACAGGATAAATTTTACGAAGTAAAAAAATCACCGACGTAATATTTCGCATAATATTTCATTAAAAATCAAATGTCATCGCGTAGGTACGTTGCAATCTTTTGCAACTGCCGGAGCAAAATTATATATTTGTATAAAATTCATAAGGCAGTGAACGCGTTAAATCTCAATATTGATCTAGTCAACGAAACGACGACGCGCGTCGCCGTCATAAACGCGCGAACGAACGTTTACAGTTTGCGTATACACACCCAGAGCGTTACTCCAGATTTCGCGGGGCTTTTCCTTATGCACGGTTCACCGTGTAACGTTCGCTTTCGAGAAACTTCTAAATATAGTCAGCAGTATGAACAAACGTGTTCCACATATGTAATAGCTTAAGCGGACACATGCGTGTAGACGCGTAGAAGGCACATTGGCGCGAGACCATGGCGAATTGTAACGTGCTCGAAGAATACCCGAGGCACTCGATACCGCGACTCCTCAAGGAAATAGTAATAAAAACGTGCTACAACAAGGTACATTTACTTTCTCTCGCTGACCTTCGTCAGCTGGCGAGTCGGTCGCGGATTTCGAAAACGCCTTTCCTCTGACTTTTCACCGGCAATCACGAATGGAAACGAATGCCAAATGAGAAAACGCTGACTCTTCCTGTTGGCTTTGACGAAGGAAATTGACGATGGTCTCGAGGCTCAAAATTTCTTACAGAGTTACAGGAAACTTTGATCGTTCGGACCATCGAAAGCTGAGAAATTTCGAACGATTGTTCTAAAAGAAAAATTAAGAAACGAGAATGGAGATTGAAGAACAATGGTGTGAATTTGTAAAGTCGATTGGAGAATCTGAAAATTCTTGAAAAGAAAGTATCGCAGTTTCGTTTTATTAAAAAATTATTTATGTAGAACAGGGGACTCCTTCACCCTCCCGAAAATTTATGTTTCCTGCGACTTTCACGATACTTTTAGCATCGATAATGAGGTTTTGATATCTTTATTATCTGTAAATCTTCTCAACATCGAATTTATGTGATTTCGAATTACGTTATGCGTGACGTCGAGTTTACTTTAATGTGGTTGGTGATTGAAGATAGGGCAGAATTTAACGCGCGATATTTTCGTCAAATTTAAACTTCAAAGAAACGAAATTTCATATGCACCAACCTAATATAAGAACTGGCTACTAAGTATTTCCTTCAGTCACATGAATTTTTATATATGTTTTTATTAAATATCCTTCTTATTCTTGCGCAGCATTTCATTCACGAATCATAAAGTCTCTCATACTCGTTCGATCCTACATTATCGTTCCTCAAAGTTTATCGAAAATGACGGAAGTTGCCTTCGTTTCCGGAAAATTTGCCTGTTATCCGCTGTTCGAATAGAGACGATGAAAAAGAAACGGAATGGAAGGAACATAATTCTGATGATATTGCACGGCACGTACGTTACGACTCGCGATCTTCCGCGATAAAGCACGCGTTAGGTGGAATACTTATTTAGCACGGCGCGAGATAAGGGCGGGAAATTTATCCGGGACAAGCGGAAATACGCGCGGTGAATACCACATTACGAAGTTCCCGTACAGGTTTCCATGTCCGTCTCTTCGAACCATCACCTGTCGCTTGTTGAAACGACCTCTATCATTTCGTGCAATTGCATCCGAGAAAATAATCGTCCACCAAAATTCTCGCTTCCTTGATCTCGCCTCTAAAAATCTATCATTTCTTGCATTATATTTTCGCGTGTTCCATACATTTTACGAATGAAATATTCAAAAAAAAAAAAGAAAAAAAAAGAAGAAAAAAAGAAGAAAAAGGAAGTAATCTGAAGAGGAAGCAAGGGAAACAGAGTTAAAAAATAAAATAGCAGAGGAGAAGAAGTAGAGGGCAGAAAAGTGTTTTGAAAGAAAGAAGCTTCTTTCCACAC
Organism: Bombus sylvestris; assembly: GCA_911622165.2. NCBI lineage: Eukaryota > Metazoa > Arthropoda > Insecta > Hymenoptera > Apidae > Bombus > Bombus sylvestris. The sequence goes on along the minus strand of OU443149.1, from coordinate 6,044,653 downwards.
CTTCGTTCGATAGGCTTGAAACGCGTTAAAAGGAACGATTAACCTGTTGCCGGTGGAGTAAAACGCGAGCTTCGTTAAGAATGTGTTAAAGATCCGGCTCTTAGCGTTGGCTGTGAATCTCGCTACCATGAGCGCAACCGTATCGACGATTGTTCACGACGCCATAAATCTGTTTCTGCGGCCTTTTAATATCGCGTCTGTTTACGACCTCCATCTCGATACGGCTTTCACGATTTCTTTCGCGCGGTGAGAGAAAGAGAACATCTGTATTTAAAAGCTATTATGAAAACAGGGAAAGGACGAAAAAGAATAAGAAAAAGAAGAAGAAGAGAAGAGAAAAGAAAAGGGAGCGAAATAAAGCGCAGAGGAAAAATAAAAAGTACAAGCATTCACTGAGCAGAAGAAGGCGCAAAAGTCAGCCAGCTACGCAAGATTCACGCGAGTCTCTCACGACACAAGCGTAACGTATAGGCCCCGCAATACGTCTTCTACCTCGAATTTAATGCCCGTCGTTTGTTCCAGCCACCAAGGGAATATAATGAAGAGATTACGATTCGTCGCAACAGCAGATTCGATTTCGCCTTGGCGATAGTTGCAACTGGGCGATAATTCTTTACTAATTAAGGACACGTAACGTTGGCGCATCGCGACGCATAAATGAACGTGGGTAGCGGTAAACGAGTACCGAGATATTCTTAGTAAGACGTCATGTATCCGACTTAATTGAGCCACGTGCCTTGCAACGCGTCAAACGGAAATTTGTACGAATCAGTTTCAAAGTTAATTAGAGTCTCAGTGGTAAGTAAACGTTCTGTCAATGTAACACGATGGAAGATTTGCGGCTCGTGTTTCGTCGTTTCGCGTCGCCGCGAATAGGGTCGTTGGATGGAAATTTCTCACCGTTGAATCCACCATTTCGTAAATTATTCAAGCCGAAACAATCGGAGTAAATTTAATAAAACGTGCCTGTAAATTCAATGGAACGATATCGCGTGATTAATTAATTCTCGCTTATCATGCAGATGAAACAAAATATAAAATATCGAATGAAAAACGGTAGTCAAAGTCGATTTTGCGGCCCGATTGCTTTTAAGCTGGTTAAGAAAAAAAAAAAAACGAACAATACAACCAAACTGAGAGATAAATCTCTCGATAAGAGAATGAAGTCTTCACAGCCAGCGTCCAAACGAGATACCCTGTCAAGATTTTTATCTGTTTAATTGCCGGCAACCATTAAAAGGTATATTCGACCGATGAAAACGCTTAACCGATTTATTCCTTGCCACGTACGAAATTATCGATCCGACTGTGACAGTTCACCCGCGGAAAATTAATTTCTTAGCCGCCCCCGTTTTCGCGTGTGCTTAATAACCCCGCACACCTCGTTAATTACCATTGGGGCAGCTGAAAGTCACGGCGCATTCATCACTATGTCGAAGTCGAACCCAAAGGAGAAAGAGTACAACGCCATCGATTTTCGTTCGCAATTTCTTGCAGGGTGAAATAAGATTATTCGAGCGAAGCTAATCAACTTGCCGAATTCGGTAATGAACAATTTTTAAGCGATCTACGTTTGAAAACAAGCTGTTAACTCGTTATTAATGGCGTGGTAAGCTGCGAAAAATGACAGCTCGTCAGCCATAGCTTTTTTACGTTTCTTCGATCGATGTTAATATTCTCAATTTGCAATTATCGTGATCCAGTAGCTCCGTCTATACTATTTTATTTCTATAGGCTATTTCGCTGTCTATTTTCAAGTTGGAGATTAAATCTCAAGACGTTGAAGCTCGGATGACTCAAATAATTCTACGTGTACACGTCGCGTTCTAATTTTGTTACCATTTTCTTAGTCGCATTTCAATGTCCATCGGGGACGTAGCAATTGCGTCGAAGAACATCGGTTCCCGCTTCGATCTATTATGAGTGCTCTATTTTAATAATGCGTCAAAAACCGACGAGGTCGTTGGAGAGTTTTAAATGTGTCCACAAGTTGCAGTTACGTAAGAGAGTAGGTTGTCGGTACTTAGAAGAAGACGAAAGGATTTCGCGATCGTACGTCGCGATGATACGACAGTGTAGAAAAAAGAAAGGAACGACAGCGATGCGTTGAGTCACCGCCATTGATTAACAACGTCGGCTTTACCTCCATCTGAATCACAAGCGAGGCATCGTCTTCCTGTTCGTGAGAACGTCGATTCAGCTTCCAATACATTCGAAGATCACAGGAGAAATTAATTTTATTAATTTTCTAATTTTATGCTCAAAAAATAATGTTTTAACTTTAGCGTTTTATAATGCGATAATATAGAGCGAATAGTATTTTTTATTCTCCTATAAGGAACAGGAAATATTCCGCAGTTTTCATTTGTGAAATATTCGTACAAAGTTTCGGTTTGATGCGTTTCGATCATCGAACAAAGGAAATGTAAGAAAATTGGGTGAGCAAGGAACATCGGAAAGGCGTGTTCGATGCTGCAATATCGAAAAGGCGAAGTCAGATTCGATTTGAAACTTTCGTATGTGGATGAAACGCGGTTCGATCGATCACGAGAAATGTATCTCTTTTGTAAGCTGTCGATGACGCGTGCTCCGCCGCTCGGTAACACAATAGTTTAGACGGAAGAAGGACATTGGTAGCAAGTAGTTAGCGGTGAACGAAAAGCGAAATAGTAGGAAGAGGAAGTGTGGCACACCGTTGGAGATCGATGGTGTTTATTGCAACCCCGTCGAGCTTACTGGATTCATCCATTACCTTCTCTATATCTTTCGTCGGCGAGCTTGTGCTTTTATCGGATACCACTTGCAAACAGAAGCTCGATGCAACCGATCGCTTGTAGTGCATGAACGAAAGATTCTCTTCCGTTAAGTGCAAACGGTAAACTTTAAAGGCAGCTTTTTAATTATTGCGTACAATATCCTTTAAAGAGAAAAAAAGACATGGAAATTGAATAGAACGGAAATTATGATAAATTAAATTCGAAACGAACTGTGATGGTAAATTATTGAAGTGGTCATCACTTCTAAGAAAACTCTACATCTGGTCTTTTAGTTTTCTTAAGCACCGAAGCCATCGAAAGCGTATAGACAAAAGACTGGGACGAAGGCAGACCACAAACAGTACACAGACGACGATGGCTTCAGGGTTTTCAGTCATAGGGTAACACTGGTAGCGTGCGGATCTGGACCAGCTCAAATTATATTCCGACTTGTATTTACACTTCTGTATTAAAATATATTTTCTACCTTACAATTTGTCCACGCGTTCCTTTGTTCACATACATCTAATAACCTCAACATAAATGAAAGGAATTAATTTACGAAAGTTTCGCGCTTGGGTATGATATCGGCAAACATCGAGGGTTTTTACATATTTTATACAAAGACATAAAGAAGATCGTAGGATGGAAATTATAACGGATCAGGTTAGTACAAGACTGTCATGATAAATAAATGAAATCAATTTGCAAAGGTTCGGCAACTGGGCATGCTACTGGCAAACGTGGAGAGGGCTTGTCTGTTACTAACGGCGATCTACATTTTACTCGATAAGGGCGCCTACGCCGAGACATTCACCCTCGGGTATATCACCGGTTCGAAAAGACGTCCAGGCGACTTGGAGTATCAGCGTCCTGGTTACCGGATATCCGGCGCCATATCGCTCGCCGTGGAAGAGGTAACCGAACGGCTTATTTTTCTCCGAACGCTTCGAGACTGACCACAATTAGCACGGAAGTACCTAATTAACAACGACACAATTTTGGAATCCCTCTATTTCACTTATCGCAACATATTCTTGGTAAAATCCAGACAAATCTCTTCTCGAGGAAAAAGTTTCGTCGCGAACGCCTGAATGCCTTATCGAGAAAATTAGCTTGGAATAATCTTCTCGTTTTTAGCTGGAAGGAAATTCTGAGCTATCTCGCGCGAAAGTAGAGCCGCGAGGATGGGATTGAATTTAATTAATTCCACGAGAAGGATGTAGGATATATATATATATATATATATATAATATAAATATATATATATATATATTGCTTGGGTTGGTAGGTGAACGCAGGTGAGCTCGGTCGACGCGGACACAAGCTCGACTTCCTGGTCGCGGAAACTTATGGCGAAGAGGAGACCAGCATCCTGATGACCGCCGATCTCTGGACAAAGAATATCAGCGTTTACATAGGACCCCAGGAAACTTGCATCCACGAGGGCAGAATGGCGGCGGCGTTCAACCTTCCAATGATATCTTACGTAAGTAGCCTTTTCTCTCTTTCTTAGCCTTGACAAAGAATCCCGGTGCCTGTATGCGCGTATGTATTTCGCGAATCTATGTGTTCGTGAGTCAACTGGAACGTTTCCACTCGTTCGTCTATTAACCCTTCGGCGGTATAATCCGACGATGAGGAATTCAATAACGAACTATTTAACTTCTGATCAAATAATTCTATTTACTTTACTAATTGAATAAAAAATAGTTATTCCTTTCGTCGTTAAAATTTCTTGTATTATTCCTGACAAATGGAAAAAGTACGATAGAATTTCGTAACGAAATATTAGTTCGCGTCTGATTAAATGGACTTCTACCGGCTGAATCTACTTATACGAAAGAGAAGCCCTGTTATAAGAGAAACTATAGAAAACTAATGCCTCTCTTTGATATGCTTATCGTCAGCAAAACTGGTAACGCAATGAATTAAAAGCTATAAAAAGAGGGGAAACGAATATGGAAACGTTGAAGAATGCTCTCGCTCGCATGCTCTTTAGTACGAAATGCTTTCTCAGTTACGTAACGACGAATGTATCGCCACGAAAAGTTCGTAGTACGAATGCAGTCAAACGAAATCTAGGAAAAGCTTCCCTCGACACGAGCCTCCTCCTCTTTTAACGGAACGCGTGCCCTAAGCTTTAGGAGCACTTTGGTCAAGTAACAAGTTTGCTGTGTGCATGCTTTCAGCTCGATGTTACTTTTATCGCGGTTTCTTCGTATATCGACAAGATCAAGTACCACTGAGAGTCTTGGACACTCCTAACGTCTTTCCTTTCCATTAAACCTTTCTGGTTCGTTCGGGTCTCTTATATTTCTCGCAATATCGTAAGTTACTTGCGTGGAAAGATACAATCGTAAGGACCGCGGCACGTGACCGAAAACAAACGTTACACATCTTGTAATACCGAAAGTACAGTTGGACGTTGATTAATCTTCTAATTTGGCTCCGTAGTAGCCCAACTAAATCGAGAACTAAAAAAATTGTATCTACCGTACGATATGATTTCTATGCTGGATAAAAGTAGTATGCCGATTGATCAGGATCTATTATCTGGTTAATCGAAACTCCAACGTATATGTTTCGACTGTAGCGTATCCAACGTTGCGTTCCATTTAAATCGAGAACCGTGACCCTATGTAATAGCACGAACGGTCTGCGAAGTGTTTCGTTCGATCGTTTTTTCGCTTGTACCGACGTGATCTGGCGGTGCAATGCGTGGTTTAAGCTTCCAGCAGCTGACGGGCCGACCGAGGAAATAAATTATTCGTCGACCACCGAGGAATACGAATGTGCGAAGCTGAGATTACGACACGTCTAACCCATTCAGCACCATGGAATGGTCAGCTCGGTTCTTTTATCTATCTCTATATTTCGCCAGTTGCTTCTCCCAGGGTTCCAGGCTCGTTAGCCCCAAACATTTTGCACGATATTCGAATTTAATCGACTTGTTTGATGTTTCGTACGAGGTAAGCGATGAACGATACGTGGAAGAATTACGAATCGTATGAGATACAGTAATGGTTGCTTAAATCGCAGTAAATCAAGAGTTCGCATTGTTATTCTTGTGGAAGGGTAGTGATTTTATTCCAGAAATATTCTCGAGTCTCTTGACGATAAAAAAGGATAGCTTTCGAAGGAAAGAAAGCGAGAAACATATAAAGCTATATAATACTATTCTTGTTTATTCTGGACATATACTGTCTTTGGCAAAATGTTTAGGTTACGCTGACAAAATACGATATATAATGTACGAATATTGTACTATAAACTTCACATTCGAAATGTCATCATACCGATCCATTTATGCAAATTCATGCTTCTATGAATAAAGTAAATAGAGATTTGTCTCACTCTCTAAATATCACGCGATGAGAAATTTATATTAGATATGTCATATATATTTTTGTATATTACGGGTTTGTGTATTTTGCATACTATGACTAATGAGTTTTACAGCCAAGGTGCGATCGGAGAAATGGAGTTTTGTAGAAAAGGAAAACAGAGAATGGATGATAAAGAAAGAGACGATAAAGCGTGCCAAAGGGAAGAAAGATGAAACTATTTCAGGCGGCGATTCGTTAAATTCTTTTTGGTCTCGCTACTGTCCTGGCCGAGCGAGGAAATCGAGAAAAGAAACCATTTGTCTTCCCTGTAAATTATCCAGATCATTGAATACTTACGTTCCTCCTCGAGGCTGTGACGCGGTGTCGAAAAATATAAGAACGCTGTTTCACGAATCGTTTAACGCGAGCCATTGCCTTCAATTGAACTCGCGCGAAATTAATCGACCCAACGATAAAAATGCGTTTAATAATTCGTCCCATTGTCGAACGAAAAAAGCTACTCGATTTTATCTATCCGGATCAATTTTACATTTTTAACATACATTAACGTTCATAAATATATGAACACTTTTGTCAATTTGTAATAACGTTAAGTATAATTATCAAATAATGGTGAATTACTAATTAGAGGCAACATTTACTAATTTTTTATGGGATCTGAAGGAGTATAAATTTTTATTTCCTATTAAACGAAATAGAAATATTATATTTTACTATTCCATTTATAAATTTTATCATTTGTCAAGGTTTGACAATTGGCGAGCTTTCGTAAGTGTCAGTTCTGGCTTCTAAATATTTGAAGAAAGTTTTATTAACACTAGAACTACCGATAGTTAACTCGAAGCTATTTCTACCAAAACCAGTCAAAATGATTGATCTTTAAAAAATACGAAATAATAAAATATTTTTGTATTTATTGATTACAGAAGGAATTCCATGTTATGTAGTACATTTTTCGTATTATTAATCCATTTGGGACCATGACCAGTCATTTTGAATAATAGAATAGAAGAATAGTTAAGAATAGAAATAATTATACGCTTCTATAGCGATTATAAAGAACAAAATATCCAAATACCTTTAAACAGTACTATATTTGTCGTACGTTTTTAGCTCGATCAGATCTCGCGATCTTTATCGTTATTATCAAATTTAATATCCTATTGCATTAATTAATCCAGTTCAGTTATCAAACAAGACAGCCGTGAATCATCGTACATATACGATTTCGTTCGCTCTGTTGTTCGATTTTCCGCTGGTCCGTTATATTGCGAGTCCAGCTGACACACTAATCACTCGCATTACGTGTCTCTCGCCTTCCAACCTAGTAATAGACCAACCTAGAAACTCGATGCAGATTCGTAACTGGCTTGCTGCACGTGGAACTAGCCACGCAATTTATCTTTCCGCGTGGTTCCGTTTGAAATATTATACAATATTAGGTGTATCACGACCATTACGTTCATCAATCTGCAAACTTTGTTTCAGTTTTGTACTCATCGCGAATCGTCCGACAAAAAGGAATTCCCTACGTTCGCGAGAACGAGACCACCCGATACGCAAATCTCCAAGTCCGTCGTTTCCGTACTGATGGCATTTAACTGGACGAAAGTAAGTAGAATAAACCGCGACGGCTTATTTTTGATTTTTTTTCTTTTTTTTTTTTTTTTTTTTTTTTTTTTTCTTAATTCGCCCAAATATCGAGCAAAGCTCGGAATCGACGCTACGCGTTTGATGGAACATAAGAACTTTGACGAATATTGGTTTGGAATTCCTATGTCTTGAAATACTGTTGCTAGTAAGGTGGAACGTTTGAAAATTATAAATTGGCAACATCCCTGTAGCTTCGTTTTGTAACGTTTAGGTGACGTTCATGTACATGAACTCGACCCTGTTCGAATTTAACAAGATGTCAACGATCGCGGAGACGATTCTATCGTCGTTCGACTCTGCAGGTGTGACAGTGAACTTTCTTCGTTGTTGGGAAGAACCATATCACGTCACGCATATGACCAATCCGTTCCACAAACACGTCAGTGAAACATATCGGGAAACGCGAAGTGAGTATGAAACGACTTAGTAATTCGTAAGAGAAGAAAAGACGCAAAGATGGTATTGCCAATCCAAGTTCGACAGAACCTGCTTTTTCAATTTGTCACGATCGTCGTAACAGTGAAATGATCTTTAACGCTCCTTTTTTCCAAATCACAAACGGCGAACCGTCTAAAATATAGTACCCGCAGTTTGATTTTTCATCGAGTTTGTGTAAGAGCACATTTAGAACACGAACGGTAGCCCGCATGTTACGATTGCAGAAATTTCGCGCGGTGAATAGATACGGCACGTAATTTGCCTGATAACTCGTTATCTATTTAATTTTCTGTTAAAAATAGTCGTAAATTGACCTGCTTTGACTATTAAAAGCAGCTACCGAGAAAATTGATTACTCGAAGGCAAAAGTAATTCGTGGATTATTAAAATTTAAAGTAAAGGAAGGAAAATAATCCCTGAAATTCGATCGTTGAGACAGTACGACGCTTTTGTTCCAGTTTACGTGATTCTAGGGAATTATTATGAACACATGGGACTGCTGATGGCTCTGGACGAAAGGAAGCTCTTGGAAAAAGGTATAAATCCGCTGTAACATAATCAGGTACATATACTAGAGAGCAGTGTCATTAGATCGTAGTCTAATATTCGTCTTTAAAGCTTTACTAAAACCATCCTGCTTGATCATCTCAAAAATACAATTATTCTTATTTGTCGCGCAACTGATTCAGACCTTCGAGGAAAAAGAATTCATACGTTTTTCTTTTCTATCTGTCTTTTCCACGCGAGCCATTCTAACGATCCTGTATACATTTCTCATTAAATGCTCGTCCGCGGAGAAAAAAAGCATATCGCGTGAATTCGTGCCGCAGGCGAGTACTGGGTGGTCGGTGTCGATATCGAGCAATACGACGAGAAACGACCGGACAAGTACTTCCGTGGTTTATGGCAGAAGAAGACCAACTCGTCGATACTGAAGGCGTATCGCAGCTACTTCAGCGTGGTAGCTAGCGCTCCAATTTACTCGAAGAATTTTACACGAATGGTGAACCAGTACAGGCAAAAGCATCCATTTTATTTCACCAATCCACTCGCGAACATGGGTGGAATTATTCAGGTGACTATCATAATCACGTACCTTGAGAAATTGTCCTTTCGATAATGGAAACACCTCGACGTTACTAATTGTGGATATTTATGGAGATTCGAATTTTTATGAACGCAACTAACGAAATAAAACTGAGATAATACAAAGTTCCATTCTCCGAGAATTCTGACGAACATTATACTTTCGATATTTTATATATTTGTTGCATATCGTGCGTGTTCTGCGCGATGTTGTATTAGGTTGTCCGAAAAGTATCTTTCTTTCGTAAACGTATTTCTTACAACAGTGCACCTTCGTATTATACAAACGCGAAACCAAGTCTGTGAATTGTCGCGGTATTTGTCTCAACGGAACAAAATGGATCGTACGTAATTCGACAAGGTAATATAAAACAAAAAACGTTGTGCGTCTATTACTTCCTCATAAAACGAAAGAAACTTTTCAGACAACTTAATATGTTTAAATGTCCATAAAGACGTAAACACCCACAATCTATTATTCGACGTCGAACACTATGAAATCCATGACATCGATCATTTAGTTTCTATCTCTGAAGATATCACGTTCCTATCTTTCTTCTTCAAACATATGAATTTCTGCCTCATCTTTCTCGTATTATAATTTTCATAACGCAATAAACCACGGACAAAAATAATTCCTATCGATCCATGACATTTATACAATTTCGTTGCCATTTGACGCAAATGGAAAAGCATCTTCGACTCTTAAACGTAATCGTTTGTTTGTGTTATAAGGCAGATCGTACCAGAAACAGCGTATCTGTACGACGCGGTGCATCTCTACGAAAGATCGTTGCTAAAAGCTCTGGACGAGAATCGGGACCCTCGAAACGGCCGTGAAATGGTGGCGACTCTTTACGGCGTACACTATCGAAGCGCCATGGGGTACGTACAAGAAAAAGAGAAAAGACGAGGTGGATCACGAATCGGCTGTTTATCGCGCCGGTTTACGATATGTAAATCAGTTTCATCGCGGAACGATCTCGCGGCGCGAAAAGTACGCCGAAAATGCACTTGGACGATGTATCTTCGACGAAGTGATTACCGTTTGCATACCGTAATCGGGTGGACGAAGATGAAAACGAGGCAATTCGTCTCCCTTTGTATGTTTCGGTGAAAACCTAGCCGTTTAACGATCAAGGAAATAATTATGCACATTCTGCGACTTTTGAGGATAAAAATAGAGGTCGGAACGACACTTAACTTTTTCCTAGATGACGTAAAGTAATTGATTTGTTATGCAAAAATACGAATGCATCGGTAAACATAGCCGTAAATAGCGTCCATAAGAAATATTTTACGACGATTCTACGATATTCTCGCGAACGCCACTTGTAACAAAGTCACCAATTGTTTTCGAAACTTACAGAAATATTTTATGATCGTTCCTAGTAAAAACGTTCTATCGATTTTCTACTGAAATTTTGATCGTTGCGCGTCCTATAAAATTTAATCGAGTTCGGTAAAGTTGGAAAGTTAGAGCAGCTGTTATTTCTAACGGCAATTTATTCGGAAGATCGTAGTGATATTAATCGTGGAATTCGAGAAGGGGATAGGAGATCACCTGAATCACTGTGGAAATATTTATGTCTGTGCGTAAGACGGTTTAAAGTACACGAGGCAAATAAAGCAGAGACGGTCGTTATTACGATGACGCAAGCGTCTAGAATGATAATTGACACTACGAAATAATTGAGGCTTTCACGCGGCTATCCTTGCTCTCGGATTCTCGTAATTTTCCTCCTCTCTGAAAATAATCGATGCTCGTATCTCCGCTATCCAATATCGTGGAATAATTGCTTGCATAATATTTCGTTATACCGTTTGACGAGTAGCGAACTGCAAAATTAATAACGAGCGAAAGAGAAACGATGGTATAAAAATTGACGGGAAATAACGCTTCACGGGTTTCTTTGCGCAATTTACGAGGACTTTTAGCGCGCGTAAAGCGCGCGTTACGACGCCTGCCTGTTGCATGATATATCGTCTGTACAGATACATGGTCTACATGGACGAAAACGGAGACGCTGAAGGCAATTACACTCTGATTGCTCTGGACAATCGACCGACAAAGGGACACGGTTTATACCCTATAGCTTACTTTGTGGGAAAAGAGAACGGCACGAATCTGCCAGTAAGACGTTAACTGATTTTTTAACCATGCCTTTTTCTTACCGGCCACGTTCCATTGGTTTCGTTTATCGATTCACGTTTCACTTACAGAAACTTCGATTGACAAGGGATATTTCGTGGATCGGTAACGGGCCGCCCATCGCCGAGCCTCTTTGCGGTTACCACGGTGAAAAATGCACTTGTACGTATACGACCATCTTTTTTATCGTTTCTGGTTTCGTCATTGGCAGCGATAAATCAATTTTTCGTGACATTTGATTGAGAAAAAAGATGGAAATAAAGCGAAAGCAAAGAGGTAACGAACAACGTGATCGGTTTGAAGCGGTAAGACAGAATGTTGCCCTTCGATAATCAAAACTTTTGGGCTCGTGAAAATGCGATCAGGATACAGGGTCTTGGTTCTCCTTCGAATTACCATTTGTCAGCTTTCTCCGGTACCTTTAAGGCCAATCGTTCGAAAATACATCATAAAGTTCGCCGGTCCGATCTTCAAATTTACATATGTAAATCTGTCCAAGAGGGAAGAAGGAGAGGGGAGGGCAGCTTTTGCCCTTCCTACCCGCCGATATCTTTTTCGTTTCCTTTAATTGAAATCGAATACATATCTCGACCACGTAACTGCGATTACGGATTATGTAACGAAACACAGTCGGCACGGTCGTGACCGATTTAAACGCTCCTGAACACGAGACGTTGAACGAGGGAGTACAATTAAAAAAGAATCGAACAGAGCGAGCATCTCTGACCCGAATATTCGAAACGATCGAATCGATGGTACGTTTATTTAAAAAAGAATTGATAATAATAATGAAAAGGAAGCCACAGATAAGATTGTCGTAGACCAGAATGCCGTGACTATAGACTAGAATATCGTGGACGTTATAAAACTATAGAACTGTAGAAACGTGGAACTGTAGAGCTATGTATAGAAGTATAAATTGCAGAACTTTGAAAGTATAGAAATATTGTATAGAGCGATTGGTTGCGATGACAATAAAAAGAATATTTAGAACAGATTCGCCACTTACGATCAAATCGTTTAGCTCACACGGGAGAAATCATGGGCGGTATAGCCGGCGGATTTCTGTTGATTATCGTGGCGGTGCTCCTGGTGCTATACAGAAACTGGAAGTACGAGCAGGAACTGGATTCCCTACTCTGGAAGGTGAACTACAAAGACATTCAAATCAAAGAGAAGAAAGACGAGTCGTCGGGGGCCAATGAGGCGTCTACCAAATGCAATTCCAAGGTAAATGCCTGGCTTCGTTCTCTGTGACGTCTTATACCAATTCTCTGTTATTCCCGTCATTTCCCTCGATCCAATTGATCCTGCGACTTTCGAAGCTCCACGCTATTCCGCTATCAGATCCCGCATGATACTCTTGCGCTTCTTATACAATGAGGCAGACTATGAGATCCTAGCAATCTGTTTATTCTATTATAAAGTAAATATTACATACGTGGCAAGATTAGATGACTATAATACCTTACAATGTAGTAAAGTTCCTGTTTTTTTTTTTCAAATAAACGTTTAAACAATACCTAGCAACGTCTTTTTAACGAGAGAAATAATTTTCCCGGATAGACGACGACACAGCCTATTGTGAGAACCAGCCAAGTTTCTCTCAGCTCGAACCCAGATGCTGATTTTCGTTACTCGATGATTTACACGCAAATTGGTGTTTATAAGGGGCGGATATTCGCCGTAAAGAAAGTTCGGAAGAAATCGATCGAAATTACACGGGAGATGAAGAAAGAGCTGAAAGTGGTACGTATAGGACGAGCTCGATTGGATCGTTTAAATCGCGTTTACATTAGCCAACTATTGGTCGGCTGACTGGCTCGATCGACATCCAGCGTATACGCAACATCAATCAAACTCTCTGTCTTCCGATCGAACGATTTCTGATCGTTCGATAAGAAGTTGTCCGTTCGTCTGTTATTGAGCCCTTGTGCGATAATTTAGCAACCAACAGTAACAACAATTGGTAAATCGACAAATTATAAGTTGTAGATCGCATATAAGTTTATCATTTCTTAGTTACAATTTATAAAATTAATTTGCAAAATTCTCCTTGTTTTATTACCGATTATATCGGGTTGTCCCAAAAGTGTCTTTAAAACCTAATCCGTCAAATATTGTGGTCTTTATCTTAATACAACATGATGGATCGGACGTAATTCAATAAAATAATATAAAACGAAAAATGTTGCGCATCTATTGTTTCCTTGCAAAGCGAAAGAAACTTTTGGGACAACCTAATATTAGAAACTTGTAACTCGTGAACTTTCATTAACAATGTTAGTTTATTAGGCGGATGAGGACCTTCTCGAATAACTGAGCTAATATTGTTAGAGCTGCGGTAGAAACTTGTGGTTTTAGCTACAGTTCGTGTCAATACTGGAAAATTAGTCTCGCGTCCACGAATCTATAATCCCAGAAATATATCTTAAATATATTCAATTAGATTATAAACAGGATACATACTACGATTCAGTCGACCAAAAGTTATTTAACCTGCAGCCTCGAGAACATCGAAACCCAATATGCCGATCCATGTACAAATTAATGATCGTTTCTCTAGATGCGAGACTTGCGACACGATAATTTGAACGCTTTCATCGGAGCCTGTACCGATCCACCGAACATATGCATCGTCGTGGAGTATTGTGCTCGTGGCAGTCTCAAGGTAATTACTTGGACAGTTTATAATTAAGTAGACGAAACGTTCGCAATTCTTTGGTATAATTTTCTCGTCTTTTTTCTCGCAGGATATCTTGGAGAACGAGGACATGAAGCTGGATAATATGTTCATGGCGTCCTTAGTCGGAGATATAATCAGGGTACGTATCGTTCGAGAATCGACAAACTCTTTTGTCCAAAAAGAATCGAAACGAGAAAGGAAATTTTGTCGCGAGAAACCTTCGAATAACATTTTGTCTTACAATGGTTGGCACAGAGAAGTAGTCGAGACAGTGGAATATAATTTTTTATATCGAAATCCCAATCGATCGCTGAAACTTTTCCTATCTTCGCGAAAACCCGTTGAAACTTCGTACTCGTACGATGTTATCGAGAGTTTCGGGTTATATCTTCTCAGAATTTCAACCAGACGAGTGCAATTGATCCCAGAATCGTCGCCTTTGATAGAATTCACCGTCGACAAGTTTGCTACTGCTTGTACGCTTTCCAGGGGATGATCTATCTGCACGAGTCCGTCATAAAATTTCACGGTTCGCTGAGTACGTCGAATTGCTTGGTGGATTCTCGATGGGTTGTAAAGCTGGCGGACTTTGGATTGCACGAATTCAAAAAGGACGCCGAGTGTGAGCCGTGTGATGTCATGAAGAAGTATCACGGTAATTTATCTAACAGATAATTTATGAATTTTTTGAAGAAAGACGCGATATATCTATGACTAGTAATAGGACAAACATATACCTACGGTAAAATGGACAGATTTTCGAAAAGACAGAGTTCAACTTGAACTATGTAAAACTTTTGCAATTTGTTCAATGAATTTTATCTCATGGGTCTTTATTTACAAGGTTTTTCCATTTCTGAGTGACATTCGTCTTGGACAACGATATAATTAAAGTTAAAATTCAACAGGTTTGCTATATCGAGCGCCCGAACTATTACGATCGACGAAAAGCCAAGAGCCAGTCGTGCGAGATTATCAGAGAGGAGATGTTTATTCTTTCGCTATAGTGTTGTACGAACTTCAAGGGAGACACGGCCCTTTTGGAATCACAGAATTAACCCCTTCGGAGATATTGAAGAAAGTAATCGCGAGAGAACCTGATACAGAACCGTTCAGGTATTACCGTTATGGTCGCGGTCTGTCGACAGCAGAAGATACTTAAATTTTATGTGCTTTTGTTTTCACCCTGTCAGCTACTCTGTTTTCCTTGAATTATCTCAGACCACCGTTGAACCAGTTGGAGAACTGTTTCCATTTCGTGCGCGCTTGTTTGATGGAGTGCTGGGCCGAGGATCCTGAGACTCGACCAGACTTCAAGATCGTTAGAAACAAACTGAGACCTTTGAGAAAGGGCATGTAAGTTTGAATATCTCGACCCTTATTTTTTAGCGATAAAGCGAAGAGTAGATTCTACGCGATAATTACATTTACTTAAATAACTTGAGAATATAAATTCTCTGAAATTGAAATTCGCTGATACTGTTGTTAAATCGATAAAAGATCCTAGAAATATACGTATTTAAAGTTAATATCGATAAGCGAGAATATTCACTGGCTACATATAGTACGTTAAACGTAAATTAGAAAGCAACAAAGGCGAAACATCTGTGAGAATAGACCCAGCGTTTGTCATTTTAATTTCACTTGATAAAATAAATTTATTTTTTATTTAATTCTGATTGATAAAATAAAGCAAGATAGAGAAATGAAAGAGAGTAAACGTTGGAATAATTTAAAGATATGCTTTTCTCAGGAAGCCAAACATATTTGACAACATGATGGCCATGATGGAGAAATACGCGAATAATCTGGAAGCGCTGGTCGACGAACGAACGGACCAATTAACGGAGGAGAAGAAAAAGACAGGTTGCTCGACGTTCCATAAAATGCCACTCAATTAAAACGCTATCACGTTTCCTTCAAATTATATTACACGAAATTTTATTTTTCAGACGCGTTGCTGTATGAAATGCTACCGCGTTACGTGGCAGAGCAATTGAAGCGGGGACACAAAGTTGAAGCTGAAAGCTTCGACAGTGTTACAATTTATTTCAGCGACATTGTCGGCTTCACCGCCATGTCTGCCGAAAGCACACCATTGCAGGTAATTTCTACCGGAATATTTTGAAATTTACGAACTATTTGCATTTTTGTATCGTATAATATCGATATTAAAATAATTATACCAGTACGGAGGAAAATTTGCAACGTTAAATATCAATATTAACGTAAATATTAGCATATTAATTAAATTATTTCACTCACAGGTGGTAGATTTTCTGAACGATTTGTACACCTGTTTCGATTCGACGATAGAAAATTACGACGTCTACAAAGTGGAAACTATCGGCGATGCTTACATGGTGGTAAGTAAACAAAGTATCTAAACGTGATACAGGATTCTGAATTATACTCCTTTCGACAGGTAAGCGGTTTACCAATTCGAAACGGTATTCAGCACGCGGGAGAAATAGCCAGTATGTCCTTGTGCCTCCTAGAAGCCGTAAAACAATTTACAATTCGACACAGGCCGCTGGATAAGCTACAACTACGAATTGGTATACATTCCGGTTAGTTCAGTGAGGAAACTTCGATATACGATTTCAGACCCCGCCAAATACAACTAATCCACTTTTACCTCTTGCTTAGGTCCCGTGTGCGCCGGTGTGGTGGGCCTAAAAATGCCACGTTATTGCCTATTTGGCGATACCGTGAACACTGCTAGCCGCATGGAATCCACTGGATCTGGTAAGTAATTATTAATTTGCATCAAGAGAGAAAGAAAGAAGATCGTAGCTTTGAATATAATTTCTTGATGCACCTGTTCGATATTAGGACTCTGAAATGATTCTTCCATTTAACATATTCGCTACTGTTATGTCGATCGTATTCTTATGAAAAAAGGAATACACCTTCGAGATTTGCAGTGAATATGTTATAATAGGGTAGGATCTTTACTACAATTAGTTTATTTACGATAAATGGATTAAACAGATGTTGATTAAACAGGAAATGATGATTGTTTAACGTAAACTAATCACAATAATGTATTATAATTAAGACAAGTAGATATTAGATAGATAGTTCATTCGTTTTCGTCCCTTAGCAACCCCTTGCCTTTTATCTTAGCTCCACCACGCACATGTTCCGCAACCGCTTGTTTATAATTCGCCCGACAGCTCCCAGGCCCCTCGTCCACGATACTACATTAGTATCTCGTAACATTGTATCACACGTTCGATATCCTCTGTTTTTCAGCTTTAAAAATCCACTGCAGCAGAGAAACGAAGGAACTCCTGGACCAAGTTGGCGGTTTCAAAATAGTAGAAAGAGGGTTGGTCTCGATGAAGGGCAAGGGCGAGCGTTTAACCTACTGGCTGACCGGCGAAGACCCGATCCTGCGAGAAGAACGAAGCAGGGAACGAGAGAATCGAAGAAACGGTTACGCCAGAAACAATTCGAACCCTCTGATACCACGAAGCTCTCTTAAAAACAAATCTCTCGTAAGATCAACCTTCATGAGGTGCTCGAGCGAATCACCGAAACGATTACGCTTTGCGAGCTCGGATCAACTGGACCAGAAGTGTTCTGGCGCGAACAGTCAACTAGAGTCTATCGTCGACAACAGTCCGTGCAAGCCGAAAAGGTCTTGCGCAACGAGGCCTTCGTGCGTGGATAACTGGAGATCCTCCAGCAACTCGTGTCCGTGCGTGGAGAAATTGTGCGAACAAGAAACGCAAATCGACGTGAAAGATCTAACGCGGCATCGATCTGACGCGAATAATTCGCCGCTACGATCGAACTGGACGATCGGTAACGAGCCTTATTTCCCACGTGCAGGGGTCAAGAACTTTCGGTTTGGGCCGGCCGGGATCGCGCAGACAACCTGCAGATCCGCGCCCAACAGCCCGAGGCACAGCACTCTGATCTTAAATTGTCAGAAACGAGCGGCGCAGTCGAACGAGGAGATAGACGGATGGGACGCTACCACGCCACTGATTTATTATCCGGGAGGACGATTGGATTAAGGAACTGCCTGCCTGGCTACGAGTGCAGCTCCTATCTCGAGTCGGTTTGGAACGCGCGATGTCAACACAACATCGAGGTGATTTAGTTGTCGAAGATCGAATCAGTGCTCGATTATATGTATATCGAAGTTTTGATTGTTCGTGTTGAGAGACGAGAGCGATGAAAGATCAAAGAGTTAAGGTGAAGAGTTCAAGTGAGAGTAAAGTTTGATTGGTGCGATTAATTTAATGGGGAACTATGGTTGTTTTCGATGAATGAAAGTCGTGGTGCGAAGCTCGAACGGCTGAACAGTGCGATGCTTCGATAATTACGGAAACTCGAAGGATAAGGAGGTAGGAATTGATTGGAATTTTCTTCGATTTATCATAGTATTCGATAACTAGGCCAAGTTTTGATTCTAACGATTCGACAATCACGTTCCGTTGTTATTAATCGATAATTTTAACCTAACGATTACACACAGACTGCAATTGGTCGATTAACGAGTTCGCTCGTCGAGCGACCATTCGTTTTCGTATATGATTTCCCCCTGGCTCGCAGTACACGATGTACCAAAGCACACCGTACGTACAAACGAGATACCCAACAGATGTATTTATACATTATTTATAGCATACGTAACTCGTGCACGGAAATCAACTCGCCATAACGGTATATTCCACGCATTAGCTTAGACAATCAAGAAGGCTCGTGCTTTTTATTCTATATAAGTGTCCTCTAGTCAATTTATTTTAATTTTACGCACCGTTCAGTTCTTACGACGCGACGAATCGAATATTCATGCGGCGTTTGCAATAAAAAAAACGTTTCTACACGAAGTTATCCACGACACAGTGGAAATTCGATGAAATCGTACGATAACAACGCGAACTATGTTCTTTACTGCCGGCACGTAGTACTTAAGACGATTATTTATGGAGTAATATATACATACATAATATAAATATACATATATATATATATATATATATATATATATATATCATAAACGACCGAAGAGACTCGTTGCTTCAAGTTCTTTCGATAATGCGTATCGTGTAATTAAGGAACCGATCTATCGTAAGCACGGTACGAAAAACATGTGTAAGTTTATTATTCTTCTTGAAATAAAGAAATCATTAATAAATCTTTTGCCTGACGATAGTATTTAGATTGTTGTCAAAACCGAAGTACACGAATTTCCTTATAAACACAATGGATATCGAGCAAACACACAGAGATTCGAGATAATTTCGCGGTATTGACTGAGATCTGGTTGTTGCACGTAAGTGCAATGGCATGAAGCGTGTACAAGCGAGCGGGCACACGAGCACGATGCGTGATGAAACGGCGCCGATAACGCACCAAGATCCATTAAATTATTAGCATTGAAGAAATTAATTGAACGCAAAACGGTGATTGCACGCGTTCTCTTGCATCTGCTGCTGTTTTATCTGCCGCCGCGCGACTCGCGGATTTGTCGTGAAAAATTGGAAAATATCGATCAAAGTCGACCACGTCTGTGACTACAACGAATGAATCAAGTAACATCCGCGATTATAAAATTAACCGACGACACGCGGTTTACCAATTGCATCAGTGAAGCGTTTCACCGCGAGGGAAAAGTTCGTAGCCGCGCGGTAACGATCGCGCCGATGAAAGTCCAGTTGCGGTCTTTCAGGGACATTAATCGCGCGCGTACATGCGCATGATTCATTTACGCGGAGAACATCATCGATAGAGATTCGTTTCGATTTACAGTTAACAGGTAGATGTTAGAAAGTTCCGCTTGAATGGCAGAACGATAGGGGAGGCCAGTACCTTTGAATATGCATACCAGCGACGTTCCATTCCTTTTTAATAATCTAATCGGTACTGTTACGTTTATTTATATATCGAGCAAGTCGGACTCGACGATCAGTCGTGCCTCCCGATCGCGAAAACTATAACTAATGCCGTTAGTGGCTCGTCATCTAACTAAACTCTTCGTTACTTTAATTTGCACGTCTCGTTACGTGCGTCTTCGTAACACGTGATCGCGATACGCCACGGTTCTCACTCTCTGCTTAAGTGTGAAACGCTCGTGCAAATACTAGAACGACTTCTGAATTTATTGCGCCATTTACTATTCGGCGTCTTTCGCAAACTCGATAGAGCAAATGAATAGTAAGCTCGTGGAGAAAATTCTTCCAGTCGTTTCCCCGTTCCCCTTGAAGGCAAACGTGTAAACGACAACGTTTC
The DNA here is from genome assembly GCA_911622165.2 of Bombus sylvestris. Classification (NCBI taxonomy): domain Eukaryota; kingdom Metazoa; phylum Arthropoda; class Insecta; order Hymenoptera; family Apidae; genus Bombus; species Bombus sylvestris. Next base: position 6,024,283 of record OU443149.1, on the reverse strand, counting down.
AACCTTCATACTCCTCAAAACGCTATTTCTATTCTCGTTTACCGGTAACGAGTTCCAAGTCACAATCCTTATACTTATAAACCTTTCCAAAGAGATCAGAGGACGAACGTTTGGTATAATACATACAACGTAGGAATCGAACACCCTGTATAACGAGGCGACTCTTATATACAGAATAGGGTACTATCTTATTTACGGTGAAGTGGTTGTCGGCCAACTTAGAGGAGCGGCCATCATTCAATCAAGCCGGACAATTTAAACAGCCTGATTCACGCAGCGAAATCATTTAATATTTGACGTCAAGCACGATTATCGTATAACGGTGCGTAATGGCCGATTGTTTATACAGGTTGCAAGCGGCGCCGCAATTTTCAAATGGTGTATCTGCCTCCTGAGAACGAGATGTTGTTGAACGTTGTCGGACGAAGCAATGTTGCAAAATGATCCGTCATTAGCGGCGGACACAAGTGACGAGTACAATTACTCTTCAACCATTTACTGCTAATAGGCGAGCAAACCGAAAAAGAGAAAAAGAATTCGTTGCCTCGTACCCTGCCCCCCTCTCTTCAGCTCGCCTCTCCGCCCCTTCGTACATCGATAAACCATACTCGTCGTACAAACTCATGCAAATCCCACGCACGTATAATTCCCAATTATTCTGTAACCTCGTATTCATTCGCTTAAATATTAATCGCGTCGGCGACGCTGTATTATTTCGACTTCACGCTCGGTCGAACGCGAACGGTCTCTCCGTAGAGCGTACTTTTATTAGCCAGCCTGTGTTTCTATTTATAGACACGGAATTATCTTCATCCGCCGTAGAACAATACGTTCAGAGATGTAAAAAATTTTGATAGGAGAATGCTAATCCACGCGGTTCATCGTTGTCGTTCTCGAATGAAAAGGAGCGGCTCGATTACCAGCAATTGGATTATCGTTGTTGCGCTTACTGACATACGCGATTAGAAACGAGACAGAACGAGAGAAGAGATTTGCGATAAAATAAAATTCTATTTTGGTGCGAAAGGAGGAAGTCGAAAGGGAAATAACAACTTCGTTCGCAGGAATTTCGTTTACTCGAGAAAAATTTTTACCTATTGTCCGATTAATATTCGTTAATCGAATCTCCTGCTACGACTCTTCTCTTATACAACGTCATTCATTACACAAGCGAAAAATAGCAAATGGAGAAAATCAATGAACTCTCATTATACGAATCCTTACTGTACTACGTTCTTTTGTTTCTATAGATTGGCACTTTTTCCATCGTCGGTGTCGTATCTTTTCACAACTTTGCACTAAGTAAAATTTTGTTATAGCGAAAGAAGGACGGACTATTTTTATAAATGGGATCTATCAAATTTTCTTGATGGAAATTCTCCTATCTACGGGTTACTCACAATCGGTGTAGCGTATTGCATCTTTCTACAAGGTACCGCACCTGTGGCTCAAACGACCTGTTGTCCACGCACACGCGGTTACTTTACATAAGATATGCGCAAGCTTAGACCGAGCTGAAAATAAACTCGTCGCGATTCGACACGTTCGATCGTGACGCTACGCTCGTTGTCATTTAACCTGATTTCCATCGGCACGATTCGCGGCTCGCCGACCAAGCCAGCTCGAATGCCTCGCGTGCCTTTTCCGCGATAAATCTCTTCCCTATGATCGCGAAATTATCCGACAAGTCAACGAAACTGGTACAACGAGATCAAAACAAACTCACGTTTCAACAACAGAGAAAAGAGATCATATCCTATCTTTTATAATACACTTCAAAGTATACTCGACGAACATCTCCCGGTAACAAACTGTTCAATGTTTTAATCAAAACACTACAACATGTATAATTGTGTAAAACGTACGATATTTCGTCAATTTGCTTTTTAATTGTCATTGAATTGATCCCAAATGAGAATCGCGTTTAACGGAACAACGGAGACCAATCCACGAAAAGAAACGCGGCGTAAATAGTGGACAGATTCCTACCTTGATAATGTACTTGTAACTAGGAAGCCGTGTTCCCTTACTGACTCGTACACATCATCGATCAACTAACTATTTTCGATAAAAAGCCCGAACAGAGTGAGTGTTTGGATGGATTTTTGAGTTAAACACATTCAGATGCTCGTAAATGATATATTTGAATATATATATGTATATATAATTAGTATAAACATTTTACATACATTCATAACGACCATAACAGCATCCTTTTTACTTTCCATGAAAAGAATCCTTCTGAAATCAGGTTGTTTGAACTTAATCAACTTGAACTCGAGTAACTTCAACAGTTCGAATGAGACTTAAAAGTACAAGAGCGATGAAATGTCAGGAAATAAGCTTGAGACAACGTGGGAGAAAAAAATGTTGCTGCTGGCGACGGAGGCCGCAAAAGTTACACGCTCTCTGTGCACGCTAGATTGTATGCGCCAAGCGGCGAGTGTTGACACTCACGGGGAAAAAGATAAGATAGCAACTGTTTTACCAGCCAATCGCCGCTTCTGTACGTCGTCGTCTACGTCACTGTTGCTAACTGTGGTTGTGTACACAAGTACACAGGTCTGTATTCAATTGAGATTTCTGCTTTTCGAATAGTGCGATCTCCGGCTGAGAACGTCGCGAAAACAAGACGCATCGGTCAAACACTGGTTCAAAGAAGAATTCTACTGGCCGACTATAAACGATCAGCCCGAACGGTGAAATACAAAATCGTGTTACCTCGCGGCACAGGGCGGAGAGAATTTTATCGCGAGTGCAGAAAGTGACGCTGCAACATTGGAAAATTTATAGGAAGATAGCGGGAGGAAGAGAGGTACAAACGAACTCGGCCGAGAAATTAATTGAACGAGATAGGGGGACGGTCTGTTGCTTCAAGAAGGAGGCATGACCATCTTTCGCGCAAGAATCTTTTACTTTGACCACTATAGTCCGACTTCGAACACAAACTAAATCGTACAGAGAAACATTTATTACCATAAATTAGATAAACACAGGAGAACTCTACGAGAGAATTTTCAATTGGTGTAAATTTAGTGGGAAAAGGAAAAGATAGAAAATCTAGTTAAATTGTAGACAAGAAGCTATCTATCGAAACTTTTATGTTTTGATATCTCGTTTATCGGACGCTACTTTCTCTGCAACGTAACGCATTGCATTATCGTTTATATTTACGCGCACACAGCAGAGCACGTGCATTAACAGTGTACGCGCGTAATAAAGGCATTCGTGCGCTACGCTATTACGTCCTACGTTAATGTACGAACAATCGTAAGTTAGCATGTTCACGGTATGCACTTGTGCTCGTTGGAAATTTTGCATACTGATACATAATAATAAGTACTAGAAAATTATGGCAATTAACTTGCGACCAGTCAATTAGCTGTTGAAAAACGTTGACATTCCTTGTCTGGTAGAAAAAAGGAAAAGAGAGAAAAGAAAGGAAATTCGTATGGCAGAACGATTACAGAAGCGAGAAAATATGGTAGGTATGCATTCTGTGCTGATAAAACGCGCAGCTTTCACTATCAATCGCGGTTACAGTACGTAACCAGAAACCAAAGTGTCGGTGGAAATAAGTAAATACCACTAGGCCTCTTAACTTCGTCTTATAAACAAGATTACTTCCAGGCGACTACAGATTTGCAAACAATTGGTGTGTAAACTACATGTTCGATGCGTTATTTCTCGCAACCTGTTGCACGCCACGAGCCTCGAAGTTTTATACGGCTATTTTATTTAAAAAACTGATAGTCATAAGCAAAGAAAAGCTAATTCAAAACGTAACATTTGTTCGAACAAAGAAATTATATTTTCGAGATGGTTAAGAACTGGTTAAGAAAGTCGTAAAACTGTGCGTAAATTATAGTCCCCTCCTTGTGCGATCTTTGATTTATCAGTTTTATTTCATTCGAAAGCATTTTACGACTGGAAGGAAAGAAAGACACATAAATACATAAAAGTGCAGAATAGCAAGACGAATGTGATAACCGCGTGGTCACGATAACGGCAAACTTTTGGCTTTCTAAAAATATCCTTAGGTCATTGCAAACTAATGACGAAATATCTACTCCTCTGTACCTTGTGTCGCTACCTAAACTCGCCTGTGATATAATTCATTTGACCCGGTGTGGCATTTTATTTGCTAACTAAATATCGTTGATGAAACTCGGCGCTCGATTTTTTCGGACGCTAGAGTTATAAAATACGTATCTTGTTTACGAATCATATATGTGTAACTTTATTGAAACATAGTTGTAATAATTTTATACGGAAATTTTGAGGAAATTTCAATTTTCGCTAATAAAAAATTGTGATATCATCAAACAAGTGATAATTCAAACTTTAAGCATTACATTCGATTAATGGAAACGAACAATTTTAAGACAGTTACAACGCTTTCTACATGCACGAAAAAGTTCACTTTCGATAAGGTTAGGGACATCTATTTTAAGGGGACTATTTTCTCCCGCCATAATCAGCGGCCTTTGATTAGGCTAAAAAGTGTTCCGATAACGTAATCAAGATTTAACAACGTGAACACATTCGAATCCCACGAATTCGATGAAAATGATATTAATATTTAGTAGGCCGTTGTGATTTCCAAATACGTACAAATTATCGGCTATAGTAAACATGCACTTACATTAATTCGCGTTCAGACGGATCATGCTCGGCCTTGATAGTTGTTTGACATCGGTGGCTCGAGCGAGTACCATTGACTTTTGTTCGAAGGGTATAAAATTCCAAGACACGTGTCACACTCGTTCACCCACATTCGCGTCGATTTCGCGGTAATTTTTATTAGAAAAGCGAAAATTGTCGGCGAGTTTTTCGAAGATTCGGCGTACGGCCGATCTCGATCGGAGCGCCGCTCCGATGCTGCCACCTGCACGCCGTATGGCGACACTAGACCCCTTCGCAATCATGTGTTCGTTCAGTATATTGCGGCTTCTGCTTGCATACGGTTGTTTATAAGAGTATGACGATTGGCTGTCTCGGTGGCGCGTTTCGTCTTCGTAAAACGAATCCGTGATTTTGTGTGGATTGTGGATCGCGCGTATACCAATATAGCGTGTGGTGCTCGACGTTTCGTTTGCCGCGGGCTGTGCACGTATTTATACCACGTTCCGTCGAAAAAGGGTAAGGAAAAGAGACGAAAAAGAAAAACTTGGCGGATAGAAGTGCATCGTCTTCGCGCCAGTAAAGGCGTCCTTCCGCGTTCTCTCGTACGTACACGAGCCGCGCGGCCAATCGTGCGAGTGGAGTGATTTTATTTTTCAACGAGTAGTGCCTTGCGAAGGACGGAAATAACTGTTAAGTGAAGTTCCTCGATTTTTCACGATCGGTCATCGAAAGACCCGCAGGGATGACGAGGTAGCCCCCCATCCGCAGGATTGGATTACCATGCTGGACACGGCCACGAGTCGCAGGTAACAGAGAACCGTGTATGCCCCGTGTGAAGCCTCCCCACTCACAGCTTCTTTCTCTTATCCTCTTCTTTCCTTACTTTCTTCGCTTCTCACTCTTGTCTCCTCTCCTTCTCGTTTGGCACACACGTTGCTTTCTCTCTCTTGTGATCACCAGAGAGAACCGGCGGGAATAGTGGTGCGAAACGCGGTACACATGAGCGAATAAGACGGTTTCTAGCTTGCATTCGCTAGAGTAAACGATTGGATGAGCGCCAGCTGCTCAAAGGAAATTCCTTTGACAAAAATTCTCGAGTGTCACTCGATCTATACGCGCGCGCATAGAGCACGATGGTTTAACGACAATACCGATGGTTCAACGATGATTATATTATGATACACACACACACACGCGCGCGCGCGCGCGCGCGCGTATATATAATAGATTCATTTTCTAGTAGTCTTTACTTTGTCGGAAAGGTTGAATACTTAACGATAAGAAGGGCGCGTGTCAAATCTCACATTCATGAGCATTACATACGTATTATATGCTCATGAATAATACTACATAGAAGAAGTGATAGTGCGAGGGCCTGACGCGGGTAAAGTGCATTGCGGCTGCTGCGACGACGTGTATAACGCGACAACAAATTTTTATGGATTGTTGACACGCGCCTTGTGATGGAAATCTAAAATTTCTTTGTGCTCCTGGGCCCGCCATGTATTTCTGGAACGTGTATACATCGTGTTGACGCGTTTCTTCTACGTCAAACGTTCATTCAGGAAATGAGCTTGCAAACGATTCGTGACTACGTTGTATAGTCTGACTATTAGTTTTTTTGTTCTGTCATGTACAAATACGTGTATGTTTACCACATATATGTACGTTTAGGAATGCTGATTAATCGCATAGCTGTAAAAAGCTTCAGCAGAAAAAACATTTTAGAATACATATATATGTATACGCGTGCTCGTATTGGAAGGGTTCGATGTAGTATTTGCTCTCTCTTTCTCTCTCTCTCTCTCTCTCTCTCTTTCTCTCTCGTAATCAGCGTATCGAAACAACGTATTTTCGTCGCTTAGCTCTGATACACGAATCTCTGACGTATAAGAGCAAATGAAATCAAGTTGCGGCTGCAACGATGCCACGGAACTTGAGAAATATACTAGAGCGACAACGTCTGATGTTTCGCGTCTCAGGGTCCACCGTATTCTAACCGTTAACAGTTTACTTAACGAGCAGATAAGAGAGAACGTAGAGGAAAATTTCCATCGAGGCTTTCCGCGTTTCAACCCGCTCGTTTCTTCGTGCACCGTGTATCATATATATTTCTACTCTTGAATCAGTTCTGGTTTAGTATGTAACACAGGTGTCATCGGTTTGTTGACTGTTTCTCATTCGTCGAAGAGGATTCGAGGAAGATTAATATTTTTTCGAATTCACACGTGGCGTCGCTACGACCGAGCTGAGTCATAGTCGGTACTTTCGGACGTCAAAAAATTTCATTCGGTTGGTTATCGTTGTTTGCGCATGGTTTTAGACGACAATTTTATAGGAGTTAATGAAAATGTAAACAGTGCATATTATACGATCCTAAACGATATCGCGAACGTCTCGAAACGTAATTTGTGCCCCAATAAATCTTAAACTTATGTACAATGTATATCGACGCGATCTCGTTCCCGTAATGGGACCGTGAAATATGGAATCGAAAAATATGTAGGTCGATTACCGACTTTTCTGTGTCGGTAAATTCGCGTGTATTTCCTCGTCGATCGTGTGTTTTACTAGGCGTGGATAAAAAACGATTTTAGCAAATGGAATAAATTCATGATACGAATACGAAAACGAGAGAATCTCGGTGTCATGTTTTCTCCCGTTCGATCAGCTTCGTGGACGCTGGTAATTCGAGAAAATAAAATTCGCATGGAAGCTACGGAGCAAAGGTTGCCACGATAAATATTGTCCAGGAGAGATGCTCGCCGTTGTCGGCAACCAAACAATAGCTTTTCATCGTACGCCGTTCAAAAGCGACTCGGTGGAACGACCGTACCAGCAGAGACGTTTAATGAACTTAATTATTCCGAATGTCGATGCTTAACCTCTTTGTTGACCGCTATACCACTGTTAAACTGCAACATTGTTAGACCTTTCAAACAGGTGGCCCTGCTAGCTCAATCTCCACTTATTGCTACACGCGTTTCCACATTGAACAAATCTTACTTCTTTATTTTCTTTTTAATAAAATTACTCGGTTATGCAAAAAGAAACCGGGCCTTGAAAATGTTCAGTATTTTCCGCGCTCGGTTCTCCAACATCGTTACGCTTGATTAATGTTCCGTGCATTTGCATTTCATTTAATGCAAAATCGCTTTTACCGCCGAATTACTTTTTACTTTTTGCATAACAATATCCGTACATGAGTGTATGGTCATGTTGCGAAGCAAGTTGAATAAGAGAAGAACTTTAAAGAGAGGAGGAAGAAAGGAAAATAGGACACGTGTAGCTGGAGACTGGAGACGGGAATGAGTCCAGAAGAAAAACAGTTGCGCTTAACGAAGGAGGATTAAAACCGACGAGACACCTGTAAAAATCCTATCTACAGCTCTATTCAAGTAACTCACCATCTCGGTTAACTTTACTCGCCCGAGTTCATCGTGATACGAAGTAACGACGCGGTTCACGCGAAAACGTGAAACAACATGTGGCGCGTAACCGCGCGGGCAACAACTCGTCGCTGCGTGCGTTACGCCGCGCTCTCTGGTGTGCGCTCCGCGTGCCTACTCGATATTTTATAATGGGTCTTCCGATAAAAATGCCACTTGTCAGGCCGCGACTGTTTTGCATAATTTCAGTTCAGGATACACGCGCGTAAATTGCGAGCACAGGCAATAAATCTTGAGAGAAACCGCTACGCTTCAGACCCGTGCCTTTTCTTTCTCTCTCTTTCTCTCTCTCTCTCTCTCTCTCTCTCTCTCTTTCTCGTTTGCTTCTGGTCTCCCTTTATATCTCGATAGACGAGATAGTGGTGCGATGCAGATGTATGATGTCTGATATATCTAATGGCAATTAATGCGAGCAGTTTAATATCATCGCACCGCATTTGTATCCACCGGAGATATCCGTTCCATCCTGCTATTCTCTGTATCAGTTCATGAAAATATTCGAACACTTACAGAAACTTTATACGAATATATGATTGTTATACATTTTTTAATTTCAATTTAAATTTAAGTTTAAATTAACAAATTGTAATGAGACTCGGTTATCGTGGTTGTATTGATAAAGTTTGAAACAAATCTGAAAGTGTATACGGAAAATACAAGATATTCATAAGAACATAATTCGTTATTTATAAGAGTTATTTATAAATGGGATAAAACTTATCTATAATTCTATGATTAGCTTCTAGCAAGAATTATACATAATTCCAAATATATATAACGACTAATCATATCTAACGTGACAGCAGAATTGAAAATTTCTAAAAATTGAAGTTGATTAGTTTAACTTCCAACTGGCTCGTAATCGCTTATAACGAAGAAAGAAAGAAACGAAATCACCACGGTGAGACGTTGATTAACCTGACAGATTGACATATATAATTCTATCTCATACAGAATACAAAGAAGAATCGATTTCGTGTTTCTAGTTGAACTGAAATCTTATTGTATGCGAGCCGAGCGCGCGTACGAGTGCACACGGCTACGATTCGAGCGTGGAAAAAAAACGTGCTTTCTAATTAATCAGTTAAGCTAAGTATTCGCCGTGCTTAATGGCCGTAATTAGCGCTATATGCTTCGCGCGAGCACTGAAATTACGCGATTGACCTGTGCCAGTCCGTTCGGGAGAAATTAATAAAACGTAGAATGAGCTAAGCAGTCATGATTGCACAGTTTTTACGAATCTTTCGGAGTAGCGAGTTCCTACGTGATACCAGAGTTTTTTCTCTGACTTTTAACCCTCGGCCGATTGGGCGGGATAAGAGGGATTCGATGTTCTTCCCAAGTTACATGTAATCGGTTGCTACTTATCTCGTTCTATGTATAACTTAGTTATTCACTGTAGAACACGACGATACGTTGTATCTCATTTGAAGAGTTTATCGATGGCAAAAGTAGCCTGTGAACCGAAAGCCTTATGAAAATGGAATTTTATCGTTATCAAAGTCGAAGTCATGGTTGATTATGCAATACTAAAGTCACTTAATGTTCACACGTTTTGTTTACACTGTGTGTAACGCAGGTATGTAAAACACGAATGAAATCCATAATGTAATTCGACGCTATCCTTCCAAAACATTACACGAAATAATACACAAGCTGACGAAAACATTTGGACATTTTATCATAGACAGATTTTATATTTATATAAATATTATACATGTTATGTAAAACGTTTTGGAATTTTTAATAAACCAAGGTTATATTGGTCAAGCTTGAAACCAATCTAAAGAAACGTATAGGAATTACAAAATATTTATCGCAAAGTGTTAGTGAAATTTCAAAATAATATATATATTCGTGAAAGATATCTACGAGTGTTCGAATACTTTCGTAAGTCTATGTATATCCAATTTAAAACAAAAAGGCCTTGATTTAAGATTTGTATAAAATATTTAGAATGTCGTATCAAAATAAAAAAGGTAAAAATACGAGAAAAATTCGATAATTGCTCGTTCGATGATTTTCTACGAATGAAAATTCCATTGATACCGTTCTCTCTAATTAAGTCGTCATGCAAAACAGCTGATGGAATGTCGCGATATTGTTGGAAACGTAACGATAAAAATTCATGGGCTGAGATTTAATAAGTATTCTCGATTCTGCGAGCACGGTTACTTTTCAATGTTACAACGACGCGCGATGTCTTTAATTTTTGGTTCAGTGGCTTGCGTGATCCGAAGAATATCAAAAGCGCTGCTGTGTGTTGTACGGCATAAGGGTGGTTGAGTAATGACTAACGAGTAATGCGCCGACATAAGTAAGCATTAAGTAACGAGTGGCACTCACACGTGCGCGCGTGGTCAGCACACACTACCGAGGACGGTGTACGGATCCGCAGTGTGTACACGAGAGATTACGAGCACGGTTGTCTCGGCTGATCATGATGTTCCTTTCATTCAGGCCCCGATTAACGATCTGCAGATGTATTTAACGAGTCTAAAAGCGGCACTGTGGTTTACCGAGCCGCTTTCGACCGCTTCGACCCCTTGAGCGTTTCTTTTCGTTGATCGAGTGAAGATGATTTTCTGAAATGGCCATAACAATGCAAATTCTATTCTTTTTCTTAATTCACAATTTATCGCGAATCCTAAATTAATGCAAATGCTTACGATGATGCATTTACACGCACGACGCACTGAATCACATTTATTAAAATTAAAAGGTCGTTGAAACAAAATGAATTTCCATCGTTGAAATGAGACGAAACGTGATAGGATTCGAGGTTAATTGTAGCGATTATTCGATAAGTTTGACAAACGTCCAAACTTGTACCGTCGAACGCTTCTCGTTGCTTGGGTAGAAAAACTCGCCGTGAAGGTGGAGGTTGAGCTTAGGGAAGAAGAAGCAGAAGGGGAGAGACAAAAGCAAAGTGGGAAGATCGTCGGTATCGGCAGCGATCGCCTTGCTAGCCTGGAAATCCAGTTACTCCAGCAGGGGCCTCGAGACAATGCGCAGAGTGCAACCCGTGCAATGCCGCCTCGGGAGAGCTGGTTGGGTGAGCGCGACGAAAATAACTCCGGCAGGAGAATATTACGGCACTTTGCAATGAGGAGAGACCAATGAAAAGAGAAGAGCGGCCACGCAACGTACGAGCAAGGAAGAAAGACAAAGAAGCAAGTTAGGCGGACGAGGAAAGAAACACGGATGAAGGAAAGAGCGAGATACAAGACCGGAGAAAAAGAAGAAAAAGAAGGAGGGGATGATAGAAGGGGAGGGGGAGAGTGGAGACAGAGAGAACGGAGAATCGCATGTGCGTATATGTGTATGTGTGTGGTGCATACGTGATAAGGAAAGACGAGGAAGAGTGACGAGAGCGAGAGAGGAGAGAAGATAGATCGTCGCACGAATCGACTCATGGCGAACCATTCGAAACGAGCGACCGGCGGTCGTCTTCTTTTGGTCTGTGACGCGATTGGCCGATCGGCCAATGACTGGTTCTCTCGGCACTGGACACTGGACTATGTGCACTGCGTGCAGCAGCAGCAGCACCAGCCGCCCCTCTTCGCCGCCTCGAGTGCGCTCGCGACTCGTGTACAGTGCACTTCATTGACGGCCGCAAAACTGGTCCACTGCGAGCCGCATAAAACTCCGTTAGAACCAGTTCCATGCGAAACGGTCTTAAAACCCCCAATCCGTGATTCCCTCGTCCCCAGGGGTTTTCCTATCAAACGAGAAATTTATGAAAGAAATCGTCCTCTTCGTTATTTCTCTTTCTTAATAAATACGAACGCGAAAAATCGAGGATCCTCTATCTAATTAGCGGATACGAAATTGAGCGCGAAGTTCGAAAGAACTACATCGAGACGCGAGTCGCTTTTAGAAACGATATTTCGCATATGATTCGAACTTCAGGACGCGGGTCTTGCATCATGACGGATAATTCGCAATGATCGGCTGTGCGCGCGTTAGACATACTTCTTTTTTTCTCTCTTTTACGTACGTACGTATACACCATTTAACTTCCACGAATACCGGGAAATTCTGGTGCTGCCAGTATGTCTGCCAGTGCGACCGGTGGAATCCGAGCTTTCACGGAACACTCCGAACGGCCCCGATTCTTCGAGTTTGCTGGACGCGCGCGGCGTGCGCGCGAGGCCAGTCCTATAAAACCGTAAACGTCGATTACGCAATGATGTAATATAATAATGGATATTGTCTCGGCAATGGAGATTCCGACAGATAGAGTTTCTTATTGCTTCGGTGAAACACGCTCACAATTGATACTCGGCCGGAGACGTATGTCAGTCATGCTACATATACTTTGATTTCTGCGCTCTTTTTTCTGGCTGCGCGGGCGCATGCGCGCGTGCTCCTATTCGTGGGAGATACATGGTGGAACCAATTTACTTTTTGCCGGTGTATAATGTGAAACCGCTGATGGTTATGTTTGGTAATAATTGGCTAACAAAAGTGAGCGTAGTAAAAATGGAAATTGGCGCTACAAGGTAGTAGGATAATGCAGCAATTAAAGTAAGGTAACAGTAACGTGTATTTTTATTACGCATTATGCAACGTTGTGCTTCTGGTTAATTCTAGCTGACGGGACATCGTCCTGAATATCGTCTGCAGTTCCAAACTCGGTTCATCTCGTGTTTATTTCAAGCCACTTTGACACGGCCTTAAAATTTCGTTCGCGCATATTTCGAAGATGTTGTAAAAATTATAATTATATCTACTATAGAGTTACTATAATGTCAGAAGTCAATTAGACAAAATGGCGTGCCCTTTCGAGAAGCGAATTGTTCTTGAGATTCGTGGGTTATTTAAGAAGTAAAAAGGTAATCAATAGAAGAAGAAGATCGCAGTTTGTTGAGATCTCATAAAGATATGCTTATTCATCCTAATGGTAGGTTGTCGACGTGGACACGCCTCTATCAAAGTCGTCGGTATCTACAAAGAGGCTCTTCGAGATTTTCTTTCCGTTCCCACCATTCTGCGGCTGACGAGCGATTCTCCCCCTTGTCCCTCCCCTTCGTTCCACTCTGCGTTCGTGAAACGAAAAGGACAGGCTATCAGTAGCAGTAGTAGCAGCCGGGGCCGGGGCACCTCTAATATTTCACGGAAGCCAGCTACGCGGTTTGTCGATGTTATCGCGTTTGCGATGCCGAAGGAGTCGATTTTAACCGTTACCTTTTTGTTACACCTCAGCTTCGCATTAAAATAAATATCTTGCAATGGAATAAAGCGGGAAAGTTGGAGACAGAGGGATGCTGGAGTAAGCAAAAGGAGGAGGGAAAGGGGGAGATCAACGACCAAGCGGTGGGAGATCATGAACGAGGAGGAAATAGCAGAAGAAGGGAAGGAGAGGGCAAAAAAGGAGAAAAATGCCCGGGAGGGAAAAAGGAAGAGGAAGAGACGAAGAAGAAAAGTGGCGAACCGGCTGGCCGCAACGAACTTGAAGTAAACCAAACCTACCGGTCCTACCGCTCGCGCTACCACTACCACCTACCGAACTATTACCTACAGCAGGTCTATATCTGGACTCTGCCTCGTCTCCCTTATCCGATGCATTGCATCGTGTGCCAGAATAGTGAAATCACCTACGTTCTATACCTTTCACGAGACTATGTGGGTGTTCCGTACTCATCGCGATGCTCATTCAGTCGAAACTCGATTCCTTTTGGGAAGGAAGCATGACCGCTACGATGCTCGTTCCCCTCTTACAGAACGATTAAGTTCTAATTTCTCTATCATGAATTAAGGGCTTAGGAAGAAAGAATCTAAAAATAGATCCCAACAATGAGCTGGCTCCGCTTGAGCTGTCTAAAATAAAGGATCGGTATTATTTGAGAAAATAAGCATGAATGCGTCTGAATGAAGGCAAAGGTCCAAAGGAGGCAACTTCCTGGCCCTGAACAATGGAGACCCGTGTTAAGCATAGTTGGGCCTTGATCTGTTAACTCTAGACATCTCCGAGACTGTCTGATGCTGGGTCCAGTTTTTATCGAAGCTTGACTGCTCGTAGAAGGTAGAACTAACCGTCGCCTCAACCTGTTCCAATTCTACTCTAAATCGAAGCTCCGTGTATTATCATATCTACGTTCTTGTAATTCCGATATCGACGAGCCCGCTTATCACGCAGCCTCGATACGCGTAGTCTATCGACACGGTTCTTATTCCCAGATTACCTCTTTGATCCGCGTGTAAATCGAAGATGCAATTGAGCGCAGCTTTTTCTGAGGGCAGCGTGGCGACGCAGCTGCCTACTACCGCTCTAATTAATACATGATCCTCATTCGCGGTGTTATATAAACCGTTCACGAACACGGGAATACGAAAGCCAGGCAGATCGAGTAAAAAGGACGAAAAAGAGAGAGAAAAAGGTGAGAGCAGAAAGAAGTATGGCATGAAAAGGAGAGAGGAACGTGTCGCCGTGAGCGCGCTTTTGCGTGAATCAATCGATTAAAATCGTCGACGTGCCAACAGCTGACATAATCCGGCACGTATGGGTCAGCCGATTAGAAATCCGTAAGTGTCGCCTTAATTGACGCGATTACATTTACGAGCCCCGCGTCAACATGACCGCTCTTAAATGAACGTGACACGCGCCAGCCAGGTGTGTGTTTTCCAACTCGAGAACGCAAGTAGAATTACGCGTTCCACGTTCGACCGACAGAGAGTTCCGGAACGATTGGCTACGTGCTTTTTGCGCTTTGTTGATCGACCATTCGGAGAATATGTAGTTAGAGGAATTTGTAGGTTGTGTAGTAGTTATGGATAAACAACTAATGCTCTTAGTCCAAGTTGAACGTTTCTTTTTATAGCCACGGGGAAGATAAGGATGCGACGAGGAATTCGATTGGAATTCGCTTTTTGTGAGCCACTTTTATGTTAAATCCATTTGTTTATCATTCGAGAGTCTCGAGGAATTAGGTTCGACAAAAGTCTACTTAGTAACCTGTAGTCTTTGCGGCTGTAGAGAACGTTGCGGTTAATTTAAGAACGATATTGAATGATAATTGAGAAATTAACATATCTGTCGTTCCGTTGGTATGTCGTCGCGTGTTATGCTTGAATAGTGGTTCTTATGATAATTTCCTTGTGACGAATTTCCCGATCGTATGCCTATCTAAGTTATTCAGTGCTTATATATTTATTCAATCCTTCGTTTTATAATGCTGTTAAAATATGTTTTTATAACTTATTTATCTTATGCGAATGAAATACGTACTAATTCCTCGACTGTTGTAACAAATATTAACTTTAGGAAGAAGGAATTTGTCGAAGTAACTCATTATCGATCGGAAAATCGACTGCAAATCACCGTAGTCTCATCGACAGACTTTTTTTCTTTTTTTCTCCTTATTTAACGATTACTGCATGAAAATCCAATGTGAAGGTTAAAAAAAAAAAATCAAATAAAACAAGGATCGTCTTATCATTGTCTTGCAGGTGGCTGTCAGAAGTTCAGGCTGAAAGCGCGAAGAGTATCGATTGGCAGCAGCATGCTCTCAATATAGCGTTCGAGTATCGACGATCTTCTCCCTGATGTTACTCTGCCATGTTGCTTAGGTAAGATTAACGAAGTGATTTTTCCCTGAACAACACGTCGAGCAACACGTGTAAACGACCTCGTCTGAAACATCGATGAGAAGTTGTAGTTTATCATTATCGTGGTAACTGAGACAAGCGCGTCTATGTACTCTACATTTTTCTTTCCTGCGCTACTCTTTTCGCCTCGTATCTCAACGTGAACGAAGACGATGATGAAGAAGGGTGTTAGCCATTTGAATCGTTGCAATTATAGAGAGTCGCGCAATTCAATATCGCGAGGAACGACACTGCGACAGATATTCTAAATGCATGTTATCGTTTGTTGGCGTACTATTTTAACGTGTTATCTTGGTCCACGTCCGCCATGGAACCGCAAACACACCCGTTCGCTCTCTCCGCGTGCAGTTTTCAGCCGAGTACGCTTGAACCCGCGACGCGCGAGTTCCGCCAGCACTGCTGTATTGGTACGCGAATGCAACGAACACACGCTTAATTCGCTCGGAACGAGTGCGATTGATATTCAGATGCAAACAGGGCAGGAGACACGAGACCGAAGCAACCTTAAATGTCGCTTTCATTAGAATTAATCGCCGTGAATTTCGTTTAATTTGAACGTAAGACTTGATCTTTGATGTAGAATCTCTGGTCATGGTATAGAATAACAGCGAGATTAAACGATTATAAGTTTCGAGGTTTTAGTAAGAAGTTAAATTATGGAAATTATAGCTAATCGCAAGAATTATTTGAAATTATGGAAATTTGCCTATGGTAAAATTATTTCTTATTCGATTCTCATCGCGTTGTGGATTTATCAGTTCTTCGTAAAATACAATTTCTAAATTGCCGATTACACATATTACTTTATAGTACTTTTGCGTCACCCTGTATTGCAACGTGCTTCTCGGAACAACGATTAAATCGTTAAACAACCGTGGTTACATCTTCCTATTTACAATAATCGTATTAAAGTTACATATATACGACTCGAGTTTCGCGAAGCCATTACTCATTTTTCCCTTTCAAGTTTTTCCGCGGGCAAATATCGCGGGTCACCGCTGAAACTCACGTGGCCGGCAACGTGATAAAAAATCCGAATGTTAGGCTCGTTATGTCGTTACGGCAATCGTTAAACGCAACTGTAAGCGTGGCAATTGCGCCATTCTAGATGAAAGGTTACGGTCAACAGGAGATTTAAGGTGATCGAACTTGGCCAGTTGTCGAAATAATCTTTCTTTCTTACGATCGACGTTGACAAACGAAAAGCGCGTCATGGAATCGCGAAATCGTGCGAGGAACGCGTGTTTTCGCGCGATCGTCGCAAACTAGCGCGCGTCGTGTAGGTTCGTGCGACGAGGTACGAAGGGCCTGGCGGCGATAAAACCAGTCACGAACATTGTACGCGGGGAAAACATACGATAGCTACTTCTGCAGAATTCTGTCGTATGCGGTTGTATGGTACGCGTGTGTGTATTCGTGTGCGTGCATTACACGGAAGCACGGAACAATGCGGTGCCATTCATGGTAAAAGAAGAAGCGGTTGAATCACCCGCCCGTTCGGATTCTACAGGCTTATTCAAACGACAAGCTCCCGGAACAATCGAACGAACCGTCCGTAGATCGCGATACGAGATTCCTCTGATCTGCCGTACTCCTCCATGCTTCGATAAATTCTCTTTTGCTTCGAACCGCCTCGCTCGTAGATTAGATAGCTCCATTTCACGGATGCTATAAGCCTGTTAGAAGATTGGTAGGTTTCCAGACGCGTAATTGCAGCCACGCAGAAGGCGTTAACCCTATGGAATCGTAACGATACCAATTCCGGAGCGAATACGAATTTATATGTAGAAACGTCAGGTTGTAATTATGGGCAGGTAAGCGCGCCAATCGGAAAGCGAGAGAGAGAGAGAGAGAGAGAGAGAGAGAGAGAGAGAAAGGGCGAGAGGAAGGGGTTCTCGGTGGAATTTACAGAATTATAGCAATTTATACCGGTGGCACGCGCGCTCTCCTCGCGCCTGCATAACGATACGTGTCCGCGTCCTGACTGATTTACAACGTTGTTGAATAATTATTTAGTGAAACGTTGCTCGTGTGCGCGATTTCCCCCGTGAATACAAGCCGACGATTTCCTATTACCTATCCCGATGAAATATCGCGTCTCTGTTAGGCCCGCGAGGAAACTGCGAAATCGTGTGTATTTGCTCGGGCTCGGTAGTAATAACATTGCGGTCTATGACTGGAAGAAGGAAATAGTCTCTCGCGAACCGTGTTATAAAGTTACATGCCGATCACTGTAACGCGATACATTGCATCGGTACGAGGAACAGTAGTTAGAGATCTTACTAAGGGGGCAAGAGGAATAAAGAAAAAAAAAGAACAGCGTGTGGCGACGGTGAAAACGGCATTGGATCGCTTCCTTTGCCTCCGCTGATCATAAAATTGCATCGTATTCTTGCTGGAAAGAATATAAAATATAGAGATTATAAATGTAGACTGTATGGGAAAAATATGATAAGTTCACTTGCGTTGACTTCCTAATTTTGTTACCATTTGATAGCTACGAGGGTATACGTTACTGTACATAGTAGTTACATTTTAATATTCGGGCACGGCACTGTCACTGTATCTGCTGCTTTACATAAGAGAGGATGATTTAAATACGTGTTGCTTATTGCACGAGCCATTTATTTCGTATAAAAACAATTTTAGCAATTTGTGATTGGTTGACAAGACATTGGACTTTAGAACTGCTTTCGTATGAAAAATAAAAATATATGACCCGTCTTGTTTTTTCTCCGTAGTGCTCAATTAATGTATTGGTTAAAATTAACCTGTAAAAAAGCCAGCTGCAAAGAAGCACCGAATTTTAGGTCGATATCTCTGTTTTGATTTGTCGAATTTTTGTTCGGACGATTAAAAGTCACGATACTGTCAAGCTCGATCGATTTTATAATATCGCTGTTTCATTCTTTCCATTTAAGATACCCGGCGCACGATCGTTCATTATCCTCTGTAAGGCCACCGCTTTCGCCAGTTTTCGCGTTTCATTTTCGTATTTTGTGTTTTTCAGTTTTCGTTCATTTTGCTTTTTTTCTGTTCTTTGATCTCGCGGATTTTTGATACGGCGAATTATTTTTAGATACGTGTGGTACGCGATACACGCGAATTTGCTCAGCTTGCGTTTGCATTCCACTGATAACGACCAATCGATGATTTTAAACACGAGTTTTAATATATTTGTGGAGAACGAGAAAGATAAGCGGAACTGTCCATATTTCAGACTCAAGGTGATTTTTCTTTTTCCTCTTTTGTCTTTTTTTTTCATTTTTATTTTTATTAGGAGAGTTCGGTTCTCTAATTTCGCAGTGAAATTCATCCTGCTCGATAAGATTGAGATACGATGCTTGCGGTGCTATATCATATTTCCCAGTACATGTGCTTGTTCGTAGCACTGTTGCCTGGAAAATCCTTGTAATCCCCATAAATTATAACAATATAACAAACGAGACCGTGAACGTGTCTCACGTACTTTACGAACAATCACGGATAAATGAAAATTTCTCGCAGTTCGTTCCACTGTATGTTGAATCTCGCTATGTGTATGTACATACATATAGCCGGAGCATGAATTTCACTTTGAGCAGACTTTTCGCGAAATATCAACTTTCACATATCCTTTGACCCGTGGAGACGTATCTTTTTCAGTTAAATAGAAATAATTAAATATTAGATTGTTCGAAAAGTTTGTAGCTTTTTGATTATAAATATATCCTATATTTCGTACGATATACCTATGACGAATTTTTGCAAAATATAAAAATTCCAAGCTTAGGATTAGGAGTTCAAATTCTCAGTTAAGGTCACTTGAAACTTTTCTTAAATGTAAAATAAAATTTTCGCAAGTTTCGCTTTTATCGTCTTTTTATTAGAGCTTGAAACATCTGAAGTCTATTAATAGACTTCGTACCAATTTTTCCAGCTATCACCAGAGTCAATTCCAAGTACTCTATTATCGGTTGAACTGTCAATCAGCTAGACGTTTCAGCTCTTGATCTGTCCATCAGCCATTTTCATTCTATTCGTCGTCCGATGAAATCAGCTGGCAATTAATCAGGGAAAAAGTATTCGGAATGATGACCACGTCATTATATGTACTTACTACCGCTGTCCGTGCTTAATCATATTCGTCAATCTGACTCCCAGTGACTTACGCGTACACGTGTTTTAATCCAATTACAAGACACTGTTACATGCTGCCGCTGTTATCTGAGCCGTATGAGAAAGTGACATATTTACATTGTAGTTCCCTTCGTATTTGGAATTCATGGGCGTCTTGCTTTTCTTTCTTTACGTATGTACGTCACTGTTTGTACAGATATGAGTACCGTATAAATATTGAAAATATGTGTTTTACTTTTAAAGATATATATATTTTTACACCATTTTGCCTGTTCATAATTTAATTAAGGACAGTCGATTAAATATCAGATAAAAAGAAGTCAGTTTACTAAGAATTCTATTGATAGCTTGGCATAATACATCATCGTTTAATTTATGCCTATCGATGAGTCACATTTTATTAGCCGATATTAAACAACATAACTCACTCTAGATTGGTTCCATCTAGCTCCGACCTCCGCAAACCGCTGTAAATCTCAATCACAAGGAAGCTAAACGAATCAATAACCCTACCGTAGGGTTAATCGAATTATTTTCTCGTCGCTAATATTTCTTTTCTTCTTTTACTGCATTTAAAGTAGCTATATACATGATTTTCTCATTCTATCTGTATTATATTACAAACATAGTAACTCCTAATATATTGGGTTGGCATTTAAATGATTGTGGATTTTGTCAATATCACCTATTGATATCACCAATAGGTGATATTGACAAAATCCGCAATCACTTAATTGCCAAACCAATACAACAAATTTTTCCGTAATGAGCTCGAGATCGAATCTCAAAATGTCGAAGCTTGGCTGGTCCAGATGACCACATCTTACCGATATATTTTTGCGTATCGCGTGTATACTATGCATCTTCTTCATCTTGAAATCTTCTACGAATGTTACAGAAATCTACATTCTGATTATTACGCGTACATAAGCGTCATCAAGTAGTATGTGGACGACGCGAGTAATTCCGGGTCGTGTTGAATCGAGGGAATTACGGGCGTGTAATTTTGGATGTTTGCCAGTGTTTTGCAGCTAAAACGAAAACGCCCGCGTGCATGCGATCCCGCGCAATATCCGCGCAAGTGGGTTGTTAGAGGCAAATCGCGAAGTCCGAGTGAAATTAAGAAAATATGCGTAGCAGGAGACCATCAAGCGGCTGTCTGCCAACTATTTCGTCGGCACGTGAATGTTTACGACTGCTTCCCGTTTGATTTCCATCTAGATTTCCTCGATTCTCGTCTCTTCATGTAAACTGAATTTTACTGTGAACCATTTTATAGCGCGCGTGCATCCGATAAGGAGGAGGCAAAATCGTGGCGATTTATAATCTGTGAATTGTGGA
The DNA here is from genome assembly GCA_911622165.2 of Bombus sylvestris. Lineage (NCBI taxonomy): Eukaryota > Metazoa > Arthropoda > Insecta > Hymenoptera > Apidae > Bombus > Bombus sylvestris. The sequence continues at coordinate 6,003,137 of OU443149.1, read as the reverse complement.
TTTGTTGATGCGACTATGTCGACTAAAGAAATTTATTATATCGACGTTTAGGATGCTTCGTGAGTATAGCGAGATTCGTTTAGCGTCAGAGCGAGGAGGATTGGATGATAAATTTGTCCTATTTGGCTGCTGCTACTTGCGCGAAGCTCTCACGTGGCGTATGTTATTCGCAAGAATTTGCTATTTTTTTACAGGCATGCGCTCTATTAAAAGTTTCAAACCTTGCTTTTTGGACGAATATTTTTCGGAAAAATGATCTCTTTTTACTAGCTGTTAATCGTTCGTAAACCCATGACCGTTCTATTTCATTTCATATGCTTTGACTTTGATGTATGAAACGTATACTTTCGCGTTAAAATTTCACAGAAATATGCCAATACAAGTGAACGTTACTAGAAGAATAGGAGAAGAATATAAAAATACGTTTAAATGATAAACACCTTTGAAAAATACTGGTACCAATTAATAATGTATTAAAACAGGAAAAAATTGAAGTTGCATATCCGCAGTATCGAGCGTAAAAGGGTCAATTAGGAAAATAAATGACTTCTCGGTAAAATCTTTCGTCCGGTTCCAAGTAGAACAAAAATTTGTAGTAATTAATCGTTCGATGATTCGTATTAGTTAGCCGATCAAACTTCGAGTACGTTTCCCAGAAACAAGAAGGAATCGTATAAAAAGTGAGTCACCGTAACGTCAAGATAATCATAATCGCGAATGCGATAAACAGAGTCCAGTTACTCGATGGCTATTCATAGTCGCGTTCTTCGTACAGAAGAAATTTAATGTTTGGTCTTATACACTGGACTTTGCAAGAGACACAGTCTCTTACACAGTGTCTCCTCGTAGGGTAAATAGATCGTTGAGCGTACAGTGTACAGCTATTCAATTATATTAGGGACAGGTTTTAACACAGACTGTTTCCGACCGTTGCTGCATGTTTTGGGCAAGTGCCAGCTTTTCGATGCACGGATACGTATCGTCCAAAGCAAATCGCTTCTTTGTCTCCAAAATTACACACGAACATCGTTTACGATCTTTCTTTGAAGATAGTCCGAGTTTTATGACTCGTAGATGAACAAACTTTGTCGTGTTGCAATGGACACGTATCGTTCTCACACACATACAAATAGAAATAAACAGATAGAAATACAGATATAAATAATACTATAACGTTCTTCGTCGGATATGCATATATCGTACAAGTATACGTTATTGTTGCTAAATGAAAGATTTTGCAATTCTATTAGCATTGTAACAAGGCGCGACTGTCGTGATTATATCGATGAAATGCGAAACCGGCCTAAAAATGTCTATTGAAAATGAAAAGATATTTGATGAAAATTTATACTTAATAGCCATGTTAAACCGTATAATAAATGTTAAATATAGTCTCATTGTATATCGATGCTTATTAACATGATAAATTGTTAATTGTTTAAGTATCGTTATAATCTCTATGCAAATTTTCAGATATTTTTTATCCTCTATCAGTAATGATAATGACGAGTCAGACCTCGTAACAGTGCTAATGAAACTTCAATACGTTTTGTATAATACAAATAATATACATATTCATAAAACGTGTCTACAAGCTGTTCGAATATTTTCGTGACTCTGTGCTTACCTAATCGCGAATACGTGAAGAATTCGTTTCTTGCTTGCCGGTAACAATAATAATAATAATAATAACAACAATAAAAGAACTGTTTATCCGATCGTGTATACATTCTCATATAATTTAATAAATTACTGAAACGCGCGTGATACGATCGTAAGAAAAAAGAACTCTTTGCATCGACTAAAACGACCGTCGGCGTTTCTGCATCGGTTACACGTTGATATCCGCATGATCGCCACGTGCCATAGATATCCGCGGTGCTTACTTACTTTCCACCGAACAAAGTTCACGTGGCGGAAGCGGCGACACTCGTTAATTCTCGTTGAAATTCATTCGCGTTGACAACTCTGACGAAGATATTCGCCGACTTCTCTCACACCTCGCGATTTTCCAGATTCTAGAATCTCTTACCATAAACCTGATTGTTGCAGATAAAAAGTTAATAAGGTCGTTAAGAAGCGCGATATAAGAAGTGTTGCAAAGAATTTTGCAGTCGACGCGGTCGTTTCTTAACAAGCTCGTAGAACGATCGGCCGGTTTATTAGAGCAACGTAGCAGCAATGAAACATAAATTTCTACCTAGCAATGCTCCTCGTGTTTCTGCTATTCGTGTGTGCACAGGGCCGTATCGTCGAAGTTGCAAACTCATTAACGCGTATAATCCGCCGTTTCCCGATTACGGAATCCTCTTCCACGAGATCCTCGGTCATGGCACGTATAAACGTCTGGATAAAAGTACCATTATTAATTCAACGTCGTATCGACTAATGTGATACGACGACTTTTTGTCGCAATCACCTTGCATTTAAAAATAACCTGTCTATTTTAAGCTCACGTAACATTTCCGTCGTTATCGAGTCGGTTGTCGGACTTTCCGGGCAATTTATTTGCGGTGACGTTCGCTTTTATAAGAACGCGAGTGCATAATATCGTTTCCTTTACTTCGACAAGTGACTACGTGCTTGCTGAAACGATTGTAGTCCAATCGCTTTTCCGCATTCTTTTTTCGATAGTTTTCCAGGCTGGCCGGGTAATCCACGTATCGTTGATCGAGAGCGGAAATCGGTATTAATTATTTTGTCGTTGTTTCGGCGCCACACGATTATAATTCTCTGTGTCTTGAATATACTTGACTTTCCGCCTTTGTAATTTATTTTAAGAACACACGTGTTTCTTTCGAAGTTTCACGGTTGATAGAACAATCGCAAATATATTATATTCGATCGATTTTATAAATTGGAAACGAAATACGAGTAGGTAAAATTGGAACGAAAACTGGCTATACGCTACCGACTAAAAATGCGAAATTATTACGCGTTAAATAGAACATAATAATTTTTAACAAAAAAATAATTTTTGTTAATTTCAGCATATAGTATACTTATCAGGATAAGCGTTATAAGGCAAGAAAATGCATTTCGAAAGTACGTTAAGTGGATGCGGGTCTGACATCGCGTGGATTAACAAGAAAGAAATAAGTAAATTCTAATTATATAGATGCAATAAATAAACTGATTAGGAATCTTTGATTTACAGAGAAATTCCAGTTTCTCAAAACGTCAGTCTTATCCTATAATGAGTATAGATTCGGTATTAGAAGACAAGAAGTAGCATCTTGAAAATATGTATGTAAATGGATGCGGGCCTGAAATCGCGCGAAACTGGATGCTCGTAACATTTAGCAAGACTTATCTCTCCAACATACTCCGTCGATTAATTTATTTCACGATTCGCGTGTAATTCGTTACATCCTCCCTAGAGAAGAGAATCCAGTGTTTTTCATCGCATCCACGATTGCATAATTAATCGAAGAAGCGAGTAAATTAACAGAGCCAGTCGGTAAGACCTAGCAATTAGAGGTCTTCTTATTTCCCCCGGATCTATGTTTTTCGTACGCGTGTGCTCATCGTTTTTGATTTATACAGGCTCGTCTCGCGTAAATGGCTAACTATTAATGTTCGTATTTAATCGAACAGGCGCGTATCGCTCGTTTATCAAGTTCGCGGACGTCGATGCCTCGATCGAGCTCACACGATAATCGACCTTCTCTCTTCAACGTTCGTTTTTTTTTTTTTTTTTTTTTTTTTTTTTTTTACAGGCAGAAAGCCACCGTCCGCGGAATTCAATCCGCGTCGAATTGGCACAGAAATCGCAAGTTAACGCGAGACACTTTATCACGGATCGCAAGCGAGATCGTCGACATCGGCTCGCGAACTAGACGCGTTAACACGAAACGGAAAGACTCGTCAATTAGTGTCAGCGACGAAAAGATCTTAACGCGCGCCGGTATTTAATATTCCGCTATGAATTACTAATTAAACTAGCGTCCAAGTTAAGTCGTGAGATTCCCGTAATTTACACCTGCTGCCGCCGAGATAATAGGTATACGCTTATTTAAGTGCTCGGAATGCCAGCCACGTGCTTCCATCTTTAGATTTTTTTAAACACGGTATTGAATAGAAGAATCGTTTAAAAAAAGATAAACTTAGTAACGTTTTTACTTCGGTATGTCTCGTTATTTGTTCTAAATTTTTCTTATTTATTTTATCGCTTTTATCATGATCACTTTTCTCTCTATTTTTTTTTTTTTTTCGAAAAAATTAATTCAAAAAATTCCATTGCCGAAATAATTAATTTAACACGTGCGACAGTAATTCGTTACGTATACCTGTGGAAAGTACACTTATCCTACGCCTACGTATCGGCGTTCATTCTATTTATGCGTACACACTTCGAATGTCAAAGCTACGTCGTACACGAGACAACACCGCAAAGTTGCTGCACACGGTGCTGCACATGCATATTCGTGTTATGGCGGATCGAAGTTTATAACGCAACAAATACCACAAGATGTTACAACGATTATCCGTCGGAACTTGTGAGAACGACGCACGAGCAGTTTTATACGCAGCCTGAGGGAATCCGAAAGAGCGAGGAGGCTCTCGATTCGATCAAAACACGCTCGTCTGTATAACAGTTTGTTTTCCACACGTGATACGTGTAATACGGGTTCTAACGCGCCTCGTCTCTACAGTATATCGTGTTACAAGGGGTAATTGAAGAACGATATGCATATACGTTGTACGAGATGTGCACGCGTGGGCATTGTCATTATCGCAGCCACACAGTACATACATTAGAGTGTTTCGTGTCGATATAATATATCACATTACTACTGTAAACTGTTCAGGGGTGTGGCTCTTGTTGGTCACCACAGGATATCTCGATATACACGCGTCGAACGTCGTATCGTTTACTGCGATTCGCGATGCGTTTATAGTACTTTCTTTTTCCGTTTCATCGCTTAAAATTGTCTAGCAATGGACTTGACGCTGAACTTACATTAAACCGTGAGTCATAAGGAACAACGATTAAGTCTCATTCACAAGGAAATATAGGAACTATACCGGTTTGAACGAGAAAATTGCTTTATTAATTGCTTTATTTCTTTCGTAACACAATGATATTTCAATTTCCATTTTATTAACGCTAAATACTATCGTTGGTGTAGATAGGCTATATCGAACGTTGACAAAGTTAAAGTGGAAAAAATTACTACAACGAGTGCAACCGATCCAATTCCACGCAGAGTCGCGAACGATTAATTTGCATATATGTATATACGTGTAATTTGTAATCACGATGATCATCGTATTAAACGCTCGTACAATCGAAGTCCTTTTCGGAAAGTTCGATCTTTGAGTGGTAATCGATTCGTACGCGGGACGATCAACCATCGACGCTGTTGGGCGATGGTGGAAGATCAATAGCGCGTTCGTGTAGACCAGAAAAGCGAGCTGGAGGCTCGGAGAGAAGAGTTATCACTGTTTATCTAAACGATATGCACCGCGAATGTTGACCCTGGGTTGCGTAAACGCATGCCTCACGCATACCACCGGCCACAGCACGCCGATTCGACTTCCTGCCTCGATTCCGACCGTTCGCGATCCGCTTCAGCTACGATCAACTTTGCGCAAAAGGTAGTGGAAACGCGTTAGAAAGAGGACCAGTCCGTGTGATTCCAAGATTCCATTAACGAGACGTGACATAGAGACGAAGAAGTGTCACGATGGAAATAGAATAGATCTTACATACTTGGCTTTGCGTGACGTCTATCGAAGGATGTCGGACTTAAAGATGTCAACTAGTTTTTTACACTTGGAGCGTATATAATTATCGCTCGAAAAAGAACGCGTTCGTGGGTGGAAAGTAAATTCGAAGTTCGAGTAAAACCCGAAAACTCGATGGATAGGTATAAAAATCTTGACGACGTTATAATTTATTCGTTTCGTGCTGTGTACGGTAAGACTTGGAATGGATGCTTTTCGATTTTGCGCGTCGTATTTGAAAGAACGTGGCGAGTTTAAAAGCATCAACTAGATTTCTAGAATTGGACCACGGTAATTGTTATTTGTATAAAGACTCGTTGATTTGAGAGTAAACGATAACGATATTGCGCAATAAAATCAGGTCAAATTTAAAAATAGTGACATAAAGCGTTTGAAAGACGTATCGAGTTATCTTAGGTAATCGAAAAGCGACGTCATTGACAAATAACGTAGGTATGCGGTTCCACGTTGCTATTCTTAGAGTTTTATCGGACTGAATTTACTTTACGTATCAAATCCGCGTTAAAAAGAACGTGTTTGCTTTTTTGGTCGCCTATGGGAACGTAACGGTCTCGAGGTGAAAATAAATTTGGCTGGAACGATCGTACTATTCCCGTGACGACGACTTTTTTCGTATACTTTTAGACACACACGGTCGTATGGTCGTCGGCAATTCCATCGTTTAACAAGGAAGTTCGTTCACGAAGGAGGATAGTTTTGTAGGTTTTAGTGTGAACTTTGCGATGGTTTGAATGTATCGAGACAGTTTAATAGCTAGGTGGGATTTCTCCTATCGTCGCTTTACGATACGACGAGCAACTCAATTAGAGAAATACGATCTTTGCCAGCAAATATGGGCGTGGCGTCGTTTATGAAATCATGGTGCCTTAATTATTTCGGGATATTGAACCGTGTACACGTTGTATCGTATTTTGCTTATCGAGCAATCAAATTGCTGTAATAAAAACAATTGAAGTAAAAATCTCTAAGAATTTATTCGCGCTTCCTCTTGGAATTTTCCTTTTTCTACCTCTGTATAGATCACAGCATAAGGGTTTTTCACAATTTCAAGCCAACATTGCAGTTGATCTTTCATTATCCTCGCTTAAAGCTCGTTATCAGCTAAACTACTATAGTGTAAGATGATTTTTTCTCTTCCTTAAACTCTTAGGAATAGATTTAACCTTAGATCGAGACAAAAACATACCAGTAATTAGCGATTGAAAATTTGGAAAATTTCACGAGGCACGTCGAGAACGCGTATTACCATGAATCCCATCCGTACGTGTTAAACACGCTAACGAGATGCTCCAACAACACCTGAAAATAAATAGCACCATGCTGGCGCGTCGTTCGTGAAAACTATCCACAACCACGTACCTACCAGTACCTATCCAACTATCGTCTTCGTTTTTACGACATTCATCGTCCGTACCATGTCTCCTATCGTTAATTGAAAAAACCTCGACAGGGTCACGATCTTATCCGCACTTTTCAACCATTATACACGATAAAAATCATCAGAGAGAAAGCGTATATGTCTCTTGAACGGATGATACATCGACGAAAGCCAACGTACAAGCGATTATTCAACGAGGTCGAAAATTTCCAGCCAAAGTATAGAACGAAGCACGGAGCTACAGGAGGAGTTGCGAAGTATTTTCTGCACAGTCGTCAACGTGGTTATCTTTATTATTATCGACGATGTTTAGCGCTAGATATCAAGTTAGAATTATATTTTAAAATACTTATCGAAGATTTCGATGCAGAGACGCAGAGTTGCAGGTGATTTGGTTACTGTGAAAGATTGTCGCGAAGTATTTTCCGCGAGGTCGCCGATATTTTCACCCGAAGATTTTCACCACTGACTAAACGTTAGACAAAATTACGTATCGTGAGATCTGTCTAATCTATCTTCGTTACCCTACTAAAAATATCTTTTTTCGTATCATATTTTTTATATCTTCGAGACTCTATAGCGCGAAACGAGATTTGTCGCGACAGGAAGAGCGATCCTGTTCGACAGTCAGTGTGACAGTTAATGATACATCGTGTGAGAGGGTTCGTCAGCCGCGATCCGTCAGGGTAACGTCGTCCCGCGAAGGCGACCCTTTTGACGCGTCTCTTTGCCGTCCTGTTAAATAAATCCACACACCGATGTACTTTCACTGGCGGCCATAATTAAATCCGAGTTAGAAACGTGGAACGAGTCGAAAGTTACACGGTACGCTTGGTGAATGACACCATGCATCACGCCAGGGGAAGACGTCTTTATTGTTGTCGCACGGAGGCTTCGTTGTAGGCCGTTGTGTAGCCGGCACACTCTCGCCTACGAGAGTCCGTGGCTCGTTACGTAATTGCAACAGGTGTGTCCCTGTCGACCCCGGCCACGTGTTTTTCCCCGCCGCACCGCCCCTCACCGCGCGTTCACGACCGCTCGAACGCGGAATCGCCCCGCGCCATCAGACGACAGCGTTATTGTTCACCGAGAATTGATTAAGCCGCAAAATTGCACTCGTCGTCGAGAATATTTTTAAACGTCTTCGTGCCTGTTACGTCGTCGTTGTCACGCTCGTTATGTATCGTGGCGCAGCGGTTCTTAAGTTATGGTTACAATGTGGACGTGTGTTCTGACGAACTATTGTTTTGACAAATATCAAAATAATCGAATATGTCTGCACGTACATAGATTCCGACGAGTGTACGTATTTCGATCGTTAGACGTTTCGTTCGATGAGACGTAGATCTTTCGTTCTGACTTGGTCGCTCGGAGTGAATAGATTTCGAAGGTTCGTCACAAGGTTTATCTTCTTTTGACGAGACGTTAGTAGAAATTTCCTTTGGATTTCGTTGCTTCGATACGTTTGCGAATTCGAGTTACCTGTGATTTGTGACGAATGAAATCTATAAGAGAGACACGTATCTTCGTTTAGTTTCTTAAGATACAAGAAACACACGGGAAAAACATGGTTATACTAAAGAAGAATCGTACGACAAGGGTTGGAAAAAGAAAGAACAAAGCGACATTGATAAGCTACTTCTTTGAGATCATTCTCTCGGAATACACTCGAGAAACAATAGAACAGACGCGATTCCGCGTGCCCAGAGACCTTGTCCACTGACGTATGACCATTGCGAATGAGTTGGATCGATGCGTTGGACGATAAAGCGGAATCATTCATGGATGCTCTTCGTCAACCGCAAATTGCCACGTTTTAGTCGCAGTGCTCTGGGTTTCTGACGTAAGATTTCCGAGAGATCATTGATATCCGATTTCCGGGAGATCATTGATATCCGATTTCCGAGATAATAGCTTAATGCGCAAAACAGCAGACACTTTGATGTTAGATGTGACTCATTTTTAGTAAGGAATTTAAGAGCGAGGTTATCGCAGGAACACAAATGGTATTAATAGCGATTAATCTCGCGATCGGTTGGAAAAATTTTATGATCGGTAGTGGAAAATGACGAAGATCGGAGCGAATTGGAAGGCGTGAACGCGTTGGAATCAAGGAACGTTTCTATCGTTTTAGGGATATCAGTTATTATTAGCCTCGCGCAGATGGCACACGCAATGACTCAGACGAATAAAGTGGCGACCGATGATAAGTGGCAGAACAGTCAGGAAGATAGCGTCGAAATGACACTTCTAAGTCGAGCACTTGTATCTAATTGCGCGGCTTAGGTTAATTTTTCAAAATACTATGGAGATAATCTAAAAATACACAAGTGCCGTACAATTGACCGATCGCGTGTTTACAACGTGTATCTGTTCATCGAGAAGCAAGATGATAAAGATAGAACGTATAGATGGAGTATTTTTTCTCGATCGTACATGTATTTTCTTGTTCGATGATTCAACTAATCGAGATTCTCATTTATCCGTTACAATAAATATACAAGTAATCCGTATGTGAAGCCTATCCTGTTACATTTCACACCAGTGTGCTAATACAACAGTGTGCTCGTAGAAAGTACGTGCAATTTGGTATTGCTAAAAGAGGAACATATTCGAGTTCTACCACGACCTTGACGATCTTCATGTTCGTGCAGCTTTTTCATAAAATTTCAATTCGAAGAGAGGAGACATATTTTTAGCTAAATCGTATCCTTCGCTTTTTATCGCCGTATCGTAAAATATCAAAACATCTACCAGATAAGAACACAGAAACGTTGAAACTTACCATTTAACCTGTTAACTGGGTCGTTTCTTCGCCAGAAACTTTCATAGTTACGGCATTAAAATTTAATTAGGCCAAATACCCGTGTTCGAACGTACCGATAGCGCGATCGAATTCCAAAAGATCGTAGATACGCCGAATATATTTCAGTTTATATAATACGAAGAAAATAAATATAACGTGAAAATGACAAATTGTGGTTGTAGGTGAGCGGGAGGGAGGCGGTGCTGACCGGTGGCGGCGGCGGCCATGCGCCCCGGCCCGCCAGTACAGCCGAGCCGCCGCAGGCCTCCCCGTCGCCAGGAAGTCCCTCAGGAACGCAATCGACGGCACCAGCTAGATCAGCCGCAACCGCTGCTGCCACGTTCATACGGGAACAGCTCACGGGCCCTGCTGGTGTTGCTGCTGCTGCTGGCCGGCAGCCCTCTGGTCCTGGGTCTGGCCGAGCCGCCAGGGTTACCCGGGGCCGAGTGGCAGCAGGCGTTCTCCAGGCATACGTATCCCAAATCAACTTCAACCAAGTCTATACAACCGAAAAAACAACAAACTCTTACCATTGGATACCTCACAGCCATCAAAGGCGGTCTGAAAGATCGTCAGGGTCTTGCCATTTCCGGCGCCGTCTCCATGGCCCTTGACGAGGTGAGTTTTCTTTTTTAATTCTTGCGTTACTACGGAATCTTTATTCCATGTACTCTGTACGACGCAAGATGCGCTTGGGATACTCGATTCGAACGTATTCGTACGATCCAATGTTCGGGAAACGATTGCTCTTCTTATTTACGCGTGTACAGTACCGACGTTTTAACATTCTCAATGAAATAACTTGGAGAAACGAAGAAAGCAACGGACAGGCCATTGAAATAAACGGAACAAGTATATTTCTCACGAAAGTAGGACCGCGACTTGACGGGTAGGTTGCCGTATTTTAACAGCAGCGAATATATAAATATCCAGGATATTGGTAAAGACCATCTATGTTTTCAATTTTCTGCCACGATTTTCATTTTTCCACTCTGTGGCTACCAAATACTCGTAACTTTATCCAGCGACCGCTATTTCTCTGGAAATGGAAAGCATTACGCTATAACTTATAGCCAATCTCAAGCATCAAGATACGACCATGCAAACGTTTATCTAAACACGCATTCCGCACGATCCTAAATATAACCCTCGCGCATCTCGTTAATACGTGTTCACGAACCCGATCAAGATAGCACAGCATGGTCAATGAAACACGCAACGGTTCAACGAAGCAGAACCTCGTTTCCACGCTAAGGCGCAAGAAGATGTTTCACCAAACGGTCGGCTTTTTTCTCGCTCGATTTAGTTCAACTCGTGGCTCGTTAGTTTCCACGTGTTCTCGCGTGTGTCACGGTACACGTGGAAATCGGTCGCAGGTTGAATACGACCGATGGGTTGTAATTACGGTAGCCGGTGGATCCGGACGCAGTTCCCACGTATGGGAGCCACGGCGCGCGGTGAATCCTGAACCGGCCGAAAAGTAAGGTCGGGCCAATATCGCGGGACCCCTGTCTCGAGGTTTTTCCCTGCGGGCGGTCAGCGGCAGGCAAGAGCGCGCAGTGCGGCGTTCCACGGTCTGGAAGGCTCGATAATTCATTGGAGAGGATCGGCGTGCGCGGTCGCGAGTGCGCTCGCGCTCACCAAGGACCGTGAGATCGTTTTCGCCGCGCGGCGAACCTCTCTTCTCTCGAATAAGAAAAAAGAAAAAGAGAAAGGTGCGCTCTCCGGCTGCAGCGGGAGCTGTGTGCAACGTGCAGAGTGACCCGGCATCTCTCTCCCCGGAGATGCCGATTCGTGCGAGAGTTTAAAAATACAAGACCGGCATTATTCGCCGGTCCGCCCACGCGTCCGCCGACGAAACTGCGCGCTCTCGCAACCGTGAGAAGAATTCGCTCGCGATCGAGAAACCTTCTCTCCTCCCTCGATCTCCCTCCTCCCCTGTGTCTACCTTCTTCCTCCTTCACCCCCTTTTACCTCCCCCTTCTTCCTCTTTTTTTTCTTTTCTTTCTCCGCTTTCTCATCTTTCGCGTGTACCTTCTTCCACTTTTGCTTCTGCTTCTGCTTCTGCTTCTTCTTCTTCTTCTTCTTCTTCTTCTTCTTCTTCTTCTTCTTCTTCTTCTTCCTCTTCTGGCACCAAAGAAGGTTCATTCGTTCTCTCCCTTTTTACTTCCTTCGGAACCAGCCGACGCGCGCTCCTCTGCAACCTGCAACCGTAAACGCGTAGAAGGGGTCCAGAGGCTGAGAAACCCCTGGGAATCGTCGAAATAACCGGCCGATCGTATCACGGCCCATGTATCCGGTTCTACTCGTGGAAATAACAAGTTACGTCAAAGATGGATTGCGGTTACGCTGATAATTATTCGGGGATACTGGTATCTCACCGTGGCCATCGGGAACCGAACGTACGAGAAGCTTCTTTCTCGCGCCTTCTCCCCCTTTCCCCCACGTAAGTCGCGCCGTTTAAACTTACCACCGCGCCGTTTCCAGAATCGAAACTTTTTTCCATGCTTCCGTGTATGAAATTCAACGAGTGGATCTACAAGTTGCATTTATCGACTATTTATAGACTAACGATCGAATCTTTCGCGACAATAAAAATTTAGCTGCCATGTTTCGATCGTATATATCGAGAAAGGAAAGAAGATACCATACTCATAAGCGCAAAACTTTATTGCTACGAATATTAATCGATTATAAATTTAAAACACTTTTGAACATAGTCCATGAGTTTGTTTATTCAAATTAATGGAAAGTTATATTCCGATGAAGAGTAAGTAAACAGATTTTTAGTCGAAGATACGATATCTTGGAACGTTTGCTAAATTTTGTTACGAACTCTACAAGTAGAATACACAACGATGTGATAGTTACGAGACGTAGAATATATATATGCTTATGAATCGCGCTGTGGACGTATTCCAACAAAACCTGGCCAGAATTCGAAATACTTAAAACGTTCGATCGGTCGTCGATCGAAAGGAATAGGCGAGCATGAAACGAGTAACGAGCGGTGTGGTGGACGCACGTCGAAAGGTGCAGGAAACGAGCTTTGCGCGCGTTTATTTATGTACTTGGACACGCTACGCAAGAGTAAGCATCGCGATCGCAATGTCGGCCTCTACGATCGTTGCTTTAGACATAAAGCTTAGCTCACACACGCGGATATTCGACTGCGTAGTTGGAAATACTCGCGTATTTTTATATCGAAAGAGAAAAGTCGCGCGAGTGAGGATATCGCGGTTATTCCTGTGCGTGGTTCGTTGCGCGACATTTTTATTTCGTATCGACTTCCAGCGACCGCCTCATAACGACGGAATAATGCCGACTGTATTTTTAGCCACGCCACGGTGAAAGTTTTTCCACGATTGAGTATCGCGACGTGGTCACGCTCGCTTCTAATATATTCGAATCGGCGAGATCGCCGATGGTCGAGAATCGCGTTAATCCAGATAGTTAACCCTAACGTTTTCCTCCGTATGACTCAGAATTATAATTACGAGTCAAATGTTAGAATAGTTTCGTCAGCCATCGTACTTATGTTTATTGAAGCTATCGAGTTTTCGCGCGAGTAAAATATTTCAAAATTTGGGAAGAGAATATCCGAAGATACGGAAACGCGAGGAAGAAGCAGAGATACCGCAGCGAAGTTAAAGGCACGTTCGTCGAGTAATTAAGTTATTTTGTGATAATTACGTCGAGTATTTTGAAGCCTTTCGAGGTACTAGTTGAATAACGAATAAAAATATCACGACGTTATTGGGTCGTTGGTTGGTAATTCATGACCTGGTTTCGGATCTTAATATTCTTGAAATCGACGGTTACAGGAGTATTACATCGCACCGTCTCATCGTTTGCGCTTCTCCTAACCTTAATACATTCGATTATTACTTAAACGTAAAGAAGCTACGGTAGTTCTTATTCGACGAGTATCCAGAAAAGTAAGAAGATCGTTTTCATCGATTTGAATCGGGGCCTTCGATTAACATACGTACATAGTCGTTTTCGTATCTCTGCGGACGTCGAAGAAGGAAAGTCAGCGCACGTGAATCGAGCTTAACGTTTACCTGTCCGCTCGTTTCAATGGTGTACGCAGGTGCATTTTACCTCGCTGCTGGCGATACTCGCGAAGGAGAGAGGAAAAAAAAAATGCTGGAATTCGCTATGACGCACTCCCACGATGTAAACTAGTTTCACGGCGGGCGATATCTGTAAATAGGGAACGAGATCACTTCGAAATCGACCGGTCTCTCGTTAGCGATTCGATTATATTGCCGAGGCTTTTTGCGATTAAGGTGATCGCTCGTGGCAGCTGTTGCATACGCTCGTGATTCATCCGAAACGATTTCACTCGTCGAAGAATTTATCGCGCGCCCAGTAGCTTCTTTCGATCTTTCCAGATCTATCTTCTTTTATTTCAGATCCGTTTATCGGAACGAGATTGTAGTTAGCGTCTGATTAAATGAACATTTATAAACTGAACGTACTTACGCGGACGTGAATTTCTATTTTACTCGTATGAACAAAAAATGAAAAAATCATCGATGCGGTATAAACGAAAAATTATTAGTCGAATATTTGCAACTGCGTGAAATATGCGTCATTAGGCTTCCGTTGCCATCCTTTTTCTTCTTTTCTTTTTTCTTCTGGGTGAACACGACGTATTATGGCAAAGTCGTTCTCATCGACCCTGAAGGTTGGCACTCGGTCGTGCACAGCCTTCCACGACCAGACGCCCTTCAATTACTCGAAAATAAGCTGATTGGCGAAACCCTGCCAGTGGCAACAACGCAAGTGTACATTGCCTGTGAACATTGTTTCACACTCAGACAGTTCTTCAGAGAAGTCAGACCTTCGACCTTACGCCTTTTAATGGGATGGATATAAATGTTTCATCTTGTCGACCGCCAATTTTCTGGTCTTATAAATATATACAGTAACTCTGTGCCTGTAAATTGAAAGCCATTTGAAAGTTTTAAAGAATATGACAAAAATATGTGTTTAGCTAGAAAATCAGATACAAAAATAATTCTGCCAACATGAGAATAATCGACAAAAAATCGCTCTCCTGTGAGAAATAGTAAAGAGATTTAACCCTGTAGTCCTCAATTCCGATTATGGCGACAGATTTCAACTTTCACCTGCAGTCATGAAAAAAGAAAAAGAAGAGAAACTGGAGAAATAAAGAAGAAAAAAAAAGCAGTCGCTTATTATTATACGCATTCCTACGGACGAATTCGGCGGTTGTTGGG